>CM053606.1:98674122-98685526 GCA_028646535.1 Procyon lotor | reverse complement strand
TTCTTTCCACAGTTTGGCGATTGTGGCCATTGCTGCTATGAACATTGGGGTACATGTGGCCCTTCTTTGTACTGCATCTGCTTCTTTGGGGTAAATACCCAGTAGTGTAATTGCAAGGTCATAGGGTAGCTCTATATGCTGCTATTTTGTAACAAACCCACTATCCTCCTACATGCTCCTCCCATTCCCATTCTGAACTCTTGGCAACCACTAAATCTGTCCTCTTCGTCTAAAGTGTTTTCACATCAAAAATGTTATCTAAATGGAATCGAACAGTATGTAACATTTTGTGGCTGGCTTTCTTCACTCAGTTTCATTCTCTGGAGATTCATCCAAGTTGTTGGTGTATCAATAGTTCATTCTTCTTTTGAGTAGTATTCATGGTATACATATGAGTTTTCTATCAATGATGTAACATGCTATCAAAAATTTTGTGACAAAATAAATATTATCTTATGGCTGCATAGGTCAGAAGTCCTATATGGATTTCACTGGGTGAAAGTTAAGGTGTTGGCAGTGCTGTGCTAGTTTCTGGAGGTTTTGAGGGAGAATTCATTTTGTTGCCATTTCTAGCTTCTCGAGACTGCCTACACTCAGTGGCTCATGATCCCTACATCCAGCTTCAAAGCCAGCAAGAAGGGGTTATTGTATCCTTCCAACCTCCTCTGTCTCCTTCTTCAGTTTCTTTTTTTTTCTTCAAGATTTTATTTATTTATTTTTCAGAAAGTGAGAGAGAGAGAGAGAGAGCACAAGCAGGGAAAGCAGCAGGCAGAGGGAGAAGCAGGCTCCCCACTGAGCAGGGAGGCTGATGTGGGACTTGATCCCAGGATTCTGGGATCATGACCTCAGCTGAAGGTAGATGCTTTACTGACTGAGCCCCCCAGGTGTCACCCCCTCTTCCATTTCTAAGCACACTTCAGATTAAATTGGACCCACCCAGAAGATCCAGGATAATCTTTCCATCTCAAGGTCAGCTGATTAGCAAACTTAATTCCATCAGTAACCTTAATTCACCTTTGCCATGTAATATAATATATTCATAGGTTCTGGGAATTATGATGTGGATACAGATTGTTTATCCATTCAACTGTTGAAGAATATCTGGGCTGATTGTAGTTTTTGGTTATTTCAAACAAAGTTCTCATGAACATTCACATATAGGATTTTCTGCAAATGTAAGTTTTCATTTCTGTAGTATAATTGGCTCAAGACTGGTATCTTTTGTCTAATTTCTAAATGAATTTTTTAACTGATCAAGTTTGGAGTGTTCTTTGTAACTTCTAGATACTGGCCTTAATTGGGTATGCCGTTTGCAAATATTTTCTTTGTAATTTTTCTTTTCATCTCCTAAATAAGGTCTTTTGCAGGCAAAAGCTTTAAATTTTTGATGTAGTCCAATTTATCAATTTCTGGTTTTTGAATCATGTTTTTGTTATCAAATCTAAAAATTCATTGAACTCATTGTCTAGTTTTAAGCCCAAAGATTTTGTCTTTTTCCCCCCCAATAACATTACAGCTTTAGGTTTTACATTTAAGTTTATGATCCATGTTGATTTAATTTGTGTAGAAGTGTGAGGTTTAGGTTGAAGTTCTTTTCTTGTCTTTTCTTTTTTTCCTTCTTTCCTTCCTTCCTTCTCCCCCCCCCCTTTTTTGCAAATGGAAGTCCATTTGCTCCAGCAACTTGAATAGTAATTCAAGAGAATTTGGTTTTTGCCTATAGAAGTCCTATTACCCCAGGACCAATTGCTCCTGCTCCAAGGTTATCATTCCTCCATTGAGTTACCTTTGTACCCTTAGCTGAAAATCATTTGAGCACATTTGTCCGAATCAACAATTTCTTAAACATGTCATGTTTCCTTATATATCATTTCTCCACTGTTTTAGGAGCTGATTTTCTTCATCTTAGTTATAATTGATCTTCTTCACCATGTCTTTCTGCTTGCAAGTTGAATAGCTACCTATAGGAGATGCTGAGCAGCAGAGTACAATATTACCTCAATAAGCATTTCCTTAAATGAAGCCAGCCTACCATCTTTTTCAGTGTTTATAAACCATAGGAAGTTTATCTGCCCACATGCACAGCTTTCTGACAAAAATGCACACAGCTTTTATTTGTCTCTGCTTAGGAATAGGTAAATATACCCTACTTTAAACAAAAGTGTGGCAATAGGAAGTCTGTCTTCTCCAAGCATCATCTACATCTTGCCTTCCTTGTACTCTATTCACCTAAATCTTGCCGCCCCTTCTGCCAGTTCTTTGTAGTCAGAAAAGAAAGAACTAAACTATTTACATTTCTTGATTGGATACATTGAAATTTGGTTTTGCTTAAATGTTATACCTGCCATTCTTCTATACTTCAAAGTTTTTGCTGTCTAATCCAGGTCGTGTTATTTTTCTTAGGGGAGAGCTATAAAGACATTTCATAAGTCAATAAACAAGTTAGAATTTTTTTGTTTTCCTTCAGTAATTTGAGAAGAGTACTGAATTTTGTGGTTTGGAAAGGAAAATTGCTGTGATCTTACCAGGTTTATTTCCAACGTTATTAGTATTATTCCTAATGTTTAAATATTGCTGTGTTTGTTAAATTAGTAAGTAATGTTATATAATATTTAAAATTTAATCCTCATGGCCATTGTGAGGTATTATTATACCCAATTTAGATCAGTAAAGTCTGTAAGTAACATACTCGCAGTACACATAAACCTGATTGAAGTCTTATGATTTCAAATCCAATATTCACCATACTCTAACAAGCACAAAGGCAATTTTAAAGTAAGAGATGAGAAATGGCATAATCTTCCTGTCTCCATTCCTTTCCTCTGTATTCTTTAGAACAATGAAGTGTACAGGAATCCTCACTGTTAGGACCAGCTTAGCCAAAGCAACTCCATTTTCACCCGGCCAGCCATACTATTGTTTATTGGCTCCCTTCCAGGAATCACCTGGTATCAGTTCCTGGTATTGGTCCCTAGTAATGGAGCCAGAAAACAAAGGTGAACTGAATGGGTGGAAACAGTCATGGGTGGAAACAAAACAAACACATGCACAACTCCTAGGCAACTACGTACCTATGGTCAACTTGTGGTTTGCAGGTTTTGCCTATAAAAGCTAGCCTGTAAGACTAGGCAGCGTCGCTCTCTCCATAGAGACAGCCCTAACCGGACAGTATAATTCTCAGGTGGTCATTCTCTCCACAGAGACGGCCTGGACTGGTCAGCATAATTCTTGATGCTTGGTGCAGAATAAAGCTTTGCTTGACCTTCACTTTGTATCAGACTCGTTCCTTTGAACCTAGGTTCCTTTGGACTCTAACACTCACCTCAACTCAGGATGCTCCTTCTAGAACAATACTCTTCAATACCATGTTCTACAATGACAGAAATGTCCTGTATCTGTGTTGTCCAATTGGTAGCCATTAGCCACATGTGTCTATAGAATGACTGAAATATGATTAATGCTAGGAGGAACTAAATTTTAATGTTAATTAATTAGAATTTAAATCTGAATAACTATATATGGTTAATGGCTACTGCATAGGACAGCATGTTCTAAAACTTCCCTCTTTCTCCCCGTCTTCATTGGGGAAGCACAGTTTGGGTACCTTTTTTTTTTTTTAATCTCCTCTCATTTCCATTGTTCACTGAAGTCTTTTTCCATAGACTTTTTATCCCAAGATCCACTTGCCATTCAGATGTTTTCATCACCCACATGGACAACTTGATTGCCTTACATTATTTAATCCCTTAGTCTCAAGGACTTCCACTGTCACTTCACCTTAGCTACTGTCTGCCAACTATCCTTGACCCAGTCGTCATTCAAAAATATACTTAAGAAATTCTTAAACACAAGCATTCCAATCTTGATTTCTACCTCCTATATAGAACTCCCTTCTTTCCACTCAGATAGAGCTACTGCATCTCCTGTTTGACCTATATAGTCTTCTGGGCCCAACACTGATGTTTCAGCTTCCATTTAGCATTTCTTCTTTCACGATGCAGCTTAGAGTCTGTTGTCTATCATTTTAATTGCTCATTTGCCAATAATTCCCACTCCTTTCCTTTACTGCTCTCTGTCACACCCACCTGGTTTGTTTGAAGTGTCTTCTGCCCTTTTCATATACCTGGTCTATGAGGCATTGCTGGAAAAGGCACCCTGTCAACATATTGTTGTCTATGAATTCATGGTTCGCCCACCTCAGTGGGGCCATCAGTATTGCCAGACTCTGCTGTGAGCTCCCTAGTCCTTCTCCATCCCCTTCTCCAGGCAAATCTCCAGGGAGATCACCCCATGGTGTCAGTGACTCTGAGTTGATGGCCCCTGAGTCTGTGTTTCTGGCACAGATCTCTCTCCTAGGGTCCTGAAGAACAGCTTCTCTAGGGTGTGCGCCAGACACCTCAAATGTGCTGTATCCAAAATGGGATCTACAGGTTACCTGGGTGGTTCAGCGGTGGAACCTCTGACTCTTGGTTTCAGCTCCAGTGATAATATAATTGGTCATGAGAATCAGCTCTGTCAGCCTCCATGCTCAGCAGGGAGTCTGCTTGAGATTTCCTCTGCCCTTCCCCCCACTCACATGCACTCTCTCAAATAAATAAATCTTCAAAATGGGATCCAGCCTCTTCCTCTATCCACAGTTACTTCTTCTTACTTTTCCAATCTTAGCAGATCACAGCACCTGGCATTTGGCACACACAACAGAATTTTAGTTATCATGATGACCCTCCCAGTCTTCACTTTTTACATCACATCCTCAAGTTCTCTGGATTTGCTACCACATTTTTCTCAACATGTTCCATCTTTTCTCCCCCACTTTTAGTACAGTCCAGATCACAGTCATTCTAACAGAAATCCCACCCCTTCTTCTGTGTTCTCAGTCAGATTTATTTACTAAATTATCTTTAAAACATTATTTTCATAAGAAACAAAATTATGTCCTTGACTGAAATTCTCTGACCATCTCTTTTGACTTCAGAATCAAGTTCACATTCTAAGCCCTTTTTTAGCACCTGAGCCTGGATTATCTCTCCAGTCTCTCTGCTTCTCCCAATTACACTTAAACTTCACAAGAAGGTCATTTCAGGTCTTTAATTTCCTCATCTGTGATACATGCTCTCTCTTGCTCTCTTTCCATTAGGCTCCTCATGCTGCAGGGAATATCTTTACTCACAATTTTATACTAGTGGGTATTGATTAGCACCTAGTTATTAAAATTAGCAGGGCCAGATGAACTCATTTTGAGAGCAATTCCATAAAACAAGTGACTGTTGTTCTCCAAAATGTCAATATAAGGAGAGATAAAACTACTCAGGACTGAAAAAAAACTAAAGAAATGTGACAATGAGATGCAACATGGGGTCTGTGATTGGATCCCATGTTGGAGGAGAAAAGACATAATAATAAGACATGCTGAACAACTGGAAACAGTAAAATACAGACTATATATTAGATAAATGTTTTATATCAGTGTTAATTTCCTGAATTTGATAACTGGACATTGGATGTAACATCTATTGTTACATTACATTTCTACATTGTTACTGCCTTGGGAGTATTAAAGAGCAAAAGAGCATGATATACCCGACTTATTTTCAACCACTCAGAAAAAGTAAATTTTATCCCCACATATGCATATATATATATATACATATGGATATATGTATATATATATGTGTGTGTGTGTGTATTATGCCCATATGTGTGTGTGTGTAGATATATATATATATATCTACATATATATGATATATAGATATAGATATAGATATAGATAGATAGATATCATGGTGTATATATATGGTGATAGATGCATATATGTATGTACATGCATAGAGACACACACGGAGGAGAAAGGTATAAAGCAAATGTAGCAATATGTTAAACTTGATGATTTTAAGAAAAGGGTATAAGAGGTCTGTATATTACTCTTGTAACTTTTCTGTAGGTTTGAAATTATTTTACAAAAAAAATAAAAAGTTACAAAGGAAGTTCTAGGATTTTTGGTTTCCAGTTTTATAACTGTTGTCAAGCAAATGTGAGAGCTTCTGTTCTCATCAGTATTTTTGGTATATAAGAGCTAAATTTAAAAGATGTTATAGAAATTCTTACAGCATAAAATATTTTATTTTAAAAAATGCTGGGTACAAGCCAGAAGAATAGGCTGTAAGTATAGTCTTAATCATATCCAATGTTTAGACAAATTCTGAGTATATACAAAAGAACATTATCAATGGATGATGGAATTGTTGATGGAGTTTTAAGTGATTTTCTTTTCTTTAGTCTTATTTTTTTTTATTTAATACAGTAAATATGTGTAAATTGGTTAAAAAATTGAAAATACATCTAAGGTGCTTTAACAATGAACAGAAAAAAAAAGAAAACAAATAAACTTCATTTCCCCATAACCTTGGTTTGATAGGATCTGGAAGCAAAGCACATTTAGACAGAGCCCTCTTTAAGGGCTTCTTAGGTTACTTGATTAACTGTATACCTAAGGAATCTAAGTATGTCTTCCTAACAGAAGAAAGTATTCACAAAAAAGTTTTTTAAAGATTTTATTTATTTATTTGACAGAGAGAGACACAGTGAGAGTGGAAACACAAGCAGGGGCAGTCAGAGAGGGAGAAGCAGGCTTGCCACCTAGCAGGGAGCCCAATGTGGGGCTTGATCCCAGGACTCTGGGATCATGACCTGAGCCAAAGACAGCCACTCAACTGACTGAGCCACTCAAGAACCCCTCACAAAAATTTTATAGGCTTAAAGTGTGTGACAATTTTTAAATGTTTTTTTCCTCATTTCCATCCCTTCTTCAGTAAAATGGCAACTTTGCCCTTTGTTCTATAAAGACACACTCATGGGGTGCCTGGGTGGCTCAGTTGGTTAAAGCCTCTGCCATCTGCTCAGGTCATGATCTCAGGGTCCTGGGATTGGGCCCCACATCGTGCTCTCTGCTCAGTGGGGAACCTGCTTCCCCCTCTCTCTCTGCCTACTTGTGATCTCTCTCTCTCTCTTAAATAAATAAAATCTTTAAAAAAAATAAAGACATACTCGTATTACAATGAATCATGACCAGATTATATACAGATGTCTCATGCCAAATCTCAAAACTTTGAAATTATAGGTCTTATATGTGGATGTTGTCCATTTTAAGTTTTTTGAGGACAGGGATCCTACTTATTTCAACCACTGTTGAGTACCCTGAACACATTAATTTTTAAGAAACATTTTATGCGGAAATCATACTATCTTGCTTCAACTGAACATTTTCCACTTCTTCTCATTTGATTGTCAATTTCAATTTAGTATTGGATTATAATTATAGTTATAATTCAATATTCTTCATTCATCAAATCTGATGGTTCCAGTCTGAATTACATAGCCCCTTGTAAGAGTGTTCCCAAGCACCTGATACCTCTCTCTGTGACTGCATTAACCAGACTGCTTTACAGTGGTCTGTTTACTAGTCTGCACCAAGCCCCAGGTCCAATCCAAGATAACATAAGCTCCTTGAGGCACTTTATTCACATGTCTAGAATATTGTGTGGCACAGAATGGATTTTTAAAGAGTATTTTGTGTTGTTGATAAACCTAATTTGACATCTTTATTTTAAGATAAAGAAATAGAGACCTTGGGGTTTAAGCATCTTGTTCAGGACCACACAGTTAAGTATCTATACACAATAATAAGAACCTGGACTTCCTCCTTACCAGCCATTACTTTTTCTTTTACAATATAATTCTGTTCTTGCTTTTGGACATCTGCATATGTTTATCATTATGTAATATTTTATTCCAAAACAAAAGCTGTAGTGAGTGTGAAATTGCGGATTTTAGGTCAGTAGTCTTGCTTGATTGCCCCAATCTTAAGGTCCCCTCTGATCCTGACTCATCTTAGACAATTTCTTCATATCTAAAACTGTTACTTCCATCTTCTGATCTCAATAGGAACTCAAATATGACCTTTTATGTATGCATGACTGGTTCATTATTGTTCATTAACTCCCTAAATTTTCCCTGGAATTGGATTCCAATGATGAGTTTCTGTGCGGTATCTGCATCTGTTTTCTCCATAAGAGGGGGAAAACAAAGTAGCGGCCAATTAGGCAGATAGATGAAGGAGCAAAAAAGTCTCCATTAATGAAACAACTTGTTTATAATTTTAGCAGATTATTATGATAGAAATCATTAGCCCTTGCCCAACTTTTAATAATAGGATGCCACAGTTTAGCTGGTCATATAGACATTCAGCCAAAGACTCCATTTTGCAGCTTCCCTAGCAACAGCAGCTGAGGGTGGCTATATGACCAACTTCTAAACAGCAGAATGAAAATGGAAGTGATATGTGTCGTATCTGGTTCATTCCCTTAAAGGGAGAGAATCTGCACCACCTTTCTCTCTCCTTCTTTGTGCTGGCTTTGGAATCCTGGTACGTTAGTGGTAGACAGAGCCGTCATCTTCAACATGAAGTGGAGGATATATGACAAAGATATCAGAGCAAGAAGATATAAAGAGCAGGGATCCCTGATGATTGTCCAGCTCCATACCAGACTTGGACCATTTGTCTTCCTTTTGTATGAGAGAAAAATCAACTTCTATCTTATCTATGTCACCGTTATTTTGTATTTCTTATTACATCAAGCAAACTGATAGTCTATGAAAGATAATCTTTATTTAATGCTATTTTATCAAAGTCTTAATAGATTTGTGGAGTATGAAACTAATAAAAAAGGAATAAAAATTAATGAAAACCACTTGAACATAAAGTGACTATATATGATCAATAAATCTACCAATTTATAAGCAATCAGGAGTAGGCAGATAATAAGTATTTATACTCTATTGAGCATTTTAATTATCTTTTTGGGGTTTTTGGCAATAAGACATAATTCTAACAAGAAGAAGCCTGAAATCCAGTGAGTGTCAAACAAACATACCCTTCAAACCAGTAAGTGCCTATTCTTACCTGAATGATCCCATTTTACACTTGTGCAGCTTTTACCCCTTACTTCCCACCACTCCCTCACACAACTCACTGCTTCAGCTAGCCAGAATTACTTACAGTTTGATACAAGAATCACTTTGACGTCATACTTTTCTGTTTGTCAATGCTACCAGCGCATAGTAGGCACTCAATTACAATGTATGGAAATAATGGATAAATATCATTGCGGAATACCTGCCCCATTTCCAACGTTCTCAGTCCTATCAAACCTCATGTATGAGCTTCAAAACCCATCTAGTCTAAGAAATTTTCCCCAATGCCCTCAGCTGGAAAAGATCTCCTCTTTCTCTGAATTCTCATAACACATTTTCTTTGTCTCATGTCATTTATCACTATCTTCTGTCACAGAAATTTATCCTCTCTACCCTCCTACATACAGCATGAAAGCAGAGAAAGGATAGAACTCATGCTAGAATCACTCCTCCATTTTTTGGTTTTTGTTTTTGTTTTTTGTGTTTTTATTTTGTTTTGTTTGTTTTTGTTTTGTTTTGTTTTTGTATGGCTACCATGGTGTCTTACATTTGGCACTGGTAGTAGTAATACACATATTAACACATAATATGAGAGACATATATTTTGTAAATATATTTTTATCATGAATTATCTCAAGTGATTTTGTTCATTAGACTTAGAGAGAGAACAATGAAAAGAAAGAAAATGAAAGATATCTATTAATTTAATAATCTGTTGACTCTTTACAGAGTAAAGTGATACTGGATAAAATGATGTTAATTATGGAAATGTGGTTGGGTAACATTTTAAGTGGTTTTATGTCAATTTCCTCACTGGTATCCTGAGGGCTTCATCTTTCCCTGATGGCATTAAGAGAGAAACAGAAAAAAAGGCTGCAAAAACACAGCTATTAAGCCACCAATGCAGTTAGTCCACGTGACAGAAGAATGTTAAGGAATACTAGAAGAATAAATTTTCCAAATGCTGAGTTACATGTAAACAGATTGAATAAACCTGGAAACAGAGCAAGCAAGGGAGCAAACATAAACCATGCCAGGAAGTTGTAGGGTTGAAGTTTCAGCAGCAAACTGCCCCTCTTGATGCCATCTGTTAAGAATTACTAATCACCCAGATGTTGCCCATCAATGTTCTAGCTGGAGAGATTCTCATTTGTGTCCAGGGCTCTTCCCAGTTCCCTCCCCCCATCATCCAATGAGTCCAGGAAAGATCACCACTCTTGAGCCAAGGTCGAGAAATCAGTGTGTGTTGGGGGGTGGGGTGGGAACATGGTTTTCTTGAAGTGATGATGGCATGAAGGAAAAACATGCATTGACCAACACAACAATAGTTAGTGTGATATTTAGTGCTAAGTTGGTAGAGCAGGGGATGAATTTCCCTATTCAAGAGCTTCTTAGAGAAGATGAATTTTAAATTAAATCTTTATGAAGATGGTAAAGAAGGCCTGGAAGGGAATATTAAAATAGGAAGCAAGCTAGCAGGAATGAGCAAATCAGGAATCAGGAGACCATTGATCAGTGCTGTGAAATTGGTCACAATGGTGGATAGTAAGAAATAAAATTGAAGATGTAGTGAGATAAGTTGATTGAAAGCTTTGAAGATTCTGTGTCAAGGGATAGGAAGGCAAGATGGCGGAGGTGTAGGAGGCACAGAGAGCCCTGGGAATCAGAAGTCCAGCTAAAGAGGAGGAAATCACTCTAAAAGCCAGCAAACACAACAGCAGAGAGAAGAGAATAAGAACAGCAATTCTAGGAGCAGAAAATCGACCACTTTCAGGAGGTAGGACGTGTGGAAAAAGTGAATTTAAAGCGACGGGAAGAGAGAGCCCGGGGGGAGGGGCCGGCTCCCAGCAGCCTCAGAGCTTCGGAGCACAAAATCCGGAACTGCTAGTCCGCTCTGCTGAGGGACATCGCTCTGGAGGCTAATCAGGGGTTCAGCCCTTGTGGGAACAGTGTGGTTTCAGGACCCGTGGGGTCACCTAGGGACCAGGGGAGCCCGAGTGCGGCAGAGCTCCCAGGTATTGGGGCAGAGAAGCCAGCAGCAGAGAAGGATCCGTGCAACGCCGCATAGGCTTACCTTGGACTATAGGAACTGAGACATATAGTCCATATAGGTCTGCAGTACATCAAGCGGGGACCCCATGGGAGGCAGCTGCAGAGACACCCCCTCCTTCCTCCTTTGGGAGGAGCGGTGAGAGAGCACGGAGTAGGAATCTGCTGGTTTGGGGACTCCAGACGGGGCTGCACGCCACAGATAGAGGTGCTCCGCCACAGGCTAGCTGAGCACAGAGCGCCGACTGTGGACGAGGGAGACAGGAGTGATAATGGCATTCCTCTAAGGGCCCGTGGAGGATCGCAGCACTCAGCACTCGGCTCCTCTGGGCCAGAGACTGGGAGACCGCCATTTTCATTCCGGCCTCCAGGGCGGTAGAGAAAGCAC
>CM053606.1:98625246-98663785 GCA_028646535.1 Procyon lotor | reverse complement strand
TTTGACAGAGAGAAACACAGTGAGAGAGGGAACACAAGCAGAGGGAATGGTAGTGGGAGAAGCAGGCTTCCTGCTGAACAGAGAGCCCGATGTGGGGCTTGATCCCAGGATCCTGGGATCACGACCCGAGCCAAAGGCAGACGCTTAACGACTGAGCCACCCGGGCACCCCCTATGAATATCTTGAGATATTCATGAAGTAGTATAGTATCTCAAGAATTGCCCATAAAAGCTGAAGAACATTTGGCAATATTAAACAGGTCATTATACAATTAAATTTTTATATATGTAGGTGTAGCTATAGAGAGAAGTGCCAGGCCAGTTCTTTCCCTAACTTTATGGATCCAAGAATTATTTCCAGAGGTGATGAAAATCAAACTTTCTGAAGGTAATTTGCATATTAAATTAAAATATTTTGTAATATAAAAATAATGGTATACATGATCCATTATAATATTTGATTATGAGCATGATTTCTGAGTATAGGCATTGCTTTAAAAATTTCATTGACATTCCCAGTTAGTAAGTGCTTGCTTATTAGAATGAAATTTCTACAAAGTGAAATAAATGAAAAAAATATATATAAGTTACAATAAACCAAGAAAAGTTGTTAATTTGATTGTCCTCTTCAGAACAAGAATTGTGTGATGGTATCACTTATAGCAACAAATTTCTTGATTGTTTTGGAAAAAAGTCAAGAAAAAAAGTATCTTTGGAATAAACAGGTAATATTCTGTGAGTTACATATGCTCTATTTTATTGCTTAGGAAATACTACTGGTCCATAACCTAATACATAGACTTGTATATTAATAAATATACTAAGCCATCAGTCATATTTTGATGACTTTCAGTCACAAATAAACAATAGGAATAATATTTGCACATTTTACATTTTGATATTTTGAAGGTATATTTACCAAAGTAGGAGAATGTACAAGTAGAACATATTTCATTTAATAGTTTGTAAGATTAAGGGGTGCCTGGGTGGCTCAGTGGGTTAAAGCCTCTGCCTTTGGCTCAGGTCATGATCTCAGGGTCGTGGGATCGAGCCCCACATCGGGCTCTCTGCTCGGCGGGGAGCCTGCTTCCCTCTCTCTCTGCCTGTCTCTCTGCCTACTTGTGATCTCTCTCCCTCTGTCAAATAAATAAATAAAATCTTTAAAAAATAGTTTGTAAGATTAATTTATGATTTCAAAATATCTAGACATGATACATGGGCCTCCATTTGTATTCTTGTTCCATAGCCCCTGGAAATGTTTCAGGAGGTATGTATGTGTCGGTTAAGTATGTATATATACTCACAAAATAGTTATCAAATAGCATATCATTAGATATACTGTTCTATTCCATTAGTAGAACCTTAGCAAAATAGATTTATAAATGATGTAGAGGAAATAAATGATGATATCGGAGAGATGCATATAATTGAACAACAATCATTTGGAATATGACATGTCCAGATCTTATATTGACCTCTGTGGGAACTGAGTGAGTGTTCTCAAGGGCAGCATCTGGACATAAATCCTGGGAGGCAGTCATTCTATCAAGCCTTGCTCAATAATCCAACCTGGTTTTTAATTGGCTCTTCTAAGCCTGTCAGGCTCAGCAATTCACAGAAGCAGCAGATGAAGCCTAGGCCTTCAGTTGAAATCCTCCATAAATAGTTACAAAAAACAAATGTTCCATGGTAATACTGCAGTTTACAAAGCTTTGCCCAAAATAGAACTTATTTTTTCTATTGTCTGACTGGATTTATTTTGTTCTTCCCTTTTCTAATTCAGATACTAGATGTGGATGTATCTCTGGAATTTGCAAGAAAAATAAAATTTCCTTTTTAAATAAATTATTGCAAAATGGAATAACCGTCAAAGATTTGTTTATGTCTTGACATTTCAAAAACAGTAATTAATGTGTCCAATATTTACTGAAGTAGTATAAAAAATTTATATGTAATCCCTTATTTAGGAAACAGGAAAAATGGTTGACTATTTCACAGCAGGACTCTCAGAAATTGTGGGGTTCTAAGGAATGAATGAATAGGAAGTAGAAATTACTTTAGACTGTATCTTTACATCTCCATCTACAAATTGATATGAAGAGTCACATTATGGTTTCTGGGTGTTCAAAGTGGTAGTGGAAAAAGGTAGACTATGAGGAGTGATTATTGATTTCTATATGAAGTTATTCACTGGTTATTACTATTTTTATATTTGCTCTCTGTGCTATGACTACTCAAACAAAGGAATTAGAAAGGTAAAAGCAACCTTCTTGTGCATTTGTCAGACCACAGGAATAATTTTGTCCCAAATCTTCTGTTTGAGAGGGAGTAAAGTTTATTGTTCAGAAGCTTGATTTCTCCAGGTAAAAAGCACCAAACCAGTGTCTTCAAAGAAACTAAGCATTAAGAATATTCTGTTAATACCATCTAAAAAATCTGGGAAAATATCGGCATTTTAACTGTTGTGTGAAGTGTAATTCAGTTACTAGGGGTGCCCAGTATGGAGTGATTTTGGACTTTCTAGGGGAAAAACTTGTTTTTACTGATTTGCCAGAGGCCTTAAAAATCCTACTATCAGCAACACTGCTAAGGGAGGTTTGGAAGAATTAATATGTCAATGAGCCATCTAAATGTTAGCATGAACAAAGCTCAACTTTCTAACAAGATGAGGTAGAATCTGGAGGAAGAGGACATCTTAGAAATGCTGTACCAGGTGTGATGGTTAGATAGTTCTCCGGTGAGGATGAGGTATTTTTAGAGGATTTCAGCAAAGGGATTAGCACTTCACAATTTTACCTAGGACCAACCCTCTACACTAGGTCATTTAGACTAATTAGTTTAAACTAGATAAACTTGGAGTGAACTCAAACTGATGGACACATGAAATTTTCTGAGCTGAGCAAATGCTCAAGAAGAAATTCATGAGGAGTATGAGCAATATTCTGTTGAAATACCAAAAGGCATTTCTTCCAAGATTTTATTTATTTATTTTAGAGAGAGAAAGAGATTGACCGTTCCCTGACATTTTCTAGTGTGGTTACATCCAAAACCAAAATGCTATGTGTGTTTATTCAGCCCCAAATGAATATATTTATTATATAATATCTTGGAGGAGTCATAGATATCCATGTGATTTAAATTTTCTTTCCTTGTGTAATTAAAAATCAAATTTCATTATCATATTCCTTTTTTCAAATATTTAAACTGAATTACTCTTTACTTTTATCACTACAAAATCTATTCACACTGTCTTCCAAAATAACAGCATATAAGATAGCCATGTGATGTTATATTTTAAAATCACATGCTTTAAAATAGAAATATGAAATGATGAATCCTTTTACTTTCCATATTAAAGTGATTTTCTTTAAAACTGAAACATCATATCTGTCTTTCAGATATTTTGTACAGAGAAATTCGTAAGAAAGATTTTCTGCAAAATGCATAAACTTGCTAAATTTAAAATAAGATTTTTAGAATTCCAATATTCTCATATTTCCCTAGGAAACAAGATGTAATTCCAGATTAGTTTCAATACAGGAGTCCTATTTTTACCCTGAGTACACAATAAAGGAGCCTGCTTTTACTGAAAGAGGAACTTGTTATAGGCAAAAATGTGTCCCCTAAATTCTTATGTTGAAGTTCTAAACAATTACCTGGCAGCCTCTAAACACCCATGTGACTGTATTTGGAGATAGGACTTTATAGAGGTGATTAAGGTAGAATGAGTTCATTTGGATGGGCCCTACTCCAATATGCCCGGTGTCCTTATAAGAAGAGGAAATTAGGACACAGACATTCACAGAGGGAAGACCATCTAAGGACACAGGACACAGACAGCTATCTGCAAGCCAAAGAGAAAGCTCAAAAGAAACCAATCCTACAGATGCATTGATCTTAGACCCTGGCCTCTAGAACTGTGAGAATCTAAATTTCGGTTGTTTAAGCCACCAGTTTGTGGTATTTTGTAATGTAGCCTTAGCAAACTAGCACAGCACTAGTAGCCCTCTTATTGTGATAGCCACACTGATATTATTTTGTTTTTCACATTTCTGGATTCATGCTTCCCATGATCATCAACTGTATCTGCATCTAATTTGTATGAACCTGAACCTGTTCAATGCCCTCATTTCAGTCCGAAATTCTTATGCATGATCGTAAGGAAAGAAATGACTCTGGGTGCACAAGCTTTATTCCTGGATTCCTTATCCTCAGGGGCAAGAATTCAGAATTAGAGAGTGTGGCATGTAGCTTCTCCTTTGAGTTTCTCTAGATGATACTGACTCAAAACAAATTTGCTAACAAAGACACAGTCAGTGAAGGCATGGCAACACACACACACACACACACACACACACACACACACACACACACACACCCTCTTTTCCTGATGTTATACTGCTTTCATTCTATTCTATTCTATTCCAATTATGCTTGTGGGAAAAATTCAGCTAAGAGTTATTGTAGGTCTTTTCTCCATTGAACGTGATTACATCATCTTGGCACACTCCTTAGAGCCAGGGGAAGGCATTTTAGGCATTTTTGCTGAAATTCAGTTAACTGGTCCAAAGTGGGCAGTGGTATGAATTATCAGAGGAGCTTATGTCCAATAGTTTGGCTATCTCCAGACGTGATTAATTAATAGAGAAAAGTAAGTCATTTTACAGCTAATTAAAATGTACTCTGTAATATAATTCCTGGAATTCTTCTTTAAAGGGCAGAAAAGAGTAACCACTCACCATCATTGTAGCTAAACATAGAGATGTCATCTGTAGGAAATTTTAAGAGAATGAGAAAGTTTAAGCATAACATAGCCGTTGTTGTGTTTGCTGAGCTAGCCTGACTCGGGGGTAGTGGAGACAGAAGCTAAGGGAGAGGCAGCATGACACTGGATCATGCACGCGCAGAAGACAGATTTGGTGAGAGATCCTGGAGGCAGAGCTGAGGCTGACAGATGGACAATTAACAGAAATCTGGAATGAAGTGCTGAGACCCTGTCAACAATATTCCAAAGCTGTAATCTAGGAAGCAGGTTTCGATCTAAAACTGAGCACTGCTATGAGCTCTGTGCCTCAAAGCATAAATTCTGTGGACTGTCTTCCTGTTTGCCCCTGTTGCTTTCATAGGGCTCTCCCATGACACGGCGACTTTACCTGACAGCCTCTGAAAGGCACCGCTCACACGACCTAAAGTTTATTATTTGTTTGTTACTCTTGAGTTACTCACTTACTCTGAATATTTACTTACTTACTTACGTATGTATGTATGTATGTATGTATGTATGTATGTATTTATTTATTTATTTATTTATTTATTTATTTATTTATTATCTGTATTTTAAGAGCAAAAGGCATCCATTCTCTACTTGCTCCAATAGTGGAAGTACTTGACATATCCTTGTGTGGAGATCCTCACCTCCACTTTCGTGGTTGCTTGTATTATAGAGAATCACATCATTTCTTTTTTCCTTTTTAAAGATTTTCTTTATTTATTTGAGAGAGAGAGAGAGAGTGAGCACAAACAGGGAGAAGCAGCAGGCAGAGGGAGAGAGAGAAGCAGACATCCCCATGAGCAGGGAGCCTGACACACAGGGCTCCGTCCCAGGATCCTGGGATCATAACCTGAGCCAAAGGCAGACACTTAACCAACTGAACCACCCAGGTGCCTCAAATTACATGATTTCATTTTGCTTGCTCTGTTACTTCTTTTAGGGTCTCTCACACCCCCAAATACCTCTGTAACCAACTCTCTCTCCCATTCCCTGCCACATCCATGCTTATACAGAAAACAGCAAACTCAAGTCACATCTCTGTCTTGAGAAATGAAACATACACTAGACAAGATATAGAAAACACATATAAATACAGAACTTTGATTCACAACCTGCAGCAACCTGCCCCAGAAGCCAACCCTTGATTGACGACAAGCACCCCCAGGATGCCAGCATGCTCTCAGACTCACAGGGGGCCAGACTGCCATCTCTAGTGACAATCCAGGAAGCTAAACAGTACCTTCTGTAACAATCAGCCCCAAATGGCCAGGACTTGATTAATATTTGACAGCTGCCCTAATTTTTGTCCCTGCTTCCAATTTAGGACCAACCAGAGAAAGTCACATATGCTCTCCTACCAATCACTGAATAGCTAGACCAGTTGTAGCTTTCCCACACCAGCAGCCTCCAATCAGTGCAGACAACCCTGAAGAGACCCTTTTCGGCACTATACAGCTTCCACTCCTTTCTCTGCCTTTGGATCTTTGCCAAAATGCCTGTACCATTGCTGACCTTCTTGCTACAGCAAGCTCAAAACAGTCTTTGCTTCTCTCATCTGTTGGTCTTCCTTTATTTCTATAATCTTCTCTACCTCTCTTTTTTTTTCTACCTCTCTCTGTACTGTTACTCTTTTTGAGTCCTTAAAACAAAAATCAGCCATCAAAAATATGTCTACTTAGTCTTGACTTCCATGATTTTATTTCCTTGGATGGGCCAAAATTTATTCAGCAATAGTTGCTACTGTCATACTGTTTTCCAATTCCCTCCTTCTCTTAGTTTTATATGAATTAATGATTAACTTTGAGAGATTTTGTTTTCTTGAACCAGGACAGAAGCAGTGGAGAAGGGAAGGAGACATTACAGGTCAAGAATATAGGATCTGGGGCGCCTGGGTGGCTCAGTGGGTTAAGGCCTCTGCCTTCGGCTCAGGTCATGATCTCGGAGTCCTGGGATCGAGCCCCATGTCGGGCTCTTTGCTCGGTGAGGAGCCTGCTTCCTCCTCTCTCTCCGCCTGCCTCTCTGACTGCTTGTGATCTCTCTGTCAAGTGAATAAATAAAACATTAAAAAAAAAGAATATAGGACCTGATGATTTTCTAGGTGGCATGGGGTGAGAAAGAAGAGTTAGTGGTCAAAGATACTGTGGTATTTTGAAGCCCAGTAACAGACAAGACAGTCATGGCATTAAAAAGCAAAAAAAAAAGGTAGTCTGGAGGAAGTGTCCACCAAAATGCAAGCTCTCTATTCTTCTTGAACATGCAAAATAGAACCCTGAAATAAAAGTAAATTATCTCTGAATGAAGACGGTAAACTTGCACCAAACAAATTCACACACTTTTGAAATAAATATATATTCTTGCAGCTCTGGGGCTTCTAGTCATTGGTTTTTTTTGTCTCTCCTCTGGTTCTAAGCTGTTAATTGAACAGTCACTTTGCAGCATAAATGAGATACTGTTACATATGCTGCAAGAAGAAAACATTAGCAATACTTCACTTGCTGTGGTCTATAATCACTAAACCCTTACTTAGCACAGGTTATGAACTGTTTATTCTCAACAGAGCCTATGAGCTGCCACTTGAAGGATGACTAGAGGGTTTCCAAATGGCCAAAGTGTCAGCAAAGGCAAAAATGGGAGGTGGGAATAAAGAAGACAGGAATGGGTGCTGAGCCACAGCCTGGCCATGCACAGAGTACAGAGCTGACTAGCAGGCATGTCGATTTAAAAGATGGCTTCATCTAACACTTATCTGATACACGAACCACCTACAGACTCCCAGGTATCCGGCCCCATCCTTCTAGAGGAATAAGCAGAGTGCAGGAAACTCACTGCTGTAAGAAAGGGTCCATCTTCTATAGAACATGCCTAAATGTAGCTTATTTGCACTGATACTGAGCTAAAGCAAGGAGCTGTTGACATCGTGAGAATGAGAAATTCATATTTGGCCAATTGTTATAAATAAAAGTAAAGATAATGACAGTCATGCCCTGACTCTCAAATGCCACTTCTGAAAATGCAGAGCAGTGTGCAGTTGTACTATCAGCTTACCACAGTGAACCTCTTTATAGCTTATTTGTCCAGAACTCACTCACTGACATTTCTCTAACAGGGGTCTTCAGGCTTCTTCATTTACCAATTTGCATAGGGTCCTTGAACACTATTATCAGAGTGAAAAGATGCAAAAGTCCACCATGGACAGAGCATCCAGCTTCTGTGTTCCAGGATTCCTTTGGGCTTTTGTGGACTCATCTGTGCTTTTGGGCAGCTGAAGAATGGATTCTTGAAGGCTAATGGTAGCTCTGGCTGGCTACTGTCTTTATGAGGAAGGCCTGTTTCCCTGTACATGGCTCTGAGACCTGCCATTAACTGTAATGTATCCTTTGGATGACAGTTGTCATTCCAATCCTTCCTGTCTTCATTCTTTGTCCACTAATACATGCGCTGTTCTGGGAAAATTGAATACACACCTTCCCCAACTCTGGTAATATCACATGCATACAGAAATACATTTTTGACATGGAAGTTAAAATCAAAGGCTTTCAAAGCTATACTGATGATTCCAGATTAATTTATAACCTGGGCTAAGGGTCTGGTTATTATAAACCACAGCAAGTAAAGTATTACTGATGTTTTCTTCTTATAACACATATAACGGTATCTCATTTATGGCACAAACTCCCCATTTATTTCACAGCTTAGAACCAGAGGTGAGACCAAGAAACAAACCAATGACAACTGTACCCTGGGGTAAATAATACATTATTTGTTAATTAAAAAAAAAGAAGAAATTCCAGAGCTGCCAGTATATACAACATTTATTTCAAAAGTCTGTAACTTTGGAGCAAATTCACCTAGTCTTCTTCCAGAGATAATTTACCCTGGTTTCACACATAATTCTAACAATTTGGGTTAAGCAAATCAAGGGATTTTGAATGTTTTTTCACTTATCTGAAAATGTATTTATATAGAACAATTTATTCTCTGACAGAGCTGGATGAACTCTCTGATCCTCCATTTCTCCATCTATAAAAGGGAAATAGAAATATGGCACACTTAGAGGGTTGTTGTGGGGACTCAAGATTTGTGTTTAAATGCCAGTAAAAACAATTAGCATAGTGCTAGGCACATAGTAAGAGCTCAACTAACTATTGGCATTATTGTTGTTGTTGTTATTTTTACTATTATTGAGTGTGAGTATTGCCTTCCTAATTAGATCATCTTCTTTTTTGAAGGCAAGAACCATATTACTAAAATTTTTATTATCTGTACCGCCTAAGGCAGGGCCTTATTTTTCATAAGTATGTAGTAAATATCTGTTGAATAATAATACAAAACTCTGATTATATAATACAGTAATTTTATATACCACGCATTTAAGTATCTATGACAACACAATTAAAAGTAGCAACATCACTTGCCAACCGTTTTTCCCTTATGGTGTGAAATCTCATCAACATTTTACCTTGAGACTACTGTGGTTATCATTATACTTATTTACTGTTATGATAGTAATAAATTCCTTTTAGGAATATTACTTTATTAAGTTCTCATATGCTAGATCTCAACTTAAATGCTGAAAATATGACATTTTCTTTCTCAAAATGAAAATGAATGACTAATTTATGGAGAATCTTCTTACTCCCTCCATTCATTTTAATCTCACAAAGGTAAGAGAATAATGTAGTCATGATGACAAAATCAATAGACTCGTGTACTGTTTTGACAATGTCTTTTCATAATTATACATAATCCATTAGTTGATGTAATGAACTTCCAACATATGGCAGAGCCAAGCTGCACTGTTTTCTTTCTCCAGTTAATCTCTAAATCTCATTTCCATTCATGGCCTTGCCTTCCTCTTCTATTTCTCAAAAGGGATTTTTTTTTCTAAACTGATATCATTTAATAGAGATAAAATGTTGTCTCAGTTCATACATAACTACAAACTACTCGGTGGGTCAACAAATGTTTCATGAGAGCACCCCACTTCCTGTAGAAGAGACAATGAGATGAGAAGCAAAAGGTAAGAGAGGCTTTTACATGGGTCTGTAATCCCAAGTTCAGAAAGTGATAAAAGGATTGCCTTTTGTCAATTATAAATTATAGTCATAAAAATAATGAAACTATTTTATAAAGATGGGAAAAAGTGAAAAAAAAGAATAAAATCCATAAATCCACCACACTATCACAACCCTTGTTAACAGGTTTGTTATAATTTAATGCCTGAAATCTCTTAGTTATGTTGAGGCTAATTCTATCTATCTATCTATCTATCTATCTATCTATCTATCTATCTATCTATCTATCATCTATCTATCTATCTATCATCTATCATCTATCTATTATCATCATCATCTTTCTATTATCTATCATCATCTGTCATAAGGAATATGCTTCTGTTTATTAAACCACTTCACTTTGGGAGTCATTTGTTTCAACAGCTAGTGTGCATGACCTAACTAAAATTTTATTTTATTTTTTAAAAATTTGTTTTAGGGAGAGAGAGAGTGTGTGAGCAGGGGGAGGGGCAGAAGGAGAGGCAGACACACAGACTCCCTGCTGAGTGGGAGTCCCACACAGGGCTCAATCTCAGGACCCTGAGATCATGACCTGAGCCAAAATCAAGAGTCCAATGCTCAACCAACTGAGCCACCCAGGTGCCCCATGATCTTAACTAATACAGGTTCTGTATCCTTGAGACAGTCACGCAAGTTTTTCTGGGTCCCACTTCAACTGTAAGGTGAGAATATTTCTACTAGGTTGTTGGGAAAAGAAAGTAGACATGATATACAGACATGATTTGTAACCTGTACAGTGTCGTGTAAATATTATACCAGCATTTAGTCTCCTTGTGTGCCCAAATTTCATTTATTTTATGTGTAATACCTGATAGACACTGGGTATCTGCTATATAGTAACCTACACATTTTTACTCTCTAGTTCAAATAATCTCAGTTATATTTTTAGTTTTGATAGAGCCTCACATTTCACCCTACTGGTCTTTAGCTTCTCTTCCTTGTCCTCTTGTAACCACTTCCTATCCTTACATCTTCACGCTCTGGTTATACTAAAACATGCACAATGCTTCTATCCCCATCCACTTCAAAGTTCATTGTCTTTGTTCCAGCAGTTGTTAAAATATCACCTCCTTTTTGGTATATTCCCTGCATGATGGCAGAAGATGTGGCAAATTCATTTTGACAATCATTGTTCGTGCATGTGAACCCCCTAATTCCTCTTGCTGGAGCACTACCACACACAGAACATAAAATTTATTCCACAAGCATGTGACATTGATGATATTTAGACATGGTATTAGCTTCTTAATCTGTGCCACCTACATGGCTTGAATAAAAGAAACTCAGAGAAAAGAAAGCCATGTCTCTTTAAGAGGATCAACTGGCCCAGGATAGAGACAGGGGTTGGGGTAAGAGGTTGTTCTGGTGAGAGAAGAACAGATAGATGGTTGTTCTGGTGATAGCTCTGATAATCTCAGTTTTCTGATCCTTTAATAGCAATACATGGCCACACCATCCAGAATGTCACAAAACCTTTCATTTCTGACCTTGTGTTTGAGCAAATTTCTTTCCCCCTTCTTCCTGCATTTGATACTGGTTGAAACTGACCCTGGTTCTCAACTTTTTCAAGGGCATATAGAATTTCTATCTTCTTTTGAAAGAGATGAAAAGAGATGAACACTCCTTTTATCGTGGGGTCCTGCCATTAGTAAGTGTCACAGGCATCCTTTCTGCTGCATTGTCCTATTTGTGAGTGAGATCTGTGACCACCCTCACTATGGCTCTTTAAGGCAGGTCTGTCCAGGGCTATGTGACACTCTGGTGTGTAGAGAAGCAGCTTGTGAGTGCAGGCCACTGAAATGATGGGCTTGCTCTTGTTCCTTTCTTCTGCCTTCACTCCTGACAACTTGACCTCATAACTGCTCCCAGGGTTGCCTCCTCAGACTAAACCATCAGACTTATAATTTTCCATTTCTTACTCTAAATTTGACCATGGTTTTTCTACCTTTTGAATTATTTTCCCTCTTTCTTTCCCTGGGTAACTCCCTCCATCCTTCAAACCCAGCTCTGGCCTTTGGAAGGTCTTGTTGGGATGGGCACACTTTGAGGCCAGCCTTGGGCCATGTGGGGCATATTTTATAGCTGCCTCCAAACAGCATAGGGGCGAAACTGGGTTTGGCACTGAAGTAAGCACACATCTAACATATGTTTTGAAGAAATTGTAGATCTCATGTGATACATATTTCCTAGTCTTTACTGCCTGACATGTTGGGAAAATACTCATCAGACATAACAATCTGCCAGTGGTCACTATGATGATGGATCTCTACATTCAGAATATTCTCTCACTCTCTCCAAATACATATATATATAAAATATATATAACATATATAATATATTATATAATATATAGTAATAATATAATATAACATAACATATAATATATATTATATATAACAGCAATACTATATGTATATGAACACACTGATTATATATATATATACATATGTGTGTGTGTGTGTGTATATATATATATATATATATATATATATATATATATATACATTTCTTTTTTCTCCACAGAACTGAGAGGACCACTGGATTCTGGTTCTGGAATATAATTTATCTGTCAATACTGCAGCCCTGATTGCTGTAATACCTGCTGCTTGATGGACCAAGGATAGAAACTGGCTGTCAGTACAATAGAAGAACAAATGTCCTGTAGTGAGCACCAACATATTGGTCAAAAGGAATGCTTAAAAAACATAATTTAGGACAATACAGACAGTATGTGGAATTCTGGGAAAGAGCTGCAGCAGATGGAACCAACTGGTAGCTAGCTGAAGGGATTTCATGGGGCAAAGCCTGAGATTCTTCCTGTACATTACCAGGTCTCAAAACTTTATCTTCAGAAGAAAATACAAACCACGAATGTTATGTGTGTGGATATGTATCCATATATTTTGACTCTATTCTGCAGAGATAGAAACAATCTTACACAGAAGAGGAGTGATGATGAATAATGATCACTTGTGATTGTGATAATCATGTGTGATTATTTCAATTTGTACACTAGTAATATACAAGTTTCTGCCCTAATGACAACTTGTTGACTGTGAGAATATCTTCCCTTTACATTGTTTCTAGTTAGAATTACAAATCTTATGGAAATTCTAACAGAGTTTCATATACTAAGGTACTAACCGTGGCTGAATCCTTGACTTTAACAATTTGCCTTAAATACTGACAGCTAAGCACTTGTGTAAATAAATCTACTGATGGTTCTAATTATACCACAGAGGTTAGTTAGGGGCTATCTGTTTACCTACATATTTATTCATTCATCAAATATTTATTGAGGGGCTCTACATTTTGGCACAGTTCCAAGCACTAGAGGATACAACAGTAAAAAAAAAAAATAGACAAAGTCTCTTCTTTCATGAAGATTGTATTGTGGAAAGAAAAAAAGAAAAATAAGCAATCATAAAATCTATTAGGGACAGATAAAAGCAAAACAGCAGACAGAATAGTAAGTGCAAAGGTCCTGAGGCCAGATCATGCCTAGTATGTTCTTGAAACATAAGGAGGCCAGAGTAATAGGATTGAGATAAGCAAAGAAGAGGGTGATAAAAGATAGCAAGCAAAGTCAGGAAGGAGATCACATGAAGTCTAGAAGTATTGTGCCTCAGCCACAGTACCTGTTCTGAATGACAAAAAGTAGCATGATTTTACAAAACAACTCATGTATGAAGGCTGCTCTGGCCTTCAACACACTGATAATTATTACTTTCCCAATTTCAATCAAGAAAATGACATGTGGCCCTAATAGGCCTTTCGTGCATTTTTTTTTTTAAGATTTTTTTTTTTTTTTTTGGCAGAGAGAGAGAGAGAGATCACAAGTAGGCAGAGAGGCAGACAGATAGAAAGGAGGAAGCAGGCTCCCTGCTAAGCAGAGAGCCCGATTCAGGACTGGATCCCAGGACCCTGAGATCATGACCTGAGCCAAAGGCAGAGGCTTAACCCACCGAGTCACCCAGATGCCCCTTTTTGGTGCATTTCTGCACACCTGAGTGTGACTTCTGAATAAGTGTGGCCTCATTTATTCAGGCATTTGTTACAGCTGAGTGCTGCATTTTGGTCTGTCATAGGAAAGGCATAGATTCTTGTGTGTGGCATCTATGTGGAATACATAGCTGCCTATATTGTCACCCAACAAATTACCCAGTGTGGAAGGTAAAAGAGAAAGAAATTCATGACTCGAAACAGCATTTATCACACAATTTAATGGAGGATGGTGAAGATTAGAAAGAGAATACCTGTAAACTGCTTTGACATCTTTGGGTGAAAGGGTGTTATATAAATAGCATTACCAGTGATTACTTTAAATATGCATTATTTGTATTTGCATACCATTTCAGTTTCAAAACCTTGATGATCTATTTTTGTATTTACTTCTGCCTTTTTACCTAGAAAAAAGCATACCTGCCTACTGGATCTGGCTGATTCTAAGATGGAAGAGAGTTTAGACTGGAGGGGAGGGATGGAGGGATTGAGGGAGGGGAGTGATTGAGAAGAATAGCATCGGTCTTGCAAGGGAGGCATAAAGCATGGGGCACAGGGCACAGCCCAGTGTCACCTTGTGATTGGCAATATTTCCCTCACTGATACTGTCACCACCCCCTCACCCACCGCTACCCGCCACATGTTCTTATAGCGGGACAGTGATACTCTCCCACTGGACCTTGTATCACTGAAGGATTTAAAGCAGGAAAATAACATCAATCATGTTTAATTTTAAAGAGATGGCTCCAGGGTTAAGATGGACTGAAAGCAGGAAGACTAGTGGGGAGAGAAGCCTCAGGACTAAGGCAGGAAGTTCAGGCTGGTCAGAAGAAACAGCTTTGAAGTAAGGCAAAAAGAGGAGATGCTGCAGGGTGCAGAGCCTGATTCTGTGCTGGCAGGTGTGGGAAAGAGGGCAAGCTAGAGCAGGTGTGGGAAAGAGGGAAACCTAGGAAGGTTTCTCCCACTTTCAGGGATTCTACTTTGGTGAAAAAAGAGTTCATCACCATCAGGTGCTATCTGCTTGGGCTGTAGCTAGCCAAAGTCAGTCCTTTGGGACATCCCTCTATCCATCCCATCAGTGACCCCTTGCCCACGACAGCTTCCTGATTCCATGTTCTTGTTGGTGTGGACTTTGAAATCTAAAGGAGTTGGGTTACAATGCCAACTCTACAGTGTCTTAGCTCTGGCTGCTGGACCACATACCACAGATTGGGGGCTAAAAGAACAGGCCCTTCTTTCTCACCATTCTGGAGGCTGAAGAATCCAAGACCAAGGTGTTGACAGATTTGGTTCTCGGTAGGATTTTCTTCCTGGTTTGCAGATAGCTGCCTTCTTGCTGGGTGTGCTCATGAAGAGACTAAGCTCTTATCTCTCTTCCTCTTCTTATAAGGTCACTAGTACCATTGTGGGGGCTATACCCTCTGAACTTAATCACATCCCAAGGGCCCCACCTCCCAATAACATCACACTGGGGGTTACAGCTTCAACATAACAACTTGGTGGGAGTGGAGGAGAACCACAAACTTCATCTATAACTACTACTCATTAACTATTTGGTTGCAGGCAAGTTACCCAACCTTTCCCATTAGTATAATAGGAAAGTAATATTTCCTTTACATATTTGTTGCATGGATTAATTTTGGCAACTTTTATGAAGGATTTGTTCAGAGAAGATGACTAATCAACGTCAGTGGCATTCTATTTAACATGCTTCATTAATAAAGTAATTTACTTATCAACATCCTGCATGTAATATTCATAAAATATTTACATGTATGTTCTCCATTAAGACTATGTGGAATCAAACTCATTTTTAAATTTATCTGGGGCATTTTCAGAAAATACCTGGGGAATGTTGGGTTTTGACTCTGCTTATCAAAGTCCCCAAACTAGTGCTCTCATGATCCCTCATTTTAATAAAGCTAATAACTCTCTCTTCCAAGAGATGGATAAAGACTGATTACAATCTAAAAGGACATGCTTTAGGTGTGACTGGGTGGCTCAATCAGGACTTCGGCTATGGTTATGATCCTGGGGTCCTAAGATCCAGCCCTGGATCTGGCTCCCTGCTCAGTGAGAGTCTGCTTCTCCCCCTCTCTCTGCTGTTCCTCCTGTTTGTGCTTTCTCTCTCTCTCTTTATGTCAAATAAATTAATTAAATCTTAAAAAAATAAATAAGTAAATAAAAGGAGATACTCTATACAAATATATCTTTTTTCTAAATTAAATCTTCTCTTCTGCGATAGAGAGAAGTTAATATTACCAGCAATGTCTCATATCCCGCAAAAGTGACCCTTTAGTCTATTAATAACCAAAACCTATTTTTAAATTCCTTGCATTCCCCATCCCCCATGGAAAGTCAATGTGTTATTTACAGAAGGAAATCTGCTCAGCCGCCTGTTTCCAAATCCCCTAGTTTCAAACCAATTTTATTTTCAAAGAAAGCTTGAGTCTTTATTTTGCATGTTTTGCATGAGCCTAGAGAATAAATCTGAAAGGTTGCCAAAGGCCAGCTCCCATCAATTTTGAAAAGCCTGACAGTTTTGTTTCTATTACTCCTTAGAAAACAAGGGTTGGTTTAGGTGCAAAGGAATTTAAAATAAGAGATCTTTAAGCTAAGCCTTGTTGGAGCAATATTTACACCTGTACAGGAAGACAATCCTTTTACCATCACAGAAAGAAGTAAACCTGAAAAGTGTCCCTGACATTCGAAAACATATTTTGAGTTATCTTGAGAATGTCAGACCTGGTTAGATCCATGTGGGGTAAAACCTAGGAAGTTAGACCTTTCCAGGACTTTCAGGTCATCTGTGCTGAACCACTTGTTTCCAACAGAAGGAAACTTAATTCTAAAGAAGTGCTATGAAGCTTTCCCAAAGTCACAGGTCCAGTAATTGTCAGTATGAGAACCCAAGTACTCTGATGCCTGGTCCACAATCCTTTTCTATCTTTCCTTCCCTCTCCTTTTTCTCCTTTAAAATAATCTGGTTTTCCTAAAGTTTCAAATCCCTAGGTGTAATAAGAGAAATACTAAAATCCTTTTCCAAACCTTTTGGAGATAAAAATTCAACATTTCTAAAGCAAAACTGACCTGTATTATTTATTGACCAGTTAATTGAGGTCATAATAGATGATGGAATAGAAATAAAACTCCATGAAGAACTTTAAGAGAAAACTCATAAAGGGGAAAGGTACCGGATCAGCTGGAGAATTTTGGTTCTGTGGAATAGTCAGGCCAGAGAGTAAACAGGCATAAAGAAAATGATAGAAATACTTTATCCACTTTTTAGCAAGTATTCACCGAGTACCAATGTTTGTGGCTTATGCCATAGTAGGAGAAATAGACAGCCAACAAGATAAAGAAGTAAATCTAAAGAATCCCAGATATAAGTGAGTGCCAAGTAGGAGACATAAAGAGAAGAAGGGCAACAGGACATTTCATACATCTGTTGAGGATGTGTGTGTAGGTATCCTGTGAGATTGTTTATAGGCCTCGGAGATTTTGCTTGAAAAAAGGTCTGACAAGAATGAGGTTCAATTAAGTTTAATAAGAATTTCTCATTTCTAAATAATAGAGTGTTAGAATTCAGAACTGTTAACTAGTATAAGCCTTCAAATTCTACACTAAAATGTGACAAAGAAATGACCAGATAGGTGGATCAAGAGGGCTAATGATTTTTTTAAAGATTTTATTTATGTATTTGAGAGAGAGACACACAAGCAGGTGGAGGAGGAGGGGGAGAGAGAGAAGCAGACTTCCTGCTGAGCAGGGAGACTGATGCTGTACTTGATGCCAGGACACTGGGATCATGACCTGAGCTGAAGGCAGACACTTAATCCCCTGAGCCACTGTGAGGAATAGGATTAGTGATTTACACCACTGAAAAGCCTTGGAAGAAATAAATTCCCACCTTCAACTCTGTACATGTGTCATCCTCAGGCACACCAAGGGGGAGCCCTCTCCTACTCAGTGCTGCTGTGCCTCCTTTCAGCCCAGGTGTGTCTGAGGAGCTCTGAGCCAGCAGGGAGGATGGTGTTAGAATCAGAAAACCTGAGAACAATCCCACCTTTCCTCTTCTCTAATAGCTTCATTACCTTGAGCAGACTTCACTAATCCACAGCTCACCGGGGACCATACCAGCACTGGGACAGCCTGGAGGGCTTACGGTCCCTGGCAAGAGCTACAAGCAGGGCAGGAAACAGTGCATTGACTATGTCTTTCTTCTGTATCATGACATTTCATTGTCTCATTGTGATGAAAACATTCAGTTTGCTGTCTGGCCAAGAGAAGATGGTGGTCTTCAGTTTGGGCAATTATAAACCAATCTGTTTTTATCATGGCTTGCCTTATTCCATGGGGGCTGCACATTTACCTCACCCGGGGTTCATAAGGGACAGAAAAGAGGTGGTATGTACTCTGGAGGCCCATTCTCCACAGAAGTTCAAGTAATAGTAAAATATAAATGATCATTAATTTAATAGTAATAACAATTGCTCAATATGGAATGTTTACTCATTGCCAGAGATTAGGCTAAGTGTTTTAGTCACATCTTTCTCACTTTGCCTACCACAGCTCTGAGAAGTAAATGAGACATTGTTCTGGCTTTGGATTTGACACAACTGAGACACGACTGTTAAGGTGCCTTGTGCAGGGTCATCAGCTCAGGACCCAGTGTTGGGATTTGAACCAGACTTGTCTACTCCTATTCAGAGCCTGGGCCTGAACTGTTACACTGGCCCCTCTGTAGCTTGTAGGGTTTCTGCTGGGTGCCCACTGGTGGCGGGAAGAAGCCTGGTGGCCCATGGAAAGGATACCTTAGAGGAGAGAACAGAGGTTGTGTATGAGGAAGACAATATGACCTGAGAAACATTTTAAAACTCAAAGAGGCTCAAAGGAAACACAAGAATATAAAAGTTAGAAGTTTCCTTCTTCTGAGTACTTTGTTTGAGAGTGACTCACCACTGTATCAATTCAATATTAATGAGGTGTCACCTACCTAAACACACCCCAAAAAAGTTCCAGATGGAAACCTATGTGTATTTGATGTGTACATATAATGTTGATTCTGTATGTATTTACATACATGTTTAAGTTTCCCCACTTGAAGAACAACAGAAAGGTACTGCTGTAGGATTTTTAGTCCATTCTGCAGATGAGTGGCCAGGATCATCTTCAGATTCTCATGAATAGGAATTCTTCTCCCATGAGATCTCTGACCTCTCTGTCTCTATTCTCCTCTTTTCCCCTCTACTCCCTTCTTTCTTTCCTTTTATAAATCCCTATTCTTCTCTCTCTCTTTAGAAATATTTGCCTTTCAGATATTAAACTGTGGATATACATTTATTGAATGAACTCTTTTGATGCCATTCTTTATATTAAAGTTTGTGGGTTGACTTCTTCTTCTAATTCTCAAAGAAAGCCCCAGGAAATTCAAAGCAGTTATATATAGGTCCTGATCCTACCTTCATTATAGGTCACTGTCCTAGTTATGTTATGTAACCATGTCAACTGGTCATTGTTTACGCCACAGGGGTATCTCTGAAGTGAAATCCCCAACCTTCTTGATGCAGGTGACCCCATCTCTCTGGTCCAAATCTCTTTTCTGAGACTTAGGCTCAAATACTGTCAGCATCCAGTGGGCATCTCAGACTTCCTTCATCACTTCCACCATTACAAACCCATTCCCCCTTTGGCATTCTTTCTTCCAGTGGCTAAAATAATCTTGCTACTATCCATGCAAGCTAAAAATCTAAAAATTGTCTTAAACACCTCTTTCAACTAAATTCTAACATCTCACCAGTATTTCTGCTGATACTCTTTCCTAAGTTTTCCCAAATCACTGCCCCCTGTCTATCCCAACCTGTACGGCCCTGGTTTCCAGTTTCTCAGACCACAGTTGACCCTGGAATGACACAGGTTTGAACTGTGCTGGTCCTCTTACATGTGGATTTTTTTTTGACAAATACAATACAGTACTGTAAATGTGTTTTCTCTTTCTTATAATTATAATAATTTCATTTCTCTAGTTTACTTAAGTAATACAGTATACAATACATATAACATAAAATAAGTGTTCATTGACTTTATGTTATCAGTAAAGCTTCTGATCAACAGTAAGTGATTAGTAGTTAAGTTTTTGAGGAATCAGGGCATGTGGGTGGCTCAGTTGGTTGATTGACCAACTCTTAGTTTTGACTCAGGTTGTGATCTCATGGGTCATGGGATTGGGCTCCAAATCAGGCTCTGTGCTCAGCATGGGAGTCAGCTTGAGGAGTCCCTCCCTCAGCCCCTCCCCCACTCATGCACACACTTGAACTCTTTCTCTAAAATAAATAAATAAATCATTTATTTTATTTTATTTTTTAAAAGATTTTATTTATTTATTTGACAGAGACACAGCGAGAGAGGGAACACAAGCAGGGGAGCAGCAGAGGCAGAGGGAGAAGCAGGCTTCCAGCAGAGCAGGGAGCCCAAAGTGGGGCTGGATCCCAGGACCCTGGGATCATGACCTGAGCAGAAGGCAGATGCCTAACAACTGAGCCACCCATGTGCCCCTAAATAAATCTTTTTAAAAAAGGTTTTGAGGAGTCAAAATTATATGTGAATTTTAACTGTGTGGAGGGTCCATGGCCCTAACTACCACGTTATTCAAGGGTCAACTGTAATTGCCAACAAAGACCCTGAGTGATTGCTCAGACCCAGTCCAGGCTTCCTTAAATCCATTTCTCACACAGCCACTGGGGGAATTCATTCAAAATGCAGTCTGACATGACACTACTTGGCTTAAAAATTTTAGGGCACTAATTATCTATGGAATAAAGTTAAGCTCATTAATAAGATCCAGAGGGGCCAAGTCTTCAACCACATAAGGCTCTATGATGTCTCCACCGAGTTTTGTTGAGTAATTTTATCCTGAGATGTCTTTACCCTGTCCTGTCCTACCCAATACTCCCCTTCCACACCCTCCAACCTCCCTACCCTACCCTTCCTAACCCTCATCTCACCTTCAAACTTCCCTGACCTACTGACCCTTTCACTCTGACTCCTTTCACTCTGCCTAGGCATAACCCCACCCAGAAACCATGCCCCTTCCCCACCCACTGCTCCAAGCACCCGTGGTGTCCTGGGCACATCTTTATCATTGCGTTTCTCTTTCTCTATTGTAATTATCTGACTCTCCCTTACCATTCTTCTGTAAGCTCATTAAGGACAGGAAACATCCTTCTTACACTTTCTGTCTCTAGCACCTAGAATTTATTTGGCATATAATGAAATTCATTTTTATATCTCTGGCTCTCACTACAGGTAATTAGACTATCATAGCTCACATAATTCATGATTTCACACACTTAAAATCAGAACCACTCCTTCGATTCTTAAGGTCAGAATCTCCTATTCATGGAGGTTTTGCTTAGTGGTTTTACTTTAATGTTTAATTGTGCATCCTATACATATATAGCTGTATATATTATAATTATCATCAAGTAATAAATTACTTATTACTATATATCACATTCAAATTTAGCTATTTTTCTATCACTGAGCATGTACTGATTGCTTTCTTTATGCTTAAACAACACTGTCACTGCTGAGAATCCAAAAACAAAGACTCAGTTTCTGCCCTCACAATGTTTACAATGAAGTATTTAATTATTAAGTTGGTAATTTGGCAAAAACAAAAATTGTTGGAATATAAGCTAGGAAATGTGGAGGAAATGATGGTGGCAGTTTATGAGTGATAGATCATTTGTAAAGTGCTACATTCATTAAATGCTCATTATGCAGCAAACACTGTTGTAGGTACTTCATATATTTTCTCTTCACTTCTTACTCTGAGAAGTAAAATAACTTGCCTAAGTTAGCAAAATTTAAAACCAGGTCTTACCAGATTTCAAAACACAGATGCTTCACTATCCAGAACCAGAAGAGAAAACGTGCCCAGATCGAAGTTTTCTCTGAAGAGCTCATGAATGCAATAGTGGAGACATGTGGGTACCTAATAGAAATGTCATATTTATGCTCAAGCAAGTTGTGCAGAATTATTAAAAACTTAATATCTGTGCTTGGTTTTGGTTTAAGTTTCACAAATTGGATGTGGCAATGCTGGTTCTTTCATGGCACCCAGAAGCTCATCTTGGCTTTTGTGTATGACCCTGGCTAGTAGAGAATATGAAGGTTGTGGGAAATCTCTTGGAGCCTGGGCTTCACTTCCTGGGGCAGGGACCAAAGTATGGGGCCCCATGAGGGGCAGGGCGCTGGGAGGCAGGATGAATGGCTGATTTCAGTTAGCATGGGATTCTCAGGCTCATGGGGAAAAATTTGGCACACCTCTTCTCCAGTTTCTAGTATAATCTAAGCCCTGGTACCAGGGAAAAACTGTCTTTTCTGCTACCAATGTTATCTTTATCAAAGCATGAGCATTCTTTTCTATTTTAGAAAGAAATTCCTTGTCCCATGAGATTATTCAGCAAGGCTTTGAAAAGGCGGCATTTATAGATTTTGCTTGGAAAAAGAAAAGCACTTAAAGTTTATGCTTTGTCCTGTACTCATTGAACTGCTATACACCTAACCCATGGCAACTGTGTGTAATGGAGAGGAGTATACCAAAGGTGACAGGATTATACACACTGATTATTTGATTGGAACAAGTTGTTCTAGTGTGTTTAAAATTTGTTCAGATCCATTCTTCCAGGCACCGTGCAAGAGAATAATAATTTTTCATATTTGGAAAGGAAGAGAGTCTGTGAGAGCACAGAGATCACACCTCATCTCCTTCCCCTCTCCCTCCCCCTCTCTCTCTTTTAACATAACACAGAAGGAAGAAAAACTCAACTGAAAAATGTAATCTATATCAATTTAACAACTTCACTGCAGGAAGCACTTTCTCTTGTTGAAGAGAAAGATAAGAGCAAGCAAAAATGGTAAAAGAAATACAAGGTGTATATGAGAACATAAGATGACCTTTGAGAGATCCTAGCCAAACACAACACTGTGTCACAAGACAGTAACCCCTCCACTTGATCTTTGAATAAAAAGTGCTTGCTACCTGCATTAAATTTCATCATAAATCTTTGAGAGAAGACTCTTGGAATAAGATGTAATCTAGACAATGCCTGAAAACAAACATTATAGAACCATGCTGGCCTTTGTTTTTCCTTAATGGTCAGTCTGAAAAAACAAAACAAAACAAAAAACAGGGTGTTGAATATTAATTTCCTGGTACTTCAATTGTTGTTATAAAAATAAATGCAGTAAAAACTAACATGACAGTTACCAAAAAAGTGTGCTTCCCTACCATCTATGTAATAAATGGTATAAATCCATCATGTTAGAACAATGAATTCATGCTCATTCTGATCTCCTCAGGCTACTGTATTAAAATCAAATAAAGGTTAATGGACTTCCTTCATGGTTTAGAGATTTAGATCCTAATTTTTTTAAACTCATTTTGTGAAATCTTTTTCCAAATCATCAAGCTTCTAAGTCATCAATAATAAATAGCCACTTACTATTTTTCAATGTAAATGTAGAATGATTCTATTTTTCAAAGCTATAATGGGTCTATAGGATCCTTTCTTTCCTAGCTCCGTGACTACTGATCTCATTCCATGTTATTTAATGTCTAAAGAGAGTTAGGTTGAGAGTGGCAATGAAGACAACACTCCATATAAAACCTTGTAGCAGAGCCAGTTGCTACTTAAACACAATTTGAAATTCAACATCCTCTTTAATATTCAGCAGCTGAAAACTGTCTCTGACTCCATTTTTCTTGACCTGAAATGAATGCAGATTATTTCCAGAGGTCTTAATAACACCAGAAAATGATAGCATTGGTGGGAGCCAGTAACAGAAATGGATCATGCCTATATCTACACCTATACCTATACTTATAACTATACCTATATCTATTCTTATTCTAATTCCTCTAGCTGCTTGAGGATATATCTGGTTCTCTGTTGGATCCTTAAAACTGCCACAGTCTTCTCAACAAATATTGTGGAATCTATGAATATATTGTTTTCCCAGAATTAGGAATGTATTATGATGACCACAGAAAGTGGCAAAACACCAATTTGCTGTCACAGTGCCCAATAACAAGGTTTGCATTGTCTTAAGGGAAAAGATCATTTATTATCATGGATCACCTTGTATGTACTAAGTCCTGTCTTCATTTCTATTTTAATTGAACATCCTAAAATTAACACTTGTTGATACTACATTTTTTGCCATTTCAAACAGTATGATCAGAAGCCAAAGGATGTATTTAGATATTAGAAAGTAAAAATGGTAGAATTATACCTATTAAAAATCTTTTTAATTTAGGATAATCCATAGCTAGTAGAACCAGGAAGGATGTACTAAGGAACTGAGATGATGATTCTGGGTCAGGCTCATGCAAGGTGAGTTTAGGTATCTTCACAGGAGTTAGGGCACTCATACAGTGCTCTTAGAGAAAAGTCTTTTATGAAGCTCTAAATTAGACATCCAAAGATACAGAATCAGGGCATCCAGAGCCAGAGTGCGAAAAAGCAAATAAAAAAGGAGAGTCAGATGACCTGTTTTTGTAGATATTCCCCGGGATCTATGGATTTCTTTACAATATATGTGAGTCATTCTGTCACGTTATTGTTGGAAGAGAGATAATTTTGGTTTTATGTGTGGAAACCAACGTGCTGCATTCTTTCTGGAAAAAAAAAAAGTGGGTTCTTTGATTCACATGTAGTTATCCTTAAGCTGTCTCTAACATTCACACTTTTAAAATATCCATAATAACTCTCTAGTCAAACCATCAGAAACCAAAGACACTTTCTCTAAAAGAATTATGAAAATTTAAAATGACCTTGTAAACGTATATTAACTTAAATGCTATTCAGATTTTAATGGATAAGAAAAGCATCATGTCATTTGATAAAGTTAGAAAAAAGAAAGTTAACTGTTCAGATAATTTCCCTGATCTAGGATATATAAAAAATTAATAAGTAATTTTCCTTAGTTACTGAAGTGGTTTAGTTTCCCATTCACATTCTTATATAGTAGATAATCCCAAATCAAATGGTGCTCTTTAATGATGTGTAATTCCATGGACAAACAAAAGTGGTCAATACAGATATAAAATAAGTATCAGAAGAGTTGACACATTAAATCTATTTCACCTTTTATAGGTCTCTGTGGACATTTTCTGGTGCATCTTCAACTGATGTTGAGTATGATGGAGATGCCAGACAGTTGAAAGGAACAAGATCTATTATGAAGGAAGTCCCAAAGCTTAAAACTCAAATGGTAATTTGAAATTATCAATCCATTAAGCCGTATGAGCAGCATTATGCACCTGATATAGGACTGGAGTCAGCCCACTGGATGAATGGGGACAATCATGAGAACCAGGTATTCGGAGATTGAACTGGAAGGTCACATAAAGTAAGGCTGAGACAACCATCTTGACTATGTCTAACTTGAGTGGACAAAGCTAGTCTCCAGAGAGAACAATGATATTTCCACGAATGATAACAACAACAACAACAACAAAAGATACAAAATCCCATTAGGTTCTAGTAAAAGGGGCAAAGGGGGAAAAAAATCATTGCTTTATCTCTAATGACTTCCCAGTTTCAGATTTAGCTCTTCAGGAATACTGACCATATTCACATTCTTAAATTGTATGACTTGCCCCTTTCATAAGTTTGAGTTAGTTTCATTTTATTATAACCAAATGGAGGTATTGCCTATTTTGACAATGACTTAAGAACACACTTAACAATCAACAAAAATTGTGAATGAAATGGCTATATTGAGAGAAACAAGTTGCATCAAAGGAATCTGGAAAAGATAAGGTAGTGAAGATAGAAGTGGAGAAAGGCCTTCAATACTGCGTAAGACTTACATAACAAGAGAGAAGTTTTAGACCAACGGTGACGGGCAAAGTGTTTCAGATTTGAACTTAACCAAACTTTAGTGTGTGCCTATGATCCAGGAATGGTACCAAGTAGTGATTTCAGACATAATTAACAGAGCAGATGACTTTGCAAAGTTAAGGAACTATGCCTTAGTTCCTTAACCATACTTAAAAATACTACCTTCCTTTGCCAATTCTAGGTCCCAGAAGGCCTATCTTCATGTCTCCTCTGGGACATGATCATAAAGTTGCGTATGGAAAGGAATGGCTCACAAGTCAGTATGGGATAACATTGCTCAAAGCCACCTATTCTGAAATTACAGCCTGCCTACTTTGGTCATTGTGGCATTTTATATGTATTTCAAATTAACAGAGATACGAGTGAGTCTGGAAAAAGTAGAGAAAAAAGAAAATAAAGGTTTAGCCTATGTGAAGAAATATTAAGTTTAAAAATATGCTGATACATATAACTACTTGTATGTAAACATTTAAATTATTTACATGCAGGTGCCCTATGAAACATGCCAAAACCCCCTGAAATTAAATGAAGCAGAGTAAATATATGAGTACTTTATGAAGTGAAAGGTCTCTGTATAAACACAAGGCACTTTTATTGATATATATTATTTTGATATACAATAAAATATTGAGTGATGATCACTAAGTGAGAGACATGGAAGGAAAAGCTGTGTGTAGTCCAATTTGACTTTCAAACTTGGCTGACACATCTGCTAATCCTGAGCTATGATGCTAGTAGTAGCAATCACATGTATGTATGAATGTCAAACGACAGAAATTAAATTACAGAACAGAGAATGAATGCTCTTTGGTGGGGATGAATCAGCTCTTTAGAAAGCACATATAGCATTGCATGCCAAGAAAAGGAAAGATTAAAAGCATTATTAGAAACTGGGCTTTGTGTGAAGGATGACACATGTCCCAGGAAGAGGCTTCCAGGCTCTCTCCATTGGATCTTTAGCAGGGGTAAGTAAGAAGAAAGAAAACAATGTAAGTAGTCCCATTCTGGTTCCTCAGAGTAGCCCAGTAGAGTTCTGCGGCTCGCAAGAGAAAGGGAAAAACACTGTGCTTGTAATTGGGAACTGTAAAGAGGCCAGATCTTTCATCTGGCAGAGCAGGCAAGGTGAATGGAGTCATAAAGGAGATGAGGAGTTCCAGCACCATCTCCTTGAATGGTTAGTTAGTCAGGTCATGTTAAGGAATAGGGGACTTAGAGTTGGATGATTCAGGATTCCACTTGATTCTATCACCTATGGCCTGTATGAGACCAGGAAGGACATTTAATTTCTCAGACATGATTTCTTCATCAAAAAATGATAGCAGTAGTGCTTTTCACCCTAAATAAGGAATTTTGAAAGTCAAAAGAGTTAATAATGCTTGGTAAAATACTTTCAAAATGAGTGTTATGAAATCCATCATTAAATAAAAATCCTGTGAGGAGTCCCAGGGCAAGTTTGGGGACAAGAAGTTTGGGACGTGGTAGGAAAAGGGGTCACACTCCCAAATAATTCCAGGAAAGCTTCTAGCTCACAGCCCCTCCATCTTCCCATCTACAATAGCCACTCGATGAACCTCAAGCTTCATTTGCCACTTGGAGGCACATTTTCACTTTCAGAACTCCCTTATTATTCATATTAACCCAATTTCTCCTCTTTGACTTAAAAATATTGGTGAGGGGAAGGGAAAGAAGAAAAAGACAACAGCAATACTCAAGCAATTTTTTTAAGTCTTGACCAAAGTTTCTTAGTCTTAGACCATTTTCTTGGTCTCCAAACAATGCCCTTGCCTTAACATTAGCCTCTTGACTTGGACTTCATGCAATTCTCTACAGACAGGAAGATGTCTTAACTCTCCTTCTGCAGGCCTGTGCTCAGGTCACCCTAGGGAATCTCCTCCCAGAAATCCAGAACACAGTGAGTAAAGAGGAATCCCCATGGTGCCCTGCGTGATGTATGTGGCAGTTCTCATTCTTATGTTGCAAATGAAGAAGTTTGGAGCTAAAAGATTGAGTGACTGATTCAAAGAGCCAACTCTGAGTCACTATTGAAGTTGAAAATGGAATCCAAATCTCTTCAATCTGGATTCAAAGTTCAATGAGGTCTTATTGAGGCCCAGAAACTCCCCAGAATGCTCATTAGTTTCAATGGTTGTTAGAGGAATTTGCTTTATACATCCCAGTTTGAAGAACAGAGGAAAATTTACATATCTAATATTAATTATATATCTGGTGGATAGAAGAAATCCCTTCAGGGGATTAAGATGAAGAAACCTTCTATTCTAGAAGCCACAAAGTCAAGAGATGATCAGTCCATTTGGTCTGTCTGCAAGTACAACTGACCACAAATAGATGGGACCAGGATATTCTTTCATCCTTTTCCCCATATTATGTTCTGCCTGTGACATCTTGGGAAAACCACACCATATTCTTTTCTCCCACTCCCCCTTACCCTCTGAGTTTCCCTAATGATCTGCCTCAGATTGTGTCCATTGCTACTGAACATCAGAAGATTCTCCTCCACACCAACCTGGCTCTGAGTCCTCCTGCAGGCCTTCCTGTGTGTCTTCACTTCAACAGTATGTGCCAGATACTATTAGGTGCCTGGGACACAACAATGAACAAAATTGGTATAATCCCCAGATAAAAATATAAAAGGTAGAGGCTATCAAAGAGGGAAAAATGATAGGGGTCAAAGGGTCTGAGGGGTGTGTGTGTGTGTGTGTGTGCATGCACATACAAATGCAAGCTCACATGTACACTATTTTAGATAGAGTGATCACCAAAGATGAAAGCTGAGTGGACACTAGAGAAAGTAAAGGAGTAAGCCATCTGGAGTAAGAGCTTTTTAGGAAAACATGCATTCCCAGCACACGGGTTCAGAGAACAGTCAGTGGACCACGAGGTTGGAGAACCATGAGGGAGGGTCAGAGTAATGGGAACTCTCAGAGGCTGATTGCATGGAAGACTGAGTTGTGCAAGCCTTTAAGGACCTTGCAAGTCATTTGGGAAGTTCACATTTCAGATGGGAAGCCACTGGGATGTGGTTTTACGTGCCCCGCCCCTTGCAGTTGGTTTTGAGCACAGAGAAAATGATCTGGCTTGAATAGGAATGCTCTGGCTACAGTATTGAGAAGAGATAGTTGGGCAGGAAGACCAGGCACAGTATAAGTGATCCAGGTGACATAAGATGATGTACTTGAGTGTTTGAAGTCAAGATGGTGAGAAGAGGCTGGTGAGGCATTGCTAAGATTGGGCTAACTGGAGTTGATGACAGGATGGGTGTGCCATATGAAAGCAAAAGTGGAGCCAAAGGAGGACATGGTAACTCTCAGTCCACTCTGGCAAGGTTCTTCAGTCCCTCCCTGAAAGGGGGGCACTCCTGAGGCAATAGGCCTCTATAAAAATTCAAGAGCTCTGTTTCAGAGCTGGTAAATGTGTTGTGCCTGCTCAACTACCAAGCAGAAATGCCACACAGGCATCAAGAGCAGGAGAAACGGGGCCAGCAAAAAAAAGCTGAGAGGTGCAATCAGTGAGCTCAAGAACAAGTGAGAGTGGGGATTAATTAGCTGGGAGACATGTGAGTCGTTTATTTTAAGTTGCTGTACAGCACTGTAGGTTTTTTAAAATATAAAAGAGTTTTTTCCTTACTCCAAAAAGAATATGAGGGTTTTCTTAATTATAAAGTAGCCACAAAGGTAAGATAGGAATCAGAATATTTAATATTAAGTTTACAGCCATTACTTATTTTTTCTGAAATGTTCATGGATGCAAATGCATATGTAATAATTATTGTTATAATGTTTATTGAGTGTTTATCATGTGTGTGCCAGGCATGGTGCATGCATTTACATGCATGTCTCACTTCTCACCACTATGCTTCCAAGAAAGCTTGCAATCACCCTCCTCCTAGAGTTGTCCTTGTGGCAGAGATATGACTGGAACTCGGGTTTTTTGACTCCAGGGTCTGGTTTCTGCCTACAACATTCTCAGCCCTTACAGAATTGCCATTAACATGTGCCTATTGAGTATCAGGAGCTCCCGTTCACTGCTGGCAGGAATGAAAAACGGTGTACCCACTCTGGAAGACAGTCTGGTGGTTTCTTACAAAGCCAAACATACTCTTACCATACAACCCAGCAATCAAGCTCCCTGGTATTTACCTGCACGGATTTAAAACATTTGTCCATGCAAGAACCTACATATGGATAATTATAGCTGCCCTATTCATAATTGCCAAAACTTGGAAGCAACCAATGAAAAGACAAGGAGGACACTTAAATGTATATTAGTAGTGAAAAAAGTCTATCTGAAAAGGCTACATATTGTACAATTCCAACAATATGATGTCCTGAAAAGCAAAACTAGAGACTATATAGAGAGCAGTGGTCATTGGTGGTTTGTGGAGAGGTGGGATAATCAGGTGAAACACAGGGATATTTAGGGTAGTGAAATTACTCTGTATGATACCATAATGGTGATACGTGTTATAAATTTATCAAAGCTATAGAATGTAAGAGCACCTGGATGACTCAGTCAGTTAAGAGTCTGCCTTTGGCTCAGGTCATGACCCCCAGGTCCTGAGATGGAGCCCTGTGTCAGACTCCCTGCTCAGCAAGGAGTCTACTTCTCCCTCTTCCCCTACTCCTCTCCCCCACTCATGTGCTCTTTCTCAAATAAATAAAATCTTTTTTTTTAAAAAAAAAAAGCTAATTACATATTACATGAAGCACTGGGTGTGGTGCTTGAACAATGAATCTTGGAACACTGAAAAAATAAAATAAAAAGGCTATGGGGAGACGTGAGTATTGAAAAAAGTAAATAAAAAATTAAAAAAGTTTAAAAAGTTAATCAACAGTAAATGTGACCCTTAATATAAACCTTGTGATTATGTCACTGTGGGTTCACTGATTATAATAATGAGATCTGCATGGGCAGAGCCATCCCAGAGAGCTGGGGGAAACTGGAAGGCAGAGGTTGGGACCAAAGAGGATTATTATTCAGCCTCAAGATCTAATGGAATTTACTTTGCTCAGTGCTGGACTGTGGTTTGAACCCTATCCTTCTTTCCTTCTTCTCCCTTCTGGAATGGGAATGTCTATCCTCTGCCTGATCCATCATATTCTGGAAGCACCACAGCTATTTTCACAGGTTCACAGCTGGAGAGGAATTCACCCCCAGGATGAATCATACCTCAAGCCTCATGCATATCTGACTAAGAGATATTTAGATGAGACTTTGGACTTGGGACTTTTTGTCTAAAAATTTGGTGCAAGGGGATGTTGTGATGGAATGAATGTATTTTGCATGTGAGAAGAATTTTGGAGGTTCAGGGATGGAAGGCTTTGGACTGAATATTTGCATCCCCTCAAAATTTATATATTTAAGTGTTAACCCCCAATGTTGTCGTATTGAGAGTTGGAGTCTCTAGGAGGCAATTAAGGTTAAATGAAGTCATAAGAATGGGGCCTCTGATAGGATCTAATAGGATTCAGTTCCTTAAAGGAGAGCTGTGTGTGTGTGTGTGTGTGTGTGCTGGAGAAAGGCCATGTGAAGGTAGGTGGCCATTTGCAAGCCAGGAAGAAAGTCCTCACCAGGATTCAAATCATCTGCACCTTGATCTTCGACTTCCCAGCCTCCAGAACTGTGAGAAAGAAATGTCTGTTGTTTAAGCCACACACAGGGTGTGGTATTTTGTCACAGCAGCCCTGGTGGACTAATGCAGTGTCCAATATCTTTCATTCATCTCCTGAAGTGTTTGAACTGTGTTTTTATTCTTATTTTTTAAATATATGTGATAGTATTTGGATATGAGGCCTTTGAGAAGTCAGTAAGGTTAGATGAGGTCATGAAGGTAGAGTCCCCATCATGGGATTAGTGTCCTTACAAGAAGAGACACCAGAGAACTTGCTCTCTCTGTGTGAATGCACAAAAAAGAGATCATGTGATCACACATGTTCTACCACCAACATGTCAAGAGAAGAGGCCTCAGAATGAAACCTACCTTGCTGGATCATGGACTTTTCAGCCTCTAGAACCATGAGAAATAAATGTATGTTGTTTAAACCAACCAGGGTGTGGCATCGTATTATGGCAGCTGAGATGACTATGACACTCATTATGATTTTCCTCAAGTAATGGATACCTTTATATAGAAATCTTTTGATAATATTTTTGATAATATCCATAGGATAAATTCTTTTTTTTTTTAAGGATTTTATTTATTTGACAGAGAGAAACACAGCGAGAGAGCGAACACAAGCAGAGGGAATGATAGCGGGAGAAGCAGGCTTCCTGCAGAGCAGAGAGCCTGATGCGGGGCTCAATCCCAGGTCCCTGGGATCTGACCTGGGCTGAAGGCAGACGCCTAACGACTGAGCCACCCAGGTGTCCCCATAGGATAAATTCTTAGAGCTAAGATTACATGCATGTGCTGCTCACTGCCAACCATCCTCTAGAACCCTGGGACCATTCTGGAATATCGATGCAATGCATGCACATGTTCCTCCCCCTGCATGCTCACCAAGGTTTTGAGTTATTATTTTTTAAATTATTACCATTTTGAAAGTGATAATGGCATCTCATCAATAATTTTATTTGCATTTCCTTGATTATTAATGGTTGTTTAAAACATTTCTATTTACTCAAAAATCCCATTCCTTTTTGTAATCAACTGTCCAAGTGAGTAAGAATCTAGACTGCACTTCTTCTAACAGTGTCTTATTAAATGTCTCATCTCATTTCCTCTCTCACAGATGATTTACTCAGTCCCGAGGTCATCCTATCTCCTTCTAAGACTCAGAAGACAATCAATGCTGACACAGTAGGGATGGACTGGGACAAAGCTCCTGCAGGCTGCCCCCCTCCCCCAGATCCTTTGTATTCATGACATTATACACAGTAGACACAGGACATCAGGAAGGTGCCGATGTTGACTTCTACTCCCAAGTGGAGTCTCTGAAGACATGCATGCCAGTCAGGACAGGAGCAAAGCTACAGAACCCTATGGGGGACTGAAAAGAGATTCAGATGGGATTAAGTTGAAAGGAAGGAAGAACAAAGCAAGTGTTTAATAAGAGAATAACTGAATGAATGGTAGTTGCTTTCATCTTTTGGTACTTATATTTGGCACTAAGGAGTTTAGAATATAGTTGTTTTTTTTTAAGAGTCTATTTTTTTAAAGATTTTATTTATTTATTTGACAGAGAGAGATCACAAGTAGGCAGAGAAGCAGGCAGAGAGAGAGAGGGTGAAGCAGGCTCCCAGCCGAGCAGAGAGGCCGATGTGGGGCTCGATCCCAGGACCCTGAGCCAAAGGTAGAGGCTTTAACCCACTGAGCCACCCAGACGTCCCAAGAATCTATTTTTTTAATTAGTAAAATTTTAAGAAAAGATAAGAGCTAAAAGTTTAGGACTTAAAGATTTGGAAATACATTTATAGCAATTTACTATTGTCAGCATTATCATTGTTGTTATACATAGCTAGGAAGTTAGGATCATCTTTACAGTTTAATCTACCTACTAGTTATCATAATTACATATTAGCTATGATAGCTATCATTTATTAAGCATCTACTATATGTTAGATGTTAAGTACTTTATAAACATTATCTCTTTTGATTAAAATCTACCTTTGGAACCCTGAACTATCAGGGTAGGTGGCATGGAGAGGGATTTTCATCAAGTTCCTACAGTGAAATGAGAAGTAATGGAGCCCTTAGCTGAATGATCACAACTCCAAAATTCTGACATTAAGATTTTGAAAAGAAGAGAGTATAAGGTCAACCGAACCTCTCAGAGGGTCAGAAATCCTCCTTAGGTGGGAAACAAAATACACACCAGGGACACTGGATGTTCTGGGAGTCTCCAGGCCAGTCCCCGAAGGAACTGAATTCCTGGGCTGAAGGGACTGCGGTGAAGAGAAAAGTTAGCTTCTGAGGGCTTAAGAGAAAGAACTCCATTCACTCATAGTTAAAGTTCTTGTACAAGTTTGAGAGAAGAAAGAACAGCAGCAGTGCAAGGACAACTGAGGCAGCTCCAGGGCAGGAGAAACAGCCACTGAGTGGGAATCTTGTGGCACAGGTCAGAGACACCCGGGGAAGGAAGATGGACTTGTGTGTAAGCTCCATGCAGGCAGGGATGCACAGGGAATATACAAAGGGAAGACATGCGGATATGCAAGTAAATATAAACAGGAATGACTAGGTACTCAGTACATTCTTGTTGAAAGAAAGAATGAATAGGAGTTCCAATGGCAAAAACATGATGAGCTAAGAGCCCAAATCCACTGGACAATCAAAACTTATTGGACACTCATTACTTGAGGCTAAATCAAAGTCAAACACACCACTTTGGAATAAATTCCTTTTCTTTAAGTAGATATAAGCACAGCAGTTTAGAAGACTTCATTCTTAAAATGGGCTGAATGCTTGGTCTATGCTGGCTAAGAGTCAGTCTGACTGGCAGGTAACATTGTCTGTTAATAGAGGGCCAAGCAGTTTCCTTCTAGTGGTTTGTACAATGGCTTACCTATCAAATAAACCAGAGCATAACAGGGGAAATAAAAAAAAAATTTTCTCAAATTACAGTTGCTTTCCTCACTGCATATAACTCAATTATTGTTTTATTTTTAAGCTCTGTGAGTCTTAGGAAATGTTGTGGTCATAAACAAAAGTTAGTGTGCTGTCTTGTGAAATGATAATTTATTTATAAAAAGTTTGTGGATTTTTTTTAATCGTTGTTGCTCTTTTTAAACCATTGGCTTCCAGAGTCTTGAAGCTAATCCCCTTGTCTGGGGTTCAGTTTCCCCATTCGGAAAATAAGGGTTTATTTTTTGCTATCACCCTTCTTAGTATGGGGAGGTTCAAATAATTCCCAGACACCTTAAGTTTTAACCTACCATTCCATTTAATCATATTCACTCTTGTTGTTTAACCCTTATTTTTCATTTCCCCAATCCCAGGTTTAACCTTTCTAGCCTTTAAACCATCCAGAGTAGGGGCACCTGGGTGGCTCAGTGGGTTAAGCCTCCGCCTTCAGCTCAGGTCATGATCTCAGGGTCCTGGGATCGAGCCCCGCATCGGGCTCTCTGCTCAGCAGGGAGCCTGCTTCCCCCTCTCTCTCTGCCTGCCTTTCTGCCTACTTGTGATCTCTCTCTCTCCCATCAAATAAATAAATAAATACAAATCTTTAAAAACAAAACAAAACAAAACAAAAAACATCCAGAGTAAACAGCCACCCAAAATTGGGTCTTTCTTATCCATCTGCCATACCAGGTACATGTCATTCTTAGGATGCTGTCAACTGTCCCAAGAGTCATCACCCTAAGTGATAAAGCCCTTCAGCTCCAAGTCTTTAAATACATTCTTTATGTATCAGAGAATGTGTAGACTACTTCGTATTTGAATGTTATCTTTAGTGTCCATTATCTTTCCTTCAACTTCTCATTTTTTTTAAAGATTTTATTTATTTATTTGACAGAGAGAGATCACAAGTAGGCAGAGAGGCAGGCAGAGAGAGAAGGGGAAGCAGGCTCCCCTCTGGGTGGAGAGCCCAATGCAGGGCTCAATCCCAGGACCTTGAGATCATGACCTGAGCTAAGGGCAGAGGCTTTAACTGAGCCACCCAGGCGCCCCATTCCACTTCTCATTTTGCTAAGATTTTCTTTTTCTTTTTTAAAAAAAATTTTATAAAGATTGTATTTATCTGTTTGACAGAGAGAGAGAGAGAGAGAGAGAGAACACAAACAGGGAGTGGCAGGCAAAGGGAGAAGCAGACTCCCTGCTGAGCAAGGATTCTGATGCAGGACTCCATCCTAGGACCCTGGGATCATGACCTGACCTGAAGGCAGATGCTTAACCAACTGAGCTACCCAGGTGCCCCAATATTTATTTTTCTACAGCAGTTTTAGGTTCACAGCAACTTTGAGGGGAAGGCACAGAGATTTTTCATATACTGCCTGGGCTCACACATGTAGAGCCTCCCCTATTATCAACATTTGTTACAACTAATGAGTAAATTGACACATTATAATTACCAAATGTCCATTAGTTTACTGCATGTTTCACTTTTGGTGAACTGTGTTTGGTGGTGTCTGTGTTCTGGATTTTGGCCATTCTAATAGGTGTATAATGGTATCTTATTATTGTTTTAATTTGTATTTCTCTAATGACATATGGTGTCATTATTATAATATGCCAGGAGGAGTCATGGCTGGATATATAAATTTGGAAATTTTTCAAATTATTGAAGAAATAGGAATGGATGCGTTTCTAAAAGAGAACACTCAGCATGAGAAGAGTTCCAGGGCAGAATGTTAGCAGAACGACCACATGTAGACATGGCCAAGGGTGGGTACAGAAGCACAGGGAAACCAGAAGGTAGAGCAGGAGAAGAGCAAGGGCAGTGTAGGGAGCAAAGCTCGGAGACACGCTCCAATTCTTGGGGGTTGGAAGTCAGCATAAAGATGCTGCTTGCTTTCAAAGAGCGAAAGGCATTTCTAAATTGCTCTGGGCTGCAGGTAGTATGTCTTTTGCATATAAAAAAGCATCATATGGTAGAGCATAGGGTTTATTGATATTGATCTGTTGCCTTCCTTTTCTTCTGAACACAATTTGAGCTATCACCCATGACCAAACAACAAGACACTTCATGTAACAAGTGACATGAATTCATGACATCTCTACCTAACATGGAGCAGTGAAGCTAACAATGTTTTTCAAGCTTTAGTATCCTGAGAATCAACTGATATCTCATACATTGCCATAACAATAAATTATATAATTTGTAAAGAACAAAAAACATTAAAACAGAAGTCAAATGATTACACTTTTCATATAGATTAATATGAAAAAATAAAAGATACTAGTTAACCATGGACATTGGAAAGATAATCTTAAAATTTATTCACCAAATGCATCCATAACTAGTAGAGTATAGGGAAACATATAGGTTTTGAAGTTAAACGGATTTAAGATTGGGTCTTAACGCCACCATTTACTTATTTGCTACTTGTATGACCCTAGATAAATTATTCATGTTCTCTGAATCTCATTTATTCACCCTTAAAATGCAATCAGAACAGCTTTGTTGCCAATATAATTGGACAATATTAGGTTTTCATTTAAGTTGTTTTTATTTTATCTTATATGAGGCAGACCACTGACTGGGCTCTGATATTAATTGTCTACTTCTCCTTTTAATAATTGAATCACATCTTTCACAGGGGTTTTAGCTAAGCTAATGGCAGCCAGCTCCTGGCCATGCCTTGCCTGTCGTGAAGCTAGGAGCGGCCATATTCAGATCAGGACAAAGGGAATGAACAAAGGTGGTGTGTGTAAATCCAGATCATCATCTTAGCCATGTTTACCCTGAATTCTGCTTCTTTCTCCTTGCTGGCTGGAAGACAGCCTAGGTGGGTCTTGGACCCAGAGATGGAAGCCACACGTTCTGGATGGTACCATTGGCCTCTTAGTGCACAGCTGTACATCTAGCTGGGTAACCTACCTATTTTTGAGTTGTTTTAGGAAAGAGAGATAGAAACTTCTATTTATTTAACCTACTGATTTGGGGGTTGCTCTGCCTACTGATTAATTCTTATTTTCATCTTTGCTCCCCCAAATCACGCTAGTTCATAATGTCATTGCTTCAGAGGAAATTTGTGACCAAATCTTTTTTTTTCCCCAAAGCTTAATTTTTTAGAACTTGGAGGATTTGGGGAGGAAGCAAAAATAACAAAAAATGATTCTTTGGGAGGAAAAAAAAAGGTGTCTTGCAAAAGCAGCAGGAAAGTGAGGTTGTCAACTTCCTCTACCCACCCTCAGCCAAGACTAAAAAATACTTCTTCTGGGGTTGAGGGAAGAACAGGAAACTTCTAGAAGCCAAGGTCATGACATTAGGGCTGGTTTCTTATAGCCTTCTGGAGAGAAAATAGGACCCCATAGTAGGAGAGCCAGACAGAACCCATACCCCTGAAAGATTTGATGCCCAGAGGATGACCATGAGCAAAAGAGTCCGTTGGACCTGGAAGGATACTTCAAACCATGGAAAGGAAAGATTGAACAGATTCTATGTCAAACAGTTACCCAGTAGCAGAAGACCCCGTCTCCCTAAGCCCAGCACTCTGGTGATACCTACGAGCTAGAAATGGGTACTACCATGGGGATTGAAGAGAAGGCCACACAGACTGTGACAGGTTAACATTCTACCAGCCCAGAAGCATGACAGGGTCAGTTACATAAATCAGGTGGAGTCATAGAAGAGAAAAGGATTATTTCTTTCACATTTAATATTGATAAGATTTTGACATCCCCCACCTGGATAAAATGAATTAACAAATATAATATGCATTGTTCATTGTTCATAATATGCAAAACAGTGTTCATTCTCTCTGAGCCTTATACTGATCATCTACTTTATGCTAATGAGCAAAGCATGAAAGTGTTTGAGATATAGTCCCTGTTCCTTCATCTAAGGAACTCAGATCAGTGAAGGAGAGCGAAATGGGTACAAAGTTTTCCATAGAGCACTGTGGACTCAGAGAAGAAGTTAAAAACACCTCTGCCTTGGTGAGTTGACCACTTCAAATCTGAGTGATATTTGAACTAGACCTTGAAGCTGTTTTGAAGTGAAGCTGTCTTACTTTCTTGAAGCAAGAAGTGTAAGCAGAGGGGCCAGGGGGAAAGGATGCATTCTCTACCTTGTTCAACAATATACAGGTGATAGGTGGCCACCGGGTTCTAAAGACCAACACCAGGAAGTGCCATGAATGAAAATAGCATTGGAAAGA
>CM053606.1:98595223-98625146 GCA_028646535.1 Procyon lotor | reverse complement strand
TTGTTAGTCATGAAGCCTGTATTCACAGGGAGTCCACCCAAGGCCTCCTCCGTGTGCCGTCCACTTGGTTATCTTTCCTCTGGATCAGTGGCTCAGGGGGATTCCTTTCACATTTGCTTTTGGAAGGAACTCCAGCATTGTCTGGATGGCCCTACAGTCAGGTTGAATAAATGATCGCAGGGGATATAGGAAGTGCACACATGGCTAATATGAGGTGCTCCTCCTGTAGACTGGGAGGCACAAAGCCAGAAACCACTGGAAATCAGGGTCAGTGGGGGACTGCATGCAGTCTCATAGGGCCCCACTTTCACAATATTTCCCATACAAAAGGAAGAAAGAGAAAGACAACAAAGCACCATGGTTCTATCTTTCCTTATAGCTTGCCTGGGCCTTTATACCCCTCCACACCTTGTATACACCCCAGCTGATCTTGTCCCGCAGAGGCCACCCTGGACATATAGACTGGTAGGTAGCATCTGTGCTTTACAATTGGTGCAAACCAGGTCTAATGCCTACACCGCCAATGGGGCTGTAGTAAGACAAGCTTTGGGGTTTGAAATACAGTCAGATGACCATGATTTTATGCCAAAGGGCCTGAGCCGCCTCGCCGCAGAGCCAGACTCAGTATGAAAAGTCATAGCCAGAAGCTCAATCAGAGGCAATTTAATTCAAGTGAGTTGGTTATCTAGGCCCAGCCAGGCTTGCCAGTTTGTAACTTGGCAACCAGCTGCCATGTGCTTTTTCGATGGATTCTTTGTCCTCTGTCACCCAGGATCAGGCTATGGACTGGTTTGGCTTTCTTTCCCCCTTCCTATTGCTGTGGCAGTGTTTCATGCCAAAGTTTGCCTTCGAGTTCTTTTCTTTTCTTTTTTTCCTTTTTTTTTTCTTTCTTTCTTTCTCTCTTTCTTTCTTTCTTTCTTTTTTTTTTTTTTTTGATATGGACAGTTTGTAAAGAAAAGAGAAGGGAGGGAGGGAGATGCTTGGTGTTGTGGGGAAAGGTGAAGTTCTTATAAATGTATTTTATTTGTCTTATGACAAATAAAAGTGAACTTATGTTTATTTAGTTCAATGTGATCTTTTTACTCAGAACTCCAATGAAGAGCTAAACATACACACTGCTTACCAGTACAAAGTACTGTTCTAAGCACTCTACCTCCATTACAACAACCTATGAGACAGACATTCTTAACAGCCGCACTTTACAGTTGAGGCAACTGTACTAGGTTGAAGTGTGACTCCCTCCCCCAAATTCATGTCCACCAGGAAGCTCAGAAGGTCACCTGATTTGGAAATGAGGTCTTGGCTTATGTGAACTGAAGGGAAGATGGAGAAGAGGATTAGGGTAGGGCCCTGTGAAGATGGTGGCAGAGACTGGGGAGATGGAAGGGCAGGCCAAGGAACACAGGCCACTGCTGGGAGCTAGGATAGAGGCAGTCAGTGGGTTTTCCCTCAGAGCCTCCAGAAGAAATCAACCCTATCCTGCCAACTCCTTGATTTCAAACTTCTAGCCCTTTGGATGGTGAGAAAATAAATTTCTCTTGTTTTATGCTACCCACCTTATAAAATTCATCATGGAAGCCACAGGAAACCTATACAGCCATGAAAGCCCTTGCCCTTGCTCAAGGACACCCAGTGGTAAGTGCAGAGCCAAGAAGTCTGGATCCACAATTCATGTTCCTAATCACTACGCTGTGCTGCCTCCAGAGCCAAAGGGATGTGTGGGTGTCTTGAGAGGTTCCTCAGAGCCATCATACCTGGTTTCCACTGTGTGTCTTTAATGCATTTGATTATTGCAGTCTTGGTGATAAGCCATTCAATATCCCCATTTGCTACAATACTCCTGTATTTGCTTCACTGGCTGCCAGATTACAATGCCTGTTAAAATAAATATGCTTCAATTACCTTAAAATCACTCAACATCACTACTGTTCCTACTGATATAAAACTACTGGAGTGATACAAATTTTAACAAGAATTTGAATTTGGAAGTAATAAGGTTTTGTGATATGTGTAATGTGGAGTGATTCTAGCAGAAGACATTTAGAAATGTCTGGTTCAGACTGAAAACATTTAAGTTCAGAGGCAGTCTTCAGACTTAGCCTCAAAGGTATTTAATTTGGCATAAATGAAAAATCTATGCCTGTTCTGTTTTTATTAACCATTTTGTCCAAAATTCACGTTTGTTTTAAGGAAAAGTATTTCCAAGATAGCTATGAGTGGACAAGGATGGAAAACAAAAGTGTTCCACAAATCCGACTTTGTGTTGTTAAATACAATAAGAACAATAGTCAAATCTATAGGTTAGGCACAAGGCTGACAGCATTTTCAGCACTCAGGAGCTGTTAAAATTACACCACTGTGAAATTGAAGACTGCATCTATATTGACAATGAAGTCTTCTCCATTCCTGGTCCATGCAAATTACATTTTGTTAATATTATCCTTGACCACAGTTTCCTAAATCCCTCGCTGTATTAATTCAGACTTCAGGGGATTGATAATGGCATTGGCTCTGGTACACACCCGTAAGCAGCTCCTGGCTCTGACATATGTTTTCAGCATTTTCCATTTAGTATAGGTTTTCCTATCTAATGTTTGTCTTTCATCTCTAAGTCCACAAATGTAATAATCACGAACTCTGAAATACTGTCCTCTGCTCCTAAATTTTTTCATGGTTTATTCAGTGTGTTTGCAACAGGTATAAGTTTATTGCATTTTCTTAGCCCAATATTAAAGGAGAGTATTTTAATGGGGTTAAGGAAACAAGGGGCTAAAGCAGATGTGGAAAAAACCTATGAAAATGTGCCAGATTTCCCAATTTTGCCATTTTTTCTTAAAGTCCCAGCTCACGTAGTTGCACACTTTGGGGTCATTCCCCTCCCCCACCAATAAGCTCTGTGACTGGGAAATCTGGTCTACCCCACTGTGGCAGGTATCAGGGCTCTGGGTTATGTAATTACATGTGCTCTGCATGCCCAGACTTCTCAAAGAATCGATTTCTTTCTAGAGGCTGCAGTGTGAGTGCAAGCATGAGGCCACAGATTTGTTCCAGCACAGCTGACTGGCCAAGCCCTGCCCCTCACTGGAAAGGAGCCATCCATAACCTGGCCAGTAACTTTGGCCTAATGAAACAAAGGGTGTGCTGGATCAGATTCTCCCTGAGGAATTTGGAATGGAGTAAGTAACTGAGTAGAAGGACAGAAACCACTGGACATGAAGGAATCTAGATAAATTTCGTTCATGGTGGAACATGGAGGAAAACTTTATGAACTACAACTGCTGAGGTCAGTGAACACACTCCACTTCCTGCCTTTCTGGGGCTGAGTGTTATAGCTTTCCCTGGATGTCTGAGTCCTTCTAATGGATCTCCCTTTCCGACTGAGTGATTTTAATTTACAAGGCATTGTCTGAATCAAAATATGGAGTAAAAACCAACTCATGAACAGAACTTTTCCCAAACTAGTCTCCCAGCCCTACATATCCACCTTTTCTCTTACAGATGCACTGTCCCTCCTTCGGGTCTGTGCTCCACTCACTGTGGGCAGCAAAGAGAGACAAACACAGCCTAAAAATGCAGGCACAGAGAGGTCTGTAGGAGACAAAGGATCACATAGAACTAGATGCAGAAAGTAGGAGAGATCTTGATGCACAAAGCAGAGAGCACCAGGCCCATGACAGACTGTGGGTAGCTCACACACACACTGGTAGATGCTGGTGACACGAATTTATGTGTCAAGTGGACTGGGCCTACAGGTAACCAGGTTAAACATGCTTTATGAGTGTGCCTGTAGGGGTGTTTTGAATGAGATCAGCACCTGAATCAGTACCTTCAGTAAAGTGGTTTGCCCTCCCCAACATAGGTAGGCACCACCTAATCACTGAGGGCCTAAATAGAACAAAAAGATGGAGAAAGGGGAAATATGCTCCTTTTTGCTTCCTGCTTGTCTATATGAGCTGAGGCACTGGTCTTCTGCTCTTGGATTGGGATTTACACCACTGATTCCCCAGACTCAGAGGACTCAGAGGAGGTCTTTAGACTCAGGATCAAACAATATCCCTGGCTTTCCTGGGTGTCCAGCTTGCAGAACAGCAGATCGTGGGATTTCTCAACCTCCATAATTGCATAAGTCAGTTGCTCATACTAAAATTTCTTCATATATTTTGTTCTTATTTGTTCTGTTTCTTTTTTTTTTTTTAATTTGTTCTGTTTCTTGAGAGAACCCTGACTAATATGATCTCTTACCTCCTCATTGAAAATGCCTAAAAATGAGATGGGAAACATAGAGGACAAAAGAGATGTCCTCTGGGGGCTCAATTGGTTAAAGGACTACCTTTGGTTCAGGTCATGGTCCTGGAGTTCTAGGATTGAGACTGCATTGGGCTCTCTGCTCAGTGAGGAGTCTGCTTCTCCCTCTGACCTTCTCCCCCTCATGCTCTCTCTCAAATAAATAAATAAAACCTTAAAAAAAAATAATAAAGAGATGCTCTTTTAAGACCATGGAAAGCAAGCATTCTAACATTCTGATACATCATTGTTATGGTTATTTTTTATTTAGCTCATGAATAATTTTTAAAATATGGGTTTGCATTTAACAAAATCCTATTATGTGGGGAAAGTCAAGCTTACATATGATTCTCTATATGTTCATAAAGATAACAACATTTGGTTATTCATCCAATGTTTCTAAACAAGCTCCATGTATACCTAATGTATGGGGAGCCTGACCACAATTTTCATTTCTCTTTTGTCTTTTTGGCATTTCAGGGATAAAGTATCAAAGTGATTGTGGAATATGACTCATCTTTGCTGCTTTCCAAGCCATCTGCAGGATATTGAGAGATGTACAATTTCCAGGCTGTGAACATATAGCATGCTCCACATTCCAAACCATTGCTGGCAGCTGGGTGCTAATGGCCTTTTCCCAGCAGTGCACCCAGCTAATGGTCTCTTCCTGACACTCGGTCAAGCATCACTAATGACCAACACGGTGCCTGCCCACACCAAAAGTGAGAATTCCACTTCCACATTTAGAGAGAGCTATCCAGGGGTCCCTCCTTTCAGCTACAAGAGCCAGGGGACTTGGATGCACAGCATAATAGGAAATGACTTTAAAGAGGTAAGATGTGATCTGCAGTTAGGAATGATGAGTTTGAGATGGGGTTCAGTTTTGAACCAACAATGCCTTTGTCAGGGAGACATACAACTGGAAAGGACAAAATATCTTTCTTTTATGAATCTATCTATCACTTTGATTCTGATGTCAATATCAAAGAAGTATTTGTGGAACTCTCTGTTATACTAAATGGGTCTGAAGGGATAATTGGCCCTTGGGCTTGGAAATCCACATGTAATAATATTGCAGTTACATATTTCATGCTCAAAAACCTGCTCCTTACATGCATGGAATGGTAGGGAATCTTTCAAAATAGATCAGTTGCGGTTGAATTTATAAAGTTTGTAAGTGCTTGTGTTCTGCAGGTGCAGACCCTATGTCCAGTTTGTCTCCACTCATTTTTCATTTGAGTCTTCCTGGGTAGCACTGAAAGTATATGAAATAGCCTCATGAGATATCATCCTTCTGCCAAGAGTAGGAATCATAAGCTTCATAATTTCTCTGCCTAAAAATCCGGATTGATCGATCACCCCCCTCTTTTTTTGGTCATGGCTACCTCAGTTTGAACTCTGCCTCAGTCAGAATGGGAGAGTAAACAAAGCCAAATCAAAAGGATTAATAACAGTGTGAGTTAAATTAATGGTTCTTTCATAGCTAAACGAAATTGTAGGGTAGATATTCTCTTCTGATATCAATGATGGTTTCATTTTATTTTTTCCCCTCACACTAAACTGATGTGTATTAAATGAGTATTTTCATCACCCTGTCCCATTTCACTCATGATGTTCCCTGCTTTCCCAATTTACAGATGCCAAGCTAACCAGGTGTGAATAAAGAAGACTTTCAATTTTACATTTTGATTTATCCTTCATCCTCTGATGGGAAAATCCCTGCCTATAATCCTCAACATTTTAATTTAAGTTTATGTACACAGAAAACCAGAGTTAATGAATACAGCTATTACCTTTGATTAAATCAATCAATCAATCAACAATATAGACTTTAGGACTGGAAGAGACCTCATTATCATCAATTTCAAAGTCTCCATTTTAAGGAGGAGGAAGCAGACTTAAAGTGGTCAGGCAGCATGTCACATGCCTTTCAGGTAAAATGGCTAAGTCTCAGACATGATCAGACTAGGTAGTTGCCGATGAGAGCACAGAAGGCTCTGTGGGGCTGCGTTGCAGGGCCCATGTGACCACCAGTCCAAGGAATAGGAGATGAATGTGACCAAAGGTATGAGCTTTTCATAAAAGTGCTATTTCCTGTTTAAAAGATTGTCTTCTATTCCGAGATGGTCATTCTCACTTTTTATTTTTTTTTCAGTTAAATATGGTCACTTTTATCGAGATTTGGATTACAATAAAAATATGTTAAGATAGTAAGATCTTTCTATGATATCTAAGATGACATAAGCTTTTCATTAATAAAATTCCACAATAAAACCCCAAAGCAGGTAGCTTATTAGGCAAATATTATCCCACAAACTACTTTGCCCCTTTTTAGGATTAAAACATCTTTTCCTAAATGTAATGATGGCTACCACAAACAGTGATTTTTAAAATGACCTTACTAAGAGATATAAGATATTCCCCCCTGAATTTTTTTTCTAGTTTTGATTTTTTTTCTAATTGTTTTATTTACTGCTCTATCATATCTAAAATTCTGGGAAACCACTGCCTTAAGCCATAACGAGTCACTGGAGATTTTTAAATCAGAGAGTAACATGAACAGAGAAGTAATTTGGGAAAATTAATTGTTCTTCAGTGTATAGTATCAACTTTAGTGGGAAGAAAATGGAGTCAGGAAGCCTGCTTAGAAAACAACTGCTACACAATGAACACAGAGTAAGAGGAAAGAGCGAGCTGGGGACTGGGGGTGAAGGGGGTAGCACAGCAAAGGACAAGACAAACAGAACCTGGCAAAGGGGAGACAGCAGAAAAAGATGACTGAGATTTCAAGCCCAGGTACACAAAAGGATAATCATATACATAGGGACCTGGAGAAGTTAAGAGTGAAAAAACAAAAACAAAAAACTGATTAATATGGCAATAGCTATATTTGGTTTGAGGATATGGTAGATGCATTATGGAGAATGTCTGATTGGAATTTGGCAATGCAGGACCCAGATTCTTTAGGGAGGCCAGGGGAATCCTATGGGAATCCCACAAAAATGTAGTAGTCACAAGAATGGAGAATAGAAACACACAGGGTACCAGGGCTGGAGAGAAGAATATGCAGATAATGACAGAGTAACAGAGAAAATTGGCCAGAGAGAGAAGAAACCCAGGCAGAAAGGTGTGTTTCAGTATGAGAGAAATAGTGTTCAATTTCTTCCTACTTCTCTCCTTCCTTCTCTTGTTTTCATCCATCCATCCATCTACCTATTTATTGAACACTTACTCTGGTTGCTTCTGGCCCCGGACTACACTCCAAATAAGTCCAAGCCTGCAGTGTAGGTATGGAGAAAGCAGAAGCAACTCAAGGAATCCATCAGATTCCAAGGAATAAGAGAACTCAAAGCCAAGGGTACACTTCGCTTTCATCATTCTGTGTCTCCCTGCTCCCTCTTTCTTTTCCTTTGCTCTTTCACTCATAACCTATGGGCTGCCCAGAAGCTTTGGTCAGACTGCTGAGCTGAAATCAACAAAACGTGAACAGTGAATGCAAAGTGCCAACTCTTTCAAAGTATAAGGCAGGTTTCCATTGCTGCCTACATTACAGGCAGAACAGATTTAAGCAAGGACCAGAAGGATCCTTATCCAGGGCAGGTAGGCTTAGTTTGGGAATGTGGCAACTGACATCTGATAGGATGCTTCCTGTCGGGACAGAAGCTGCTGCTCTACTTCAAAAAGATTTTATTCAGTTCTTTAGGAAGAAAAGTGCTTTAATGGCAAGATGCAGAAATTGCTGACTAAAGTGAAGTGATTCTTCTTTAATCAAACATCAGCCAAACAGAAGGGAGACCCACGATCAGGGTATTTAGAGACAACCTTTTCTTTTTCTTTTTTCTTTCTTTCTTTTTTAATTTAAATTCAGTTAGCCAATGTATAGTACATCATTAGTTTCAGATGTGGTATTCAATAATTTATTAGTTATGTATAACACCCAGCCCTCATCACATCACATGCCCTCCTTAATGTCTGTCACCCAATTACCCCATCCCCCCATACACCTCCCTTTTCCTCCAGCAACCCCCAGTTTTTTTCCTACAGTCAAGAGTCTCATGGTTTTTCTCCTTCTCTGATGACTTTTCATTGAGATTTCCCTCCCTTCCCCTATAATCCTGTGTTGTTTCTTATATTCCACATATGAGTGAAACCATATAATTGTCTTTCTCTGATTGACTTATTTTGCTAAGCATAACACCCTCCAGTTTCATCTACATAGATGTAAATGGTAAATATTCATCCTTTCTGATGGCTGAGTAATAGGTTATTGCATATATATACCACATCTTCTTTATCCATTCATCTGTTGATGGACATCTTAGATCTTTCCACAGTTTGGCTATTATGGACAGTGCTGTTATAAACATTGGGGTGCAGGTGCCCCTTCAGGTCACTACATCTGTATCTTTGGAGTAAATACCCAGTAGTACAATTTCTGGTTCATAGGATAGTTCTTTTTTTTTTTATAGGATAGTTCTATTTTTAATTTCTTGAGGAACCTCTGTACTGTTTTTCCAGAGTGGCTATACCAGCTTGCATTCCCACCAATGGAGTAAGAGGGTTCCCCTTTCTCTGCATCCTTGCCAACATTTATTGTTTCTTGTCTTGTTAATTTTAGCTATTATTATTATTTTAGCTATTATTATTATTTTAGCTATTATTATTATTATTTTAGCTATTATTCTCATTGTGATTTTGATTTGTATTTCCCTGTGAGCATTTTTTCATGAGTCTGTTGCCCAACCTTTTCTTTTAATAAATTTCTGGATCCAAAATCACAGTTTAGAGACAAAAATAGAAATGTGTGTGTGTATATACAAATATATATACACACATACACATATGTACATTCTCTTTTTTTTTTTCCAAGCTTTACTACAAAGCGGTGATCACCAAGACACCATGGTACTGGCACAAAAACAGACACATAGACCAGTGGAACAGAATAGAGAACCCAGATATGGACCCGCAACTCTATGGTCAAATAATCTTTGACAAAAAAGGAAAAAATATCCAGTGGAAAAAAGACAGTCTCTTCAATAAATGGTGCTGGAAAAATTGGACAGCTCTATGTAGAAAAATGAAACTTGACCATGCTCTTACATCATATACGAAGATAAACTTGAAATGGATAAAAGACCTCAATGTGAGGCAGGAATCTATCAAAGTCCTAGAGGAGAACATAGGCAGTAACCTCTTCGACATCAACTACAGCAACTTTTTTCAGGACATGTCTCCAAAGGCAAAGGAAGCAAAGGCGAAATTGAACTTTTGGGACTTCATCAAGATAAAAAGCTTCTGCACAGCGAAGGAAACAGTCAACAAAACAAACAGGCAACCCACAGAATGGGAGAAGATATTCGCAAATGACACTACAGTCAAAGGTCTGATATCTAAGATCTATAAAGAACTCCTCAAACTCAACACATACGTACATTTTCTATACACACACACATTCATTTAGACATTTCAATAAATATTTAACACAACACCCAAAATGAAAAGAAGGAAAGTAATTACAGGGGCACCTGGGTTGCCCAGTTAGTTGTGTGTCTGACTCTTGATTTCAGCTCAGGTCATGATCTCGGGGTCCTGGAAAGGAGCCCTGCATTTGTAATGTGTGCTCAGTGGGGAGTCTGAGGATTTCTCTTCTCCTCCCCTGACTCACTTGCATGTGCTCACTCTCTCTAAAGTAAATAAATAAATCTTTTTTTAAAAAATAAAATAATTAAAACTATGGTATATTATGAGAAATATAGATATGGTGTTACTATACAAGAAATAACAGTAGGGGGTCTACAATAAGTTAGAGTCAATTTCCTCATTTTGGAGATTAGCATGAAAGCCTTATTAAATTCTTTAATTTGTTACATGTTTTAAGTGATTTTTTCAATTGAGTTGTAAACAATAGCATTGCATTGATTTTTTTTTTCCTTTGTGGAGATTTTGACTATTAGGTTTAATTATTCCATTTATATTTCACATATGTGCCCAAGGCTTTTGAGCAATGAGAATGCTGGTAGTAAGTCAAATACATAATACAAAATAAATAAAATACATTCTCAAACAACTTTACATTAAAATTCGACTTTCTTAAAAGTTACCATTTCCTGTAGGTTCATCCTCTTTAGATGAAGAATTGTTTTTTCTTAAGTGGCTCTTTCTGATATTGAGTATTTATAGCAAATTTTAGTGAAAGAGTGTGTTGTAAGATTTGCTATATTCAAAGCTATGTTTGGTTTTGTTGTTACATCTTGGATTCTCTGTTCCCATACGACAGGGGTGCTAAAGCCAATAATGGCATTATTTGGTGGATACAGAACCAGTGACAGGCATGCATAGGAGGATGAGTCTGGGGTGCATGTTCTGACCATGCCACAGAGCACGAGGATGCCTGGATGGCACAGATTGCAGGCTGGTGGGCCTTTGGCACTTGTCCTGCCCTTCCACCCTCTCTTCCTCCTGCCTGTCTCCTCAGAGTTCTCGGGCTATTTGTGCAGAAGTCCCATTGTAACTGTGAGTCAGGCAGCTCACCCAGAGCCCTTTCCAGGCCCATTGATTCAGGCAACGAATTTTGTTTCCCTAGCTTAAGGAAGAGACATTATTCTGGATCAAAAGTGGAGAAAGGTCAATAAGAGAGTGGCATCGCTATCTTGACTTTGCTCCTCCTCACAAGAACAACTAACATTTAATCATGAACAAGACACCATTGAGAGAATCTTAGCACATCGGGGGGGATGTGGGGGAGGGTGAGGTACCCCTTGTATCCCCTGGGATGAAACAGACCACACTATAAAGCAAGAGAGGTGGCTACATCCTGACCACATTGCTCCTCTCCCAAGCCAGTGCATCACCACCCAGAGTGTCTCCCCAGAGCTTCTGTTTCCTGCAGTGGGAGAAGAGAACCCAGAGGAGACAATCCCCACCTCAGAACTGTGGGTTGCTTTGTGGGAGCTGCTACTTTGATCTTGCCCCACGGGGATCGCAGACCAATCTGCCTGCCATCCTTGGGACTATGACTGTGATGGAGACACGGGGAGGGGTTTGCAACGACAAGCATCCAAATGTTGGCAGACCAAGTTCACACTTGCAGTACCCAAGTAATAATTCCAACCAGCAGTTTTGCTCATCTGCATAACCAAGTTACCAGTGCACTCTGACCAGGCAACTCAGTAGGGTGCTCTTCTGCCTGATTTAGATGCCAAGTGAAGTTTGCCAGCCCTAGAGCCCAGTTTGCCCATGCTCAGGCAGGGTGCTGAATCACTGCCCCACCACTGTGGAGAGTGTTTTCTACCCCCATCAGACCAGAAATACCTGGAAACTGTGAAGCCCAGTGGCATACAAGCAGAGAAGTGGGTGAGCAGAACTGATGGCTCTCCGAGCACAGCCAGTACCTGGCATGGAATGTTCGAGTGCTATGCACAGGCAGGAAGATTAATTCATAGACAAGGCCGAGGATAGCTCCCTGTCCCTCCCAAATGGAGAGCCTGTTTGGGAAATTGAAAGTAGCCTAGCGCAGTCCCTCCCCTCTCCACTCAGGTAAGGAGGCTAAGACTTAATAAGACACAGATGGCTCCCATGCCCCATCTGACCAGAAGGCCTGAAGAAAACATCAGAAAGCTGTGGCATGGTAGTGTTTGAGCTGAGAAAGGCAGGCTGAGCCAATAGTTTGCAGAGCAAAACCAGTAGACCTGTTTGGCCAGGGAACCTGGAGTGTGGGTTGCCTTGAGTTAAGACAACAACAAAAAGCTTTACCAGCTTTAGAGCTGTTTCTCCCACTGTGCCCAGACAGGAAAACTAATTCATAGCTCTGCTCATTGCTGAACATAGCCTCCAGCCTGTTTGACCAGGGAACTTAACTAGAGCACAAAAGAAGTTACAGAACCCATACATATAGTGGCACTTGAACAGAAAGTGCAGCTCTTGGCTTCCCCCACCTATAGAGCAAAACTGGTAGCCTCACCTGATCAAGGAATTCAGTGCAAACTCTTGCCTGATTCCCATACAAGTTGTACATGCCATAGATCTCATCCTGCTTCTCTACCAAAGCAGGGAAACTAATTCATATCCCCATCTATTACTGAATATAGTACCCAGTCGCAATCATCTAGTAAGCCTGGACAGAGAATTCAGGCAACCACAGAGTGCATCTTACAGCTTCACTTGGATAAGAATGAAGCCAGCAGTCCTATCCAACTGTTCTCAGCCAGTAGCATATCCTCCATCCCTAACCTCAGAGCTCAAACAGTTACATCACCCAAAAATAGACCATAATAGCAGGCACCACCTGCCCTGGTACATTACCAGGAAACACACCCAAAAACACAGATTAAGTTGACTGGTGAAAATCTGTCTCTGTCAAAGCAAACCAGAGAGTCTGGAAGAGGAGCCCCGTTACTCAAATGTGTACACAAGGACTCTCAAATGAGAGACAAAAAGCTAAAAGTGTTCATTACCACCAGGCAGAGCTTACAAGAAATGCTAAAGGGAGTTCTTTGAGTGGAAGTAAAAGGATGCTAATTAACATCATAAAAACATAAAAAGGTAGTGTGAAATTCATTGGTAATAGTAAAAACATAGTCAAAGTTAGATTGTGTAATTCCATGATAGTGGTGTATAATTCACTTGCAATTCTAGTTGAAAACTTTAAAAAAATGAACATAGTAAAAAAAAAACCCATAACTATAATCAACTGTTATTAGTTACACAATATATAAAAATATGTATAGTTGTAACAACAATCTAAAATATAGAATAAGAAGAAGTAGAAATGTACCATTTGCAAATTGTATTCAAGTTAAGTTGTTATCAGCTTAAAATAGGGTGTTATAATTTTAAGATGTTTTATGAAAGCCTCATGATAGCCATAAGAGAAAAGCTTATAGTAATTAAATAAAAGAACATGATAAAGAAGTCAAAGCATAATTATACAAAAAAAGCGTCAAAACACACAAAAAAGACAGCAGGATTAAAAAAAGGGAACAATGGATCTACAAAACTAGAAAATAATTAACAAAATGACAATAAGAAGTCTTTACCATTCAATAATTACTTTAACATAAATGGGTTAAATTTTCCAATCAAAATACATAGAAGAGCTGAATAGATAAAAAAAAAATTAAGATCCAGGGATGCCTGGGTTGCTCAGCCAGCTAAGCATCTGCCTTTGGCTCAGGTCATGATTCCAGGGTCCTGAGTTTGAGTCCTGCATCAGGCTCCTTGCTCAGCAGGGAGCTTACTTCTCCCATTGCCTGCTTATCCCTCTGCTTGCTTTCTCCCTCTCTTTCTGACAAATAAATAAATAATTTTAAAAAGACCCAATGATATTCTGCCCACTACGGCCTTGTTTTAGCCTTATGCACACATAGACTGAGAGAAAAAGGATGGAAAAAAAACATTTCAAGCAAATTGTAACCAAAATATTACTTTCAAAATATTACTGCTTATGGACAATTCACCTGGTCACCTAAGAGCTCTGATAGATATATACAGCGAGATTCATGTACATTCTGCAACCCATGGATCAAGGAGTAATTTCGACTTTCAAGTTTTATGATTTAAGAAACACACTTTGTAAGGCCATAGCTGCCATATACAGTGATTCCTCTCAAGGATCTGGCAAAGTAAATAGAGAATCTTCTGAAGGATTCACCATACTAAATTAAGAACATTTCTGATTCATGGGAATAAGCCAAACTATCAACATTAATAGGAGTTTGGAAGAAGTTGATTCCAACAGTCACTGATGACTGAGGGGTTCAAGATCAGTAGAGAAAGTAACTGCAGATGACGGGGAAATAGCAAGAGTTCTAGAGTTAGAAGTGGAGCCTGAAGATGTGACTGAATTGCTATAGTCTCATAATAAAATTTAGTAGATGAGGAGTTGCTTGTTATGGATGAGCAAAGAAAGTTGTTTCTTGTGGTGGGACCTATTTCTCATGAAGATGCTGTGAAGATAGTTGAAATGACAATCAGGGATTTAGAATATTATATGAATTTATTTGATAAAGCATCAACAAGTTTTGAGAGGACTGACTGTAATTTCAAAAGAAGTTCTACTATGACTAAAATGTTGTCAAAAAGCATCACATGCTACAGAGAACTCATTCATGAAGGGAAGAGTCAATTAATGCAGCAAACTTCTTTGTTGTCATATTTAAAGAAATTGCCACAGCCACCTCAAACTTCAGAAATCATCATCCTGATCAGTCAGCAGTCATGAATGATGAAAGACCCTCCATTAAAAAAAAACATTACCACTCACTGAAAGTTCAGATGATGGTTAACATTTTTAGCACTAAAGTATTTTTAAATTAAAGTATATACATCATGTTTTTAGACATGCCATTGAACATTTAATAGACGACAGTATAATATTAACATAACTTTTACCTTCACTGGGGAACCAAAAATTTCATTTGACTTTCATTTTATTGCAATATTCACTTTACTGTGTTGGTCTGGAATCCAACCTGCAATATCTCTTAAGTATGCCTATATGTGAAAGGCCAACCTGTATATGAAAAGAAGCCCAACATCACTAGTCATTAGGGAAATGTAAATCAAAACTGTAGGGAGCTATCACTTCATGACTATTAGAATAGCCATCATCACAAATACAAGAGATAACAAATGCTGGCATGGATGTGCTGGAAAGGGAACCCTTGTGCACTGTTGGTGGGAATGTAAATTGGTGCAGCCACTATGGAAAACAGATGAAGGATCCTCAAAAAATTAGAACTAGAACAACCACATAATCTTGCAATTCCACTTCTGGGTTTTATCTGAAGGAAGTAAAAACAGTATATGTCACCTTATTTATTGCAGCATTATTTACCATAGCTAATACATGGAAGCAACCTAAGTGTCCATCAGTGGATGGATGGATAACGAAGTTATGGTGTATGTACGTATGTGTACATATGCATGTATACATGCATATAATGGAATGTTATTCAACCTTAAAAATGAGGAAATACTACCATTTTTGACGATATGGATGAACTTTGAAGACATCATGCTAATTGATACATTTTGACAATATGGATGGAACTTGAAGGCATTTTGCTATGTAGAATAAGTCAGACAGAGAAAGACACATAGTGTAGTCTCATTTGTAGGTGGAATCCTAAAACAACAACAACTAAATGCATAGGAAAGGATATCAGATTTGTGGTTACCAGAAGTGGGAGGTAGGGGGTGGAAGGAAGGGGAAGAAGGTACTCAAAAGCCACAAGCCTTCCACTTATAAAATAAATATCTGGGACATGATGTACAATATGTTGATTATAGTTAACACTGTTGCATAACATACAGAAAAGTTGTTAGGAGAGTAAATCCAAGATTTCACCATAAGAAGAAATATTTTTTTCTTGTCTTCTTTCTTTTCTTTTTATTGAATCTGTATTAGAAAATGGATGTTAGCTAACTGACTATTGTGGTCATCATTTCACAATATATGTATGTAACTCGCATCATCATGCTGTATACCTTGAACCTCTACAGTGACATGTGTCAATTATTTCTCAGTAAAACTGGTGAGTTGTGGGGGAGGACATGGGGAGAGGGTGGGTTTGGACTCAGACCTGTTTGTTGCACTGACTCTGGGACCTCAGTTCAGATTAAGACCTCCTTTTCCTCATCTGAAAAAGGAATGATACATCTTACTATGTAGTGTCATTTTGAGGTGAAGCAAGCAAATGGGGGCAACACCATCAATACTGGGCCTGCCTTGGTCCCTCTGTGGTTATTTATTGAATGGAATCATGGTCTGGAAGTTAAATATGTCGAATAAATGAAAATTCTTAAGTCTTTGTGCACCGTATAGTGAGACCATTACATCATTAATGTAGAATAAAGTCAGTAACTAGTTGAAGTCTCTCAAATGGAGGAGTTGCTCATGGTCTAGAGAAGGACACAGCTAAGAAAATAGACAGTCGTGATACACATGATAAATGCCCCAAGAAAGTGACGTACAGGGTAGTCTAGCAGAAGGTGGAGGGCTCCTGCCACATCCTGGGAGGGTAGATGGTGTTGGACTATTCAAGAAAGGCCTCTTGAATGAGCTGTTCCCAAGAATATGCAAAGATAGGTGAGAGTGAGCCAGGTATATGGGGTGCATTTTACAAAACAGCCAGTTTGGAAAGGCAAGGTGATAAAAATCCTTGTGTCTTGCTCAAGTTCATTTTTCTCTTAAAGGAGATGAGTCACCAATAAAGGATTCTGAATTACAGGATGAAAATCACATTTGTGTTTTAGAAAGATCACTCTGTCAGCAGTATAAGTCTTCTGCTGAGATGCATTGAAAAGGAGGTGGGAGGCAATCTGTTTAAAGGTAGACTTTGGTAGTCCAGGCAAGAACGATGGGAGGCTGAACTAATGCAGTGACAGTGGGCACTGCGAGAAAGGTAGAGGTGGGAGCTATTTAGGAAGTAGGACAGGTCATCTGGATGATTTATTGAACACTGGGAATTCTAAGGAAAGGGAAGGAATCTAGAAGGAATCTTTTAAAAAATGAATTGGGAAGACATATCTTTCACCCAGGGGGATGCATCCCTCCTTCTCTACCTTTACCACAGGTGTCATTCTTTCTGACACTTGGAGTAAAAAAGCTTTATTCTGTGAGTAGATAATCATTTCATAGATCATGGGCTATGTGAAAGCCCTTCTTTGTCATTCTTGCAATTCATACTTAAAAAAATTTCTTCTTCAGCCTGGTGGTGGGTATTGAGGAGGGCACCTCCTCCATATTGCATGGAGCACTGGGTGTGGTGCATGAACAATAAATCTTGTAACACTGAAAAAATAAAATAAACATTTTTGGGGAAAAAAATTTCTTCTTCAGCCTAATTTCTATGCTCAATTACCCTACTGGGTGTGCATTTTCTCTTTTTTATGAATTAATGCATGGTTCCTGTAGATCTGAGGAAAGATTTATACTCTTGCCCTAATTTTGAAGTTCCTTAAAGCACATTTCCTGCTTTCCCTGTCTCATTTCATGAATTGTTGAATAAATTATATTTTGCTCATCTTTATAAAAATGATACTGACCCATCCCATCAGAGTATGCTGAGGTTATTGGATGTATTTTGAATAACTTTTTTTTGGTGTTACTCTCTTGATTGTTTTAGCTTTAGTGGACCATGGTCATGGTAGATGCAGAGTAGGTAGCCATGACTGAGGGCAGAGTTATCTGGTTCATACGGAGTCATGGGTCCTACGACTTTGTCCTTTTCCACCCCTGCCAACTCTGATTATTAAATGCCTCCTATTTTGCTTCATCTCTTACAAAGTAAAACAAACTTCCTTACTTTAAAAAAAACAAATAGACTAAAAACACTTAAGACATTAAAACAATACATTTCCATGTGGAGTGTCCAGTTTCACTGCCTGGTTGGTGCCTTTTTCTAACACTCTGGAGAAAAACAACAACTGTTAGCACTACACAGGGAAATGTCATTTATTCAAAACAACCAGTCACTACGCTGGAACAAATCTGATGTACATATATTCATGTGATGGCTTTATGCATACTTCAGCCTTTGGCTTTTGTGGGATATGACCAAAAGGAAAACAAGAATCTAGGAGCTAGCATTGTTGCTAAACACACCATCTGTCTCCATAGGAAGAGAATTGTCCCATAGACATTTGCAGGCGTGGAGTATCATTACTTCTATCATTTGTTCCAATTCACCATAATGGGGTCAATGATAACAATGATCCCATTTAGTCTATAAGAAATACAAACAAGGATAAGAGGCAGAGAACATCATATAGTTCATTACATAATCTATGCCACCTAAAGTCTAATATTACAATTGTGCCATACAACTTATGGGCCTCTCTGTAAATAACTGTTTGACTTGTAGAATTAATCATTATCTTTAAAAAATGTAAATTCTGAATTGAAACACACTATGCCCTATCAAAATAAAAAATAGCCAAACAAGAAGATAAGAGTCATTCAAGCTTGTGAAATGTGGAATATGCACACCCTCACAGCGGCACTTTATGTTGCATACATCCTAAGTGAGACAGAGGTACTCCTTATATAGATTAAGGAAGCACAGGGAAAGCTCAACAACAAGGGAGAGAGGTATAGTAGGTTTTAAACATGTTGTATTTTAAATATTTATAATGTACTAGTAAGTGTTATATTATCACATTTAATTCACTAGGGTGGGGGCGCCTAGGTGGTTCAGTCAGTTAAGCACCTGCCTTCGGCCCAGGTCATGAACCCATGGTCTTGAGATTGAACCCCACATAGGGCTCCTGAGCAGGGAGCCTGCTTCTCCCTCTCTCTGCCCCTCCCCTGTGTTCATGTTTGCTCTCTCGCTCACATGCTCTTTTTCTCTAATAAATAAATAAAATCTTTAAAAATATTCACTAGGATGATATCTTATATCATGATCAGGGTGTGTATCAATCTTAATATCATAAATAATAGTTCATTGATATCAGAAAACACCTTGTTCTTATTATTTTTAAAGTGGCTTGAGAGCCCCTTCAGGGCTTTTGAAATCATAGATGCTAAATGTCATTACTCGAATAACAATGTTTCTGTAGAATAAGAAAATACCATGAAGCTATATTTAGATAATCTAATCTAGCATTTTCCAAAATGTTTACACACAGTGATAAACCTTTATGACTCTCTGTAGAAAAAGAGAAAAGAAAAGGTTGTTAAATAAGTTTGAGAAGTAGAACTACTTCTGACCTTGGTGACTCTCAAATGCTCTTGAGAATTACACATGTGTATTTGTTTGCCCCAGTACTTTCCTGGCCCATTCTCCTCCCTACCCCCTATATTGAACATTAAATTCTTATGAAACTAGGGTTCCATGCAGCATACTTTGGGAAGTCCTATTTTTAAAGGATTTTATAGCCCCAATCAATTGTGAAGCATCAAGAATAATTAAAAGGAAATAACACAGTTGAGACTGAACTTAGTTATATAACAAAATCATTGAGTCAGTCCCATAGATTACACAATGGCCAAATATTTTTCTGTTTCATTTTCTATCCCAATATATTAGTTTGGAAATTCTAGAACTGACATTAGGAAATTTGTATGTATTTTCATAGAGAAAGATAAATATACTTTTAAGACACAAATATGATTATCCATATTGTTTATTTGAACTTTACCCACATTCTTTCTTCTAAGGTTTGCTAAATTGGATTCAGTTAATGGGGGTTTTTCTGTTTCACTAAATAAGTGTAAATGAGCTTAAATAATTTTTTCTGCTAGTTCAACCATTTCAAGAGTTATCTTTCTCTCTCTTTTGATTTCTTTCTTTTTCTACTGAGAAACGTGCATTCCTCACAAGAAGAGTAAAGAGAAGCATAGTGGAAGATCAAGCAGCTTAACTTTATCATGTCCCATACCATGTCCCACTATTTCTCCTCACACTGCAGTCTTTTACCTTCCAATGGAAGGTCACAATACCTGTACAAATGCCCACAACAGGAATCTAGCCTCTGCCCTGAATGTCTTTCTCTCCCTTATCCCTATATTAAATAAACTAACAACTCAAACCATTGTCCAAGGAGGTTTAAAGTGAAGGAAAACAACTATGTTTTTCATTCTAACCACTTCAAAGAATTTAGAAGAATTTCAGCTACTTTCCAGAAATGCCTTGGAAGAATTTTACTTTCCAGAAATGCAAAATAAAAGAAATGTCATCATTTATGCTACATATTTTGATGCAATCTTGTACTACATCACTTACTAACATGTCAAATGTCCTGACTCCCATTTGGACTATAAATTTCTAGAGGGTAGTACCATGTCCCATTTTTACCTGATGAATTTCCAAAGTGCCTCATTTATTACTAAACACAATATGGCATCTTAAATAATTTTTTAATAAATGGATTAATAATAAAACAAATACAAAATCACAGTACAACAGAAGTTCTCCATGGGAGAGCTATGTGTTATAGGGATATTTGAAGAAGTAAAGGGTTTAAAAGACTAAGAAATATTATCTTAGGTCCTTAGCCACCATCACACCCAGGCTGTTGTTAATTCTGGCAAGAATGGCAGTCATAAAAACATGTGCACAGTGGACCTCACTGGCTTTGCCTATGTAGTCTTATCTCTGGTAAGAGCATCAGTTTTTCTTTGAGTAACTAAGTACACAGCATCATCACATTGTATCCAATATCACCTTCCAGAATGGGTTCTGTCCTCTTCTGCACAAGACAAGGAAATGAGATACAAGTTCAGCAAATCAGATGCTCTTTTCTAGGAATTTGAACAGTGAGTAAAGATGATTTAACCTCATGTTGTTGCCCTTAAAAGACAGTCCCCTATATCCACTGCCTTGATCCCTGAAGCTCCTTGGATTCTGCTCTTTCTATGGCATGAATCATTCTATAATCCTCAAATGAAAAGAAGTTCCCTCCTTAAAAAAATAGTAATAATTAGCCAGACTCAGGTAAATGAAATGGACAAAGAACAAAAATTCCCCCCAAAAACCAGACTTCCTTATATATATGCATGTAGTGAAGATTCCATTCAACAATTCAGCTAAGCTGTGCCAGAGACTTTGTGTGGAGAGAATAGTGATGACAAGATCAACTTCAGCCTTTGTGGATTTTCATTTTAAGGAGATAGAAATCAGGACATAAACAAATGGGCAGCATACATATAGATTGCTACAAATGTTATGAAGGGAAATAACAAAGTTCTATGACAAAAAGTATTATCAATGACCTATTTGGGATTCGGTGATCAGGGAAGCATCTATGAGGTGGACATAAGTGCCCTCACTAAAGAGACCATGGCAGAATGTCAATAGCTTTCCATGAATAAGTTAGTATAGTATATACTATTTTTCAAACTGTGGGTTTTGCTGTACTCATGGGTTAAAAAAAATCAATGTAGTGGGTTGTGGCCATTATTTTTAAAGGGTGGAAAAGAGTAGACTAGAATAGAAAATATCAAAGAGCATTGCCCATAGTAAAGAAGAATGTTGAATGAAACTTTTGTTTCTATGGGGTCAAAGGAGTTTGAAAAACATGACTTAAGAAACATTCTGAGAGGCACTTGGGTGTCTCTGTCAGTTAATCTCCTGACTCTTGGTTTTGGCTCAGGTCATGATCTCAGGGTTGTGAGATCAAGCCCCACATGGGGCTCCACACTCAGCAGGGAGTCTGCTCAAGATTCTCTCTCTTCCTTCTCCGTCTTTCCCTCCATGCCCTTTCTCTCTCTCTGTCTCTCTCTCTCAAATAAATAAATAAATCTTAGAGAGAGAGATTCTGAGAAAGCAATGATTCCACAGGCTACAACCATCAGTATGAAGACAAAAATTTTAAGCAAGATGGGCACTGGAACAAGGATGCCCCCAGCATCTCAGAGTTCCTAGAGTAGGCAAGCAACTCACCCAGAGATAGGAAAAAATTAGTGTCCACAGATTCAGCTTTCTGGCACAGGTTAACTCTTGGTGAGAAGAATCCATTCATTCTACATTCAACAAGAAAAGAATAAAAAAATCTGCTTAGAGTCCCATCCTCTATGTCTGGCAAGACAGAGGTGGGTCCAACATACTCCATGAAGCTGAAGGCTACAGGTGATGGCTGCATGAATAAGTTTATGGCCATTGGTATTACCCCAAATCTCAGCAGACAGAGAAGAGCCTGTTCCTGGAGAAGAAGCTGTAAGATGGTGAACATGTCTAAGAAGGAACTGAGACAATACAGAACTCAAAGAGAGCATCTTCTCCCCACTGCACACCAGCACCATTGGGGAAGCTGGTGAGGAAAGTTATGGCTGACTAGAGAGAGAATTTCCAGAGCTCAGTCAGAGAATGTGAACAACAATGGAAAAAGGGTCCCTGAGAAGTAGTGTGAACACTACAAATTAAAAAAAAAAAAAGCAATTTCTCTAAGGAAATATAAACCTGAGGTGATGCCCACCTTGGTTTTGGCCATCAGGAACATCAGAGCAGCAAACTGGGGCCTTCGGAGTGTAGGGCAGAGAAACTACCATAGACTATTTGCTAGAAGACTTACAGGGGCTGCTAAGGGGAAGGAATGAACACTATGGGCCTTTGAAGAACAAAGGAGATTGTCTCATTGGGTTATTCAGAGCCAGAGATGGTCATTATTGCTCTTTTATGCCTTTGCATGGCATTGTAAATTACTACCACACTTGCATGGAAGTTAGACTGACAAAATTCACCTGCAACCCAGGTTCATAAAACACATTGTCACTTACCTGCTATCATTGTGTGGTATTCTATCTATCCATAGGTTGACAGGTAAGGAAAGTAAGAAAAAAAAAAAAAAAAACTCCAACCAACAAGGCTGGGCTTCTTGTTGGTTGGCCAACTTTGCAAATCCAGGTGTTCAAAAGCTAGCTCATCTAATAATCTTGGCTGGCAATGATACTCAAAATATTCGAGCCAATGATGGTATAGGAGGAACAATAGGTATGTCTTGTCAGAGGTGATAACTGAAGATGGTTTGTAGGTAGAGATATGTCCATATTGGACTATTAGTAGCAGTAGTATCTACCATCGATGTAGAGTGTGCTATATGTAAGGCACTATAAAAAGTACTTTACATTTAATCCATTTAATAGTCCTATAAATTGGTATCTTCATTTTAAGACTATGATTAAAGATTAAAATTGAGATTAAGTAGCTCAAGATCAACTAGTTAGTAAGCGGTAAGGCTAAAACCAGATACTGGGAGTAGCAGATAGAGGTCTTAGCTCTTGGGGAAAAAGAGATGGAGAGATCTGGAAGCAATCAGAGCCAAACTGAATTGTCCAGGGTTTAGGAGTAAAAGTGTTCAGAATCCAGTAGAATGTTCCAGTGTGCAAGCCATGTGGGTCCATGGAGCTCTTTCCAGTCACACCAGGACCTTCACCACTTCCCTAAGAGCTGGTCTTGATGGGTATTGGCTCAGAAGCTACAAGTTTCAGGCCATAAAGCTAGCTTGTGCTAGAGCAACAGGTATCGCTGAATCCTTTCAGCATACTGTAAAATTTTGTTTTCCATCTCAAGAAAACTAAACACTTATGATCAATTTCACCGGCATTGCAGCATTTGTATGGGGCATTTAATGTCCAAGAGGACACATATGTTTCCTTTGGCTTGTGGCATACAACTGAACACTTCAGAGTTTTTGCCTCTGTTACACTTAATTTCTAGTTTATTCTATTCATTTGTTTATACAAGCCAAGATTCGAAGTCTGAAGTTTTCAAGGCTATCATAAATGTTTGATCTAGCAAATTAAGAACTCAGTCATCTGGAGGGAATGATTGATGTCAAATTAGATGCATATATTCAGACTATTTTCTAGGACTTCCTATTTAAGCAATCAGTGGATTTGCTAAGGGCACATACTCCAGAATTTTATAAGAAAATAAGTTCCCAGTCATTTTTTGAGATTTCTTAATTTTAGCAATGTCTCTTTGTTGCTTGCATGTTAACTTTAAGATTCTAGGTTCTATAATTATCAGGACACTTAAAGAGACCTACTTCAAGGAGTTACTGTAAGACTACAACAAAGTCATAAATTGATTCTTTAAGCTTTTCCTTCATAACACACATATTAAGTGCCAACCATGTGCCAGCCATGGTGCAATGTGAGAAGAATAGAAAAAGGAAAATATACTCCTAGCCTTTGGGAGCTTATGATCTTGTAGGGATTTCAGGTAAACAAATGTGAAAAAATGCCTAAGAGGAATAAAAAGGAAATCTGATTCTTCTCTTTCCTTAAAGCTCCCATAAAAGTGAATATACATAAAGTTTAACTCTATTTCTATGCCCTTGTCACCAAAGCAAAAGAATTAGTGAAGGTTACAAGGGAGTAAAAGCTGATGGAATAGCTTACACACCTCTAAGCCTCCGGTTTGGTTTTTTAAAAAGTATTTATTCCAGTGGGAATCAATACTCAGCTGGTTGGCTCTGAGATGGGGTGTGGTTTGCAAGGCTGAGGTCTGGGTATTTTCTGGATTTATCAGAAACTGATTGAGGAGAGAGCATCATTCATTATGCAGAGACATACAACCCTTTTTCAGAGTCCAGCCAAAATGATCGCAATATTTTAGTTTTCAGAGCCCCTGGGTAAGCAGATCAGTTTTGAGAAAGCGTTAAGAGACCATTAAGGCCCACCTCCACCACTCCATGCTAGCCTGCCCTCCTGTGCGGAGCCCAGCTATGCAGAAGCTATGTAATCCAAGCCCATGGGGGAGCCTTGCCAAGAATGAATTGCTACTCTCAGCATGAACTGCAAACATCCAGAGTGAAGTGGGAAGAGCTGATTCTGAATGGGAAAAGAATAAAGATCCATGGCAAGACCATGAATGAATCAGCCATCATTTACTACTTAAGCACCCAGCAAACAACAATGCTTTTGACAGGTACCTTAGATAGTACTGCCTTTTCCTGTAATTAACAATAATGGGAAGTGAGCACCTTATTGCTTGGGGAATGGCTTATAGAAGTCTAAGCTCTGAGAAGCATCCAGGATGCTCCTTGTCTTCAGGGTTCATGCCAGAATTAAGGCCTCTAAAGAAAAAAAAAAAAGCACTTCCAGAATTTGATATCAGGTGAATCTCACTGTCTCTAAGACTATTAAATATCTTTCTGAACCTGGAGGTGTTTGGAATGCCTGCTCTTGTGTCTCAGATGTGAAAATAATTCCTGCAGAACACTAAGGGCTCCTCAATAAAGCAAGTAATGACTAAACAAGATGAGAGGGATGCTTCTTTTCACAGAAATGTAACAACATCTCAAAAATTGCTGGAATCATTACTTATTGCTTGTTCAAATTTATACCTACTTCAAAGAATATGATAACTTGCTGTAAAGGTGCCTTGTCACTAAAAACTGAAATGTTCTATACAAAGGGTTATATCATGAAGAAAAGCCGACCCACAAATATTGAAACCATTTTAAAATCAGTTTTCAAAAGAGATATGAAATCTTTCTATTTCTTATAACTTAAAAGGTATGGTTGCAACAATTTTAATATCAGATTTTACCCTTTAAATTTAATTCTGGTGGTGATTTTTGTTATTTTTACTACTCAAAATCTGTGCAGCACACATATATGTATGATGTGGTGTGTCAGTCTATCTCAATATGGGGATAACTCCTACTTAACATTTTGCTCATCTTACTTCATACTATGATTTATAAAAAGTTTAGTTTCTTGATTAAAGCAAATTGAAAGTCTTCCTCTTCCCAGGGAAAATGTCCTTTGGTTTTAAAGGATAATAATTACATATCACATGATATAATTGAATCACTTACTACAAAAATGGCCCTTCATAAAGCACATGTGAATTCCATACTGAACTCTACCATTTTAGAACTATGTGACATCGTGCCGATAATCACAGTTGACCCCTGAACAAAACAGGTCCACTTAAGCATGATTTTTCAAATAAATATACTACAATTCTGTAAACATATTTTCTCTTCCTTATGATTTTCTTCATAGCATTTTCTTTTCTCTAGCTTACTTTATTGTAAGAATACAGTATGTAATATATGTAAAATCAACATAAGTGTGAATAGACTGTAATGGTAAGGCTGGTCAATAGTACTCTATTAGTAGTTATATTTTAGGGTAAGTCAAAAGTTCTAAGGAGATTTTTGACTATACGGAGATTTGGCTCCCCTAAACCTTAGGTTGTTCAAGGGTCAACTGCAAACTTTCTTGGCTTTAGTTTTCTCATGTCTAGAATAAGTAATGTAGTATGTAGGTTACTGATTCTTGTGAGAAGTAAATGGGAACATTCATTGAATGCTGACTAACAGTCCCTCCTCTCCATCTCCTATTACCCTTTGAAAAAGAAAGCTTTAAAAAATATTTAGTGTGGGGCACCTGGGTGGCTCAGTGGGTTAAAGCCTCTGCCTTCAGTTCAGGTCATGATCTCAAGGTCCTGGGATTGAGACCCAAATGGGGCTCTATGCTCAGCAGGGAGCCTGCTTCCCCTCCTTTCTGCCTGCTTCTCTGCCTACTTGTGATCTCTCTCTCTCTGTCAAATAAATAAATAAAATCTTTAAAAAATATTTAGTGAAAAATGAATGAGGAACAGCTAGAAAATATCATCTATTATGGGTTTTGTTTTTGTTTTGCTAAATAGAGCTAAGTCTTGTGCATTTATATCTATTCTCATTATTTTTCCTCCCACCAGAGGTACCTACTATCTTAAGGTTTGTCTTTCTGATTTCATTTTCATTGCAAAACAGTCTTCTGAGACTATATTACTTATATTTATGTGTATCTATCACATACCTATCTATCCATCCTTCCTTCCATCCATCCATCCATCCATCCTACCTGATTTTGCCCTATGTAATTTGATTTCTATTATTTATTTATTTATTTATTTATTTATTTTCTTTTTTTTAAAGATTTTATTTATTTGACAGAGAGAAACACAGCGAGAGAGGGAACACAAGCATAGGGAATGGTAGCGGGAGAAGCAGGCTTCCCCCCGAGCAGGGAGCCCAATTCAGGGCTTGATCCCAGGACTCTGGGATCATGACCTGAGCCGACGGCAGATGATTAACAACTGAGCCACCCAGGCACCCCGATTTCTTTTTTTAAAAAGGCACCTTCGCTTTCCATGCTCATGGATCAGAAGAATAAACATTGTTAAAATGTCAAAAAAATAAAGAATAAAAAATAAGAAAAATAAAAAGGCATCATGTTTATATAGATGATATATAACTGTAACTGGCTTTTTTTTTTTTAAGATTTTATTTATTTATTTGACAGAGAGAGATCACAAGTAGGCTGAGAGGCAGGCAGACGGAGAAGGGGAAGCAAGCTCCCCGCTGAACAGGGAGCCAGATGGGGGGCTCCATCCCAAGACCCTGAGATCACAACCGAAGCCAAAGGCAGAGGCTCCAACCCACTGAGCCACCCAGGCACTCCTGTAACAGGCTTGTATCTACAACTCATTTGTTTATAGTTGTAGATGATTCATTTCTCTTTTTGAGTAATATTCCATCATTTAAGTATACCATAAAACTGTAAGAGTATTTCTAAGTTATTCACTCAGGAAAGAAATGACTAGGCCAGAGAATATTCACAAGTTCACTTTTACAGATAATGTTAAATTCTTTTCTAAGATGGTGATATCAATTTATACTCCCATTGGCAGGATGTAGCAGGTCTTAAGACTTCAAATCTCCCTCAGTGCTTGCTATTACTGAATTTCTTAATTTTCGTCAATCTAGATGTTATAAGATTGCATCATTTTATATTTTTATTTTAGATTTTGCAGATTACTAATAGAGTTTAGCATATTTTCATCTGTTTATTAACCATCAATTTACCTTTTCTGTAAAAAGCCTATCTATGTCTTTTGTTCACAGTTCTTTAGAATACTTTTTTGCCAAAGACATTTATTTATTTGCAATTCTAATGCTTTCTTGCTTCTTTGTATGGAAAATACCTTATTCTAGAGCAAGTCTTCTTCTCCCATTATCTTTATAGCAATTTTATTAACAGAAATGTCTAATTTTAATGTTGTCAACCTCATTAAACTTTTATGGCTAACACTTTTTATTGCCTTGTTTAAAATCCATCAACTTTTTATCGCTAACACTTTTTATTGTCTTGTTTAAAAAAATATTTCCTTACCCTGAGTTCATAAAGATATTTCCTTATAAAAACTTCTAAAATGTATGCCTTTCATATTGCCTTTAATCTTTATGAAATTATTTTTTTATTGCATGGCATTAGGTAAGATCCAATCCTAACTTTTCTATATTAATATATAATTGATTTAGCACCATTTATTGAATAGTTAGTTTTCCATAGGTATTTACAATGCCACCTGTAGCATAATCAAGTGATCACAAGTATGTAGGTCTGGTTTCTGGGCTCTCAATTCTGGTCCAAAATTTATTCTTCTGTTCTGGCACCAATACCATAAACTCAATTACTATAGCTTTATTGTAAGTCTTGATATCAGGTAGAGTATGTGCCTTCTTAATTCTTCAGAAAAGTTTTGGCTATGTTTGCCCCTCTATCCTTCCATTTTAGGATCACCTTGTTGAATTCCTGTGAAAGTACTCTATGGATTTTGATTTGATTTGATTTGATCAATCTATAGAGATCAATTTTTGAGGAATTTATAATGCATGATTTTTAGTCTTCCTAGTCATGAATATGGCATATATCTTCACTTAATTCGTTCCCCCTTTAAAACTTCCAACAACTTACACAATTTTTCCATGAAGGTCTTGCTTATTTTTGCTGTATATATTTTTTCTATAGTAGTTTATGTGTCTAGATTCTTCTGTAAATGTTTATTTTGGGGATGAGGAGAAGGAAGATAATTTCCAATGTAGGCTATCATGCCATTTCTAAGAAAAGAGTTTGGTTTCTAACATTTTAATCCAAATAATGATTTTTCTTATTTTATTTCATTAATAAACACCTCAAAAACAATCCTGAATAAAATGAACATTAGTTGACATTTTTGCTTTATTCTTCATTTTAAAAGAAATGTTTCTTTGGGGGGGGCACAGGGACAGGGAGAGTGAGAATCTTAAGCAGATCTGCATCTAATAAGATGGTAGTTTTTAAACCCTGTATTTATTATGATGAATTACATTTGCAGATTTCTTAAGGGTAAATTATTCTTTCATTCTTAAGATTAATCCAATTTGATCCTGGTTAGATTCAGTTTGCTAGTATTTTGCACACTAATTTTACATTTGTATTTATGAATGAGATTAGTCAGTAATTTTTCCTTTTTATACTGATTATTTTCTAGTTTTAATATCATATAATAAATTAGTGGGTGTTCCTTTTTTTAATTCTTTGGAAACAAAATTTAAAATTTAAATAATTTTGCTTAATTCCAAAGAAAGCCTGATTATGGTATATGAGGATCTTCATTAGGCCAAGGTTCAATCATATCATTCATAAGTGTTTGGACAAGTTATAGCCTCAACAGTAAGCCATGAAGTGTTCCCTCTAATGTGGTAGGATATATAGGAACAGTAGGAAGATCCAACCCTGTTGATGGAATACCCCTCATGAGTTGAATGAAGTTTAAGAGAAAAACAAATAAACTCGGCCTGAGTTATTTTTATAGTGTACTCTAAACTTGAATCAGTTTAAGACACATATGATAAAGATGTTAGAATTTACAATATAGGAAATATTAACTGACAGTAGAATCACAATTTACAATCTTTTTTTTTTGTTAAAGAAAGATAGCCTGGAGAAATAATTTCTGGTATATTTTCTTCTTTTGTGTATAGCTCTGAAACATGCATTTGATAGCACCAAGAACCATAAGATATCTGGGAATAAACCTAACCAAAGAGGTAAAGGATCTGAACTCAAGGAACTACAGAATACTCAGAGAAATTGAAGAAGACACAAAAAGGTGGAAAAGCATTCCATGCTCATGGATCAGAAGAATAAACATTGTTAAAATGTCTATACTGCTCAGAGCAATTTATACTTTCAATACCATCCCAATCAAAATTCCACTGGCTTTTTTCAAAAGGCTGGAACAAATAATCTTAAAATTTATATGGAACCAGAAAAGACCTCGAATTGCTAAGGAAATGTTGAAAAAGAAAAACAAAGCTGGAGGCATCACATTGCCTGATTTCAAGCTTTACTACAAAGCTGTGATCA
>CM053606.1:98549376-98594723 GCA_028646535.1 Procyon lotor | reverse complement strand
AACAGATGAATGGATAAAGAAGATATGGTCCATATATACAGTGGAATATTATGCTTCCATCAGAAAGGATGAATATCCAACTTTTGTATCAACATGGACGGGACTGGAAGAGATTATGCTGAGTGAAATAAGTCAAACAGAGAGAGTCAGTTATCATATGGTTTCACTTACGTGTGGAGCATAAGGAAAAACATGGAGGGCATTGTGAGAAGGAAAGGAAGAGTGAATGGGGGGAAATCGGAGAGGGAGATGAACCATAAGAGACTGTGGACTCTGAGCAACAAACTGAGGGTTTTGGAGGGGAAGGAGTGGGAGGTTGGGTGAGCCTGGTGGTGAGTATGGAGGAGAGCATGTATTGCATGAAGCACTGGGTGTGGTGCATGAACAATTAATCTTGTAACACCGAAAAAATAAAATTATTTGGGGAAAATATTTTCCCTGTACCAAAAAAATAAAAAATAAAAAAATAAAAATAAAACATGCATTTAATAAATCAAAATTCCCTCTGACATCAAGAGAGATAAACTTGTTCAAGAAATGATGCACTGTTTTGCTACTAGTCCTAGATGCAAGCATGAACCTCCTTTACAGAGTGAAATGGAAAAGTAGTTCCTCTCCTCCTTACTCCTCCACCCAACTACCTACAGATAAATAGGGAATGTCAGGGACAGTGAAACCCTGCCCACTGAACTCCTTGGACCTGAGAATTATGCAATAGATTACCATAGACATAACAGGATGCAAAACATCAAGTTCAGTAAGACTGAGGGACTTGCCTAATTGATACTATGGCATTTTAAATTGAAAACCATCACACCTCAATATATTCAGGTAATGTGCTTGTATGAATACAATCAATGACAGCTAAGAATTCATGACAAATTAACTTTTTCATTCACTTATTTATTCTTCATCAACATTTATCAAATGCTTACTGTAGTCAAGGTATTGGGCTAGGTATTACATAGGAAACATAAATAAAATATTCCATGAAGTAAGCATTTATTAAGTAACTTTAAATACAAAACATAATGTTAAGCATTGTAAAAATTATGAAGCTAAGGCAGCATCATGGCCTTGGATGACCTTAGAAAAAATATCATCTTTGATATATTTACAATATAATATCTTTGTTTGCAATATGCTATGAAACTTTTGCAAAAACTATTATTTTTAGTCACTTAATTTTCCGTTTTATTTTTCTGAGCCAATCCTGTGTTGAAAATAAGCTTTTATGATTCAACTCTACTTACCAACTCAGCAAATACATCCATAATGGCAGCTTGCACAAAAAAAGTCTGTAGCCAGGGAAAATGTTTGACATTGGTCACATGGGAAGTTTTCTGGTGGCTTGATTTCACTACTGAGTGAAAGGTAAGAGTTGGAAGAATAGACTATAATCTATAATTATATAATCTATAATTACAGATTATATATAGATTATATGTAAATATATAATTATATAATATATAATATAGATTAATCTACACTCTATAAAATATAAAATAAAGAATAATAAACTATAATCAGTTTGGACCACCATCAGGAAGTGACTCCACCAAAGTGTGTTTAAAATGCCTTCAGTGGCAATCCTTCATTGCCACATCATGTGAAATACGCAAAATCAGGAAAGAATAGAGCATATCAGAGGATGTAGAAGACTGACAGACACTTAACAAGGACTAGAACCTGGATTAGGAAGAACTTCAAGGCCAAGCAAACACACAGCAGAACTCAGGGTGGTAGTGTGGCAGGAGCCAGCATTATGAGATGAAAAGAGCAAATCTCAAAGGAATCACTTGATAATGACTACTAGAAAGATGCAAAGATAAAGACCTCTTTCCTAATAGTAACAAAGACTCTGGAATAAGAACAGGATAAATCAGCACTCAGACTTGGGGGCCAGAAATTGAGTAAGAACTCAGAAAAGAACCAGAAGAACTTGAAGTTTTCATCCATTTCTACTGAGAAAGAACTAGAAATTTCCTAGCCTAAGTCTACTGGATAGTTGTTAGTGTTCTGTGTGTACATTTCTACTTACTTAAAGTATAATAAATAGTAAATTATCCTTATCCTACAGTATGCAATCATTTTCAGCAAATTACATTTTGGTGTTTTGATAGTCTTTAATAAATGACCTGCTTCAGTTATTGCAATAGGCTAATGTAAAAACTGGGTGAAGGGCTCTTGGGTGGCTCAGTCAGTTGAGTGTCTGACTCTTGATTTCTGCTGGGGTCATGGTCTCAGGGTCCTGAGATCAGCCCTACCCAGGGCTCCCTACTCAGCAGGGAGTCTGATACCCCTCCCCTTCTTCTACTCCTCCTCCCCACCATGTTCTTTTTCTCTCTCATGCTCTCAAATAAATAAATAATAAGAACTGGCTAAGCACCATCAAATAATTTGATCAAAAGTTTGTTGCTGAGAAAGAAAAGAAAAGGTAAAAAAAGAAAAAAAAAACAGAAATGCATGACACTTCCAAAATGTTGCCTTAATGAGATTTACTTCTGTCTGAATTATGTGAAGAGCGTCCATATCAGCCTCTGGATTTTTAAGGCCCAAACAGCATGGCATTGAGGAATGGTTGTAGGGAACAATCTTTCCTTGTTTATAACTGAAACCAATAGGTTAATATTTGATCAAGCATGACAGACTTCAGACACAATTCTAAACAGCATTATCTGACCTCAGTGGAAGAGGAAGCACAACCTTTTTTTTCCAGCTTTGTTGAGATGCAATTGACATATAAGCACAAACACTTTTAGAGGGAGAGAACTAATGCCCATTTTAGAGAGAGAGAGAGAACTAATGTCCAATTCTTTCACATCAAATTATCCAGTAAATTGTCTGATAATTATTAAAAGAGACAGAATTATTTTAAGAATTGAAATCAAAAAACAGAAACAAAATTGAAATCAATATAGTAACATACTACGGTAAAGGGCCAACTTGGATAGGAAGTGTTAATACTCTCTTCCCACCTTGAGACATTCCTGGCAGGTACCTGTCAGAGGGGTTATATACCAGATCTTGATCTGGGTAATGTTTATTTTGACAAAGTACTTGGCTTAGAACCTGATTAACTAATCTCCAAGCCCAAATCCAGTTTGGGGAGGGACAACCAAGTTTTCTTCTTCTTCAAAGTAGATATAAAAATTAAAAAAATGGTTAATATTTAAAGCTTCAGAATAAATAAATGTAGACACACTGTGAATGATGTTTGGATTTTTAGGACCTTCTAATGATGTTGTCTCTGACCAATTAATAATTTAAGAACCCCCCAAAAAAATAATTTAAGAACCGAATTTGATGTCTCAAACATTTCTAGATTTTCTTCCTGTAATTACTTACCAACCTGCCATTTTATTTATAGGAGAGAGATGGAAAATATGCAAAAGCTCTGACAATTGTCATAGAGAAAGATTTAAATTTACCACAGTAGTTAATCTTGATCATGCTTATATATGGCGAATTTGTCAAAGAAAATGCCAACACAAGACCAGAGCATAAGAATGGAGAGAGTAAAGACACAAGACACTAGAATAGATGAAATCTGTGTTTGTTGGCCTGGTGTCCAACAGGAGTTCATTGTTCAACCTTTCCCAGCAAATCAGTGGATCTTTCCATAACCATATGTGCAAAAACAGGTGCTACCAAAGATTCTGTACTCTTGGGTCCAAAACACTTGGTCTTGTGTCTAGAAAAAATGTGGGCTTAAAATCAGAAAAAGACACAGGTTTTCATATTGACTTCACCATCTTAGCCATACTAGAAAGGCCTCCCAGAAGCCAAGCCACTCACTGGCTCCCTCTGGAGAGGTTCACCTCTGGGTGTTGGGTGTGGCCCAGAGGAGCCTGGCCTGTGTGGTGAAGAGCCATTTCCTGGCCTGCAGAGCAGAAGCAGCAGCTGCATCCTGCAACAGGTACCAGGTGGGTCATCCGTAAGCAGGATTTGGACTTGATGTAATAAACCTGGCATTTCCCAGCAGCACGTCTGCTGAGCACACCATAGCAGGCATGCACAAGAACTTTGCAAACTCTCCAGTTGGGATTGTTATGTCTCACCCTTGCAAACCTACCCTAACAAAGATGTTTTTAACAGGATCAGGTGGAGGCTGCACAGGGTAGATTTTAAGAACACAGACTCTGAAAGCAGACTGTGTGGGTTCAAATGCCAGATAGGCCATTTGCTAGCATCATACCCTAAATACCTAGTAGACCAACTAGCACTCTGTGCTCAGTCTACTCATCTGCAAAATGGGATTGATGATAGTAATGCCTATCATCAGTGGTTTTGAGGATCAAGTGCGCTAATACATGCAAAGCACGGAGCTCAGTACCTGCCCCTAGGAAGCACCAGGTAACAGGGTAGACAAAAACATACGCAAACATTGCTCTCTTTTCCTGCTACTTTCTCTCTCCCATCGGTGTCTGGAGAACTCCTCTCCCAAACCAAAAATACTCTAAGTGAAAGGGAGTGGAGCTCATAAGTACTATTTATAATCAAAATGATGGCCCCACAGCTGTCTGATCTAGCACATTCACTTATATGCATTCAGGTAATGTTAGCACTGGATCTCAGTGGAGCTGGCTGACTTCCTGAAGTCACCACAGGGCCTTGACTAGAAAGCTTGTTGCCTGTGAGACAAGAGTGGATCTGTTTAAAAGATATTAATTAGAAATGTGAGAAGAAAAAGGGAAAAACACACTAAAACCAATGACAGTGCCAGGTTACAGGCTATCAATAAGAATTTTCTTCTTTTCCTTGACATCAAATCTGCAATGTGCATCTGTCCACTGGAAGGTTCATGTTATTTAATAGCAAGGGGATTGAAAAAAGACAGCTTGCATATTCACATATATCAGCACAGGCTTGTGAGGGGATGCAGTGAGGGGTTTACACACCGTACTAAAAAGTTTTAAGGTGACTTTCACAAGAGAAAACAAACCATAGCAACATGCCACTTCACTGCTACTTAATCCTAAAATAAATCTAAAAAATATAATTAGTTATATGCAACTAATGAATCATTGAACACTAAATCAAAAACTAATGATGTACTATATGTTGGCTATTGAATTTAAACTAAAAAAAAAAGAAAATACTGTAGTTAGAAATTTTCTCCTTTTGCTTAAAGGTATTTTCATGAGTGGGTAAGTAGTGTTTTTGAAAAAAAACATTAATATGAGGAATCTCCATCACGTCTCTACAATTCAGTGTGTCCAAGAACAAGCTGGTCTGGTTCCATGAACTTGAGTTCCTTCAACTAAAACAACATACTTTTGGATCTCTATAGACCATTGGTTTCAATCACTGTTCAAATGGGAAAGCAACTGGAAGTTGTCGGTCAAACATCGTAATACTATATTTGTGGCATCTTTTTCCAAAGCAGTTTATATAAGGGGAGTTGAGGAAGAAGAGCGAGGGCTAAGGAAACCTGGGGTCCAGGCAAGGATGGAGCCAGGATAGGGTCTAGACACCGGGACTACCTCACTGGTTTGCTCAGATTTAATCACACTGCTGATGTAAAATTGGATGTTTCCTCCTCCTCTTCTTCTTCTACCTAGTTTTCTTTTCTTGTGTGGTTTGAACCACTTTATGAGAAGAGAAGCAGGGATTAAGTACCTGTTTATTTAGCATTCCACAGGGGCAGAGCTGCTGTGTGTTGGGGGGGGGGATTTTTTTTTTTTTTTTTTTTTTTGGGAGAATGGAGGGAGCCATAGAGGGAGGAGGAAGGATGGAGATAATTACACCTGCTATAGCAGAACTCAAAAATGTAATGGGGTTGACAAGATGTCACATAAGAGAAACCTCCATACAAAAATGGTGTGATTTAATCTGGGGAACCAAATTCTTAGAATAATTAGGGCAGGGAAAATGACTGGTGAAAAGTCCAGGGACAGAGAATGTGAGGTTTACCAGCATCCTGAAGGAGAGCAGATTCAAGTCAGGGAGTGGGGGGAGATATCCATTTGTCCTGAGGTCTCTCACAAATGGCCCAGTGGGAAAAATATGAGTGTTAGGCATGTGACCTAACTGAGGTCAAGTGGGCTACCACAATCCTGCCCTGCCTACCTGGCCCTGAGGAGCTCTGTATGTTGCATGCTAAATTATAACTACCACACTTAAAATCTGCAGAAAGATATCATCCTTAGTACTGAATCAGGGATAGTCAAGAATGAGGGGAACAAAGCACTCACTTATTTATAGCTCGGCTTCCCCTCCTTTGTTCAGGGCACTTTCAGAAAAGAATGACAAACTTCAGCATGGCTTTGGAATTTGGGGACTGTGACATCTTTCTTCTAAGACTCTATTCTTAGTTGAAATGCCATGAGGTTCATAGGATTCAGATAGCTGGATTTCTCTTGATTAAGCAAACTTATTCCCATGGGGCTGGATGGCATTCTAATATATGCCAGTTACTCTGTTGAACAAGACCAGCTCCAATTCCCCTCCTACAGAAATGATCTGCATGCTAAGCCTTGGTTTCTTATTATAATTTACCTTCTTTCTGTGATAATTATATGGAATTTCCCTCACCACTTCCAATTTAAATCTTCACTCCTGATCATGCAAAGAAGTGGTCTCCAAAATGCATTTTTCAGCAGAAAAAGACCTTTTTCCAAAAATCATAAATATGTCCAAAAAAATCAAATGCCTACTTGGGAGGAAAATCCAGCTTCTTTTGTGACAATATTTGCAGTTTGTCTGGCAGTTTCTCTGTTTTTCAGGGGCTAGAATTTTTCTTTCTCATAGTTGTAAGGTTGTCCCTACTCTCATTTCTGGCTCATAGCAGATATTTGGTAAATAATTATGAACAAAAAGCCCCCAAATTCTTGTTGTGTGTTGTGGACAAAGGAAATTTCACATCCTTCATATTCTATTTACATGTGTACCCTAAGAGGACATGTAACATAAGGTTCTCATAATGAGATGCTCCAGAGACAAATCACTTCCTTGATTTTTAACATGTGATGTTTTATCAATAGAAATTATTGTGGATTTAACCCTTCCTTGAAATTACTGAATGCACTAATTTGCAATAGAAAGAAATTAAGCAGTGTTGATTTCTCTTGGTCAAATTTGTCACTAATTAATTTTTCAAAAGAAGTTGGAGCACACATTCTTTGCCCAGGATAACCCTGTGCTCCTCTTTCTTGAATTTGCTATTTCCAGTTTCCCAACATCCTAAGTGCCTTTGTTCATAGAACATATAAGTCTTGTTGAGGCTTTCAGCATGAAAATAGAGCAGAAGGAACATTGCCCGCTTCCAAGTTTGAATCTGATTATATAACAAATGCATGTCAAATAATCTAAGTATAAAACAAAATAAAACCACCTGACGTGCAACTTGTATGTTTTATGACATGAAAATGTTGAAATGTGGTCAGCTAGGCAGGAGAGCTTTTGGTTCCTTAAAAAAACAAAACAAAACAAAAACAAAGCAAAACAAAACAAAACAAAAATAACCAAAAAGACTGGGCTGAAAGTCACATTCTTTATTCAAAATAAGAAACCTGGTTGTTCTTGATGGTGTTGTTTTCCTGTTTGTGTTTTAGTAAATATAAGAAAGCAAAGAATCAAGTGGGTGTTCTTCACCTTTCTACCCAGGTGGGCATTAATCAGAAGACTTCTGGAAATCCTTTTAAAGAACTGCCTTCACAGCTAGTTAGGGTGACTAGAAAATTGAGTTACACTGAACACATGTGACTCCAGGAAATGTTGATCCCCAGTGTCCACCCAACCAGCCTTCCAGCCCATCTCCAGTGTGGCCCTATGGGAAGTTTTCTCTGAAGATACTATTTACCTCTGAAAACATTAACATATACTACTGATCGTTCTTACATTCCATTTTGTCATCTCTAATACTATTAGAAAGGAAGAAAGCATAGAAAATAACTTTTACATTTTTATAAAGTACTCTCAGGATTAAGTAATTGTACACTTGAAATTCTATACTTTCCAGGAATCATCCCCTCTTTCCCCACTCCAGATTCTGATCTTTCTCTACTCTCAGTTCTTTTAGATGGCTATATTCATTTTTAAATACCATCTCCCATTGTGATTTGTGTTTTAAGAACTGTGAATTCTCTTCTTGTACATATTACTTCCAGTAAATCAAAGGTTCCAGAAAGGGAGAGAACTTTCTATCACTTAAAATAAGGCCCCAGAGCTTACAATGAAGTGATCTATATACAAATGTGAAATGAGTGCTTGTTAAGACACAGATTTTCCTGACAACCAGAGATTCCTTTACGAGCCATCCTGTCCAGTTTGGTGGTTCTCAGTCTTGGCCACATATTTAGATTACATGAGCAGTTACCAAAGCCTGGGTCCCATCATCAAAGATTATGAGTTAAAGAGTCTGGGGATGGCCTGAACATTGGGATTTTTCCAGTTCTCCAGGTGATCTATCTCTAGCCAAGACTGAGAATAAGTTCTTCAGAGGTACACTTACTCTAACTTCCCTGAGAATATCCTCGAAAAACCTATTGACCATACTGACTACTGAGCCTATCCTAACAACTTCAGTCAGTGGGTCTAAGATAGAGTATCTCCACTCGTAAGCTAACCATTCTGGAGAAATTTTTATCATCTGGGCATTTGCAGAGACATAGAAAATGGCTCCCCTGACAGTCACAAGGTGCATTATTGGTAAGTGATGATCATTAATTAGTGCTATGTTATTTTCATCCCACCTTCACATCTCCTTTCCCCAGTGAATGCAGACATGAGGTGTGCTGAGATACAGTTTGGATGGCAGGGGAGGCAGGGAAGGGAAGGACAGCGTGGAAGTAGTCCAAAGCCAAGTTACAGCTTTTGGAAACTGGGGCAGTAGTTGGCAGGTGTTCATGTCTGCTGTATTATTATAGACAATGAGTCACAGATGCTGCCAACTGTGACGCGCACACTACATGCCTGTCATTCTATCAAACACCCTGGTAGCTATTCTACACCAAGCTCCTTGCCCCATATTTTGCTGAGCCTGAAATTGTTTGAACTTCACTACACATGGAACAAGCATTCAGTGAAGTGGGCTCATCAGTCATCTCAAATGTCTCCAACTTCAGCATAACCTGCCAGCTGTGGCTGGATTCAAAGGCTCTCCTAAAGGTCCGAGTGTTTGAGCAGGCAGAGCTGTTCCACAGACTGCAATGATTTGGGAAATTGCCATCTCCTGAACCTCATAAAAAATAATTTTCCCATCTGAATTTAGAGAGGGTCTCATTTTCTTCTTTAAATCTTGATCATAATGATGCATTTAAGTCTGTCCTTTGTTTAGAAGCAGAATTAGATCTCACCTCAATGGAGGCACTCTTACACCTAGAAAGGATTACAGGTAAGCCGAGATCCTGGATGGGGCTTTGACAGAGCAGGAGGCCCCAGGCCATGGACGTTTATGGCTGAGGGGTCATTTCCACGTGAGCTATGATAACAAAATGTTGGGGAGTCATGCTTAGAAAGCCTCACTGGTGAGTAAAATGTTGAGCAGTAAACAGAATGTGCATGAGAGGCATAAAGATCACAACATTGATAAATCTTGAATAGTAATTGTTGGTCTGGAATTGTTTGGGAGGCACCGGAGATTCATTCAAAGTCTGGGGAGGGGACCCTTAAAGAGGTATCTTTTCAGGATATTGCTTCCGTGGAGAAAGGACATTGGTTAGCTCTTTTCTATAAACCTCTTAGAGCAAGTCCCCACCGTCCTTGGTAGCAATCCCACTCTGGTTCTATAAATCATTTCCCTTCTCGTAAGGCCTGGAGCCAATTGGCTGTAATGACATATTGAACCTCATGTCCCGCATGCCCCTGGCTGATTATATATTCACTAGATTCTAAAAGGCAAGTCCAAGCTATTGAGTACCCTTCAAATTTGGAACCAATTCCCTTGTTAGGATTTTGTCCTTATTAGAATCTGAATAGCTGTTGGCACCAATTCCTTTCTCTTCACACTGTCTGCCTAAGTGAGAAAAATTCTCGAGCAGTTACTATTCTTAAATGCAGGTAATACTGAGCAAAATGAATAGCAAAGCCTCCATTTTTTAAATTAGGAAATAATGTCTCAGTTTTAACAGCTGATGAATGATGTTCCTTTTTAATATTAAGAGGTCATCTGATTTAATAACACATTTCCCAAACAACATAAATAGAGGCCTCATTTGGACAATGATATATTGATTGGAAGCCGTCTCTTCCTATAAATGTTCAACCAACATAGGCAGCAAGAGGCCATACAAACTCAATGGGCAATCTCAGTTCCTCTCCAGAACCATCAGAACATTGACTTGTGATTTGGTCATGCAGTCATCCCTCATTTCACAGAACAGTGGAAAATTCCTGAATCAGTGTTAAAGCTTCATTCCTTCTATCTCATGGTTACAAAGCTCCTCATAGCTGTCTGCCTTGCAGGGTCTCCTAGAAACAGGGTGAGATGAAGCTGGGAAAAGGGGGAGGCTGCCTACTGCACAGGCACATAGGCAACATGCTTAGTGCATGCAATACTTTTCACATAGTAAGCCTGGGATAAACATTAGTGATTAATATTATTACATAACTGTTTTATATGAAATTCAACACTAAATCGGCCATTGATCTAATTAGAAATTAGAGTTTGTCTATTTCTCCAGTGTCAGTGGTACATAGCTATGATCAGGAGAGTTGGCATATTGTAGAGACCATCAAATTAAATATTTTATTTATTTATTTGGGAGAGAGAGTGAGAGAGCAAGGGAGAGCATGAGCACTGGGAAAGGCAGAGGGAGAGTGAGAAGCAGGCTCCCTGCTGAGCAGGGAATGCATCTGGCCTCTGGATCCCAGGACCCTGTGATTACAACCTGAGCCAAAGGCAGGTTGTAACCACTTGAGCCACCCAGGTACTCCTGTAAGTTATTATTAATTGGTATTTCAGATAAAAGGAAATCATGATGAATTGATGATGATAACTGACAATTATTTTGCTTTTACCATGAAGCAGATATAACGCTAGGCAATCTAGGTGTATTATCTCCTGTCCATAGGTATAATCTGAAATTATATAAAGGGAGTTTTGCAATCTATGAATAGGTGAATTGCTGATTTTAACTTCTCTTCTTTTACCTTATTATTATTTTTTAAAACCAAAGTCTAACCCAGCCCACTATAGTTTTGGGAAATGTCTTTGACCTTCTGTCATTGTGTCATAACCCCTACTTCTGTAATGGACCATTTTACAATGCTACATTAATATGTAAGAAGCAGTACTACAAACACATTTATTGCCTTAATCTTGTTGTCTATATTGAGATAAGTTTTTAATAGTTTCTTATATGTGAGCTGAATACTTTCTTCATTTTTTTAAATTGCTTTACACACTCTTTCCAACTGTTTATAGCTGTTTCAAAAGCTAGACTATCAACTTGTTAAATTTAAGGTCAGATTGTATTTTTTGTTGACATCTGAATACATAATTTCTCTTACCATACAAAGAAAGGGTTGAGATGTGTTTGCTATATTTATCCTAATGTCATAAAATGGCTCTGGACCACCTACATTTATGAGTTTGCATGGTATACAACAGTAGGCATGCCATTCACACTATAATGATTATTACAACAAATTTATGATACATATATTTTTCTGTCATTTCTAAAATAAGAGTATAACTTTTCTAACAAAATCAGTATTTTACTTCAATTTTCTAATTGATGACAAGTGTATTCAAAAGTGAAATTCACTTCTTAATTTACATAAAGGTACCCATATGGGTGGTATCTATATAAATACATAACTATATAATATGTATTTCTATACAATATACATAAAAATATTTATTTATTTAGAAGTTATATTTATAATTTTCTTGACCTTGACCCTCAATGATTTAATCCTCTTAATTTAAGCTGTTATTTTACTATTTTTATTGATTTTTGATCACCTATACTACACTCCATGAAAACATTACTTATGTTCAGGAAGCTGCAGTTTTGTTTTTTTGTTTTGTTTTGTTTTTTGTTTTTTTGTTTTTAAATATTTTTATTTATGTGACAGAGAGAAACACAGTGAGAGAGGGAACACAAGCAAAGAGATTGGTAGCAGGAGAAGCAGGCTTCCCGTGGGGTGGGGAGCCCGATGCGGGGCTCGATCCCAGGACCCTGGGATCATGACCTGAGCTGAAGGCAGACACTTAACGACTGAGCCACCCAGGCGCCCCTTGTTTTTTGTTTTTCAGAGAAAGAGAGTGCACAGGGTGGGGCCCTAGGGGCAGAGAGAAAGGAAGAGAGAGAGAACCTTAAGCAGGCCCTACGCTCAGCATGGAGTCTCATGCTGGGCTCACTCTCACAACCCTGAAATCACAACTGAAGCCAAAACCAAACAGTTGGACGCTTAACCAATTGAGCCATACAGGCGCTGGAGGAAGTTGTGTTTTTGACTTGACACCAAACAGCAAATTATCTGGATAAAGCAGATGAGAGTTAACATCATTGTCATGACTAGTCATTACTCTGATAAAATCCCTATAATACAGTATAGCAAATCTCAGTCATCAACACAGGCTAACCTATCTCAGTTATCAACCTAGTCGATATGTATAGGTATTTTTACCCTTCAGTTTTTGGCTGCTCTATTAGGATCAATGGCAGCCCATGAGAGTGATGTTCTAATATTTCACACACACACACAAAAAAATAACGACTACGAGGGCCTGATATTGCCAGTTAGGCAAGACCTTTGATTTTTCAGAAAAACGCTTTAAGTTGAGCATTTATGTATTTTGAAAGTCTCAAGATTCTTAGCAAAACCATAAAATTTGACAGAGCTTTAGCAAAATTTCTTACTTCTTCCCACTTTTAATCAGGGATCTTAGTCATAAAACTTCATTTTTAAAAATTTACCCAAAGCCAGTGCTTTAGTGTTAGAGAGATTCCATTTAGAAGTTTCAAATATAAAGCTCATAAGGAGCTAATTACATTCAAATTATCACAAAGTGAATACCTTTGGCCCAGAAAGTAACAAAAATCCAATTTTTACAAGAAGCTCATCAGTGGTTGTTGTGGTCAGGGATACTTCTTACTGAATGTTATTAATACAATAACAATGTATTGCCTACTAGGGAGATGGAGGAAACACCCCATTAAAAGAGTCACAGAGTGAAAGAAAATCAGATTATAAGCATATGAAGATGACTGAGACAATGATTGAATTGTATCATTAAGAACTGTGGTGGCCTTCAACTTCATTACCCTAAAGCACCAGTGGCATCATCACAGCACCTGAAACCACAGTGTAAACCACCAGGCCTTGGGTTCTTCCTACTGACATACATAACAAACAGATAATAGAAAGGGGATACAGATTGTTTTTCTCTATATACATTTTCTCTTTATTCAGACCCATGCTACTAGTTACTTATTTTGCTTCCATCAACTACACCAGGAATGGCAGTGGATGAGGCAGCCTACAAGCCTTCTATTGACTCTAATGGGTTCTGACTAACTCTTCTTCTGAAGTCCAATCCATAACATTCATTGTGTGGATGCCTGGGAAGCAACAAAGAGAGGACCACCCTTCTTTCCTTCCATTTTATGTGGTCTTAAACATTCTAACTCATTTTTCATCTTTCTAATTCACTCTTTTTTTTAATAGAAATCTAGATATTAACAGTTTTTTCTTATTCACTTTTTTGTTCAACAAATTCAATTGCTCCTTTTTTTCCCCGAGCACTTAAAAAACAAACAAACAGGGGCACCAGGGGCCCCATTGTAATATTTTTAAGATGCTCAATTATGAGCTTTGAAAACATGGGTTCAAATCCTTCGTGAAAGCACCACACTTTCATGTGGGAGTTATTATATTTATTCTGAAAGAGTAGGAGGAAATTACATTTTATTAAAAGATTGCCATATATCAGGTAGTATACTGTCCTCTGAACAGCCTAAGAAGGCCTTCTGGGGCCTAGAGATGAGAAATGCTTTGCCTCAGGCCACATAATCAGCAAGTGGCAGAACCCAAGGCAGGCACACTTCTTTCCAGAACTAGTGACTTCTCTCTCAACTTCACCTGCTGCTTCCCTGATACCTCAAACAGTAGCATAAGGACACCACCCTCAGCTCCAAAAACTACAGAGGAGAAGTTTTGCACAAAGTCTGGGCAGTTTAGGTTGTGTCCTTTGGTGCCATAAAGCAGTGGACAGCAAGCCAACCATTTGGCTGATTCACTCGAGAGATTTATTAACTTCCTAAGTCACATTGCCAAAGATCTGATTAGGGAGGTTTGGGGGTGTGGCCAGAGCTTTGGTATTGATAACATGTAAAAATACCTCAAAGTGGTTTTCATGGGTAGCCTCCTTTAGAACCATGGTCAGTGTCTTAAACAGTGGTCTTCATAGATATATTTGCATTCTTTATTTTTAATTAATATATAATATAATATTTGCCCCAGAGGTACAGGTCTGTGAATCATAAAGCTTACACATTTCACAGCACTCATCATAGTGCATACCCTCCCCCAATGTCCATAACCCAGCCACCCTATCCCTACCCACCTACCCCCCAGCAACCCTCAGTTACTTTTGTGAGATTAAGAGTCTCTTATGGTTTGTCTTCCTCCTGATTCCATCTTGTTTCATTTTTTCCCTCCCTACCCCCCACAACCACTCACCCTGCATCGCAAATTCCTTATATCAGAGAAATCATTCTTAAAAGAATTTCAAAAACCAGACACATCCGCTGATGTTAGTAAAAATCTAATTAGGAATAGAAGGCATTTCCTAGAAGTGACCAACTCAATTTATTGTATTCTTTTTAAGTTATATGTTCCAAAGCACAGTCATCTGTCATGAAATATAATATTTAATAATCTATCACCCAAGGGCACCTGGGTGGCTCAATCATTAAGCGTCTGCCTTCGGCTCAGGTCATGATCCCAGGGTCTGGGATGGAGCCCCTCATTGTGCTCCCTGCTCAGCAGGAAGCATATTTCTTCCTCTCCCACTCCCCTTGCTTGTATTCCCTCTCTTGCTGTTTCTTTTTCTGTCAAATAGATCAAATCTTAAAAAAATATATATCACCTGAAAACTTCCTTAGATTCTCCTTCCATTTTGTGAAAGCAAAGAATTGGAAACTAACTAACCAGCTATGAGGATTTGTTAGCCATACTTAGTACACACTCATTAGTATCACTGACTTCTTTCAACAACAGTACTGAGTTATCTCTGTGCTTGATACCAGGAAGGTGTTTGAGTTCCAGGGCTATGAACCACATTAGTGTTCTAAGTGGGTATGTCTTTCTTTTATAAAGTTGGAAAAGGGGTAGTAAAAGAAAGAGCTGTGTAAATTAATGTTAAGACAGTACCTAAGAAAGTAGATGACCTGAAAACTCCCTGAGCCCATGAACCTTGTTGAAAGACATCTTATTTCTCCAAAATTTCATTTATAGCATTATAAACATGGCTGCCTTAAAGTATCCTGAGAGTCTCTGTATGAGAGATGGATGCCCCTGGGGTAGCTAAGGAAAGAATTATGTCAGATAATTGTGACATGTAGGTCTAAGGCACCTCAAATCTGAATCCTTGCTGAGGAGAAGGGATGATTAGTTGCCTTGCTTGTGAGGACCTCTAAGTGGGTCAGCAATGAGACCCTACGTAGCACCTAAGTCATTCCTCAGGAAAGGAGCATTTCTCTGAAGCAGCCAGAGAGAGAGGACTGGCCTCCCATAGTTGTCAGGGTTTATGAGAAGCTGACCAAAAATACTCAAGGAACATCTGCTGGGGAGAATATGTCATTTCAGTGGCTGCTGGGGGTCACCAAACTGCCAGTCTGCAGAACAAGCTGATCATTCAGTGGGAATTAAGGAACCACTCTTTCTCTGAGACATCAGGAAATCTGACCTGCCATTTGATCACTCAGTTCCTCTGAAAGAGGTGGCTGCCAGGTGATGCAGATCCTGAAGAAAGGTCAGCTCTGCATGGTGTCTGGGGCACAGATTGAAAGGTAGTCACGATAGGGACATGAACAGGGAGTTCTGGGATGGGACCAACTACCAGGATAGGCCATAGCAGGGCCAGCCAGGAGCCTGTAGGGGCCTCACATTCTTGATCGCTGTGGTTTAAGTTTGGGAGAGTGTTTGGTTGGGTGGCCAGCATACCTGATCAGAAGCTCAGTGTATGTATTTCTCATACTCAGAGTCCCAAGAGTCAACAAGGGACACAGCTCTGTACCAGCCCCAGTGGCCTGAAAGGACCTCACATCCCAGGATTTCATAAAAAAAAACAGATGGGTTCTGCATTGCCTCAGGTCTTTTCTAGCCTGGAGGCTCTTGCTTCTGCAAACAAGCAGTCACTGCAGGATAGAATTCTAGTAACTTGCTCCTGGAGTGGAGTGAAGTCAAAAAGGAGGCACAGGTGCATGGACCCCAGAAATGTGGCTGAGGAGCCCACAGTGGGAGTGGGCCACCCCAGGCAGCAGCTGTGGTGAGAGAATCAAGCCTCCAAAGGGGTAAAGATTAGGGCACAGGGAGTCTGAGATGTGTGATCAACAACCTAGCAGTTCTTTAAGAAAAAGGAAGGGAGAAAACACAGGGTTGATGAGAAGACATAAGGAGAGAAGAGAGATGAGAGTAAGCTAACAACAAAAAAAACCCTACATAGACAACATGAAAGGGGAACAAGATATGTGGAAATTTAAAACAAACAAACAAAATCCATAAGATTAATCATCACAGAAGGGTTGGAGGTAAAAAAGGAGAAAAAGGAGCATAAACAAATCAAGGTATTTGCCTCAAGGCAGCATGGTTTGATGGCTTTGGGGGGAAATGGGAATGCAGTTCTAAACAAGTCCAATATATTCAGAGTCTTTTCATCTTGAGATGTCAAAACAAAGACCTTGCCGATAATCACATCAAAAAATGGCCAGAAGACATGAACAGACACTTCTCTAAAGAAGACATACAAATGGTTAAGAGACACATGAAAAAATGTTCATCATCTTTAGCCATCAGGGAGATTCCAATCAAAACCACACTGAGATACCACCTCACACCAGTTAGAATGGCCAAAATCAACAGGACAGTAAACAACAAATGTTGGAGAGGGTGTGGAGAGAGGGGCACCCTCTTACACTGTTGGTGGGATTGCAAACTGGTGCAGCCACTTTGGAAAACAGTGTGGAGATTCCTTAAGAAAGTAAAAATAGAGCTACCCTATGACCCTGCAATTGTACTACTGGGTATTTACCCCCAAAGAAGCAGATGCATTACAAAGAAGGGCCACATGTACCCCAATGTTCATAGTAGCAATGGCCACAATTGCCAAACTATGGAGAGAACCAAGATGCCCTTCAACAGATGAATGGGTAAAGAAGATATGGTACAAATATAAAATGGAATATTATGCCTCCATCAGAAAGGACGAGTATCCAACTTTTGTATCAACATGGACAGGACTGGAAGAAATTAGGCGGAGTGAAATAATTCAAGCGAAGAGAGCCAATTATCTTATGGTCTCACTTATGTGTGGGGCATAAGGAAAAACATGGAGGCCATTGTGAGAAAGAAGGGAAAAGGTAATGGGGGGAAACTGGAGGGGGAGATGAACCATGAGAAACTGTGGACTCTGAGCAACAAACTGAGGGTTTAGGAGGGGTGGGGGTGGGGGTTGGGTGAGCCTGGTGGTGGGTATTGAGGAGGGCATGTATTGCATGGAGCACTGGGTGTGGTGCATCAACAATTAATCTTGTAACACTAAAAAATAAAATAAACATTTGGGAAAGAAAAAACCAAGGATCTTGTAACAATTGTGTTTAAAAAAAAAAAAAGAAAAGCAACTGGAAATGAAAGCATAGCCAAATCCTCAGTGTCGCACGTGTGTTTATGGAGTGGTTGTGTGAGTTCCAGGCAGACCTGTGATCCTGCAATCCCATTCCCACCCAATGACCCTTTCAATAAAGTGCATATTACAATAGTCAAATGATTTTATTTTGGTTTCCCAGTGTGCACAAAAGTTATGTTTATGCTATACTGTAGTCTATTAAGTGTGCCATAGCATTATGTCCAAAAAAAGAATGTACATACCTTACTTAAAAATTATTTTATTGGTAAAAAATGCTACCCATCATCTGAGCTTTCAGTGAGTTGTAACCACTGGCCATACATCATGATTACAAAAATAATAATAATGAAAAAGCTTAAATATTGTGAGCATTACCAAAATGTAATACAGAAGTACAAAGTGAACAAATCTCACTACACTATTAGAAAAATGTTACAAATAGACTTCCTTTCTCTGTGAGGGTTGCACAAAACTTCAATTGGTAACAACTACAGTATCTGCAAAGTACAATAAAGCGACCCACAATAAAACAAGGTATGCCTGCATCAACAATGATCTACTTGGACACAAACTCACTGGACTCTTCTAACAAATACTTGTGAAAAGAATGGGCAGATCCACAGACAGCAGGTCATGATTTTTAGTAAAAGGAGGGTCTTGGGCAACAGAAGTTCTTAAAGGTATAATGGCAGAGTTCTGGTTTCATATAAAACCAAGTGACTGAATCAGTATGTATAAACTGAACGAACATGATAAAGGTACAGAAAGATGGCCACTAGGCTTACGCTGGTTCCAGAATGGTCATAGTATTTGGGAGTGAGGAGCAGGTAGTCCACATTTACAGCAAGGCCTACAGGGCCTGGTGTAGCAGGTGACAAAGTCAGGGATCTGCACAAGATGCTTAGTGAATGGAAGACTCAGGGGCACTCATGAAAAGACTCAGCTTCCTCGAGATCCTACCTATTCACCCAGGCGTTAAAAGACAGGAGATTTTCCCCACAGAGCTATTGACTATAAACTCCATTATAAATTGGGAAAGACCAGAGAAGCCCTGTTAATCCAAACACTACTCATTTTAGTTCTCTAGGGCTTTGTAAGGGGCAGATATTTAAATAACAGCTGAGTTTGAATCCAATCCCCCATCTTCCCAATTTCAGTAAAGAGTGGAAACCCTTTGCGAACAAACAAAAAGTTGAAATTGCCGGTAGGTCTACTCCGTGTAAGAGGAAGAGTCTGGAGAGAGAGAAAGGCCTCAGGCCTGTATTATATTGTTTCAAAGACTAAAAAAGCCCCATTTTCAATATCTTCAAAAATAAGTCTCAGATTTATCAAGGCTGTACATCACATGTATATCTTCATAAAGCCCAGTAGCTCTGGATTCTGGTGTTCAGTTCTTTTTGCTGTTGACCCAGAATATAACTTACTGGAAAAATATTCGAAGGCTTCTGTCCTCTGTTTTAGCATATCAGATGTTATTTTTCAAAAATTATTATTCCTTGCCACATACACTTTCATTCTCTTATTTTTATTTAAGCCTACATAGTAGCATCTCCTAAACTTAAATGACCATAAGAATCAGCTGAGTTCTTAAAAATAGAAATTCAAACACTCATTTCCTGGACATTCAATTCAGTGGCTGTCTCAGAAAGCTAGATTTGTAAAGTGCCAGGGAGAATTTAAGAAAAGTTTCAGAAACATTGTGAGAAAGAATTGTTGAATTAAACAAGAACTGATTTTTCTAGATCATACTTTTTGCAAAGAAATATTTCTTTTCTTTGTCATCTAACTATGGCTACTGGCAAGGAATTTCTCTTTTCTTATTGTTAGTCTTTGAAACTCAATAATTATTTCCCGCTTATCATTGGGCATAGAAAATTCCACTTGGTAAGAAGAAACCTTGGCAGTGCTTCTTGCTCTGAACTCAGCCATTCTAGCCTTCTGCCCCTGCTCCCAAATACTTGGAAAAAGGAAAACACACAAGCAGCCACAGATGGTAAGCCTTCATAGGCTCACTTCATAAACATGGTCTCATAAAGAATGATTTCAAAAGCCTCCAAATATAGTTACAGGGTAAAGCCAATCTGTTTTAAGTAGGTTTGGAATTTATTAACCCAGCAATACACTTCTTCAGGTTTATCACACTGGACAAAGGGGTCCATGATTCTTTCCAGAGTTCAGTTTTAATCTTGATACATGAATGTCTTTCTGACTAACAGACCCGAAGTCCTATAAGACACGAGAAATATGACAGAAGTGCCTGACATTTGGATTTGTACATTGTATGGATATCCATTTCTGATTGTCTCTACTTTTCCTAATATGAAATTTAAATTCACCATAGATTACATCATAATCAAGTGCGGAGAGAAAGAAGACTTTACAATGAAAAGGAAACACAAGTCTTGACAAATAAAAATACTGATACATCAGCTATGATTTGGCAGATGATTCATTAAGAAGCCTCAGTACATTTGCATCTTCGAAAAAAAGCTTTAAAAAAAAGATCATCAGCTGACAGGCAAAACTCTTTTTCAGATTATGCTAGCCTCTTTTACTAGGGTGTATATCTAGATATGCTCATTCTGAGGGAAAAAAGCTGACATAAAATAGATTAGATAGGAGTCACAATTCCATTAAAATTATAATTAAACTCATCACTGTGGGAGGTGAGGACCCAGTAAAGCAGAGGGAGTAGTTCAAGATTCCAGTTTTGTGCATCTAAACTTGTACCTTGAATTATAATTTTGTGTTTAGATTTCCAGCTCCCAATAAAGATGCTAGAAGAGATTTGTGTCACCTAGCATACACTTATGTTAAGTAAATAATAACTGACATTAATTCAACACTTACTTTAAGGACTTGAACTTGCAACATCTCACTTAACCTCCCTACTCCATCAGTAGGTACTAATATTACTGCTATTTTATGGATGGGAAAACTGCGGCTTAGCAAAGTTAAGTAACATGCCCATCTCATATAAACACTAAGCATCGCCCCTTACTTGCCATCTGTCTAGGAAATGGCAGAATAAGGATTTAAATCCTAGCAGTTTGATCCTAGACTCACAATTCTTAAGCATTTCTCTATACTCTTTTATAGATGCCAACTCGCTTGGGCAATATTAGGAACTGAGTGTCTGTATTAAAAAAATAAATAAAAACTTCAAAAAATGCTTCCCCTTTTATTTTTTAAAAGATTTATTTATTTATTTTAGAGAGAGAGCATGAGATAGGGAGGGGCAGCGGGAAAAGGACAGACAATCTTGAGCTGACTCCAAGAACTGAGTGTGGAGGCCGACCTGGGGGCTGGATCTCACCCCCCTGAGATCATGACCAGAGCTGAAAACAAGAGTCAATGATCAACCAACGGTAACACCCAAGTGCCCCAAGACATTCTCCCCCTTTTAAACTTGGAGGATTAATGAGACCAGATCTGTTGAACTACTGAACTATCTTGGAAAAAGGTGCACTCTTAATGCAGAGTTTTATTCTTATTATTTGGCTTCTTTTTTTTTTAATTTGGCTTCTTTTAATCACTGAGGATTACATTACTTTGGACAAACTGTGGACTATTAAAAGGTCTCAAAGAGTTGTGAAGTTTTTTGGTTTTTTTTAAGGGAAATGAGTAATTATCTTCTTGATAAATTCAATTTCTACCATTATAAAGTAAAATTAAGAATAAATTAACTCAGACTGATTTCATGGTTAAGGCTACAAGCTTAAGAAAATAATGTGACTATATCTCATGAATCAATACTAAACAACTATGAAAGGTTAGTTGCAAGATATTTTCTATAAATTTAACTCTAGTTATACCTTAAATATACAGTCCTATACATTTCTATGAATCCAGACCCAAGTTCTACTTCAATATCTATATTCCTGAAACAAAATTAATAGCATTCCTTTAGTAAATTATTTTTATACTTTTAAGAAAATTATATCAGCACCAGGAAAACATTGTTTCAAATTTTGTCTTCATTGGTAAAAGCAAAAAAAATATACACACTAAAGAAAGCTCTTAAATTTCAAAGCAGATTGAGAAAATTCAATCTTTACCTGGTTGTCAAAGAGCCTCTTATACTTCATTTGAATTTTTTAAAAAAGGGAACTTTTACCAAAAAAAGGAGACAAACCTCCTGAACGTGTTTCATGGGAGTTCCCTGCAACTTTTGACCCATCATAGTATTTCCAACAATTGGAGATCTGGCCTTATGTAACTCTATTTCTCTGAGCCTACCATAGATCTCGCTCGGTATACATGCAGAACCAATACACACACAGAATTATACAGGATCTAAAAAAAAAAAAAAACATAAAACATCCCCCAAACAGAGATAGATAAGAAATAACAGTCTTGAAGTCTATTTGAAATGTAGGTATTTTTGCCAAATAAAGTTTTGTTTTGTTTTTGTATTTAATGTTATTATCTCTAAAGTAAAATTCTTGTGTTCCATCATACCAGTTAAAATAAGATCTTGATGCTTTAAAAAAACACCACCCATGTCTAGCAAGGTCACTGTAGCCCCTTACTACCCATGCTCTGAAAACTTTGAGAATTTCCAAATTTGATCAAATCTCTTCTGTATGTAATTTCCCCCAAGGTTCTGTTTTCCCATGTGTTTATGACTGTCTTAGTCTCTTCTGGCTGCTGTAACAAAATACCACAGACTGGGTAGCTTCTATACACTGGAAATTTGTTTCTGCCAGTCCTGGAGTCATGAAGTCCAAGATCAGGGTGATAGCATTGTGAGGGTTTTTGCCCCAGGGTAAGGGCTCTCTTCCTAGTTGCATGCAAACTTCTCCTTGTCTCCTCACAGGGCCAAATGGGCTGAGGAGCTCTTTAGAGCCTTTTTAATAAAGCACTTAATCCCATTTGTGAGGCCTCCACTCTGTAACTTAAACATCTGTCAAGGGCCCTAATGATGAATACCACCACCTCTGGAGTCAGGATTTCAACAGCTGGGGGGTGGAGGACACACACGTTCAGACCACAACAACTGTTCCCTTAGCTGTGGGGACACTGTGGATAGCAGCTATTTGTATCTTTTTGTCCTGGACCACAGAGTTTTTCTCGCTACACGAGAGACCCCACAGGTCATGACACTGGGGTGCCATGCGGGGAGTCTATAATCCTGCACAAAAATCTTGAGCAAATGATTCAAATCCGTGTTGTAGACTAGTGACAGTAAGCCACTGTCCTTCAAACCGTCAGTCACTAGGCTGAAATCAAGAACGTCAAATCCATGAGCACCAATTCTTCCCGAATGAAATTGTGCATGACAGATGCACATTATCTCAGACCTAAACGAACATCCTCTATGGATTAAGGACTGTGTTATGTAAATGCCAGTCTTAAGAGAAAAAAAAAAAAGCACAACTAAGAGGGGTTTATCTATCATCGTAATTACTTCTTTAGTAATCATAGCTCATATAATTGCTTGTTCCCTAGATACTGGCCACTTATTTGGTGACTACATAATTACTGATTATAAATATAATAGTCTATTATTTCATCACTATTATAATCTTAATCTAGGAAGCGTAATTTCCTTCAAGAAAAGCAGGATACATTATGAAGCACATTTGAGAGTAAAAAAAGTATATATACTGTGTAAAAGAATTACAGCTGATTATCTCAGATGGATCACTCATATTTGGATTCTGAAAGCCAAATCTTATTTTCAAACTCTTGCTGGTATCGTCATCTCTTTGGCTTAATTAAGCATTTTGTTAACATAAATGGGGTCCATGTATCTGCAGACCTCAGAAGAGTAGAGCTTTTAAATCTAAACTATTTTTTCTCTGCCCTTTAGGAAAAACATAAATCAGCAATTTTTGTTACGAGGGTCAAGTTTGTGCTTATACTGATCTTTTGCATTATTTTGAGAAGTGAAACAGTGTATTACTGGTGAGGAGGGGAAACAGATTACTGAGTTTGCAGTTTGCTTTTAGTACAGTCTTCGGGGTACCATGAGCATCTGGAGCCTTAGAAAGACCTTTACTGATGTAAATATGAAGCTCTTTCCAAGAAGAAATATGACTCATTCAGAAACCACCAACCATTTTTGATGATCAGGTTCATGCTTCAGCTATTTTATCAACACCATTGGCTTTTTTGTGCCTAAGAAGTTCACAGGAACTTAACCATAACTTGGCTGCATTGAGGCCTGGGGGTGGGCAAAGATGCCAGGATAGTTTACAGTTAATTCGCTTCTCAGTGGAATCAAACTCTTTTACTCTCTTCTAGAAAATACCTACCATCCATTAAAGAGTTAATAAACTATGATTTCAGTGACAGCCATCATGCATCTACCGCTCCAGCTAGAGCTACATATTTTAACCAGGCACTTTTTACCTAAAAACAGAAAGTGATAGCAAACCCTTAAGAGTGAGGTTCTTGAATTCCAAATAATGCTTAAATATCTGCAACAGCTTTTCATCAAAAGTTCACCTAGTTCCGGGGCACCTGGGTGGCTCAGTGGATTAAAGCCTCTGCCTTCGGCTTGGGTCATGATCCAGGGTCCTAGGATTCAGCCCCACATCTGGGTCTCTGATCAGCAGGGAGCCTGCTTCCCCCTCCCTCTCTACCTACCTCTCTGCCTACTTGTGATCTCTCTGTCAAATAAATAAATAAAATCTTAAAAAAAAAAAGTTCACCTAGTCCCATTCTTATTACTCTGAATATTAGATTAGTGGGCATGGCAGCAAGAAGGCTTTTCATTAGCTTCTCAAGTGTCTTAACAATTATTTATTTATTTTTTTAAAAATTTTTTTAAAGACTTTTATTTATATATTTGACAGAGAGATCACAAGTAGCAGAGAGGAAGGCAGAGAGAGAGGGGAAAGCAGGCTCCCTGCTGAGCAGAAAGCCTGATGCAGGGCTCGATCCCAGGACCCTGAGATCATGACCTGAGCAGAAGGCAGAGGCTTTAACCCACTGAGCCACTCAGGCACCCCAAGCAAGATGTCTTAACAATTATTAAAAGGTCATTCAAATTGTGGTGATTTTTCTGTTTGTGTCCATCAGAAAACCCAGCGGATATGAAAAATAGTTGCATGAAAAGAAGTGTGTATACACTGGATGTATAACGGAGTTAAAGGAAGAATGAAGCAATGGAAGGTGACCTTTCAATAAGAATTATTGCTTCAATGCCACAAGGTAAAAGTGGGATTTCTAAACCCAAACATACCAATACTGAAAAAAATTATTCTAGATCATTTACATAGTAATAGATGGGCTTTGGTTTGAAATGGTTTTGCAAATGAGATTGCCTCAAGCAGTAAAAACAGAATCCCCATATTTCTCTAACCCTTTTTCATCAAGCCAATCTATTAAAAAATAAATTTGCTTTGTGTCACTGCTTAACAATACAATGTCCCAGATCAGCTTATGAGCAAAAACTGCCTGGTTCTTATTTTTTATTTTTATTTTTTACAATTCTAAACTCTATATTAAATGATAAGATTAGATGCATGATAATTAATGATTGGCATTTGTTATTGAATATTAAGATATTGGCATTTATACCTTTTCAAAGTTAAGTAATTTTTCAATTGGATATTACCATGCTATGACTAATAACGATCTACCCTAAAAAAGCAAAAACAGGAAATGCTCCTGAGAAAAATGATTTCTATTACCTAAACACAACACACATACTGATTAGAAGACAAAAGAGCCAAGGCTAATACTGGAGAAATATTGCTTTGGAGACTGTAAAAGTGAGTGACGTTTAACACAGTTTTCTTTGAGATTATCATTTCCCTTATTTAACTCACTCTCAACAGTAAGCTCGCCTCACAAGGCACAGAGATTTATAAGTAGTTCATTTCCAAAAAAGTACCAATGTAATTGTACAGATACACAGAACAGATACACATAACTATAGAAAAGAATAGCAGAAAAATACGGTTGACCCTGAAACAAAGCAGAGGTTAGGGGTGCCAACACCCCTTGCAGTAGAAAATTCGCTTTTAATTTTTGACTCCCCAAACTTAACTACTAATGGCTTACTGTTGGCCAGATGTCTTATCAATATCATACATAGTTAATTAATCCATATTTCATATATCATATGTATTATATAATATATTTTTATAATAAACTAAGCTAGAGAAGAGAAAATGCTATTATGTTGTAAGGAATAGAAAATAGATTCACTATACTATACTGTATTTACTGAAAAAAGAAATCCACATGTAAGTGGACCTGTATGTTTGTTCAAGGGTCAACTGTACACAATTTCCATTGTGAAAGTCAATGCTTGGGAGTGTCCAGAAAAATTTAAGTAATATTCTGCCAGTGGAGAGCTTCAGTAGACCACGATTCCTAGAAATGTAAAAAGTCAAAGGGCAAAATAGCACAAATTTCTATCAGTGAGATTTTCAATTCTAAAAAAATTGTGAGGTATTTAGTTTCAACTTGGAAATGTGGAGACTGCCACTCCAACCTTTGCAACCAGGAAAAGACTGAACAGCAAATGGACAACTTCTCTTAAACCTATGAGGAAGTTAAGGTTGTAGAGCAATCAACCATAATGAAATCTGGAGAAAGAAAGGTACCTACAGGGAGCAAAAGAAGCCAAGCCTTTGCTTACCTGGGGCAGACTGTTGGACACCACAGAAGCTGGTAAGAAGATTAAGATGAAAATGTTTTTAACAAATCACTAAAGGCTAAGTGTAGGTTACCAGCAGGGGTCAAGTCCCCTGAGGTGCAGAATAACAGGATTTATGGTCTCTTATAGGATTCTTCTGTATGAACCCAGCAAACATTCAGGCAAGTTTGGTAAGAATCCTAAGGAACTTCCTTGAAGAAGCTGAATGGGGAAAAAAGAGTAGCCATCCTAAGTGTATACACACCTAACAGAGATTCAAATTATGTGAGACAAAAATTATTAACAGAACTGAAAAGGGAAATAAACAAATCCGCAACTGTAGTTGAGACTTTGCTCTTTTCTCAGTAGTTGAGACTTTGCTCTTTTCTCAGTAATTGATAGAACAAGCAGGCAGAAAATAAGAAAGGATGTAGATGACCTAAGTAACACAATCTTTCAACTTTATTTAAATGATATTTATAGAACTTTCCACCCAACAACTGCATAATGGACATTCCCCTCAAGTGCATATTCTGGAGCATAAAATGAACAAAAAGATGTCTGGAAAATCCCTAAGCATTTGAAAGTTAAACAGCACACTTGTAAAATAATCCACGGGTCAAAGAGGAAATGTCAAAGAGATATTTAAAATATTTTTAATTTAATAAAAATGAGAATACATCATACAAAGTTTGTGAGGCACAGCTAAAGTAGCACTTACAGGTAAATTTGTAGCATTAATGCTTACATTAATAAAAAGAAAGTTCTCAAATCATTCATCTAAGCCTAAAAAAGAAATCAGAGGAAAAGAACATCAATTTAAATCCAAAGCAAACATAAGAAAGGCAATAAAATTTATCATTTATTTGTTAAGTTTTACTAGAATGGAAATCAATGAATTGAAAATAGCAAAAAAATGAAAACAAAAGTAATTTCTTAGAAAAGATTAATAAAATTGACAAAACTCTAGTCAGATTGAACAAGAAAAAAGAGAAAACACAAATTACCAATACTGAAAATGAAAGAGGGAATATCAGTATTGAACTGATACACAGTTCAATCCTACAAACAATCCTATCTTCATAAATTTGACAATTTAGGTAAAATTGATAAATTCCTGAAAGATATAAACTACCAAAAGTCATTCAAGAAAAAAATAGATTATGTCAATAAACCTGTATCTAATAAAGAAATGAGATTATAGTTTAAAGACCTCCAAAAAAGAAATTCAGCCTCATATGGCTTCACCAGTTTATAACTAATAAGTGAGTTTAGCAAGGCCACAGAATAGAAGGTCAATATACAAAAATAAGTCTTATTCCCAATGCTGGAAATAAGCAATTGAAATTGAAAACAAAACAAACATCCCCCCAAAAAAAACATAAAAAACACCATTGACAACAGCAATAAGGAGTGGGCCCAAAACAAAACAAAGGCAATTGAGAAGAAAATACGTGCAGGATTAACATGTTGAAAACTACAAATGTTCAATAAGAAAATATTAGTCTTGAATAAACAGAGAGAGATGCCATATTCATGAATTGGGAAATGCAATATTGTTAACATCTCAATTTTTCCCAAATTGGCCTATAGCTTCTGTACAATCACCCCCAAAAATCCCAGCAAGTATTTTTTTGGTAGTTCTTGACAACCTGATTCTAAAATTAATAAGAAAGGCAAAGGACCTACAATAGCCAAACCATATTTTAAAAAATGAACAAAGTTGAAAGACTCACATTACACAATTTCATAACTTACTATAAATTTATAGTAATCAAAATTGTGGTATTGGCAAAACCATAGACACATAGATCTATTGAACAAAAATAGAGAGCCCAGAAATATATGTGCACCAATGTAGCCAATTGACTTTTGACAAAGATACAAAAGCAACTCAATAAAGAAATGAAAATTTCTTTTTTCATTTCTTATGGTTTTTTCCAAAATAAAATTTTCCAAAATTTCTTATGGAAAAATTTTTTCCATAAATAAAAAAATTAGATATCCATATAAAAAAAACGCTCAAGGCTTACCTTATATCTTATGCAAACACTAACTCAATAAAGATTATAACTGAGTAGAAAACATAAAACTATAAAACTTCTAGAAGAAAATACAGGAGAAAATACATGATCTTCATTTTTGCAGAATTTTGGAAATACACTATAAGCGTGATCCATAAAAGAGTACATTGATACATTGGACTTTAGCAAAATTTAAAGGTTTTGCTCTGTCAAACAGGATATTAAAGAGAATGAAAGACAAGCCACAGACTAGAAGAAAATATTTGTCAATCACATATTTGATAAAAAAAAACTCCTTACCAAAATATATAAAGAACTACTAAACTTGAACATCATCATGCAACTCATCAAAATCTAGGTATTTACTCAAGTAAGTTGAAAATTTATGTTCATGCAAAAACCTATTAGCAGCTTTATTAATAATTGCAACTTTAATCACAATTGCTCCAAACTGGAAACAACTCACACGTACTTCAGTAAGTTAATGGGTAAACTGTGGCATGTCCATTCATATGAAGGAATATTGCTTGGCAATAAAACAGAATGAATGACTGATTCATGCACCAACAGGAATGAATCTTAAATGTATTTTTCTAAGTGAAAGAAGTTAGACCCAAGCACCTATCTGTCATGATTCTATTTATATTACATTCTGAAAAAGGCAGGAGTATAGGGGTAGAAAAGCAATCCCTCGTTACTAGTCGGGGGTAGAGTGACTACAAAGAGGAAGCATGAGGGAATTTGGGGATTTACAGAACAACATATATGATACAATGGTAGTAGATTCAGAGACTCTGAAGTTTTCATAGCTGTATACTGCAAAGAGTGCATTTTACTCCACTTAAATGAAAAAAACAGTCATCCAAAATGCGGGAAGAATCCAAGTTGGAGTGCAGCCTGTGACAAATAAGTTTAATTGTATTACATGTATATACATAACCACAGTAAAGAGGATAGAGAAGAAAGTTGTTGAGCTAAGCAACTTTAGAAAACAGAGTTTTGACTAGATATTGTGAGGCAAAAACAAAAAGAACTGTACACCGACACTGAATTCTACCTTGTACCAACTCTAAAACAACTCTCCATACACACGGGATTGAACAAATATGGAAATATATTGTATATAATGTGACTCATGGTTTCAACTTTGCAAATAAAGTTGCAGATAAGCAATGAGGAATGCTACAAAGAACGCTGTGATGCTGTATTGGAGTTCAATCATCACTGTGAACTCATGTTTACTTTAATAGGTAGGTACATAGGGGTGCCTGGGTGGCTCAGTCATTAAGCGTCTGCCTTCAGCTCAGGTCATGATTCCAGGGTCCTGGGATGGAGCCCCGCATAGCAAAGGGCTCCCTGCTCAGCAGGAAGCCTGCTTCTCCCGCTTCCATTCCCTCTGCTTGTGTTTCCTCTCTCGCTGTGTTTCTCTTTGTCAAATAAATAAAATCTTTAAAAAAAATGTGTAGGTACATAGATAGATTATAGATGGATAGGTAGATGGACAGACACAGAAATATAGGTAAGTACATATACTTGCATTAACATACATATATGAATTTCCTGTTTACTGAAAGGGACTAGAAGCAGCAACCCCCCAAGAAGCAACCAGAACATCTTTTGTTCAGATCCTGGATATTCTAAATAACATTCTCCAGTAAAAGGAATCAGGGCTCCTTGGAGAAAATGCTAATTTTAGAACTGTGACAGAGAAAACACTGGATGGATCCAGAGCATCTTGCTGTTCCAAAAACTAAGAGCGCACACCCATAACCACCACTACCCTGCCCAAACAACAATAACAACAACAAAACAAAAACAAACACACAAAAAGGACACAGAGGCTAAACAAAAAATGTTCCCAATAGCTAAAGCTGGAACAATTTTAGCAATAAAGCAATGATAGTTCTGGATTCTAACACAATGAATAAAATAAAAATCCAAGTCTATGCAAATATAAATAGGATGGAATAAATAAGCAAATGGAGGAGAAGGGACAAGTCTTCCTTTCAGAAGAATTCCAATCAATTAATATATAAAGAAACTAGAAAAACAGAAAATGACCATATATCACTATGGCAATAGTTGCTGCAAGAAAAAAAAAATCCATTGGTAAACATCAGTACTAGTGACTTTAAGGAAAAACAGGACCTTTGCATAACCTCAAACTAACTCCTCCAAAATATTAATTACTACAGTGGTTTTAACATATGTTTGCAAATTCTTTGACATTCCTTCCTCCAGGAGGCAAAGGCTAACCCCCATTCTTCAGAATGGGCTGGACTTAATAACTTGTTTAAAAGGTATATAGAATGCAAATGGGAAATAATAACTTATGATGGAGAAGGAAACATGGTAGATGCCACTTTAACCAAGAGATCAAGGTTAACATCACCAGTAATAAAACATAATGATAGCAAATACTCTTGAGATAATGTGACAAGAAGGGGACATCTCCTTTGGGATATTCTTTCCCCAAATCCATAAACTCAAGTCACTCATGAGAAAATATCAGACAAAGCCAAAGTGAGGCACATTCTACAAAACACCTGGCCAGCACCATTCAAAAGCATCAAGATCATGAAACAAAGATGGATAGATAGAACTTTGAGCAATTGGAGAAGACTAAGAAAAAAAGAAAGGAATTTGTAGTATCTTAGATTGGCTCCTAGAACAGAAAAAGAACAATAACAGAACAACATGGAAAATCTGAATCAGGGGTGCCTGGGTGGCTCAGTTGGTTAAGGATCTGCCTTCAGTTCAGGTCATGATCCCAGGGTCCTGAGATCAAGCCCCACATCCATCAGGCTCCCTGCTCAGCAGGGAGTCTGCTTCTCCCTCTCCCTTTGTCTCTCCCTCAGTTTGTGCACTCTCTCTCTCTCTCTCTCACTCACTCTCTCTCTCAGATAAATAAAATCTTAAAAAAAATCAGAATCAAATTCATAACTTAATAGGAATTACATTAATTATTGATTAATTGTATTAAATCATTATGTATATTATACTGTTATACTATATTATTATAATATATTATAGTATACTATAATTACACTATATTTTATACAGTATTATATACTATGGCATATTATTATATTATACTATATTAATTACACTATATTATATATAAATTAACATAAATATTAATTATACTCTATTAATTTTACTATATTATAGTAAAATATTATACTATATATAGTATATATACTATTGTTATATAGTAATAATTATACTATTATACTATACCATGTTAATACCAATTTACTATATTATTGTACTATACTATATAATTATATTAATATCAATTTTTAAATTTGGATAATTATACTATAGTTATATAAAATGTTAGCAATAGGGAATTCTAGGTAGAGAAACTCATTCTACTATCTTTGCAATTCTTAATTCTAATATAATTTTTTAACAAAAAATTAAAATATATTTGTAGGCCACTCAAGAATTCTGACCTACATTGCACAGTAGATTGAAAAATTCACAGAAGTGGAAAGTATCTTTATTTGTAAGAAAATGTAAGAAAAATTGGGGCACCTGGGTGGCTCAGTCATTAAGCGTCTGCCTTCGGCTCAGGTCATGATCTCAGGGTCCTGGGATCAAGCCCCACATCGGGCTCCTTGCTCGGCGGGAAGCCTGCTTCTCCCGCTACCATTCCCTCTGCTTGTGTTCCCTCTCTCACTGTGTTTCTCTCTGTCAAATAAATAAAATCTTTAAAAAAAAAAAAGAAAATGTAAGAAAAATAACCAGTACATACAACATTAAATAGGGTGGTCCCCAGTTATCTGCAGAGGACTTGTGACCCATCGGTGGTCATGTTGTATGTGGAAGATAAAAATAGCAAACCATGCATGGTCTTAGGCTTTAAGAAAGAATAACATTTAGGTGTTTACAATCAACAAAACCAAAAAATTTCAATTCAGTATAGTGACTGAAATCAAGAGAAAGGAGCAATTAATTTGATCTAAAGGAGATTAAAAAAAAAAAAAGATTTCTGGAGGAGAGGGCAGAACTTTTAAGCTGGTTGGACTTAAATTACCCAATGAATATGGGAGTTCTCATCTCTTCTCTGCCCTCATGGCTTTAATGTACATCTCCCCTTCCCCAACAAATCAGTCTCCAAGTCCTCTTCGTTCTACCACCCAATTTCTTCTCATCAGGTTTCTCCTCTGCTCTATCCCAAGAGTTAGGTCCTTATCACCTCTGGTTGGCATGAATGCAGCAGGCTCCTGTTGCAACCTTCATGCTGCTGCCCAGGTGACCTTTCTAGAATGAAGATGGACCATCCCTCGTTCATTGCACAAACCTTTACCTAACATCTACTACTTCTCAGTAGTGGGCCCTTAGCTTGATTAAGACATTTCAGTAAAAATCCCTAACAAATGTTCCTAGTAGGATAAAATAAAGGAAGGAAGAAAAGAAGGGAAGGAGGTGAGGGAGAAAATGAGCAAAGGGAGGAGTGCAAAATTCAGACACACAGGAAAGCAGGTATAAAAGCCTGTGGAATACTCATCATAGTGACCCATGTATAACAGATATGTGGGATGCCAGGAGATGACAATGCTGAAGAGTGTAGGGCCAGAACAAGACATATTATGAGAAAGAAACAATACCTTTAAACCCACCTAATTAATGCTCACAAAGAATGATGTACAGAGTATAGATGCTCCTTTGACAACCAAGCCTAATACTAGAAGAATGACATCAGAAGCCAGAGTAAGGATGATAAATAAGACTTGGTCCATTGGCTTGGAATTGCAAATTTATTCTTTTTTTAGACATAGTGGGTACTTGGATCTATTCATAGAAGACCTGCCAATCAGGCTCTAAGTCCAAATTTACTTTAAAGCTTTTATTCCACAGTTTCATCCATCAATTTGCATTGATAACATCAAACATCAGCATCATTCATCAATATTACTCTTCAGTGAATTTGTTGTGGTCTGTTTCAGGTAGCTTCTCATCATATGAGAACAAAGTGAATCTCTTTTGTAGACAAGGAAGTCTGGAGAGGGAGAAATAATTACACAAAAACAGTATATTTTACATAGTCACTTAAAAAAATATGACTTCCTGGGTATCTCAATTAGTTAAGCATCTGCCTTCAGATCAGGTCATGATCTCAGGGTCCCCGGATCAAGTCCCGCAGAGGGTTCCCTGCTCAGTAGAGAGTCTGCTTCTCCCTCTGCCATTGTCCCTCTCCCTGTTTGTGTGCTCTCTCTTTCCCTCTCTCCCTCTCTCCTTCTCTCTCTAGTGCTCTCTCAAATAAATATATAATATCTTTAAAAAAAATTTAAAAAATGACTTCTATGTTCCTTTGGCCACATTGACTTCCATGAGCACAGGGAATGACTTACCTCTTGAATAAAGTAGGCAAGTTACCTTCATTACAGCTATGAAATTTGCTTATTCATTTTCTTTACCAAAGACTTTGATACAACAGGTGCATATCCACCCAATTCACAGTCATTGACATATAGGTATATATGCATGCACACCTGTCCATGAAGTTGTGCCTATACCAATGACCACTGCCAGATTAACAATCAGCAAATAGGTGAATATATCATGCCATGAATGGTCTTTATAAAGTACCTTCTGACTCATGAATCCTTTCAACTACCCAATCTTGGATGCTTTAGTTCATTAGAACCAACATTTAACTGGAATGTAAAGGTTTACCATCCATGTGTTGACATCAAGATACAGCTCATTAAGCACATTATTATAATACCACTGTATTTAAACATCACCACACAAAAAGAAAGACTATAATCAAGGTCTTCTAAGAGAACACTGGATAATTCTTTCTCTTAAAAAAGGAAGAAACTCTTCCATAAAGCTTCTCAAAAAATTCTAATTTTCATTGAAAAGAAAATATGATATTATTTAAGTTATTAGTAATTTTTATAATATGATATAAATAGAAATAGCACAGAAGATAAATAAAAAAAGGTAAAGCTGAATGACTCCCTACAATATTCCATTATACCAGCCACACTTTGCTGTTTATTACAATGCATTCTGTACTATTGCTGTGTGTCCAGGAAGCCCAAGAAAAGCTGTATTATTACCTAGGCAACGAAAATAGATCCACACATTTTTCTACTGAAAAATGTAGAGAATAAATACCCAACTTCAAGCTAGCTGTGCCTTTGACATTTGCAGATCTGAATGCAAAGCTGAAACTCCCTCAGTCTTTTCAAAAAGTTGATTAATAAAGCAGATTTTTTAATTCAATAATTTGTTGGCTCTAGATAATTTTCTAATGATTAGCAGTGCAGCACAAAAGCAGTGATTAATTGGTAGAAATCCACAGATGGAAATCAGTCTGTAAATGTGAGAGATGATCTGTTCAGGGTCAAAATAATATCTCTCTTGCTAACACTGGAGAATCTTAAGACTGAAAGGATTTTGAGAAGTCATACATATCAGCACTATATACAGCAGGTGCTCAATAAATGTGTGATGAATGAGTGAATGAAAAGGTGGAGTGTCTTCATACTCCTGCCATTGGATAGTTATTCCTAAATCATCTCAGAAAAGGGGCGCCTGAGTGGCTGGGTTAAATGTCTGCCTTTGGCTCAGGTCATAATCCCAGGACCCTGGGACTGAGCCCTGTGTTGGCTCCTTGTTCAGCAGGGACACTGCCTGCCACTCCCCCTGCTCACGCTCTTTCACTCTCTCTCTTTCTTTCTCTGACAAATAAATAAAATCTTTAAAAAAAATCATCTCATAAAAATTAATCTGTTTTATTTTAGAGTTTCTAAGGTAGCTATTCCAAATATTATTTAGCAATTGCATTTAAGGCTATTAATGTCAGGATTTTTTCTACTGACAAACTCTAATATTCCATTATATGAAGCCAGTCTCTGATTCTATGATTTCTAGTTCACTCTGCTACATTTCAGCTCCTTCCCCTTGTCTAATTTTTCAGGGAAAATAAAGAAAGGGCTCTCATTACCACTCATATTTCCCCAGTGCTCAGATAAATCCACTTTAGTGCACTGCACTCCACTAACAAGAAGCAAATAAGTGAACATTCTGAGCTTCCTGCTACTTAGAGGAGTAGGATTGGATTATTCTTTGGGGGGAAACTGAGGCATTTAGGACCATGGTAATTACCAATAGCTTAAAGCAAGAGAGGGTATATTAAGGTGGCTATTTTCATGTTGGTAGACCCAGAACTGTTAGAGATGACAAAGTGTGTAAAGATTTTTTTTCTTTTTTGTTTTTTTTAATTTCTTAGTCCTTAGGTTATAAATGAAGGAATGGAAGTCAAAGTAGCAGGATCAGTTTACTAAGGTCACATGACTAGTTAGTGTCCAGATGGGTTTAGAACACAGGTTTGCTGATAGGGCTGTAGGGCTTTATCCTCTACCTTAGTACATAAACCCTAGTAGGATATTTTATCAAGAGAACACATGGCAGAGGGATAGAAGAAGCCCTCTGCTGGCTAGGATCAGGAGAGCTGTTTTAGTAATAATACTAATAGTTTTTATTACAGGGAACACTGTTTGCAATATGACAGGAACTGCACCGTAGGCTTAATGTTCAGTATCTTTTTTAACCTTCATAACAACTCAGTGAATTAGGTGATATCACCACTTTTCCGTGTTACTGATGAAACTGATGCACCAAATTTAAGCTGTTAGCCCAAGATCACACAGTATTGGCATAGCTTGCTATTATAACTGACCCAACTAGGTTATTGAACATCCCTCAGCTATGACTTTGTCAAGACCATGAGGGACTGAATTCTAAGGCCATACAGTTTGTGAAATGAATGTAAAGAATAAAATTCTCTGCCTTGTAGCAATTTTTCTAGAAGCCTCCAATGCCTCATACCTCTGTCTCCATTTGTATGCCCATAAGTATGAGAATGTCTACAACCTCAGTAAAACCAAGGAGCCACAAAAAAATTGCTGATGATGTTTTTCCTTCTGAGATATCACTGCTATTAAAGGGGTTTTTTTATTAATCTTTGATAAGACATATTTTAGAGCACCTCTGTAGGGCAGTGGGTAATTAAGGCTTGTCCTGGCAGGGCATTGGTCCTTGGCTGCCCATGTAGTTCTGGCCAGGGGAGCTGTGGATATCATACTTTTTAAAAACCAGCTTCCAAAGAATAAAGAGCAATAATGAGAAATGCAAAGCAAATCGGAACCATAGCAAAGTCCACAACTGCCATGCAATGGAACCAAATACTCTGGGAAAGAAACAATGTGACATTTATAACTTCAGAACAATGACATCTCTTCAGTTGGTATCAGTAAATGGTACCTACAAGGAATGACAAAGAGAACACATCTTTCCCCAGCAGGAAAGAATTTGCCAGGGCTCCTGGGCCAGCTCCCTGTTAACCACAAAGCTCACACAAGGCAGGAAGAATAACCTTCAAAGCCAATAGGATATTCCGGGTATGGGTTAGCTTTATGAGGAGTGCCTAATAGGAAGGATATTCAAAAGTGGGCATGTGCCCAGGTTCTGTCTGCAAATTCAAATGCACTTGAGAGGGCCTCTGGGTGGGAGCCTAATATTTAACTATGTTATTAGGTTTCCTAAAAGTAAGAGTCAACAAGGAGCAGTATGTTGTCTCCTAGCTAAGAAGTGTAGACCATTGGCATTTATGAATTGAGCATTTCTGCTGTGGTTATTTGAAAATTACCAGGCAATTACACCTATTAGTTTAGAATTTGGCTGAGCACAAATTTGCCTCATACACACTGAGACTGATGTTGGCGTGTAGAAGTGACTTAGCCAGGGCATAAGATGACTTATCAACACTTCCACAGCTCAACCCACTTTCATCATCCTTGGCTCCTGATTCTCATGAAATCATCTCTCACCATTATTTACTTGTGAAAAAAATAAAATAAAATGGCCGTCTGGCGGGAGAGAATGTCAACAAATGTGAAAAGTATACCAAGGTGTGCTGTGAGCCTTATGAATAAGAAACACATGACTCTCAACCGAAACAAGGTCAAATCAAAGTCAGAAGCCCATCCATATTTGGGAATTTGGACATTTATGAAGGTTTAGAGAGACAACCCTTGTGAACATCTGGTGTCCACCATAAATCGAAAACATTTCTTTCAGAAATCTTCCAGAGATCTTGCAGTGCTTCTAAAACCTGAGAAACAATAAGAATTAGCTGGAGGCAGGGTTCTCTACATATGCACACACATGCATTTGCACACACCAGGCGCTAGCCCATGAGCAGGAGTCCCTAGGCACACCATGGAGTATAGGACTCTGCAGTCAAGTGTGTCTTTCTTGAGCCAGTGGTTGATGGCTGGTGCATAGAGGCCACAGAGCTGGCAAAGCTAGTTCTTTTGTTGGGCCCTTCTAGCCATGAAGGAACCTAATCTGCCTACGTTGCAGTGTTAATTTCCAACTCAGGCTGCTATATTTATAGAAAATATACTTCTGAGCTCTAAAAAATGATGCAATGTAAGTTTTCTATAGAAAAGATAAATATTAGGGGCTGTGCACAATTCGTTCTTACGTTCTGACAATACAGACCTGGGTTCTGTCACAGGCCACCTGCATCTCTATGATTTACTTTATTAGGTAACTTAGAAAGAGGATATGTGCTTATCTCAAGCTTTAGAAGGGAGTCTCAACTTCCTAACATCAAGTACAGAGAGAAAACAAATCTCACATTTTTTCCAGTTACTAAGAATTTCATTCCAGAGTGTGGAGGGACTATTACATTACTTAATGTATTTCCCCTTGTTGATAGAAAGGGGTCCTACATCCCCAAACATTTAAATGCCCATTCCCTAACACTTGTGGATCACCACATAACTGATATTCGTTTATTATTTTTTTATTTAGCATTTGACTTAAACATTTATTTTCTTAAGTTTTTATTTATTTGAGGGAAAGAGAGGGAGACAGAAAGAAAGTATGAGCAGGGGGAACAGCAGGCAGAGGGAGAAGCAGATGCCCTGCTGAGGAGGGAGCCCAACTCCATGCTCAATCACAGGACGCTGGGATCACGACCTGAGCCAAAGGCAAATGCCAAACCAAATGAGCCACCCAGGTGCCCCTGGCTTAAATATTTGTACACATTGGTATGTGCTTTCCTACCTACAAGTGACTCAAAGATAGGTCATTTCTTTTATAAATGAAACCTATAATAAAGCTTAATTAAGCATAATGTTTTATTTCTATTCGAACAGTGCTAATGTTTTTTGGTGCTTTTTATATCCACAACAAAGGTCTAGCCATTAAGAAAGCTGAAATTCTGAATAGGATGCTTTCTTCATGGACCTAGCATCCTGACATAACTCTGAACAGGTAGTATAGTGCTTAAAAAGACATCGTGAGGGGCACCTGGGTGGCTCAGTTGGTTAAGCAGCTGCCTTCGGCCCAGGTCATGATCCCGGAGTCCTGGGATCGAGTCCCACATCGGGCTCCCAGCTCCACGGGGAGTCTGCTTCTCTCTCTGACCTTCACTCCTCTCATCCTCTCACTTTCTCTCTATCAAATAAATAAATAAAATCTTAAAAAAAAAAAAAAAAGACATCGTGAGTCATTAAATGGCCAAGCATAAATCCTGATTATTTTGACAGGAATTTGTAATTACAAAACTGGACATTTAAAAAACAAGTCAACATTCATTATTGGTCAGGTAGCGGCAGCTTTTAACCATGGTTCCAAGCCTTTGGAAGCTCAAGCTTATATTATTTTTATATTATTCATAATCTGCCAAATTGACTCCATAGCAACAAAAATATTGGATACAAAACTGCTTTCTGACAAAGCCAATTTGTATTATAGCTTTGAGTTACAGAACCTAAGCTTCTCATAAAAAATGTCTTAAAAGCCTCTTCAACCATCAGGTGAAATTATGGCTTTAAATCTCTTAATTATTTGCAGTAGACCACCATCTCCTGGGTTTCCTGACAAATCTCATATAGTTGATAACAATGTGCAAAATATTATGTTATCTTTGAGTGTATTCTGAGTCAATGCAGCACCATCCTATTACTTGTTATTTTGAATTATACTATTTAACATCAGCACATATGTAGTATAAAATTCGGAAGTTTACTAATGACATTGCTTTCTTTCCTGTTATCACTAAAAGAAACCTAGCTTTTGGTCACATGTCATTTATTATCTTCTCATCTAAAGGAGAACTTAAGATTCTTCTCCTCCTCCTCCCCCTCCTCCCCCTCCCCCTCCCCCTCCTCCCCCTCCTCCCCCTCCCCCTCCCCCCTCCCCCTTCTTCTCCTTCTTCTTCTTCCTTCTTTCCCTCCTCCTCCTTCTCCTTCTCCTTCTCCTTCTCCTTCTTCTTCTTCTTCAGATTTCATTTATGTATTTGAGAGAGAGAGAGACGGAGCCAGAAAGGCACAGAGGGAGGAGCAGACCCCCGCTGAGCAGGGTGCCTGACGTCAGGCTTGATCCCCAGACCCCGGGATCATGACCTGAGCCGAAGGCAGCCTCTTAATGGACTGAGTCACCCAGGCGCCCTGGAACTTAAGACTCTTAATGAGATCCTGGAGAACAGCCTGAGACAAACAAACATTGTTGAGATGGTTGGTGGAGATAGCCATGCCCTGTTACAGGCCACTCTGTGGGAGATGTTTCTCCCAAATCACTAAATCACTTCCCATTTCAAACTTCTTGAATAATAAACAATCCCTGAATTATCTTTAACTGATATATGATTATATTGTCAACTGGGAAAGATTAGTCACTTAGACTAGTTAGATTAGTTAACTACTCCAATTACCTGATAAAACAAAGTTGGATCAAAGCCCTAAGTCTTGAGTCTTTCTCAAGTACTGCCTAACACCTTATGACAAAGAACCAGTCAGTCATAGAGGGAGGGTAGTAGGAATTAACCTAAAATCAGAGGATGATTGCTGTATTTTTTTTTCCGAAGAAATTGTTCAACTCGATGTTCAATGAGCATTACTAACTGTTGCACCATGTAAGGCCCTGAACACTCAGAGCTATAGATGTGGTCTCAGTCCTACTTTTCTAGTGCAATCAACATTCTTTTGTTCTTTGAAAGGAGTTCAGGGCAGGATGCAAAGAAATCAGCTTTACCCTTCTTGTAGGTGGATATAAGTTCCATTTGTAGTGCTGCTTTTACTGTAAATAGAAACTGACCTATAAAAGCCAGGTAACTTGACATCTAAAGCTGATGGGTTTATGCAAGAAATCCAGAAGACATTTTTTTAGAAATTTTTCTGACATGAGAAATGAAACTTGTTATTAGATTAAACATCCATATTCTTAATCAGCGGTATTACCTTACAAGCATGTTTGGGAAAGGCTATTGTGCCAGGCCCTATAACCATGTTAGTTATATTTAAAAAAAAAATTACAGTGTGCGTGGTACTGTGCTAGGCAGTGTGTTGCAGAGATGAGGAAAACTATAAGAATAAAAGCTCCTCGGTGAGGAGACCAGAAAAAGTGCTAGAAGGATAGTGGAGAAAGGCGGTCCAAGAAGAGAGGACAACACAACTAAAGGCATAAAGCATAAGGCACTGTCACATGTTCTAAGGCTAGACATATTTTTATATCAATGCGGCATAAAGTGCAAGTCAATGGAGAAGGGGGATGCTTAGAAACAAGGCTGGAGAAGTCAGGAAAAGCAAAGCCATACTGATAAATAGCAACTACAACACACATTATTGAGTCCACATGATGTGCTGGAATCACGCTCAGGATGCCTGCATTAACTCATCTACTTCTTACCAGAGGAACTGGGTGGGGCAGAGCGGGGTTTGGGATAAGCTATCCGCTGAGTGCCCTGAGGTGACAAAGCAGGACAACTGCTGGGGTGAGCATCTGCACCAACTCCAAGCCCAAAGACTACAAGAAGTTGTGAGGTGAGCACCTATAGCTCCTAGGCAACAAAAGTATCTGCTCCAGCAGCAAAACTATAGAGAAGCAACACTGACATGATTCCCTGCTACCATGATGAACAAACGTCTTCCACTATCAGAGGAAAAGAAACAACCAGATCATATACTGAAAACAAATCAACCCAAACAACAAACCAAAAAGCAGAGTCAACCCATCTAGCTGTAGCTCCCCAAATAGACTTTTAAAATTTATTTACTTAGAGAGAGGACAAGCAGGGAGAGGGGCACAGAGGGAGAAGCAGACTCCTTGCTGAGCAGGGAGACCAATCCAGGGATCTCGTCCCAGACTCTGGGATCATGACCTGAGCCCAAGGCAGATGCTTAACCAACTGAGCCAACCAGGCACCCCTCTAGTTCCCCAAACAAATGAACCCTTGAACATTCCCATAAATTGCTGATACTCTAACAGAAGCCATTTTGTTTCTGGCTTTGCTGATGTCTGGAAGGGTGTTGTGGATTTTTTGGATACGCTAATCATTCACGAAACTGACTGTTCTTCTTGATGACCAGAAAACTGTGAACTTGATAAATATGATAACTGTATGTCTTAAATACCTGTGCTATTTTAAAGTTGGCCAGCCCCCTTGTACTTCTGCACAAGTTAGCTTCTTTCCTTTTCTAAATGTTTTTGACTCCAAGTCTCTTTTTTAGTGTAAGAAAGGGGAATTTAAAAATATATATATATATATAAATATAAATATATATACACACACATGTATATGTATATTTTATTCATAAAAAGAAACTGCAAGGATGCAAAGAAGATATAAAAATTGTTGTCCATTTGGAGCAGAAGAGCAACGAGTACAGAAAGTGCAGGAGTAAAATCTTTTGCACTGGTTTGACTTTTGACCCATGGAAATGTATTACTTACTTAAAAATAAATTTTAAAAGTGTTATAAGGCTGCATATTATCATTACCTCCATTTTAGAGATGAGCAAACCACAGCAGAGTAAAAATGAGTAACCACACAAGGCCCTTACCCTGTAGGTAAGGGGAAAACTTCTAGCATTTTCATGAGGGTGATGTGTCAACTACACAGATCTCATCAGCACAGAGGGAAGTCTGAGCAGAACAGCTGGAACTGGAGACAAGGAGGTCAGCCAGGAAGCAATGGCAGCAGTTGAGGTGAGGGGCTGAACTCAGGAGGTACAGAGGAAGAATGGGCAAAGTAGCTCAAGGACAGTGAAGGTGACATAAATAGAACTAGTTATCTGATTGACAGGTGAAGGAAGGGAGAGTGTATAGCAATGCTGGGGTCTGTGGCTGGACAGTGAATAGGGTGTAGTGTGCCCAAAAGAGATAAGGAAAACAAAGCTACATGCAGATGAAGATTTCAGCTACATTAGGCAGCTCTGCAGAGGGACACATCAGTGCAGGGAATTAAGAACAGGGCAACCTAAAGTGATGAGTGGATGAAAGGTCATAGTGAGCCTATGAAGTAAGGTCTGTGATGTCCCATTTCATAGGTGGACCTACGGAGGCCCTATGCTCTGGAGAGACTTTCAGAAGGTCTATGGTTAAGTACTAGGTGTGGGATTCAAACCAGGCTTGTCTGGTCCCACGCCCCATTTTCCTTCCTTCTTCCCACTCTGCCTTCCATCAGATGCTATAACAGATGCCCAAAGGCACACATTTTCCAGCAAATGCTTCACAAATACAATTCAGCATCATCACCTCAAAAATATTCTTTAATTATTCAGAAAGGCATTTTTATTTTCTCTCTCAAACTACTGAAAATCATCTTCACTATTTCCTGATCTGTTTCTTCATTGTATAGTGCATGTATGTGTAAGGATTTTGATCAATTTTTCTGCTCTTCACTGAAGAAATACAATCGATGAAGTAAATATATTAGCTATTTCCAGTAAATATTAACTTCTGGAAGATGTTTAATAATCTGATACCATAAATATCACAGAAGAATTGACAGAAAATTATTAACAATACTGCCAGGAAGCACAAAGTTCACTACTTAAGAAGGAATTGTGGAGAGACTTTGACCTTCTGCTGTTTGACAGGAAAACAATGAGTTTTATATCTCACCTTTGCCTGTTACCACATATTCGCTCATATCCAGAAAGTCAGGGGAAAATTATAGTCCAGAAGTTCAAACTGTGGAGGGAAATGCTACCACCTCAAGTGCTCACTGCCTGAAATGTTTCCATAGAGCCTATCATCATGGTCTTTATGCCTTTCAGATGAAAATGAACACAACCAATAGATATATAAAGTGTTGAACACCTATGTCTAATGAGTCTCTGTATTAATTTCCCACTGCTGTAAGACATTACCACAAACTTAGTGATTTGCAATAATACAACTTAACTTTCTTTAAGTTCTGTAGGTCAGTAGCCAGAAATGGGTCTCACTGGACCCTAGTCAAGGTGGTAGCAGGGCTGTGGCCCTTCTGGAGTCTCTGGAGGAGAATGTTTCCTTGTCTTTGTTGGCTTCCAGAGGCTACTCACATTCCCTGACTCATGTCCCATCCCTTCATCTCCAAAGCCAGCATCTCTCTGATCCATCTCTAATCCCATCTCCCTCTGACTTTCTTTCTCTGCCTCTCTCTTCCACTATTAAGGAGTGTTGTGATTACCATAGGCCCATCTGGATAATCTAGGATACTCTCCTACTTTAAAACCAGCCACTTAGCAGCTTTAATTTCATCTACATCAGTAAATCCCCTTTGCTTTGTAGCCCAACACATTCACAGGTTCCAGGGACTAGGATGTGGACATTTTTGGGGGGCCATTATTCTGCCTTCCGCAGCATCTGCCATACTTGACTAGTTCACCATGCATGATCTGAGATGGTATGATGGGAATATGCTGTAAATTTTGGTTGATGTATATGAAGAAGGAGAACTGAATATGAATTTGGAGGAGGGCAACTACTATCTGTTTCATGATTGTGTAAGACAGTAAGTTACTTTCATAACTCAAGATACATGCAGCATTATTCAATGGCAGATTAATAAAAATTAGATCAGGGTTAAGAGTATGTTAGCTCATTCTGATAATTCTTACAAGAATCAATATTGGTTAGGAGGAGAGTAAGAACTCCTTACATCCAATGACCCCTTTTTATTGGGGAATCTCTTGGCTATGTAAATATCCTTATTCAAGTCCCAAAACTTAAACTTTAGAATAATAGATATTTCCATTGTGGTTCTACAGTTTTAAGTTTTTAATTGAAGAAACAGCTTAACATCACTTTATCTGAAATCAATAAACTTTAGTTTGATGGACTAGAGAGAAATGAATTATTTTGGCACACTATTGTTTCTGAGTACAAAGGAGGGAGAACCCCCAATCCTGCATACCCATTCAGTCATTATGGTTTTGTGAAAGGGCCAACCCTGTTGCTGGACCATTGTCCACTGATATTATGTTGGAAATGGAACATAAAACACAGAAGACTTTGAGAAAGTAATGAATTGGTGCCCTTCTATAACCCTGAATTGATAACTTTCATATTGGCTTTGGCATTCACTGTTCAAATTCAATCTTCACCAAGGGATGAAACCACTGATAGGCACTATTGCCATTGTACCCACCATCCCATCTTCCTCCTTACAGTGCCCAGTTGAAGCAGGCTTGTCAGAATCCATCAGCAGCAGAAAGACACAAAGAGCAACAGAGTTTTCTCCAGAGCCAAGGTCATTGGAAATAAGATGAGTTTTATCTTTTAAACTAATAGGTATTAGTTTATTTCTTTAACTATTAATTTTAATTATTAATAAAACAGTAAATGCTGAAAAAGAAAAACCAAGCTGGGGGCGTCACATTGCCAGATTTCAAGCTTTACTACAAAGCGGTGATCACCAAGATAGCTTGGTCCTGGCACAAAAACAGACACATAGACCAGTGGAACAGAATAGAGAACCCAGATATGGACCCACAACTCTATGGTCAAATAATCTTTGACAAAAAAGGAAAAAATATCCAGTGGAAAAAAGACAGTCTCTTCAATAAATGGTGCTGGGAAAATTGGACAGCTATACGTAGAAGAATGAAGCTTGACCATTCTCTTA
>CM053606.1:98485643-98548876 GCA_028646535.1 Procyon lotor | reverse complement strand
TCAGCTCGGAAATATTTACAGAAAACTTCAGGTCCAATTAGGCCAGGTTTCTCTATACCCTGTGATATATGAAGTCTTCTTTCTTCCCTGCCTACTCCCCATAAAAATCTGCTGAAAGGATGATCTTGACCCCTCCATGAAAGAAGGGAAAGGAATCTCTCTCTCTCTCTCTCTCTCTCTCTTTTATTAACATGTATTATTTGCTTCAGGGGTACAGGTATGAAGCACTCAAAGCAGATACTCCTGCTCAGCCTTACAGATTGTGTTGTCCTCTTTAGTACTCTTAGCTCACTTGTCCCAGCAGCTCACTGTCAACCCTGGATTTAGTTCACTGCTATCCAATGTGTACAAGAACAATGATGCCCTTTGTTTTTGATCTTTGAAAAAAACAAAAGAAAAAAAAAAAAAGAAGTTAGAGGAGCAGACACCAATATCCAGAGTAGGACTGGGATAGGTGATCAATAATAGAATGTTCAATATGAATGTGGTGGTAATAGCATCAATTCTGACAAGATAAAAAACAAAAAGCCAGAGTGGGAAAGGTTCCTCAGGGTACATGTAGCAGGAAAGGTAATTCGGGATCCTGGTAAGTCAGCATAAATCTGTACATTATCAATAGAAAGAAGCCAGTACAGCATCAAATGGAATGGAACAGTCCAAAAGTAAGAATCAAGTTGTCCTCAGTGGATGAAGGGGTTAGTTACTTATTTTTACTTGTCTTTGTTTCCTTACAAAGTGGGCAGAATGCACATTTTTTTAAAGATTTTATTTATTTATTTGACAGAGAGAGAGATCACAAGCAGGCAGAGAGGCAGTCAGAGGGAGAGGGGGAAGCAGGCTCCCTGCTGAGCAGAGAGCCCGATGCACAGCTAGATCCCAGGACCCTGAGATCATAACCTGAGCTGAAGGCAGAGGCTTTAACCCACTGAGCCACCCAGGTGCCCCCAGAATGCACATTTTAAGTGGCATGAATCTGAAGTTCTGCCAGTAAAGACCAGTGGGGAAAAGACAAAGGTAGGGAAAGGGCCTACGAGACAGATCTTGCACCACATTCTAACGTGCCAAAACTTCAGGATGAGCCAGCCAAAAACCTAAAACCTTCCATTCTGAGAGCAGTAAACAAGCCAACAAGTTACTTGGCTAACCGACAGAGGGATGATTTAATTTTCCAGTTCCCCATGCCGTAGGTTGGAGTTAAGATGACAGAACAATGAATTATCTGGAGGAACAGCATGCATCTTAAAACACAATGAAAAATGATTATATATATTCACTGAGCATCGATTTGGAAGATGATGTGATGTTCCCCTGTGAAAGTTTGCTTTATATTTTATGGTCTGTTACTACATTTAGAATTCTAGATATTCTCTTCAGCTCCATTGCTAGCACTCTTCTTAGAGACCGGTTGACTAGGAAAGATCACAGAGACATGTCCTTAGTGTAGCCCTCAACAGCATGATGTGGGCCCTCCTATGGATGGACCATGCCCCAGTCTAAGGGGGATATAACATGATTTATCTCTCTGAACACTTCCAGTGTTCTATCTTTTCATTTTTTCCTATCTCTTTTCCTATCTCTTCATTTTTTAAGGATTTTAAAACTTTTATTGAACTTTAACACTCTATCATCTCAAAAATATCAAATAGTTTTCAGAGATTTGCATTTGGGAAAAGGCATTGCATGCTCCATTCTTTTTTAGCTTGGATGCCCAATCCACGTCCCAAAGATGAATACTTTCAACATTTTTAGAAATTTCTTCAAACATTTATCTCCCATCTCTTTATGACTCTATTTGTTGCCTTATGAATTTTAGACACAATTACAGAATTAACTACCTACTAAGGGAAAGAGTTAATCCCTCGATCCTACCCTACTTCTCTGTCTCTCCTTACCATCTCAGTTCATGATGATGTAAGCATCATCTTCTGTTCAGTGATTATATATCCTTACAAATATTTATCCAATTATTTGAATTTACATGTATTTGTCTTCTTATATATCTATTGCTAATTTCTTCCTAAGCATTCCAACAGATTTGCCAAAGTCTAGTAAGATATTTTCCCAAATGTACAAAAACAATAGCAGACAGCCTACCCCTTGTTTTCCCCATGGAGGGTCCCCTCCCACAGTTATGCTTCTCAGCTCCAATCAAAATTGTAAACAAAAGTCTTCTTGCTTAATCCTTACAATGTACACCAGTGACATTTTCTGACCGTGTGACTATAAATTTTACAATCATCTTTCTCAATCAATATATATTCCCAAATCTTCATTTAATTGACCTATTTTTCTCCTCAATAAATAAGTTGCTTTTAATTAATGATAACTACTTTCTACTGAAACATTTTAAGTGAGTTTATGTTATTTGCTGCTGTGAATAAGCTAATGATGGGAATGAGTTTCTTATCTCTATTCAAGTGCAGTGTCCTTATGAATAAGGCTTTTGCCCCAGTATGTCCTCAGTGGAAAGATTTTCAGAGGGTTTTGCCTCCTACCATGAATATGGAAAGGATGCAGTGAGGCCTGGAGCCTAAGGCAAACCATAGGAAACTGGTTAGCCATTTACTATCCAATATTGCACATGGCTTGGAAAAATGTAATATATGATGTCATTGACATTTAATACTTTTTTTCTCAGGAATCTTTATTTTTTTAAATAGAAAAATTTCCCTAAATATTTAAAAATATCAATGTTTTTTGGTTTTCAATGTTGGAATACAAAGGACAGATATCATACATAGAAAACATCACAACACAAGAATGATGTAAAGATTTTTCATACAACTTTCCCAAAATTTCATTTGTACAAAGACTCAAAAACCACAACTGGAATTGTCAGATTTAAAACAATATTACTAAAATATTTCAAGAAATACAATAAAAACATTTCTTGAAATAATTGTTGAATTAGTAACAGAGTCTGAGAACAGATTTACACATTCTAAAGTGTGTTGAGACCGGAACGGAACTGCTGCTAACCTTCCCTATGTATATAAGAAAAGGATTTCAATCTTCTTTCCTGTCATTAACAGCCCTAAATGCAATCAATGGGCCATATACTTTCTAATCTGTGCCTGGGGCTATAAGAAAAGTCAATAGAAAGTCAATAGAAGATCAAGGGCAATGAGATTATCAATGTGTTTACCCTTCCTGGGAATATGCTCTCATCAAAAGCATATTCTAAGCCAACATACTTTGTCAATTCCCCAATATCTTTGAATTGCTTGTATGTCTAATACCTTCATGAAGTAACAAGACTGGTTTTCCGTTTTCCAAGTGGATGTGCATAGACTCAAGATAGCACCCAACTTAGCAGTGGCAGAGGAAATATTTGATTCATCTACACCCAGGACTCGATCTCTGTTTCCACGCTCAGAAGGGTAATGGAACTGGGTACTTCGCAGTAAAGATTTGGCATTAAAACAATCCTTTCAGAGAGGTAGAAACTGTTATTAATTTGGGTATGTTGCCCTTGTCTTGCAACTCAATGGAATGTTCTCAAGATCCACCATGTACAATAAAGTATGAAGAAATAAGTGACTCAGCCTGACCCACATCGCAGGTGTTTTATTTTTATCATTAAAGTGGATACTCATCTGTGAAGGTAGTTCTTCTCCTAGCAACAGCAGTGCTAATTTCCTCCTGGTCTTCTCTCTGGACACCTGAAGTGTTGGTATATATGCTCTTTGAAGATCCACAGGTCACAGAATAGTCTTTGAATATTTTCTCCCATTAAGGGTCCAAAGCTTTAAAAAATAACTGGCTCTTTCTCCCTTACATCGTCCCTTGGGGCAAAAACTAGAAGGTGAAAAGCACTGGAAATGTCAATTTTTAAATGTTTGTTCCAGGAAAATTTTTCTGTAGCACACTTGGAGCAAGAATTGTCTGTAAGCTGATAGCCCACAAATAGCCCATCCCGTTTTAAAATTGGGAGACCCTTGAAAGACCAACTTGAGGCTACAATTTATGTGGCAGTTAAGGTCAACTCTAGTGTGGACTTTGAGTGCTGATCATTCTAAACCAAGGAAGCACATTAAATTCAATCTAGGGTGAACCTAGACCCTCATAAGGGTGCACCAGGAAAATTCTGGTCAAAATACATCTGCTGAAATAGGAGCTATTGCATCTAGTTCTTCAGCATGTCAATCCCAAAGCCTTGGGCTAATACTTATGAAGAGCATGTACCATATCTCAACTGAAGCCTTCCAGTTATGTTGCATCCTCACACTTCTGGGGTAACTAAGTGTGTAAACTGAAGTAACTTGCCTAGGGTCAAATCTAGTTAAGAGATGAGCTGGAATTGGATCTCAGTGTCTCAGTCCACAATGTTGTGTGATGTGTTCAGGTCTCTGATAAATATCACTTCTCACTTAGACCTGATTCCTGAATTGATTGAACTTAAGGCAAAGTACATCAGTTGATTTTCCCCTTCACTTTATAATCAATGACCTAGGTGTGTCTAACTCTACAAATTGTCAATATTAATAACTATTTTCACTTTTCTTTTTGGATGAGTACCATCACTAGATTTCAGTTATGCAAAAGTTGGAGAGATTCAATTAAGCAGGGCTCTATACTTTCTAAGTATTAAGAATTTAGGAATCTAAAAAAAAAAAAAAAAAAAAAAAAGAATTTAGGAATCTAAATGATTGGCCATTCATTTATCATTCCTTGAAGACAAAATGGAATTTTCAAAGCCTATGTAAATTTTCTTAATTTTTGCCTTATTAAAAGTTCTATATAAAACCTGTCATTTTCCTGTAAAGAAAAGATAAATGGTACATAGCAAGCATCTTATTGGATTTAAAATCAGGCCTTAAAATCTTCTAGAGAGTCCTCCAAAAGTACATAATATCTCTTATCTAGCTTTAAACAGAGGATGGAGATGTAAAAGACAACAAAACTATCAAAGCTGCTTCCTCATTAACTTCAGGTGGATCTGAGATCTACAGCCCTCTTTCATAAATATAACTAATGCTAAAAGTACTTTATTCTTAGGGTACCTGGGTGGCTCAGTGGGTTAAGCCTCTGCCTTCAGCTCAGGTCATGATCTCAGGGTCCTGGGATCAAGCCCTGCAATGCGCTCTCTGCTCAGCAGGGAGCCTGCTTTCTCCTCTCTCTCTGCCTGCCTCTCTGCCTACTTGTGATCTCTCTCTGTCAAATAAATAAATAAAATCTTTTTAAAAAAGTACTTTATTCTCTTAATATTCCCTTCTCTTGGGAAGTTTAAAGTTAGTTAAAAGCTATTTTTTTTTCTATTGTAAGAGAGAATTATTTTCAATTAGATTTTGTTGCAATTAGAAGACATGTAAGATAGGATGGGCAACTTGCCATCGTGTCAGGAGCCTTAAAAACCTTCATGTTTTGACACAGCAATTATACTTCTGGGAATTTAATTTTAGAAAAAAAAAGATGCACACAGAAAATTACTCAAGATTCTTCAATGTATTTTGACAATAGAAATAGTGGAGACATTAGGGAAATGGTTAAATAAATTATGACAAATGCACTCACTGAATATTAATAAGGCATTAAAGTTATGTTTTTGAGAGCCATCTAATGATATGAGGAAATGCTCATAATGAAATGTTAGGAGAAAACAGGATACAAAAACCATTTACATCTTGATTCCAATTCTACCTATGGATCGATCACTCTGTCCTTGCAGTTCAACAAAAATACCTCTACTGAGTAGAGGATATAGAGTGATGTAAATTTTCTTTTTTTATACCTTTCTAAATTTTTACAGGAAACATGTATTATTTTTATATTTCCAAAAAACAGTAACCGAATGTTTGTTAGGCGCACTCAATGATAATTACTTATTTTTTTTTGGTCACATAACAAAATATCTGTACTTAGGAAAGTGCACAGCACCTGAATTTTTATATGTGACAGATTCACTGATCAGTTTGTGGTCATATCATGTACTAGACAACAAGGAGAGACACAAGTTTGCAGAGCGACTGGCAGCATGTCTTTTGCAGATGAAGTGGGCTATAGAAATTCACCTCACATTCCTTTTGCTTTTCCCTCAGTCTCAGTTCTTTCCCTGTCAGATCTGGTATTGGGCCAGATAAGTTTTTAAGGTCAGACATTGTCTTTTCAAAGTACTTGGGAATTTTACTTTGCAAACCAGAAATTTAGGTATAAATTCTGGATTTTATAAGACAGTGTTATTCTTGTCCGTTAACTATTAATATACTGCCTGCGTAAGATGGGCTGCTGATAGGCTGTCTGAGCTGGGTTTGTATACGTATTACCTACAGCTTGAGAGAGAATAAGCAAAGAAATAAAAAACATAAAAGACATGCTCTCACAGACAAAAAGTACTAAGACATCACTATTATTAAACTTCCTTTAAATATTGAAGATAGGAATTACTAAATCAAACACTGTTATTTTCAACCAATTATAACTTGGCAAAGCTTCTGTTCCTTAAGGAGCTGAGATGCAATGGGGAAGGGAATGTGAGCTCTCTCACTTACTGACACACCCCGAGACAGACGCATTCGTTCATTCTCCATTCAGCCATCCACACCTTCACTCTCCTAAGCAAAGCCTTTTGGCACTTTCTGAGCATCAGACCCTGGAGATGTTCATGAAAGAGACAACATTCTCTTCCCGTAGATCCTACAGTTTATTGGAGGATAGAAAACACACAAGTAGTTGTGACATGTGATAAATATATGAGACAGTTATAGTGGACTGTGCAAATCCAGAAGAAAAACATTTAATTGTCTGGTAACATCTAAACTGGGACGTCCAGGCTGAGGAGGAGTTTTCTCAGCAGGAAAAGGGAAGAGGGAGAGAACGCAGAGAGCATGTCAAGGGCAGGGCTTGGTGGTATGAAGACATATGGCTTGTTGATGGAACCGTGACTGGCGGGGTGGGATGTGGTCTAGGGTCAGAGGTGGCATGAGTCGGCCTGAGGAAAGGGTGTGTTATGAAGGATCATGCATGACTTGCTAAGTATGAATGATATCCTTACAAAGATTATTCCATAATTGTTGGATGCTAAAATTATGTTTTATCTACATAGTCTGGAATAGCTAAATCTAACCCTCTATTAGCAACTTTCTCCCTCCCACTTCCTTCTTCAGCAACTCATACCGTATACGAAAACATACCAGCATCAGTCTGCAATAAATCTGCTGTGTTTAACTTATAAGCACAGATTTGAATGTAAACTGAACCAAAACAAGAAGAGAAAGAAATGGCAGAAAAATGCAGTTTCAGTTACAGTTATCCAGAGTGTTTGGGTACAGTTACAAAAAGTGTTCGATGATGAAACTATTGCTCTGATTAATTTCAAGACTCAGTTCTGTAAACCAATGATGATTTCGCCAAGGAATTCGTGAAATGGTGTCCATATCATCTTAGAGCTGTAAAGCACAATCAACGTAAAGTTTAATCAATCCGCATTTTACAGATGAACAAATTAAGGCTTTCGGCCGACTTGTCTGGGAACGTACAGCTAGGGGTAGAATGGCCAATACTGGGTCTATGCCTCCATGTCCACAGTGCAGGCTCCTCCTACCACCCCCATCGTGCACCACTAGAAGGCAGGCATTTCCAAGAGGAATAACAGGTCAATACAGTTTCCCCTTGTACAAGATTGTTACCAATAAATAACCAAGGTTCCCTGTAAGAGTTTTGAGAGGCAAGTCTTCCCAGACCTTCCTCGCTCTAATGTTGCCATGACAGGTGCTTATGGATTGTACAGTAGGTATCAAAGAACCAGGCTCACATATAGCAGCTAGCCCTCTCCTGATCCTGGTCGGCTGGCTGCTGCTTGGCTATGACCCCAGCCAAGCTGTAAATACTCCAAAGGGCAGAGCTTAGGACATCTTCTGAAGCGCTCTTTCCAGTTGATGACCGAGATGAGAACAATCATTCTGTTAGTTATCAAAAACGATCTTCATGCTGCTGAGAAACCCTGAGGAACATTAGGCAATGCCTAAATTTAAACTTTCTCTCAATTCCAAAGTCTCCCCTACCACCCCTTCCAGGCCTACTTCTTCTCTTCCTTTCTTTCATTCTCCTATTTGTGTGTGTGTCAAGATTTTCAGATGCACCATCTCTATACTCCTGTCTCCATCCTCTACCTCCCTGCATCTTCTCTGATGTTACATGCTTTGGCAACTCTCTCTGATGATATTAGAGTTTTTCCCCCTCACTAGTGCTTGGACAAAGGAAGTTCAAATGAAAAAAAGAACTGGTTGACTGAGGTAAGTGAAAGGAAACATTAGGTGTTTCAGTGGCAATTAGAATACCTGGATAGGCCAAGTATGTCACAAAGAAGTCTCAGGAAATCGAAGGTCAATAAAGACCTAGCCAGCAAATTCTGCCTGCCTGAGATCTAGGGCAAGGTATAATGCCCAGTATCCAAATAAATTAATACTGTTCCCAGGCAAAAACTAAATAAGACTATGTCTTAGAAGCCCAAAAATGTTCAAGTGTTTCCCAGCCAGTAGTTTTTGAGAGTCCTCTAATTAAGCCATGGGAACATTTGTCTCGCTTGTACATGTATCTTGATAGTAGCTTCATTTTCAAGAATGAAAGGGTTAATAGCAGGAGAGCACATCATTAAGAGGGAAAGTCCATTCCTTACCAAGAACTCCTCTGTGACAAAGTCAAGGAAGTCTATAACCCAGCTTTGAGCCATAAATCACCAATTTTAACATAGCTGCACATAATTTTAATTTGCCCTTAAGCTAACTGACCACTTCATGGGGCTAGGTTTGGGTTTTACTTGTGGAAGGAAATAAAGAAAAGAAAAAAAATCTTTAATTATTTCAAAGACAAATAATAAATTACATTCTTCTAGGTAATTACATTGGGTAGAATTTGACATGGGAGATGGGAGAGGCCAGAATATGAGTATTTTATGCTGTTGTATACTTTACATTATTTGGCCTGATGATTTCACAGTGACATAAATGAGAAAGCTCCACATGCATCTCAGCTCTGGACATGAGACACACTTCTCATGAAGGAGATGGGAATCAGTTCCTGGTCAACCTAAGCTATGATAATTCTTTAAAAAAAAAGGAAACTATATGTCTTTGTGAAATGTTTCCTTCTTAAATCCAAACCTCTTAAAATTCATATATCAGAACTCTATTTATGATATCACTTGAACATTCAGTGTTCATGCGTTAATGTTATAACATGAGCCAGTGCACTGGTGAAGCAGCCCACACACCCCTCCTTTTTTTTTTTTTTAACAGCTTAGAGAAGTGAGGAATGAGAGCCCAAAGCCACTAGAAGTTCCAGCCCCTGTCCCTTCCCTATAGGACTCACAGTCCTATTCTCCAGAATCAAAGAGAGCTATCACTCCACAAAGGACAAAAATTTTGACTCAGAAATGTAGTGGCTCTAATTTTCTTGATTTATGTCATTCATTAGGTTTTATTTTCCCCTTTGGGAACAATTTCATATTTATGACAGAAAATTATAAAATATACAAAGTACAACCAAAGTAAAAAAGCCTGAAGGACCTATGGTTTTACGTCTGACACATTATTGGTAGTTGATTGACCTGCCATCACATGTTTACAGAGATTCTCCCAAAGCCTGGATGTCAATGCTCTATGAAACACTACATTTCAAGGCAAATGCACAGGGGAACTGGGAAAGAGGCAAGTGATTGACGAGCCTCTCAGCTCTTCTCAACAGGAGTTTCTCAGCCACAGGCAGAGGCCCTCCATTCTGGATCTCAGCATCCAGGACTTGAATAAGTCACGTATTCTGCTCCTGGTACATTGGAAATAATTCAGTTTGCCTATTTAAGATTTTGAAGAATCTGTAAAGCACGTAAATTAGAATCTGAATCATGAGGCTCAGCATAAAATAGGATGTTTCTCATAATTAAAAGACGAAAGAGGTTATTAGATCTCTTCTCTAAAGGTCTCTAAAAATAGGAGAGATTCTTCCCTTTGAGTGTTCTCAGCTCACTGCTGAAGCTGGTCTAGCTAACCCCTCGGGACTTTCATAATATCTTACTTATGGTATTACACTATTTGATAAGCTGCTTTATTTGGTTATTTTGTGATCAGTAATTTTTTCCAAATGAAGCTTCAGTCTCTTTTTAAATGAAAACAGACGTTAACTGAAGCTGTTAAGATACGAAATTAAGCAGATGTGAATCTACTTTCTTGCATACCTGCATCTCACATTTCCTGGGACACATACACTGAAAAAAAAGATGTTTGACTTTATTTGATGTTGACAAATTTACTTTAACGATAAGGGTGAATATGCTTAATACTGTGACCTATCAAATTATATTGCGCTTGACTTCAATAAAATACCCGTTGTTTTAAAAAACAGTACTTTATGGTATCGAGTACAACACATCTTATCCTACTATAGAATGACTATCTTTAAACCCTGCCACTTGCTGCTGTTGAAGGAGTCTGGCATGGATGTCAGCTGTGTCAGAGGAACAACGGAAGTGTTGGCTTTTCTCCCCTGCCCAGTACCAGCCGTGCCTTCCACTCACACTGCCCACATCTTATCTCTGCCTAAAGACTTCACCTTGAGAAGTAAAAAAGCAAAGACTTGCGTTGAAGATATTCAGTGTTCCTGACATGGACAGAAGAATAAAATTACTTTAAGCCTTTTTAAAAGACATGAAAAAGATCTATGTCTCTCCAGAACTACACTGTCTAAAACAATAGCAAGTAGTGACTATCTACACTTAATTAAAATTAAAAACCCCATTCTTCATCACACTTGCCACTTCTGCCACATTTCAAGAGCTCTGAAGCCATATGTCAGAAAGCACAGATGCAGAACATTTCCATCACTACAGAAAGTTCTGCAGTGGGAAATGCTGCTCTAGAAAATATGGTACTCTGTAAAAGAACGGCATTTATCATATTGGAAACTCATTTGCACCTCATTGTAATTATTGCATGCTATTAACAGTTTCAAAAGTCTCTTTTCTTAACCTCTTGGAAACCAGGGGCTCCTGTTTCTCATCTTCAAATCCAAACTGCTCTTCCTGGAGGTTGTCTCTGCTAAGCTTATGACAGCTGCTTAGGAGGGTTCCCAGGGAAAGTATTGGCTTTTCCTTGGAAATTTCAATCTTGTTTTGGAGAAGGTAAGGAACGCATATCCCAGCCCTGCTAGAACACTCGTGGTCAAGTCACTTTGTTGCACCTAAAAGGCATACCAGAAAACACCGTAGCCTTAGGGGCACCTGGGTGGCTCAGTGTGTTAAAGCCTTTGCCTTTGGCTCAGGTCATGATCTCAGGGTCCTGGGATGGAGCCCCACATCGGGCTTTCTGCTCAGCAGGGAGCCTGCTTCCCCCTCTCTCTCTGCCTGCCTCTCTGTGTACTTGTGATCTCTCTCTGTCAAATAAATAAATAAAATCTTTTAAAAAAATTAAAAAAAAATAGTGCGGCCTTAGATCACATTTCATGCTCTGTGGTGTCTTGGGTTACAATGTCATTTCATTGTTCACCTTTGCAAAGCATCAGTTTTACCTCACAGCTTAGCCAACTAATAAAAATAAACCTAAGGTAATAACTACATTATCAACTGAGCCTAAAACATTTTCTCCAAATCTAAATGAGTGATAATGTCTTTGTTTCACAAAAAGTTCTGCTTGCAATAATGAGACTGTTCAAATCTCTTCATGAGACTACAGGAGTCAACTATCCAGCCAAAGTGTATTCATTTTGCAACTATTGCCCATAAAATGTATGTGATGGAAAGACATAAATAAATGGCCTTATTTCTTAAGTACTTCACAAGGGAAATGCACCTACATGAGTATACATATCATTAAATGAGTTTATTTCCAAAAATAGACTATTTAAATCTATTTCAGGTTTTTAAAAAGCAAACAAAACATCTTGAGTTAAAGTATGTATGCATGGGAGCACCTGGGTGGCTCAGTCAGTTAAGGGGTTGCCTTGGGCTCAGGTCATGATCTCAGAGTCCTAGGATTGAGCTCCAAGTGGGGCTCCTGGCTCAGCAGGGAGTCTGCTTCTCCCTCAGCCCCTCCCTCCTGCTTGTGCTCTCTCTCTCTCAAATAAATAAAATCTTTAAAGAAAATAAAGTATGTATGCATCACAACTAACTGAATAGTTGCTAAAATATTATGGTCATTTTAAAGGGTTGTAGACTGCATCTTATGTAATCAATCAGCAAAATGAAATAGCTATTATGTACTCTCTACATGCCCCAAATTATACCAAATATTGCTGGGGGGAGGGGCACTACAAAGTGAATCTAAAACATGACAGCAAAATCCTGTTAGGAAAATTAAATTTAAAAACATGCTTTATGGTAATTGTGGTGTCAGTCATCTCAAATACACAGATTTAAAATCTTTTCAGAAAAAGAAGAAATCAGGGTATCCTGAAGTTTTAAGAACAGCTTGATGGACAAAGTAAGAGGTCAAATGAGCTTTAAAGAAGAGAAGGAAGTGATGGAAGGTGGCAAGGAGTATGAGTCAGTTTAAAATTCAAAAATTGCCAAAGGGACAGCCACAGGAATATATGGATGTGTTCCCTGAAGAAGGTAGGGAAGGGCTGAAGCTAAGCACATGGGTTGGCAAAAATGGAAAATAACAGCAATCATAAAGGTGGCCTTGCTACAGAGGGCCATGACTGTATGATGGAAGTGCATTTAATGTGTTTCATAAAGGGCAGAACCCAAATGGGCAGCCAGGGACCACACTTCACATTGCTTTGGTTTTAACTTACAAGTTTTTCCCAAAACACTTGGATTAGATGTCAATATCTCAATTTAAGGAGGTTTCACAGAACAAAACCTGGCTTTCTCAATTCTTTTGAAAACCTGGAAAATGTAAAAACACTGGGCTATAATCCATCATGGCAACAACTGCCTAGAGCTGAATAGTTGCAGACAGCCATCTATAAATGGGGATTCCCATCACTATTTTTGGCTGGGTTGGTGATGTCGGGTTTTCTCAGTGTCGGGTTAAAAAGCAAGTCATTTTTTGATGCAGTATTTATCAAATCAGGAAAATGAAATACCAAGAGGTCCCTGGATTTCAAGGGAAATGGAACAAAGCATAAGTATGTAGACTTAATGAATATTACTAGATGTATAATATGCAAAGGCCATCACTTGGCTTTCTACATGCACATGCATTATGTGATGCCAAAGGTCTATGGGTGTGTAACTCCTGTTGAAGACTATTGACCAGAAGAGATGTAAAATTAATGTGTTGTTTTATGAAGGCTAATCTGATCAGTAACATGATCAGAAACAGAAATGCAGTTGAGGAAACCAGACAAGAGGTTGTCGCAATCATTCAGTCCTGGAATGATGAGGGTCTGCATTAGGGGGAAAGTGATGAAAAGTGAAAGGAAAAGGGTCAATTTGGTATAAATGACAGATTAGCTATTAAGTATAAAATTCAAAAAAGAGTCAAAATCACTCCAGCAAAAATACTATAGGGATTTGTTTTGCACTAAGGATTAAGCTCCTACACAACAATATTCTTCACAATATTCTTTACAAAATTCTCACATTGCTTAGTGTTCCGACCTACTCAGAGAAGGATGCCAAACTTGTCTGTAGACTTCAATGACAATGAAAAGCTCATGGATCATATAAGTAAGGGACTTGGAGCAAGTTCTGCTCTGCCGCTCCTTCCTGATGTGATTCTGGTATCACCAAATTCTAGGGAATGTGTTTTATGTCTCAAAATGCCCTAGATGACCTCTTTTAGTGGAAAGTTCTTATCTCTTCTGCACTGTCTCCTTTGAATAATGATTCCTACTCTTCCAGAAGTGAACATAATGAGGTTTTTATATTATAAAGATATTCTTTTTTATTATTTTTTGTTTTTTTAATTTTATTTATTTCTTTGAGAGAGAGAGAGCATGAAAGCAGAGAAGTCAGAGGGAGAAGCAGACTCCACCCAGAGCAGGGAGTCCTGATGTAGGAGTCCAGAATCATGACCTGAGCCAAAGATAGTTGCCCAACCAACTGAGCCACCCAGGTGCCCAAGCTATTAATTCTTTTGAGAAAAATCTGAAATGCAGTTATTATATTGTAAATGTACTAGCTCTTTTGAGAAAAACTGAAATTTTATCAGATGTTCAATATTTTTTTTACACTTTTAAATCATCATTAAGAAGTAAAATAACTTTGGGGACAATTGGGCAGTGCCTACTAAAGTTGAATACACACACACACACACACACACACACACACACACACACACTATGACTCAGCAATTCCATTCCCAGTCATCGCCCAAGAGAAGTTTGTACATATGTTCACCAAAATACATGCAAAGAAATGATTGTAGCAGCACTTTCTGTAATAGCCCACATTGCATACAACTTTCAAACATCCAGCAATCATTGAATGATGTGGCAAATTCGTTAAGACAGAATAGTACATGGCAATGAGAATAAATAAACTGTAACAACACACAAGAACAGGGGTGAGTGTCCCCAGTTTAATGTCAAGTGAAAGAAGTCAGAAAAAAAATGAGAAAGTGTTGTACTGGTCCATTTATGTGACATTAAAAAAACAACTAATGCAGAGTGTTAGAAGGCATGCTAGTGGTCACCCCTGAAGGACTGCTGGCCAGCAGAGGCATGAAAGGGGCTGCTAGGCTCTGCTTCTTCACTAGGGTACTGGCCACATGGGTGGGTTCACTCACTGAGCATTCACTGAGCTGTATTTCATTGTACATATGTGTGTACCCATGTCAGACTTCCCACATCCATATGGCAAATGCTTACTAAAACACAAAAGAAAATGTCAACACTAAGTACCTAGCTTCAAAGTTCAGAAGACTGGTAAATTTACTTACAAAAATTGGGAACTTTGAAAGAAAAAAAAAGTTTATTGATTATTAAGACTTAATATACTTATAGGCTTCACTATTTTTTTAATTTCTCAGTATTTAAATCTCTGGAGGTCAACTGGCCACATATAAGTTGAGAAAAAATCCAGTTATGATACACTTGAAATTATAAGTTTTAAAATATACTTGAATAAAAAAATTAATGAATATTTAAAAATATAGAAATCTTTTCATTTTGAATAAGCTCTTGGCCTTCCAAGAGGACCCAAGAAGATCAGCTGGACCTTTGACAACCTCAGTGACTGTAAGTGGGACCCAGGACAAGGGAGAGTTGGGGGTAGGCAGAAATGGCCTTTAGTAAGGACAAGGAGGTAGGAAAGGCACAATCATTCATAGTGTGAAGAGAGCACAGTGCACTCCACCCCTTTCATTTCCAGGAGAATGGTGACAACTTTGACTTTTGAAAAAAGTGGAGAGAGAAAGGGGAAGGCAGAGAGTCAGTTTTAATAACAAGAAATTCTCTAATTAGACCAGCAGATGGATAAACAAAATGTGTTCAGGTGAGCAACAGTGAGTCACTGCCCTGGGTCCCCTGTGGTGGAAGAATGGATGTAGGGAGGAGACAATAGCTTGTTAACAGCTCCCCAGAAGCCAGGAGAATCCCCAGGGGGATGCTAAGGTCAACCCTCTGCCTTTCAAGACAGCCAGGTTCAAGTTCCACCTTCCCCATTCCTGATGGAAAGTGGAGCTGGGGAAGTCTTTGAGGAATGTTGGGCTAAGACAGGGGTGCTGCAGCCAGCATGTCTGTTCTCTTAGCCCTGCTGGCTTCCTTCCTTGGAGACCAGCCCCTGCTGAGTGTGTAACAGTATGAGACCCTCATCCCATATGCCTCCTTTATAGCTGATTGACTAACAACCAAATTGAGTAAAACCTATTTTCTTCATGAGAGACTGTAATTGAGATTTAAGGATTCAAATCTATGCCAACTTGTTTTGGGGACTGTTACTGATTAACTAGGAGAAAATGGACCAGAAGCGGCAATTCCACTAAAGAAATCAGAGAACAAGGGAAAAGCAGTAAGAGAGGTAGAAAGAGAGCCCCAGCCCACTCAGACACAGAGAATGATCAGTACCATCACCCCCAGCTGCCCAAGTCCCCAGTCCCATGTCCCTCCAGTCTTCCCCAGCATCTCTCTCCTTCAATTATGTCAGTTTCAGTAGGTTTCTGATTTGTGAGACCCAACAATCCTTCAGGCACATGGGTTTTGGACTCCAATGGGGACTGAGGAAGAACAAGGAGGAGGGGGTGAAGAAGAAATCAGACATACCTCCTCTAGTAAGCTGGGACCTCAGGTGATGCCAAAACATCAATCATAGGGAGGAAGGGATTCCAGGGGGAGGGAATACATTCATTTGAATGCTTTCTCAAGAAAGCTTTATGATTTTAGCTTTATTTTTCTCCCTGATGGAGATTATTCTTTCAGGAATAGGCTGAAGTCCACTGGTGGGCCACTCTTTGTCACACCAGCCAAGGTCCCACCTCCACCCATGACAAAGGATAGCACTTGAACCAGGCAAAGGACAAGTACCCACTCCAATTGGGGAGCCACCACAAGAACACTCAATGGATATGTATGACGTATGTCTCCCATTACACACTTTCATGTCCATTTCAATATGAAAGAGAAAAAAGGGAGTAAGCCGAAGCATTGAAAACCCCCAGAGTGATGAATTTTCCAGTGCATTTAGAGTACTATAATAGTGGTAATCCTCAGTGCCCTGATGAACACAGGCAGAGGAGAGCAATGAGCGCAGAGGTGCTGGGTAGATGCCCTAATCCATAAGATAAAGTAATTCATTGAACTGAGATCTTCAGGGGTGGATACAGGTGGGCCCCCAGCAACAAGAATGTTCCTTAATAAGCTAAATAAAGATGTTTGTCATATGTGGCATCATAATCTGATGTCTTTATAATGGTCTGTGAACAAAACAATGGCCCAAATGCAAATATTTTTAGACTTCCACTAAGACCACATTCCTCCATTTTCACACTTCTCTTCCTAAGAGTTGAAATGGATTCCAGGATCTGAAACTGATTATCATTTACTAGAATCTTCAGAAGAAACTCAACTTTGAGATAATTACATTGGAGAAGTTACTCGTCAAGATGGTACCAACTCAGAAAAATTGAGAGAATATTCATTGTAAGGAAAGACTTTTCACCTCGTAAAGTGGTCTAAAAAAAGTAAGATTTTTCTAATTTATAAATAAACTATTTTTTTCCTTTTTTCAAATTTTTATTTTATTTTTTCCATGTTCTGAGATTAATTGTTTATGTACCACACCCAATGCTCTGTGCATTAATAGGATGTGAAATTTTTCAGTAAGACTCTCCCAATTTTTGCTAGCTTAAAAGCCAACTGTTAGCTAATTGAAATGGAAAGGAATCAATGATTTGTAAATACATTAACTTTAATTATGCATAATTCGGTAAATTAAGGCCATGGCTTAATGGTGTACATATTCAATTAAGTAAAAAGGTTTCATTATTGTTTTTTATTGATGAGGATGATAGAAATAATAACTAACCATTCCTGAGTACTCTCACTATGCTAGGCACACTTTAATTTTATTAGCTCATAAAATGCTCAAACAAATCTTTTGAGGTAGCAACTATTATTATTCCCATTTCGCAAATGAGAAATCGCATGTTTTAGTTTGGTATTTTTTCAAAGATGATAACTATACTATAAGATTATTCTCTCTTTAATATTAGATTTATGGGTTCTAGGATATTCCCTTTGACAATATAACACTGATATGGAATATACTTCCTTCTGAGTAATGTGTTTTAGTAGAACCTGTTTCAGTTAGGGCTCAAATGCATTAAATAGTATTGCTTTCTTTTCTTTAACAAGTTCTTTCTCATCAACAGAGTAGACCCTCCTGGGACAGAGATGGGGTCAACCTTACTGTGCTCTTCTCACAGAAGACAGAACATAGTGTAAAATCAGATGGTCATGTGGAGATTAGAATTTGGGATTCCAGAATCTTGTCTCATAACACAAAAACACACACATAAGCACCATTTACACTTTCACTCTCTACGATGCACAGATTAAGTGCAGAATTTGAAGATTTCAGACAGAAAAGTTGCCTCATTTCTTGCTCAAGGGTACACACTTACTATAGGTTCTTGATCTTATTCCCTCCACTCTATTTTAAGACTTCCTTCAAGAGTTGGTTTTTCTCTTGCCCACATATTCAATTTATCTTCACGCATGAGTCCTTCCCAACCAATTCCAACTCCCTCTCACCTCCAATAAAATAAATAAAGTAAGCTAGACAAAAGAATCAACTCCCTCAACCCTGCCTCCCCACCTAGAAACTTCCCTATCATTTCCCTCAGTACAGTGCCTAGCACATTACAGACCCTCAACATTATTTGTCGAATAAATGGATGAGGTGAAGGCAAGCCTCATTTCATAAGAGAAAACACTAATTGAGTTATCTTTAGTTAAATGCATAGTCTTTGCCCTGATGGAGTTTGACATCAATTCTCAGACACCATGTCTTAGAAATATTTAGGTACTCTTTACCAGTTAGAACATCTAAAAAGAAGACTTCATTTTTCTCTATTAGATTTTTTTCTAGAAGATTCTCTGAATATTTTCTTGTGGTTTAACATTAAAAACTTTTCTCTTCTCTCCACTTCACCCAGACATTGTCTCCTTCTCATCCTCCCCCCAAGCCTACACCCCTGGTTACCCATTATTGGAGAGCAAGAAAGAATGGGTCCCTAAAAGCCCTGTTGTATCCATTGGCTTTGATCTCCTCACCCATGGTATCTTTCTAAGGAGCTTACTCAGAACTAGTAAACTTGCTTAAGTGAGCTAAATGTCAGCAAAGAAATAATTGGTGAGACAACCCTAAAACAAAAAAAGCATCCCTTGAACTGAGGAGCCATAAACAGAAACTTGCTTTAGAACCAGCCCCCTCAACCCCCTCGTACCCATTTTAAGGCACAAGCAATGGCAGGGTTTTAAAGACAATGAGCCAGCCTCCTTCTTCCTGCCTTTGCAAATATAGAAATCTGTATCCCCACCCCCCCAAAAATTCTGAGCCTAAAGATCTTGCCCCAGTAATAGACTTTCCTTAGCTATGTGAGATTATAAATTAAATATGCAGACACAGCCTCTCTTTCAGGATACCAGAACATACTAAGTAACACCTTTATGCGTGCCCTCTGTACTAGATATTATTAAATACCCTATCAAGTTATTCTTTCATTCAAGGTTGGCTTTTTTTCTCTGCTATAATTTTCTGTGAAGTGTCTATGCCCCTTATCATTCTTAGCTTTGGATTATCAGCTATTCGGATTATTTGGGGTATTTTTATATTTTTTCTCTTTAGTTACATAATCATCCCTTAAAGGGCTTGAGAAAACCTCTTTCTTTACATTCCTCTTTGATTTAACTAAATGTCTTGATTAGACTAGGTGCTCAAAATATAATTTGATTGGTTAATAATGGACAACTGGAGTAGTCCCTAAAAGGTCAATATTAGGATTTCTAGGCAGAAGAGGCCTGGAAGGAATTTCAGAAATTCTCTTGTTTATCTCCTCTTTTTCCCCTCTTCTCTCCTTTCTCCCTACATTTCCATTCTCCAGGCCACCCACCCCCCCCCTCAACTTTTTTCTGACTTTATATAAATCTTTCCAACTTTTTTTCTAGAAGATTCTCTGGATATCTTCCCAGAAGCTGACATGACAATCTAGTCTTAAATATTATAAACATAAAATGCTCATGCTGTGAGTTCAGTTCTAGGACCTAAAGACTGTTATTCTCACAAATGTCTAGCATTATCTTTTCTTCTGTGGATAAGGCCATAGATTCCAGTTCTATTCTCAGTGGAAAGATTCAGTGGAAAAATTCAGACACTTAATCATGCTATAATGTAATTAGCTCTCCATTCCTCAAAGACAGGTGTCTTATCAATGCTTTCTTTTTTTCTCCTTCCTTGGAACTATCTGTTGTTATGAACTTAAAATTATAATACATAGGAAAAGCCAAAGGGTATTTAGAAAACTATTTTAGGAGGTAAAATTGTTTGAAACTAAGCTAAAATGATTTAATAGGTTTTATTATTTCTTTGTACAACTACCATTTTAAATCCCATCACTAATTAAAGAAATATTATCAATTTGTTGAAATATATCAGATTTATTAACAGTAAAAAGAGAACTTTCAATTCATTTATTATCGAGGAAAAAAATTATCAAGGCCTATAGATTTGAATTACTCCAATTATTATTGTTAGATTATTGGCCAAAGTTTCTAATAATGCAATGAGTAAAAGCTTCTACGCTATTCTTGGGAGCATGCATTTTATACTAAATGTACTATTACATAGTACCACTTCCTCAAAATTCTCACATGCATAACACTTTGCTGGTGTGAGAAAGAAAATTAAAACATAAATCTTTATTTTAAATGTATATATTTACAGAAAGCCTCAAAGCATTATTTAAACTAAGGAGATACTTGAAGGGTAATTCACTCAGCTTCAATCCATAAGGGATAGACAAGGGTATATTTAGAAATTCTAGATTGCTCTCAGAAGGAAGATATACCTGCCACTCCATCACAATTCCCTATCCACTTTAGGCATATCCAGTAATATACCCCAATTATAAAACAACAATGCATAATTATATTGTGGGGGCACCTGGGTGGCTCAGCGGGTTAAAGCCTCTGCCTTTGGCTCAGGTCATGGTCTCAGGGTCCTGGGATAGAGCCCCGCATCTGGCTCTGTGCTCAGCAGGGAGCCTGCTTCCCCTTTTCTCTCTGCCTGCCTCTCTGCCTACTTGTGATCCCTCTCTCTCTGTCAAATAAATAAATAAAATCTTTAAAAAAATAATTATATTGTGATTTCTTTGCAGTAAAGACAAACTCTTAAACATGTTGAAAGAAAATATAAGAGAATAATAAAATAAAATAATTATATTCAATCTCTTCTTTGAGGAGCCTTCCCACCTCCTAAGACAGGTGAGAATAAGTAGCCAACAGGCAGGAAGGACATGAGAAGACCTGCCTAGTGGGTCTGGGATCAGGGAGGTACCCAAAGGAGAGTATGAGGTACACACTTACTATAGGTTCTTGATCTTATTCCCTCCACTCTATTTTAAGACTTCCTTCAAGAGTTGGTTTTTCCAACTCTTGGAAAAAGTTGGAAAACTTTTCCAAGAGTTGGAAAAACTTTTCCCTCCTTGGGCTCCACAATCCCATTTCTTTCTTGACTGTGAGGTTGTCAAAAGGAGTCACCAAAGAGCTGAAAACTGATATTATTGGCTATAATGGGATAAATGGAAAAGCCCCAATTGTGACTTTACTCTCCTGTTCTTTGAAAACTCAACTATCTGGCAAATACATCTGTCTTGGGTTTCCTTTCACCAGATTGCTTACATGATGATAGTGCAGAAAGTCATGGTACTTTACATGATTGTGCTTCTTGTTACCAAATGAGGAAGAAAGTTATTACAAGTTATTGGAAATTGAAGGTTTGGATCAGGTAAGATTTTTAGAAGATCTGCAGATTTCATTATTTCTCTTCATTATTCATGAAACATTAAAGAAATATGTGATCATATATATATACACATATATTAAAGACATATATATATATATATACACACACACACACATATATCTGTATTTGTCAGGTTTATCTGTACTGATTCACAATATACAATGCATTTCTTACTGTGCATACCATTTAAGAAAAAAAAATTGTTCTAGATCCCTGCCACTAGGGTTTAAATACCAGTCTCTTACTTACTAGTTCTATGACTTCTAAATTCTCTGTGCCTCCTATTTTTCAACTACTAGTTAGGGTTTGGGTTGTAAGAAGTATATGAGATAAAGTACCTAAAGTACTTAATATAGTGCATATGAATATGCTATTTGAACAGAAAGTATGAACTAATTTCACAAAATTTGCTTCATTTGGTACAAGAGCCTGCCAAGACAAGGTTACAGATATTATCATCCTCTTACAAATGAAGAAACTATAACTCAGAGATTATAACTTGCTAGTAAATGATGGTGGGAGAGCTAGAAACCAGGTCTGTGACATTCCATTCCACCCCCATTGCCTCTTGGCCACCTACATAAGAGATGCCCATGCAAACAGCACATATCTTCATTCTGGGAGGGATGAACAGGGAATGAATGAAGAAAGGAAGGAATAAATGTAGATAACATCATTGGACTGCCTTTTTCTCTGCCTTCCTTTTGTCCTTTCCTAGGCTTTACATGAAAGTAGCATAGACCTTTTCTTTTTCAATGTTGCTTTCTTTACCTTCACAAAGAACACACTGGCTATTGCCATCTCCATAAACATATACAATAGTTTCCCAAGATAGCAGAAATATTTTTAGATAAATCTAACTTATTTTGAAAAAAGGAAAGAAATGTCCCATTCTTAACAGCATCCACCAATCTAATATTCTCCTACTTTCTCTTCTGGAATTCATTTGAACTGACCTGGCAGCTCCCATTTGGAGAAAATCTTAATACATAACACATATCAGTATATTTGAGCACCATGGGGAGAGTATTCTTCTTTCTGCTCAGTTGTTATAAATAGTTCTTGACTTTCCTTTCATATTCAGTAATTGAAGAAACTTATAAATTGATTTCAGAGAAAAAAAATTCTCTCTAGGAAGAAAACTTTTCCAAAGCATCTCAAAGGTTGAATTTGTGGGCACCTGTGTGGTTCTGTGGGTTAAGCATCTGCCTTCAGCTCAAGTCATGATCCCAGAGTCCTAAGATCCAGTCCTGAATCAAGCTCCGTGCTCAGCAAGGAGTCTGCTTCTCTCTGCCCCTCACCCTGCTCTCATGTTCTCTCTCTCTCTCTCTCATTCACTCACTTGCTCTCTCTCTCTTCAATCAATCAATCATCAGTCAATCTTTAAGAAAAAAAAAAAAAAGGTTGAATTTCTGAGTTTCAAGTCTCTATAGCTATTGTGGACTTTCTCACATTCTAGGCAATCCATAACTGAAAGAGCTCCAACAATATTAACTTTGCTGCATCTCCCAGAATGTCAAAATATCTCTTATAAATCTTCATCTCCATTATTTGTGATTAAATATTCAGACAAAATTAAGTGCAACATAATTCTCCCTATCCATCTCTTCTTTTTAATTAATGACAGTTACTGAGGGGAGAAAACTATATCCATTATGTATCAAAATACCTAATTCAAGACTTTGACAACGTTGACTAGTAAATACATTCTCAGTTTTCCTGTGCCCTGGAGTGTTAACTTATTATTCAGTAATCTTCAGTCTCAGCCACTACAAGAATCTGTCACTCTCATGCTGAGTCTCAGACACCTGATAGCCCAGCAGGCAGGTCCTGTCCACAGAGCACCCTTTTGCCCCATTCTGTTACACCACCCACTGAGCTACATCTTACCAATGATGCACTTTGCTGGCAGAACTGAATTTGTTGCATTTGATGGGAACTGCATGTATGTGTCTTAGGCAGATCCCCATGTCCTCTGCATTGAAACTTGTTTATCCATGCTTCTGCACAAGACATATGCATGCCCGTCGTTTCCTGGTCTCCACACGGAAATGCCAACCGGAGCAGATTAATAAATTACTTTCACCCCTGCACTTATTCTTCACAGTAGGTATCTAATATTTACCTTTCGCCTCTTCCATCACCAACTTTTCCATAAATTTGTGCTGTTGTGCTGTTTTCCAGCAACCATTACCATTTTTATGACAATATACTTGGAGAAAGGAAAGGTACTCCTTTCTCCAAGAAGAGAAAGGCAGACAAAGCCCTTTTCACTCAGGCAATGACGCATTTCTCCCTTTCCTTCCAAATGTGTCCAAACCTTTTCATCTTTCAAGGACCAAGCTGGTCACTTACATCACTTCCCACCCACAGGCTTAACCCCACCCTAGCCGGGACCCAACCCAACTGGTTATCATAGACTTCCAGCCACACTCAACAATCATCAGTGGCTTCCCATAAAATCATACAGGGATCCGGGTGCTGCTGGGCCAGTCAGGGGGGGTAACTGGATGCCTACCTTTTTTCCTAGACATTGGCCTCTTCCTGCTCCTTTTACTACAATTTTATTCAGATACCATTCCTGGATGCACCGCTCCCACCTTACACCTGAGTGTTCCCACTCAAGGGCTCCTCAGGAGGCAGGTATGCTCTCCATTCCTAGCAGCAACATCTCCTTGAAATGAATAGTCTGCCACCTCAATTTCTGACAAGTGGTTCTAGCACAGAAGTCGATAATAGGTCCCTAGAGTCAGGTACACCTGAATTTGAAGTTTAGCTTTGCCTGTTAATTACACCATCTTGAAAAAGCCATTTAACTTATCTCTCAGCCTCTTTGTAAAACAGACAAATAACAGTGCTTATATTGTAGGGGTTATGAGAACAAATGAGGGTCCATTGTGCAAACCAAGGGGCCTGGCGATAGTACTGGCTAAATACACAGAAGCCATTGTCATCAGTCCCTGCCATCACATTCTGCCCACCTGTGTGGTGCCCAGTTGCTTGGACAGGCCCCACGCTCAACTGATGATATGGTGGTGCCACACCCCTCGGGCCCTGTGCTTGTCCTACCCAATGAAACTGCTCTGCTAGGACAGAAAAGTGATCATTTCATCCCCAGAATGATTTTCATGAATGCATGCACAAAGTCAAGCATTAATAGCACTTGTCCTGCATATCAGGAAGATGTTGGGAAATCTTTATACACTTTTTTTTTAAAGATTTTATTTATTTATTTGACACAGAAAGAGAGAGATCACAAGCAGGCAGAGAGGCAGGCAGAGAGAGAGGAGGAAGCTGGCTCCCTGCTGAGCGAGAGCCCGATGCGGGGCTTGATCCCAGTACCCTGAGATCATGACCCGAGCCAAAGGCAGAGGCTTAACCCACTGAGCCACCCAGGCGCCCCTATAAATACACTTTTGAAAAGCAAACAAATCATGCAGTATGACTTATTTAACTCAACTAAATTCAGAGAAAACTAAAGTGAGACATTTGATGTAGCTGAAGTGGTCCCAGCTTCAAGGGAAGAGGACTCTTATCTAGAAAGACAAAAGGATCTGGATCTTAAAAGGTAAGATGAAACAGAAATGGTTTCCCATTACACATGTAATTAGATGATATGTGCTCCACTTTGTAACAAAGTAATTACACAAATGTTTCTACTTTGTTTAAAGAAAGTAGAGAAAGCCTGTCAGAATGTGCTTAGAAGGATCTCAGAAAAATGATCTTAAGTAAAGAAAATTAAAACCTTCCAGTTTTTTTTTGCTTATTTTTTGAGGACCTCTCAGGCAGGACTTCTCAAGTTTAATAAACACACAAATCACCTGGGGATCTTGGTAATACACAAATTCTGATTCTAATCCATTAAATTTAAGGTGTGGTCCAAAGGTCTGCATTTCTAACCAGCAAGTGAGTACCAAACTTGGGTTCGGAGGCCCTGAGTCTCACCAGTGGCAATGCAAAACTAACTGCAGGTCCACTCTGGCAGGGACTAACTCCAACTTCCCTTTATCAAGTAGGAGACTTGCACATGCCTACACACATTTGCACACATACACAGCATAAGTTTTGTGAACTCTCTCACAGACGATTCGGGGTCTGGTCATCTGGTTATCCATACTGTGGGATTGGAGTCTAGAAAAACAGTCCAGGGCAAAGCCAGAGTAGTGTGCATAGACATGGTCAAGAGGTTCCTGAAAGACCATTAGAGAAAATGTAGGGGACCCTTGATTTAGGCTGTTCACTCCCATTCTTGCCACTCCAGGTAACTCAGCCTGGAGAAGGGGCATCACTCTCATGTCAGAGAGCTCAGGTGCTTCCTTCACCACTGACTGCCCACCTAGCTGAGTAGTGCCACTCACTACAGCATGGGAAAGTACATGGTACATCTCCTCTACACTACCTCCTATGCCACTAACCACAACCGTTACCTCCAATGCCACTGCTCACAACCGCCTGACTTTCCAGATGACTTCCACAAATACCATCCAGGTAAACATCCCTCAAGGTCACAAGGTGTGGCAGTCCTGACCTATTTCACTTTTCCTCTCCTCTTCCTTCTTCCCTGCCCCCTCCATCTCCTGTCCTCTCTAGGATCCTTCTCAACCATATTCAAACAGGTTTCAGACTGACTCTCTTATTTAAAATGTAACATCAACAAGGCAAAAAAGATGAGGAAAGAACAGAAAGAAAAAAAAAACGGAAAGGGAAAAAAGTTTCCCCCTTCCTGGACCCATATTCCTGTGCAGTCCCTCTTTCCAGGCCTCAAGGGCAAACTTGTCTTGAGTTGCCAACTTTCTCATCCACTTTCCCCACCTCTACCCCGCTGATTTGGTCCTGCATCCACAGAAACCCGCCATGCTTCAGCAGAACTACCCTCACTCAGTTACCATTGATCAATCATCTCATTGCTAAATCCAAGGAACATTTTGTAGGAAAGTCATGAGTAAAGATCCACATAATTGAGGTCAAACTATGGTGGTTAGTGAACACTGAAATCTTTTAATGGAGTCTCACTTCAAAAGAAGGTACTGCTCTGAGAACATAGCAGTTTTGCCTCCTGGCACCAGACTTACAATTGTGTTTGAGATAATACAAGATTTCTTCTATTGGAATTTACCCAGAGGGGAGAAGTCCCTTGAGGGCATCACTCCTTTATCTTGGAAAATTCTTTTCCAGACTTAGAATATAGACTCTCAGAATATAATGTGGGTAACCAGCCTTGCAACTGCAAAGAAAAAAATTTTTTCTGAGGTTTTTGGGTTCTCTCTCCATTTTCAAAACTCAGCAGATATTCATCCCTTCTCGGGATTTTACGGAAAAATCTTTTTTTCTTTTTTCTCATGAGGTCAATATTTCCCTATTTAGATTTAAAAAAATACTCCTGAGTTCAGCTGGAATACAAGAATGTTTGTAGAAGCATTCCAGTTCCTTCGGTGCTGTTGATGAAGGCTTCAGAGCCTATCACTACAGATGAGATGATCCTACAAACTTTCCCAAATTTCAGTTCTTAATCCCCTCTTGTGCCCAAGCACCCATGTTTCAGGATCCCGAATAAAAGTGCTGCTGCATGAATCATATTTGGCACCTTTTGCATTTCAGTTACCTGTGCCTTCATTTTTGTGAGACATTGTTTTCTATAAGATCTCTCCCAAGAGAGAAACCAGGAATCTCTTTGTGGTGTAGGTCAAACATAAAATGTTGACACGTCAGGGATTATTGTGTTTGGTTTGATTGTCAGCAAGAGAAAACCTCCAGGGCCACAACACGAGCTTTTTTCTTTTTCTTATTTTTTTTTTCAATTTGATAAGTTTTAAATGAGCTGAAAGTATATACACTCATCCAGGATAAACTCGACCAGGGTTGCTTTTACTTGGTTACCATGAGCAAGATGCTTTCTAAAAATGAAACTACTTAATCCTGTCTGCACAGGCTTGCCTCTAAGACAGACTTGACTCCATCTTTCAGAGAAGTGTGGATGATGTTCTTGGCTGGAGCAAAGTCACAGTGGCCTCAGCAGCCTGGGGTGTCTTTGGTTACCACTCGCTGAGGCCGCTCTGGCTTCCACAGGCAGAATGACACCCAGGGAAGGGCCACGGGAACACCATGTTAGCTGCCTTGTTATAGAATGGTTTCAAAGTAGAAAAATCCTGAGTTTGTCAACCAGTTTCTTGCATTCCTCTGTGTTCCCACAGCACTGCCTACAACATACTGATTGTCAACTTCTCTTGCGGCATGGTTTAGACTGGTTTGTTAATCAGTTTATCCAACTGGATGAAATTTTCCCATGGTTGAGAAACTATGTCATGTTCATCTCTGAATTCCCTCTCTCTCTCTCTCTTTTTAAACAGGATTCCCATTAAGATTTTTTGAAAATAGCAAGTTAACACTTGGGTTTATACATGTTAAGGGAAAAATATATTGCATAAATCAAAGTATGCCTGAATTCTGTAATTGTGGTTAATTTGGTGAAACACTTGATTGATATAGGTTATTTGATGAAATGAATGAGAAAGTGTCTAGAAAAATAACATTTTATGAGATTTCAGTGGGGAGAACCAAAAGTCAACGAAGCTTTAATTTACAGTGTTTTTCAGCAGTGAAGTAGCTAGAACTGAAAATTGAATGGAAACTTATCATAGAATTTCTCTTGGTTTTGATTGGTTGGTTTATTTATGTGCCTGTTCTCCCCTCCATCTTCTATCTCCACTCTCTGATTAGGAAAACACCATTTTACTTTTGAAATGCATCTGTTGAAACTCTGCCAGATGGTTTAAGTGGAGAAAGATTTATTACAAGGTATTAGATCACTGCAAGAATTACTGGGGTGATCAAGAAACCAAGCCTGGATGTTCTGTGTCAGGGAGCAATGCACTGGAGAGTGCCTTACTACATCCTGAGACCTTTCTTCCAGCAGCTCCTTGCAGCCACCACCTGCTGCTCAGCATCTAGAACTAAAGGAACAGGACACTCCTATCTCTATCACAGTTGCCCCAGAAGAACAAAGCACTTCCCAGAATACAGCCTGCACCTTGAGTTGCTTGCTTCATCATTCCAAATTACCATGAATGCAACTTTTTGCCAGAACCTGGGTTCTCTAGTTTCATGAAAGATCTGAAAAATTTGTCTTCCTCCCTCCATTTTCCCCTCCCTCTTTCTTTCCTTCCTTCTTTTAATTATTTTTTTTTTTAAGATTTCCAGTTTCCATCACATAAGACATGTAATAAGGGAGCTGGAGTGGGTGCTTGGTGACCCAATCTATAATATCTGCTGCATAAACAAAGAGATAAAAAGGCCCTCAACCTCAAGTTCTGCTTCATGGATGTGCAACCTGTGCCATAATACAAAGCCCTGCACCTGCTTTCAAGAGACGCAAGGCAGATTTTATATATTGAGCAAATGCAAACAAAGCTTGCAAATAAAGATGAATTTCCGCCATTGTAAATGAAGTTCATTTTTTTGTGTCCTGAAAACATTTCTCTTCTGTGAGCCATTTACAAGTGTTCTTTATCCAGTTTTAAGTGGTTAATGGCCTATTTCTTCTTATTGATTGATGAGAATTTTTATTTTAGGAGCAATAGCCCTGTGTCAGTAATATGTAATATGCGGTGCAAAGATATTTATCCAGTGTGTCATATGTATTTTGACAGGTTTGGCTTCTGTATGTTTGTGTGTAGAAGGATATTTTACCATATTATTGGTTATACCGATATACTTGTAAAGAAATGAAAACCAGCTAGTTACTATTGGTAGGCAAATAGTAGTTCTTATAGTTTCCACACACAATCTGTAGCCATCTGAAAAACACCTGTTAAATTGGATTTCTCTATTGGATGACATCAAGTGTGTTTATTTCTCCCATCAACACCATTTTCCAGGAAAATGGCCTTATGCTACGACTTATAATTGATGAGTGAAAGGAATCTTCATGGAATTAGCAGAGAAGCTAGGTGTTGCCATCAATGGCTGCCCAACATTTAGTAGGTCCTTGGTAAGTACTTCTAATGAATTCTTGACTGTAATATTTCAAGCATGGACAGATTAATTATTATTGAAGAAAATTATGGTGACTTTGTACTATATTGCATTATATTCGATATAGCTTTCCAGTTAAAAACAAGGATAATGAAAATAAGTTGGATAGTGTCTATGTCTCTGAGAAGAAAACAGTAAAACCACAGTTAAATTTCCATGTTATCCAGATGCTGAAAACTCTTCTAAAGAATTTCAACACTGGGGCGTCTGGGTGGCTCAGTCGTTAGGCTTCTGCCTTTGGCTCAGGTCATGATCCCAGGGTCCTGGGATTGAGCCCCACATTGGCTTCCCTGCTTGGCAGGAGCTTCTCCCTCTCCCACTCCTCCTGCTTGTTTCCCTCTCTTACTGTCTCTCTCTGTGTCAAATAAATAAATAAATAAAATCTAAAAAAAAAAGTTTCAACACTCTGAGGTGAAAGAAGAAATTGTTATAAAAATACACTTAGCCTGGGTGGCTCAGTTGGTTAAGCATCTGCCTTGGGCTCAGATCATGATCTCAGGGTCCTGGGATCCAGCCCCTCCCCTCACTGGGCTCAGCAGGGGGTCTACTTCTCTCTCTCCCTCTGTCTCCCTCAAGCTCTCTATCTTGCTCATTATCTTTCAAATAAATAAAGTCTTTAAAAAATACATTTAGCTCTAAAAGTTTGTGAGAATGCTTTGAAAAAGATAAAAGCTAAACCAAAGTAGAACAAGGAGACACCATATTGTGGACACTATTACACTGCCAATGACATTAACAGCAGTGGGCTTTAAGTCAAGTAGCTGCCCTGGGGCTCAGAACCAAACTGACAAGCAAGTCTGGAGGAGGGCCACTCCACACACCTTTGCACTGCCTTGGGGAGGGATGCAGGGTACTCTGCAGGAACAAGAAGGGGAAAGGAAGGCAGAGATAGCTTGTGCTCACTTCACAAGAAATGCTAAGGAGGCAGGACAGTGATGGGACAGGCAGTGACAGCCACACATAACCAAGGTGCACTGGAGAAGTAACCACATTTAGAGAAAGCCTTGTGGTCAGTGTGGGGAAGTAGACCCAACCTTGCAAGCTGAGTAGGAGTAAGTCAGGGGAAGCATTTGGGAACCATCTCCAAGTTAGGATGATATTACTGGGGAGGGGGAGAGGGAGGGTGATGGGGCACCAATAAAACACAAGAATTTATCTAGTTTTCCAGAAAGTGGCAAAAACAAGTAGACTCTGAGGGATTGCTATAAATAAATGGACTTTACAGTGACAGGCCAGCAGGTAAAAATGATGTGATACTATGATTACCCTTGCCATTTGTTTTTGTTCAATCAGAATTGTTAAGTGTAAAATGTAGACTAGGGTCTAGGGAAATAGTGCAAATTGTATCTTTTGCTCACTCCTGCTCCACAGGACAAATTAAGAATGGGACCACCTGGGGTCCTACACCATGGCTGTCACTAGGAAGCTCCAAGAGATCTCTCCTGTGGGACACACACTGCAGGAACCTATTATACAAAGAAGTTTCTGAGGCTGTTTTCTGGAAAGGGGCAGCATAACCAGTAGGACCCAAGCTTCAACTTTTTTAAGGGCCAGGCTCATCTTGAGTCTGGGATGGAAGACACAAGGTTTGCTCAACAGGTAGCCATTCCTTAGATGTTCTCAAAGAAAATCCATAAGCAAACTTAACCATGCAATGTCTTTACAGCCCAGAAGCTCTTGGTCCTGGTTCCTACACTCAGGGGTCAAAGTCAGTCCTGACTGCAGAAATCCTGTCCTTCCATCCACTGGCATGATGTCAACTGCAAAAGTCACAAGAGAGGGTACCAGGCATGCTAAGGGGCTATTTGGGCATTGTATATTTTTTTAATCCATGGATTAAATTCACAAGTAAAACAGAACAAACGGAAATAAGGAGTGTACTTGTCTTTCATTGGAATAAAAATAAAATCCTCTAAGAATTTGCTGATTTTCATCCTTTGATTCATCAAATCAACAAATAATACATTAAATGACAATGTGCCAGGCACTATGCTGCAGAGAACAAACCAGTTTCTGCTCTCACAAAGTGCACATTCCAGAAAGGGCCAGAACTTATAAATGAAACTAACTAGTGTGAGGATGATAAAACCAAGCATCAATCTTGGAATAACTATATTCCGAAATAATCAAGTTTTGGGGAAGGTCATGGAAAAGACATGACTGCCCACTGACCTGTGAGCTGGACCCAGGTGAGACCCCTTACACCCACCTCTTTCCTGGGAATGTGGGTTCCACTTGCCTTTCTGGCTCCCGGAGGTTGCTCCAAGGACATAGCCTTGAGAGAATGATGTGGTGTTGAGAATGCCTTGACAGCATACTTAACTGAACCTGGTTGAGGCCTCTATTTAAACTTTTAAGATTTAGCAATGAGTGCAAGGACCCACTTATCTTGCAGCAGCCCAAGACAAGCCTCACATATTTAAGCTCTCTCTGTTCATTAGAGCTGCCACCTGACATGGTCTGCCCCTTTTCCCCCATCTCTCCCTGCTCCTCATATTACAAGCACTAATTCCTAATTTCACCTGGGAAGCTCCAGAGGGTTGCAAACCAACAGCTGGAGGGATCACTGAAGCGCAAGCCAGTATATAAATATCAGGCCCAAGTGAGTTCAGGGTGCATTTTTACACACACCTGATCCACAACCTGCCTCTCCAGGCCTCTGCCCTCCTTCCAGCTCATCTTGCTCTCACTTCCCTAGGAGGCCCCCATGTGACCACAGGAAAAGCCTCAGGGGGCTGCAGGTTTAATTATTTCTTACGCAGAGGAAAAGAAAGACAGCACTTTGCTGCAAGTCACAGCATTTAGACTAGAGTTCATGTGAACCTCATTTCTTTTTCTATTGTTTTTGTATCTTATTCTTAATTTGGTATATATCAGATTAAAATTTTGTTCTTCCTTTCAAGCACAGGAAAAAGTGATTCTTCAGCATTTCTCTATTAATTACAAAAACAAATAAATAATAAATAATAAGTGCCCACACACTGCTCACTCACAAATTATCCCATTCTAATCAACAGGCTTACATTTATGCTCCAGACAGTGAAGCAAACATCTCAATTATTTTCAAAGCTAAGAGGTCTCAACAGATAGAATGACTGATACTGTTTAATGAGCTTGGTAAAGTTTTAGTGTCCTTCTCAGCCAGACAATCTTGCTAAAATTGTCTTTACATATCACGTAAAATTTTTAGTTTCACAAAATTTGTATACAATTTTAAAACCCAAAAAGGTGGAGATAATGAAGACAAATTTAAGAACCCATATTGAAATGAATATTTAGGCATAATACAAAGACATTTGACACTGATATCCAGGTTGTTTCTACATAGTACAGAGGAAAAAAGAAAATTATCTGATTATATAATTTAGACTAAAAAGGATTAACATGTTGATCTTATTTGCTGCTTCGAACAGAGAACAAAAATTTCAACTCATCTGCTTTAAAGAATTACAAAAATAAAAAAAGTAAATAAAACTATAAAAAAGAATTACAAAAATAATTCTGCTCAATATTAGCCAATACTGTCACTATTCAAATAAAGATTTTTTTTAAAAAGATTTTATTTATTTATTTGACAGAGAGAGAGACACAGCCAGAGACGGAGCGGGGGAGTAGGAAAGGGAGAAGCCAGCCTCCTGCTTAGCAAGGAGCCAGAGGAGCTCCTTGGGATCATGACCTGAGCTGGAGGCAGATGTTTAACAGCTGAGCCACCCAGGCACCCCTCAAATAAAGATCTTGACAAGGACTTTTAAAAGGTAGAGAGAACAATTTTCCACCATTCATTTGTGTACAATTCCATTCAAGTCCATTGAAGGCAAAAGGCAAACTGAGCAGGGGTAAGTAATCAGCAGCCCCCAGGGTAATTGTTTAAGTCTTCAGCAGAACTCCCAAGAATTTCAGAAGGGGTGGGGGTGTGGGGAGCATGTGCTGTGCATTTTCTTTTCCTGAAAAACAGAAAGCATTTACCTCATAGTTGCAGTTTTCAAGAAACTGAGCAAGTTTTTAAATCCATGAAAATCACTAATCCTAACAGTACATTAAAAAAAAAAAAACTAGTGTTGTTCCAACAGTTTTTCTTTCATCCCTATGAAACCAGAGAGTTGGTACTAGAATCCAGTATCTCAATGTCTGGTCAGAATAATTTTATAAAACTACATAAGTGCATTACTGGATTAATTGTAGTATTTTATTGTAATTTAAATTTTTATCATATTACCCATTTCTCATTTAAGAATTATTATGTGGTATGTACTATAAAGCAGGGATCCTAATCAATAAAACACTCCAACATTTTAGTTTATCTATAACCTGGACAGTTCATGGAATCTTAACTCTTTCTAGAATAACATTTTGTGTCCTGGCTCACTCACTTTGTACCCTCAAATGAGAGGCATTTGGCACCAGTAGGTACTCAAAAACTGTTAAATGTGGCAATGTAAAATGGTACAACCACTTAGAAAATAGTTTGGCAGTTTCTTATAAAACTAAACATACTCTTCCCATGACACCCAGCAATTGTGTTCCTTGGTATTTACCCAAATGAGATAAAAACATATCTACACAAAAAACCTGCACACAAATGTCTATAGCAGCTTTATTCATAATTGTCAAAACTCAGAAGCAGCCAAGATGTCCTTTAGTAGGTGAATAAATAATTGTGGTACATCCACACACTTCAGTATTACTCAGTGCTGGAAAGAAAGAAGCCCATCAAGTCACAGAAACATAGGGAGGAACTCTAAATGTCTATTACAAGTGAAAGAAGCCAGCCTGAAAAGGGAATGTACTACATGATTCCAAATACAGGACATTCTGGAAAAGGCAGAACCAAGGATAGAGTAAAAAGATCAGTGGGTGCCAGGGGCTGGGTGTAAGGAGGGATGAATAGGTGGAACACAGGGGGTTTTTAGGACAGTGAAACTATTTTGTATCGTACTATAATAGTAGATGCCATTGTACATTTATTGAAACCTATAGAATTTACTAGATAAAAGGTAAACTCTAATGTAAAGTATAGGCCTTAGCTAATAATAATATATTGTATTGTATACAAATTGTATCAAATGTATCATATAAATTTATGATGTCAGTGTCAAGAAAAATGGAGGTGAGGGGAAGTACCCAAGAACTCTGTACTTCCCATTCAATTTTTTTTTATAAACCCAAAACAGCTTGAAAAAAAAATAGTCTGTTAACTATAAAATAAAAATTAAAAAGTTGCTTAGATGTGTTAAGGGAAAATATACCGAAATAAAAGAAGTCAGTTGGGTCTCAAAAATACCTTCATCCAAGGAATCTTCACTGAGCTAAGTACCAAAGGTGGAGAGTTCACTGTATTTTAATGAAGAATGAATGACCCAGTCCATTCGGGGGATGCTCCCTCACCTACAGAGGCTTGTTCTGGGTTGGAATTCCCCTACCGATGAAGAGAACAGAAGTTCATTTCCTAAACTAAGCAAGGCAAATCATACTAAAAGCTAAAATAGTGTCTAGAGCCAAGGTTGCTGAGGAAAAGGAGAGGGCAATTTATAACCAAACTCCTTTTAGGTTCAATAAGAAAGCCATGAATGAATAGTGGTGGGTCACCTTTGGCTCAGGAGGTTAACCATCAGGCTCCTTTACTGGGAATCCCTAATTAACTTCTATGGAGAAATTTCCTAGCTAACTGGTGTTGACTGTAAAAGCAAACCCGCCTTCTGACATGCACTGATGTTAATGTGCTATTTTAAAAGTTCGGGGTACTTATTACTGAGTTATCAAAGGCCCATTAATTATCCACCGTACTGTATTTAGTTTTTCTTGGGTAAATCTTTTTCAATTGCCCAGTCTGCATTTACAGAGCATCTTTATTTAACATGCTTCCAACTCTGTTTATGTTTATGCCTTTTCCAATAGCTCATTAAATGGAGTTCTTACCAGTACTATCAGAATCTTCAGTGAGAACTGTCCAAGCCCACTTAAGTGCTTTCTTGCATTCCCTCATTATAGAGTATTTTCAAGTTTCAAATATGTTTTAAGTCTACACTCATTCATATCTTTTCCCTGCCTCTGAAGAGTGCAGGAGATCTCCTTCTCCAATATTTCCAATATTTATGCTATTTTATAAAAGGCAGCCATTTGAAAATACATCCCTGTGTTCCTGAGCTTCCACTCCCCAGAAAAATCAAGTCCAGAGTCCTCAGGAAAGCAAGGAGGACCTGGTTAGTTTGGCCAGAAACTGGAAACTCATCTGTTGATAGCCTTTCCCTCACACTTCCCATTTCAACGCTTTACAGAACACACCATGAAATATCTTTGTCCCTTCTTCTCATTCTTCTTGGAACTCTCTCAGGTCTTACTCAATTTTTACTCCCATGCAAAAGGTTCTGGAAAGAGGTCCTCCATCTCCATTCCCCAAACAATTCTATTCCTGCCATTGTTGATGATGTATCACCCTTTGAAGTATAAACAATTATAAACGAAAGACTCTATTGCAGGACAGTAAACTCCTTTAAGTCAGGGAGTACCTTTCATGAATCTTAGTGGGCACAGAGCCTGCACTCAGTGAATGTTTGACAAATATTTATTAAACAAATGAAGGCATTTTTACTCCAGATCATCTGAGTTTTATTAAATTATTTCTGCTCTTCCCAGCAGGTCCTAACCTACATAATTACATGATCAGATATGAACACAGAAAAACTCTAACCATGATACAGATATATATATGTTTCTTAGAACATATTACTTGGGGGAAAAAAACCAGTAAATCAGAATCTATTTAATGTCAAGAACATCAAAAAAAAATTTGGAAATCGTCAGTCTCTCTAGAAAAACTACATTTTGTGAAGATACCATTGAACTAAAAGGAAAAACAACACAGCATATTTTTCACTGAATGTCATGCACACAGCCCAAAAGCACCCCCCCAAAAAATAAAAACTATAAAAAGGGCCAGATTGCAGTTGTCAAGCCCTTCCAAAGAAAATCATATCTACTTGGCGGTGCAGCGGGGGCGGGGGGTGTCGGGGTGGGTATCTTTTAAATAGGCAGAGGGGAATTTTTTTGTTTTTGCTTTTTAGAAATAAGCATTTGGAATTGCCTTTATAAAAACTAGTTCTGTCTGATTCTGAAGATTCTGAATTGTATGAATTAGGGAATGCATTTTCTAGCACTTGCATATGCTAGACTTTTATAGAGTTGGTCCTCTGAGATAGATGTTAGAAGTTGAATTTGAAGTCACGTCACATAGTTGTAAATCTCGTTGGTCTCAGAGAAAGAGATGTGACTGACAGAGGGCTTTTGCTTTCCATGCTTGTAGATGAATTCATAATTCATGAACATATGTGGAGGAGAATGCTGGTATACGCAAAGCATGACTGCGTGCAAAATGAGGATATAAATACAGGTTAATTACACACTATTCACATGAGGCTGGAGCCTACTTAGTATTCTTTAGTATCATGCAATTCCCAAAGGAAAGAACATGTATTTTATTAGTAGGTTATCAAATGAAAGTGACACTTTATGGATAAAATTGGCCCATAGTCTCTGTTTTTGAAGTTTGGTGTGAAATATCAATCTCAGGAATAGTTTATCAGAAACCTAGCTCTGGTCAATAAAGCATGAATATTAGTTCCCACGTGAGTATTCAATAAGGTGTATAAAAAAGAGTTGATAAGCTCCATGTAGGTACCAGGTTTCATAGAATTAGAGTGTAAAGGGACTTCAGAAATTATCTAATATAACTCCCACTCACCATTTTATAGTTGAGAAGTCAAAAATCAAATCTGGCCTCTCTCCTTGGGTATGTCTCTCTCTTTCTTGGTAGTCAGAGCAAAATCTCAAAACTGGTCCTAACTAATTTCCTTGGATGACATGATAAAACTGAACCTGTTGCAGGTTTCAGCAGTTGCCAGTCTGAGAGGGCAGGAAATACTCCTCCCACTGATTCTTTTGGATTAATCGAAGAATAGTAAAATATCATGGGAAAAGCACAAGATGGGGAAGCTGAAGTCATGATGGTGAACGCAGATGCAACTGTGTACACCTGGGCCAGCTTCCTACCTCCTCTGAACTCCAGTGAGTTCATCTTCAAATGAGAACAATAGTAATACTTACCTTGAGAGGCTGAAGAGAAGATTGGATGATTTAATATGAGCCAATGTGTTTGGCAAGCTACAAGAGCACTTAACAAAGATTTAGTCCTTATTGTCATGATCAAATACTATTTATTAAACCACCAAATAAGCACAGCATGTCACTAGGCCCTAAGCAAAGCAGAAAGCAGGGGAGACAATGGGCTTTATTCACATTAGGGTTTTATCTACCAAAGAGTCAGTTTTTACCAGCAGGTAATCTTATTTGTAAAATCCATTAAGTCAACCTGCTTCCGCAGTGAAACAACCCACTGCTCTTTCTCTGGTAACTTCTGGTAAATTCTTTTCTTAATATTTTGAGATATTTCACTTAGGATTTTCTTCTTCTTACTTCTTGAGAACTGAGGTCTGAACATTACCTAGAGCAGTTCTGCCCAAGAGAAATATAATGCAAGCTGGGTACGTAATTTTAATTTTTTGGTGGTCACATTTATAAAGAATAAAAAGTAACAGGTGAAATTAATTTTAACAATATATTTTATTTAACCCAATATATCCGAAATGTTATCAGTGGAACATATCATCAATATAGATATTATTAATGAGATGTTTATCATCCTTTTTTTTTCCACACTAAGTCCTCGAAATCCCCAGGATATTTGACACTTATGACGCATGTCAATGGGGAATAGCCACATTTCAAATGTTCAACAGACATGTGCAGCTCATAGCTATCATATTGAAAAGCCATGAAGATCTAGAGCCTGGCAGAGTGACCACACCTACTGGTAGCACAAACCTAGAAAAATTAACTTAGTAACTCTCCATGGAAACACTGAAGAACACTGATGGAAAAAATCACATTCTAGCACATAGATGGGGGAAGGAGCCCTAGCAACATAAGTGACAACATAGCAACACCAGCTGTTGTACGAAAGGGAAATTAGAAAACTATTACTTTGAAAAGGAGTATTTCTGAGAAGGTCATCCTTTTTCTATTTTGTTGAGTGTGACCTCAGGAAACTGGTAATACCTTCATGCTAACATACATTTGATAAGGCAACATTCTTATTACCTTCTTATTCTATAATGCAGACACTGACATACATTGTCACAATGTTGACTGTTCTATTTCTCACTTAGGATGACAAATAATAAAGCATGAAACTTCCCAGGATGTAGCCTGTCCTATGGGTCTTGAGGTCACTGGGAGGAGCTGAACTGCATGGAACGGGTTGGTCATTGGAAATCTTCCATATCATTTTATTAAAAATACCCTGCAAATTCCTGGCTGGGGCCTCATCTTTCAGGAAGAACTAGGCTAGGAAGCCTAGTTCCATTTCCTGCTATTCTTCCCTTAGGTCTTCCTTCCCTTTGCAGCTACAGAGGCTGCTTGATCTATCAGACTAAAAGCTGGGTGTGAGAGATGCCCAGAACCTGACTTCCCTCTCCACTCTCCAGAAAGCCAGTGAGGGTGATATCCTTTGCTCACCCTGAGGGTTCCTGCTGTTTCAGAAACTTATGAATAGGAAGGAACACCACCAGCAGCCCAGTTCTATGTCTCTGAGGAAAGACAGCAATCATTATCTCTTGGCCAGAACTCCCACCCTGCATCCCTCTCCCCTTCCTCCCCTGTCTGCTTACTCCGAATCCAGTGAATCCAGTGCTTTCCTTAGTGTCTGTTTCCCTCCATTCCAAGGACCGAATGCCATAGGCCTGAGTACATATAAAACACTGAGGGGCACCTGGGTGGCTCAGCCAGTTAAGCATCCAACTCTTTTTTTTTTTTTAAGTTTTTATTTATTTATTTGACACAGAGAGAGAGAGATCACAAGTGGGCAGAGAGGCAGGCAGAGAGAGAAGGAAGCAGGCTCCCTGCTGAGCAGACAGCATGATGTGGGGCTCAATCCCAGAACCCTTAGATCATGACCTGAGCTGAAGGCAGAGGCTTTAACCCACTGAGCCACCCAGGTGCCCCAAGCATCCAACTCTTGGTTTCAGCTCAGGTCATGATCTCTTGGGTTGTGAGTTCCAGGGCCCTGATGGGCTCTTTGCTCAGCAAGGAGTCTGCTGGAAGGTTCTCTCCCACTGCCCCTCTCCCTATGTGTGTATGCTCTCTCTCTCAAATAAATAGATGAATCTTTTAAAAAACAAACAAACAAACAAAACTGTAAGAGGTGGGTGATCGATGTCCTGAATTAATTTCCTAGAGATCAGTTGTGAACAGCAAAACTGTCAAGTAATGGATTTTTAATAAAGATTTTATTAAAACTTTTCACTTTCTTTGTCGATGGAAGATTTCATATATTCACTTATAGCATTGCCTATAAGGAGATCCCACTATTACCATTTCTAAGCACCAGCCCTTGCTTTCATAGCAGGGGAGCTGACTTGGGCGAGAAAGCCAGTGAAAACATCTGGACCAACCTTAGCTTCCATTAATATTCAGCTGAGTAACCTTCCCTGACCATTTCAGTTGAAAGAGATTGCTCTCCCTCCTCTTCTCAAATATCTGTGTGCATACCAATCTCCAGGGGATCCTGTTCAGCCATAGGCCATGATTCACTAGATCTTGGTGAGCCTGAGATTCTGCATTCCTGAGACACTTTTGAGAGATGCAGCAGATGCTGCGGGCTGCAGATACTACACCTTAAGTTGCAAGCCAATAGCTCCACTCTTAGCACATCACAGACAGATTGGGAGGTGTGAACGTGACATGCTTCCTTTCCTAGACAATAAACCTTTTGAGAGCATATTCTTTTTCATACATCTTCCTTACAATGATTTGAAGCAGATGTTTGTGGAATCCATGATTAAAAGGTTATCACTGGTCAATTATTTTTGTCATTCTATTCTCAGCAACTGATTACAGTGACCAAGTCATGATTTAGTCGGTGGACTGTTAAATTTGCACATATCAACAGCTATTGAGTGAGAACCTACCTGCAATCCCTGCTCTTTGCTCTTCCTTCCCTGGGGCCAGAAGTAGACCTCCAGCCTGAGGCCTTATTTTTAATACCTGACCAGGCAGACATTATATAATGAGGACATAAATGAAACAAACTTCCTTTGGTTTTATACCGTGAAGCACAGTGTTACAGTTTGCTTTCATGATGCCCTTGATTTCAGATTCTCATTTGCCTTTCCTATTAGCAAGTTTGGTTCCTGGCCCTCCCTTGGATTCCTAGGTTTCCAATACATTACTGTTTGTGATAGCCACTGACTTCTGATCTGTGTATTAAAACAGCACTCTCAAGTCAAACACCTCCAGGCCACAGACCCCACTGGTGTTCTCAATATCCTGTTGACCTAAACCTAAGCATTTTCACAAATGAAGTTTTGGCCCTTTGTTCCTAGAACCAACTCATCTAATGGAATCTTGGCCTGGCTAGTGAAGTCTCACCTTCAGCTTTGCTGTAATGCATTTTATAATGGGTGTCAGTACAATTTTCCCATTCACACTAATAAGGATTGAAATTTCACCCTCTGATTTTGGAAAAAAATTCTCTGGGTTTTTTTTTTTTTTTTCATTTCTCTCATGTTCTTCTCCCATGGCCAAATTTTTCTCTCTCAGGCTAACAAGTGCATGCCTTAATTACAATACCCTCATTCCTGTGAGCAGATAAAGAATGGAACTCAGTGATAGTTTTCAGGGTATTTGCTCATGCTTCCTTGACAGAAACTTCAGGTTTCCTCCCTCACTCATTTGAGTCCAACCTACCTACCTTTCTCTCTCTTTCTTTTTTTCTTTGTTGGGGGGGCAGAGGGAGACAAAGAATCTTGAGCAGGGTACGATCCCACGATCCTGAGACCATGAACCGAGCTGAAACCAACAGCGGGATGCTCAACCGAGTGAACCACCCAGGCAGCCCATGATTCCAACCTTATCTTAAAGTAGGTAGATATTGGGGTGCCTGGATGGCTCAGTGGGTTAAAGCTTCTTCCTTCGGCTTGGGTCACAATCTCACGGTCCTGGGATCGAGCCCCACATCAGGCTCTCTGCTCAGCAGGCAGCCTGCTTCCTCCTCTTTCTGCCTGCCTACTGGTGATCTCTCTCCTCTGTCAAATAAATAAATAAATAAAATCTTTAAAAAAAAGTAGGTAGATATTATGCCCTTAAATAACTATAACCATTGACTACTTTTCAAAAGTATGAACACAGATAATATTTATGCCCTCCTTAGAGTAGTGCCACATTACCTGTTCCTGTGTAGATCTGAACGTTTCAAACCCAACCATCACCAAATCAACAAAATTCCTATAGGACATCTGGGACTACTACTCTTAATAGTACATCCCCTGGAAATATGAAACCCCATGGGACATACTTCCTAATTTATATTAAAATAACAGATCCAACTACTGCAAATCTCTTTGGAGAGTCTCCAGGAATTGACCTACATTAAAAAAAAAAAAATAGTTGGGGAGCCTGAGTGGCTCAGTCGTTAAGCGTCTGCCTTCAGCTCAGGTCATGATCCCAGCATCCTGGGATCAAGCCCCGCATCGGGCTCCCTGCTCAGCAGGAAGCCTGCTTTTCCCGCTACCATTCCCTCTGCTTGTGTTCCCTCTCTCGCTGTGTTTCTCTCTGTCAAATAAATAAAATCTTAAATAAATAAATAAATAAATAAATAAATAAATAAATAAAAATAGTTGTTAACAATTTTACTTTTGTAAAGCAGGAAATTAATTAACGGGCTGCAAATCTACCAAAACAAAGAAACCTTTACAAATCCCTTGTCCTGCTTTGCTGACGGATCATTTCTTCATTGTTACTGTTACACTGATACAGTAACTAGGCCATAAACGAAAGATGCAAGTAACGGAGGACCATTTTGCTATGGTTCCTGATAGAAGGGCTAACTTTGTTTTGATTATTGACTCTCTGCTACTGAAAAAAGACCTGAAAAGTATTCCCATATCTTTATTCATGACTACTTGAGCTTCAGAAAGAAGTCCAGCTGCTTTTTACATGAATGAAATCTCTCAGATCGGTGGTTCCGAAAGGTGACTTTGTCCTTCTTAAATACAGTGCACTTGATGGGAAGACAAGTCAAAGTCAATTCAAGTCTTTTTAGACTCGTATTCACTGTAGATCTTACTTTTTCTATATATGCATGATTTTCTGTTTGACTAATCCTCACCTAGCCCACACACTGCCCACTGCTCTGTTTATATAAAAGGATTCCCCTGACAGGAAAACAGGGCATGTGCATAAATTAAACAAAAGAAGTAGAACTGATTCAAACAGCCTACTTACGAATCATGAAGATGAAAAAATAGTTTGACACACTTCAGATCACTTTAAAATAGATGCTTAAGTTTTTTTAAAAAATTAAATATCTGAAGTGTTGTCATGGGGTTGAAAATTGCTCAGCTTCATGACAGATGTCTAACATCCTAGAGATCCAGGCAATTCCTATCCAGCAAAGGTTAATATGCTGCTCTCTTGTTCTAGCAGAGAGTAACATATCCCTGTTCCTTAATGAGTATAAGCCTGGAGACAGTCTCTGTATAGAGCTTAAATTCAATTTCTAGCATACTAAATCAGTAACAGTGTAACCCAGGACAGGCCTTTAATTTTAAAGCAAAATTAGCTCTGACAACAGCCTTCTCATTGACATTACGGATAGCTCTTTTTAAGGTTGTGAAGCACTGTTCTTATTTGCTAATCATAGCACCCCACTTGTGCATACCTCACTACCTGAAATAGAAATGGTAATTTTGGCTTCCCAGGTCTACATGGTAGATATCTTAGAATGAGTGATATGGGAACACTTTCCACATCAGCTTCAAATGCTTAGATATGGGTTTTTGTGATATGGTGTTATTCGATTAAAACTAAAATTCAGAAATGACACAAAATAAGTTACATTATAAAAATAAGCTCAAGATTCTCTCTTCATGTATGAAATCATACCAGTTCCTAGAGTTTAGACAATAATGTTATCAACTCTGGCAAGTCCCTCATAGATACCCTCTGACTTAGGTAACCAGAGAAATGCTATAATGATGATCTTGGAACAATTCATACAGACTCTATGGTTGGTGCATGTACTCTGGGGATTGGGCAAATAGAAAGAACTTATAAGAAAAGCAAAACCAGCATTTGGGACCTGGAAAGAACCTTGAATGTTATCTTTGGATCAACCATATCATACAGATAGAAAATTAAGACTCAGAAGGGGGAAACCAAAAGAATATGTAAACTTTGTCAGAACCCAGGAGCTACACGACATCAGTGCCCTGACACAGGTCACAGAGCACTTAGGTGACGTGCCAAACAGCAAAGTCATCTCTTCTAACTCCTCACATAGTCCACATGCCCAAAGGATAGCTGCCTTTGTAAAGAACCATCAGTGATGGTTCTAATTTTGACCTATCATCTCAGGGTTGGAAAAAATCTAATGTTGTCATTCAGATCATTGCTTCTAGAAAATTTCTAGACTGACTTATTTCCATTTTAATCCTTCTTTAGTTTCTTTTGCAATCAGTAATCTATATTAGCTCTGTATGTATACAAGACAGGTAATTACTGTTTTATGGGGATAAGAATTATGGTGTTGAGGGGAGTGGTAGTATAATAGCAGAAGCTACAAACTTTCTGGGCATCGACAAATAGGAGCACCAGAAATACAGAAATCATCCTATACATAAATATATTTTCAGACAGTTAAATATAGGTAAGTATTAATTGAGAAATTCTATCCCACAGCTTTCTCAAGCTGACTTTTCCATTAGCAAGAACAGGAATGTCGACCTGGGGTTCTGGATACCTCTTTCTCAGAGGAGAACTAGTACTTTGTGAAATTTGACCCCACTTCCCTAGTTCTAGTGATAAAAAAAAAAAAAAGATACCATGAGTGGTATCTTTTCTAGATAACAACACCCTTTCTGATTAACTGCACCCTTAGAAACTCAAGAAGCAAACAAACAAGCAACAAGTTCAGCCTTTTTCTCATAAAGAAGAGAGAATAACACCTGGGCTTCATTCACGGGTCAGTAAATATTCACTGAGCATGTATTCTTATTTCATGTAACTTCCACAACTACTAGAATAACTTCACAAAGACTTGCCTGGGGTCTTGTCTCCCAACTGGCTTTGCCACCAATTACCAGTGACACCAGTATATAGCTGGAAGGAAGTCAGTTGGTGGTGGTCAGGATTGGGCAACGTCATTCGAGAGAATTTGTTTTTCCCTGACATCCACCAACACATTATAACTATTATATAAAATTACACCCGGTAAGCACTTTCTCATGACTAGTAGCACATTGCATCTTATATTTGATAATTCATAAGAATATAAATCCAATTAAATCCAGTTCTAATCCTTAAGTCTTGCTTCTAAAAGCCTAGTTAGTGCACCATTCAAATTCTAAAGCAAGTCACTGGATTAGCCAGTAAGTCCATATAAAGGGGAATCATTCTGTTTATCCGTTACTCAGTGATTGGTGCTATTTAATATCATAGGAGGTGATTTCATTTGAAATGTAAAACATAGAACATGCTTAATAGCAAGTTGTGTACTTGGATATTCAAGCATTAAAAGTTTTTTGTAAGTGACTGAGCAAAGACCTTCAAAGCTACTGACCCAGGGATTTGTGGATACTGTTCAAGAATGATAGCAACCATTTGTATAGATACTGCCTTTAACTGCTCTATGAAGGAAGTCTGCAATTCCATCAGAATGTAACAGGCATAACATTTTTTTCACTCTCATGAAGTAAGCAGAATATAGTTCAAGTGAATGGAAAAAACACAACTTTTGCACTAGTTATCGCAAAGATATTGATATAGGTATATCGACCACATAGATTTATGCATAAATTATTCCAACTCAAACAAAGTCCCCAATAAGTGCACAGAGGACTTTATGGTTTTGTGTGGATTTATATCTGTTAGGTAACTCAGATTTAAATACCAAGCTCAGCACTCAAGGATGTTACATAGATTTGTGATGCTCCAGCAAAGACACCAGGTCCATAAACCAATGAATAGATTTCAAAGTAACATAACTGCAGTGTCTCAAGCAAACTCCTACTTCTTTCATCCATGAAAAAAGCAAAGGTTAGTCCACTATGTTTGGAGCAGCAAATAATGATGGAAACTCATAAAATCTCAAGGCCAGAAGATGATATTTTAGTTCAACCTTCTGCATGATACTTAAAAGTTTTTTGTCTTTTTTTTTCCTGCAATTCTGCCTACTTTTTGAAACCATGTTTAGAGTCTCCAACATTAGGGAACTCACTGCTTCTAAGGAATCATTGTTGATCTTCGGATGCCTTTGACTAGTTAAAAAATGTATCCTTACATTATGATTCAAAAACTCTCCTGTAACTTTCTTGCATGTTGTCCCAGAGGCCCTACTCAAAAGTCCAATGCCTCCTTCTCGTTACAACCCTTCAGTACTCACAAGACAGCACTGAACTTTTCAGCCTTCCTTTCTACTTAATGATCCCCAATCTCATCAACCACCTCTCATGTTTTTTTCTCCCACACCAATACTGAATTATAGCCTAGAATTGGTGCAGAACTCTATGGCCTAAAGAGAAAAACATTTAACATTTTTGGTCTCAATTTCCACATTTGCAAAATGGAAGAGCTACCTCAAAAATCCTCAGAGAAGATCAAATAAGAAAGACATGGAAGTTCTCTGAAAATTGAGAAGTGTTAACAAAAATATAAAGTTTCTAAGAACTAGGAAACCTTAATTTCAATAAGCTGAAGACCACAATACCCTAAGGAAAATCTCTTTAAAAAGTAGCAGAAAATGAATTCTTTTACTTTAGTGTAAATCAATGAAAAATTTCAACCAACCTGTGTTTCTGAAAAATTACTCCCCCATCTTGTTGCACCTATTTACAAATCCCAATTACATTCAAACTTGATCCCTTTAAAATCAACAAATTTTAATAAATGAAAAAGACATGCCTAAATCATAGAGGAATTGATGACAGGTCCTCTGAAACTCAACTTTGTCCCATTCCTTTGGATAAAACAATGTTTTAACATTTTGTTAACAATCCATCCTCCCCTCCCTGGCCCTTATAATCTTTCAAGGATTCCCCCATGCTTTCAGAATAAATTCTAAGGGTGCCTGTGAGGCTCAGTTTTTTTGGGCATCTGCTTTCAGGTCAGATTATGATCTCAGGGTCCTGGGATCAAGCCTGGCATTGGGCTCCCTGCTAGGTGTGGCCTGCTTCCCCCTCTTCCTCTACCACTCCCCCTCCTTGCGCTCTCTCAAGTTCTCACTCTCCCTTGCTCTCATTCTATCTCAGATAAATAAATACAATTTTTTTTTAAAAAAAGAATAAAATCTAGATTCCTTTCATTGTAGACCCAAAGAATTCTCCCTCCTCATCTCTAGCTACCATCTCTCACTCTCTCTCTATTTAAAGCACATACTTAACCCACCATGTTCCTTCTTGTCCTGCCCCACCCCGTTCCTTTACACAAAGTCATATCCAAGGCTCTGAAGCCAATGCTCCACTTTAATTCAGACAGCAGATTTTCTCACCATTCAAACCTTCACTCAAACATCCCCTGCTCCAGGGTCTCACCTGAATCACTAAGATGGTCTGGGTTTTTTATTTCTATCATAGCGCTTATTTCCTGGTGTTGAAATTGTCTGCCTCCTTTTTGTCTTCCTCACCAGACAGTAGAATCCCTGAAGGATAATGTGTATTTTATTCATTTCGGGGTAGTTAGCAACTAACAAAGTGCTTTACATAGAGTAGGGACTCACTATATGTCGAATGAATAAAATTATTAATATGCAGTAGAGGGAACACAAATATACAGGAAAGTGACCATCAATCCCACCTAACCTATGTCAGAATTCAGAACCAACTCCAAATCAATAAAATACTTTTTCAGTAGTCAAAGGTATAACCTAGATGCTATTTCCTTACCCATTCTTGATCTCTAGAACCTCTTTATCATTTGCAAAGCACCTTCCATATGTTCACATACATTCTGCCATTTAATCATTAATGGCACTGCAAGGCTGTGTTACTTGGCTGGCATTTAATGTAACAAGCTCAGCATGTCCACATGGTGTAGCCAGCCTTAAGAGTCAGACAAGCTGAGGCCCAGCTCCTATGGGCCAGTTGACTACTGGTGTGTTATTGGATGGATCTCCTATTCTATTGAAATGGTAGTTCCTCTCCCACTTTGTCATGCTTGGTGAATGTAAAGTGTCATTTTCATACATTGTTGTCATTATTATCCAAGTTGGCAGTTGGAGATAAGCTAACTGATCCAGAAAGAGCACAAACTTTAGGGTAGGGTGGGCCTGGCTTTGACTGTATCACCTAACAGATAGGGAATTTTGTGACAGTTAATGAATCTCTCTAGGCCAGTTTTCTCATATATAGAAGGATATATATATATCCTTCATATATAGAAGGATACTCTTGATTTTCTCTGGGGTTACTGTAAAACTTAGATGAAATAAAGAGTATAAAATATTTATAAATTTCATAAGTCTCATATAAAATTGCTATTATATTATTCTTGTTTGGCCAGGTTTAAAGAATTACTTAGAACAATGTTCCTCAAAGTGCCCTAGGTGCCACATCATCACAAGAGTATTTAGTAAGTATACCCTTAAAAAGTTATTGATAACTGCACACTAGCTTATTAAAGACTCTGAGAAGTCCTGCTGTAGAGAGATCTGTTTAACTTTACTTAACTTGCTATTTTTCAATTTATTGGAATAAAGAACACATGTTAGGCCTTACGAACTACCAAGCATGAGAAAAGCAGAAATGTTCTTTCACCAAGTCTTCTCCACAAGACCCTTACGACGGATATTCAGAAACAAAAACCAAAATAGTAAAATAGCAAAAATATTCCCCATTCTACCATCCACTGACTCACTGACTTGTTTGCAATATGCCTACTTGCCTTTAAGAAGACAACCAAATATGTACATACGATACATACACAGGAAAAATTAAGGTATAATTTTAAAAGTAAGTCATAAATTCTGAAGGAAAAGTCATCTAGATATAATTGATCGTGAGTGTGAAGACTAAAAATTGTTCTGTTGGGGCATTTGTGATTCCATTTGCTGAACTGCCCTCTTAGTAACTTCTGGAATCAAATGAAATGAACAAGGGGAAAAAAAGTACTTTTTCATTTGCAAGCACATCTCCTTTAAAATCATAATTGCTCTTTTCACATGGCAGCAAAAGTTCACTTCATTATTTCAAATGGCTCTTTCTCAGAATCAACTCCTGTGACTTTAAAAGCTGCCATTAATTTCCCATTAGTAAACTTTAATTAAAATTAATATGTATCACTGCTTTCAGCAGTTGCATTCATAATAAATGTATAAATACATTCAAATCTTGCCCAAAATGTTTCAAATAGCTATTTCTGAACAAGCAAACACTTTGATGTTATTTCAAAGGGTTGTATCTACAGAAAGCTTTTAGAATCTTGCTCTTACTTAAAATAACTAGAATTTCTTGGAATACAAGGAAAAGTTACCAACTAGCTAAAATCCATTTTATTGATCTTAGAAAGTAGCATGTTAAAACATGAATAATGACCTCTGAGCTTTGAACCATTCAGTACTCTGGTATTTCTGCAACATTTGTGTATAATGGAAGAAAAAGAAAAGCTAGAAGAAGCTGAGAGATGCTCCTAATTTAAGGCACCTAATGGTCTAAGATAATGGTCTGATAAAACAATCTGAGATGAACTGCATCTTACCAGCTTATTATTTCAAAGATGCATCTGCTTACCCAAAGTTCCATTCCAATAGTCCACACTCAGAGGTGAAACAATTCAGAAAGCAACAGAATTCCATGACTTTTTTGATCCCTTTTGCATGTCCTACATTAGGCTAAAGTTTGCTCATTTGTTAAAACATACTTCATAAAGAGAAAGTGAGGATGAGTCTTAGATCATACATCCACCAAGTTACCCCATTAGCCTCCAAATACCTTAACTAGAATCCAAGAACAGTTAAATTAGATAATTCAGACTTACATATGAAGCATATTTCTCTGAAAATATAGATAAGTATCTGAAAATATTTTCAACAATACTTCCTCCTAGACAACCATGCATTAGCAGGAAAAACTTCAAAACCTCTAAGGAAAACATTGTAGAAATACTTAACAAAGAGGAGTCATGTGTGACCATAGTTTCTCCAAGGGTTGGTGAATGCATTTGTTAGACAGCCTGTGCTTTTCCTTCTGCATGCAACCTTACACTTCCATCTCTCTTCCTCCTTGATCAGTTTTTCCATATGGCCAATTGACCCAGTGGCTATGTTCTCACTGACATGTATTTAGACCCTTCCTTTTCTGAATTATTTCTTACTTTCTGTGTGTTTTGTCCTGAGATAACTAAATGTTGTTTTTCCACTGGGAAAACGTTCAGCTTACAAAGTCTAGTAAATACAATAATTAAAATTATTTTTTCAGTTTATAGAATTTTATATATTTTTCACAAAGTAGCAATCTGTCAGAAGAACTCATAGTTCTTTAGTTAATATACTGAGAATTGTTTGCATTATTGACATAAATATAAACATTTTAAAGATGATTGAAAATAAGTGATTTCCAAATCCTGCATAAAGTTTGCAAAAGTTAACAAATGGAATGTTAAGCTTCATTTTTCCACATTATCAGATTAAAACTACTAATCATATGCACCTAGCCACTAAACAATTTCAGTAATTAACATAAACATTTGAGTCATCAAACTTGAATAAGAGAATCAAGCTGTAAGTCTTCGTAATAGTCATTCATGGAACATAACAGCTATCACATTTAACTGACATTTCAAAGTTCTTTGAGTCCAAAACATGGAGGTTTCCAACATCAATTTGTCTGACTGCATATCATATACCCCTTTTCCAGAAAGTATTTGTTCAGAAAAAAGTTTTCACAATTTGAAATTTCACCATCTATGACAATGTTTTCTCTGCTTTACAAAGCAATAGTCCCAGGAAAATTTGCAAAATAACCACATTTGCTCTTCTCAATGAAAACACTACTGCTCACCACAAGTAAAAGAAGTATTTAGTTTCATTCTACAAATTCTTTGAGTTGTTTCCACATGGGGTACCTCAGCAAAGTGAATGATTTCTAATGTCTTTATCACAAAGGTAACTATGAATGAAATTGAAATGGACACCAGCCTGGCAGCATATGGCCCCACATTGGTGTACTTATTAGGAAGTTTTCTCATTTTACTTAGACTACACACTTTTCAAGTTATTGGAAACCCAGAAAACTCTGGAATGTTAACATCTAAGTGCTTCAATACAAAGAATTTTTGTAAGTATAAAATATTGCTTCAAAAAGCAATTAAAAACATATAAAAGTTGGAGGAACATATTTCTGAGCAAACTGTTTCATTATATTCCTGAATGTAGGCAGTAACTGCTCAAATGACAGCTCCCTCTGCCCAGCGAGTTTAGCCTTGTATTCTATTTTCTAAATGGAAGTGATATCTGTGTAAAAAGACTTGGTAGATCAGATGACAAGTAGCAGAGCAACCAATAAAGATCCCAAGTATAATTAAAGTTTACAAGACACACTACCCCTTTTCTAAGGGTTCTTTGTTGTATGAGAAATCAAAATATGGGGATATTGTAAGATAATCAGAAAGTGCATCATAAAAGTAAGTCTGGGCCCCATAAAGTGTACTTACGCATATTTGGAGATTGACATATATACAGATTATAGATAGTGACATAGGTATAGGCGTTCTCCGAGAAAAAGACAAGCCATCTACCAACTAAGCTTTTTACTTGGAGTGCACTACTTCTCCAACAGTGAGAATTAAAAGGTGGGTACATCACAGCAGTAAGAATTCCCATATAACTAGAATTAGCAACATGTAACAAAAGAAGCCATCCAAATTGCAATATACGCCTAGAATTCAACATAATAAAAAAGGATTTTTAGAAGATGTGACAAGAATCCTCTCCTACTCACTGAAACAATGTCACTACAAATGGAGAGGGGGTAGCATATAAACATAGAGAAGCTAGTGAAGCAGAGTGGGAACACAGAAGGGATAGGTTGATCAAAACCACTTTGCTGCCTGTCCCTTGTTTCTCACTTCCCTCCCACCCTAGGATGTAATCACAAATCTTCAAAATGTGAAACCCAGTTAAAGAAAAAGAAAAACAAACAAACAAACGGAGTGTGCTTAGTGTTACTACCAGAGCAACCCTAAACAATTTCGGTGCAAAAGCAAAGCAGTGAGGATGTACTAGCAGCGGCACATCTCCCTCTTCCCCACCCCTGATACGGTACCTCCAGATTTGCCCGAGCTGCAAGATGTGGATGAGTGACTGCAGGAGCCAGATGCAGAAGGAGCAGGACGCAGATCTGTGTTTGCCGCTGGCCCTTGTGGCCCCGCTACTGTTGCTGCCGCTGTTGGCGGCGGCGATGTTGCTCTTACTGGCGTTGGATGCTTGCCTTTGCGGCGTGGAAGGACGAGCCTCGCCTTCCGCGGCTGCAGACCCACTGCTGGCCACCGTCTTGCAATCGGCTCCAGGCTGTGGGCAGCTGGAGGCAGCCGCGGTCGTGGCGCTGTCCTCGGTGCTGAAATCGTGCACAAACCAGCGAAAGCTGAACACTTGCACAGAGAGCGAGCCGAGCACCACGAAGAAGAGCGTGAGCCCGAACCACCAGCGCTGGCCGCGCAAGTAGTAGTCCACAGCGAGCCAGATGTCCGTGCCCACGTCCGCGAAGTACACGGCCACGGCGGCCAGGATCCAGAGGCAGTCCCACAGCGAGTAGCGCCGCTGCTCCCTGCCCAGGCGCAGGCACAGCGCCGCCGAGCCCGCCCCGCTGCTGCCCGGGCCGCCAACGCCGGCGCCCGGGCCGCCCAAGCCCCCGGAGCCGCCGCCCGAGCCGCCGCTCCCAGAGCAGCAGCAGCAGCAGCGCGAGCAGCCGCCGCCGTCTGGGCAGCAGCCGCCCCCGGCCGCCTCCTCGTCCTCGGCTCCCGACCCCGACGGCAAGCCCGGAGCCAATCCCTGCACCGAGCCCGAGTGGTCCGAGTTCTGCAGCGGGGTGAACGCCACGTCGCTGCTCTTCTTCATTTTCAGCCTCCCGTCTGACTTAGCGGCCATGATGCCTCCAAACCGGAGGAGAGCCCTCCTTTATCTGACACCTTTCCCCGCTGTCTCCTCCTCCCGCCACCTCCTCGCCTCGCCCCGGCTTCCCTCCCTGGCTGCGCGGCTCCCCCTCCTCCTGCTCCTGCGCCGGCTCGCCCGCCGCCGCCCGCCGGGCTGGGCGCTGGGCCGGGCTAGCGGCGCGCCTGGGGCCGGCAGGAGCGCCGCCTGGCTGCCTGCTCGGAGCCAAGCTGCTCGCGGCACCCCGCGCGCGCCCCTGCCAGCCGCCCGCGCTCCTCGCTGTCCCGGCCCCGCGGCTGCCGCCCGAGCTGCAGCCGCCGCCAGCAGCAGGAGCAGCAGCGGCCGCCGTGGCGCTCCTCGGACCTGCACATTCCTCTCCTCCCCTCGCGCGCGCTCCCTCCTCCCGCTTCCTCTCCTCCACCAGCTGACTCCGAGGGAGAGGATGACCTCATCCCTTCTCTTCCAGCTGCCGCCGCTCCCACCCCGGCTCGGGAGGGGCGAGGGAGGAGGAGGGCCCCGGAGGAGGGGCTGGGACCGACACGCGCGGCTGCGGTGGGGGTGGGCGGCCGGCTGGTCCCGGGGGCCGGGAGCAGCGGCCGAGAGGTCGGAGGGGGACGATCGAGGGCCCCAGCTCACGGGATTTCGGGGAACGCTGAGTGGATTTTAACGACACAGGAGGAGGGGCAGGAGGGCGTAGAGAGGAGAGGGTCCCAGCGTCCAGCCCTCGCAGAGGTCGAAGAAGAGTGGGCAAGAGCGGGTGTGGCGGCAGCGAAGGCTAAGGGGGCGCAGGCCTCTTTGTATTCCGTTCTGATCTGCGGGTACCTGAAGAAGGGCTGGGTATGCAGCTAGGGCCGGCGACGGTTAGAAGACGGGGTTTAACTCGGACGCCAGGGCCCGAAATGCTGACAGCGGCAGTGGGTGTGCCCGGTCTTGGGTGAGCTGGGGAGGGAGAGGGCGTGCAGCTCCCGCAAAGGCACAGAGCGGAGCACAGAACCTCGAGCTATGAGTGCTGCGGCGAGTGGGCGGGTCCGCGGGGAGTCCCAGGCCTGCGCCCTCGGGGGGAAGGAGCGAGCCGAGGTTCTCGGGTGGGCCGGAGCGCCCGGCTCCCGGAGGTGAGGAGGCGGCCCCCGCACCCTCCGCGGTCAGGGCCCATGCTGCCCGGTCGGTACGCCCCACGCCCTCTCAGCGTCCTGGAAGCAGCTGAGCTAGGGGGAGCGGCGGGCCCGAAGCCTGCCCTCGACCGTGTCCTCCCGCGGGTGGGAAGCGCAGCACCCTTGGCGGCTGCTCTGAGCGCCGCTGGGCAGGGCTGGCAACAGCGGGAAACTGAGTACCCGCCGGCGGGTGGGGAGCGGCAGAGACGCGAGCTGGCGCCACCCCTCTTACTCCAAAACAAGAATTACCTTCTCTTAAAGCTATAGGAGTTACGGACTTGATATGTGGTCCTACAATTCCAGAAATGACTCAGATAAATTAAATCTGTAATCGGAGTGGTTCACCAAATTAGATATAAAGAGGATATAGGATACTTAGGGGCTTGAAAAAATTCTTAAAAACCCAATACATATGGGATTCTTTTTTTTTTTTTTCCAACAAGAAAACTTAGTCCGATTTGTCTCACTTAACTTTTGCAGTGTAAGAGACAGAGAGTGTAATTCTTTAATTACATTGTGACTCACATGTTTGAAGACCAGAGGGAAGTGAGGCAACACGTGTTACACTGCCATTAAGAGCACCAGTTGTGGTCTTCTAAATCTGGAGGCAAAACATAACACCCTCCCCTCCTTCCCCGTTGTAGACACAGGCTGAGTTTGAACCAGTGTATGTGCCATTCTTAATTAGCAGCATCATGAAGTAGAAGTGCACAAGAATTTCTGCGTGTGGAAATAGCCACCCCAGACATCTGGTGCTAAACCTTATCTGCTGTTGTAGCCCAACCTGAAAAAAGTGAAATTCTCCCCCACCCCTGATGTGTCCTTCATTCTTATAGATTGGGGGGGGGGGGGCGCTGCCTTACTCGGCTTTTCCTGACTGTGTGGCAGGAGGGTGTTGGGCCACAGAGCCCATAAACATGGCGTGGCATGTACAGATCCAGGATTTCTAGCAAAAGGCATGGCCAAGTAATGAATAAAGGTCAGTGCAGTACCACTGAGCCAGTTAGAATGCCAGGCAAAAGATGTATTTTTAAATCTAGTTTTAAACTTGGATCCTCTTGGAATAAGAAAATTCTTTCTAGAATAACACTCTGGTACTATTTCCCCAAGGTCCAAATCTAAGATTCCATCTCCAGGGCGCTACAGCTGATCTTACTGTGTGCCAAACCATTGGGGAGAGGTATGATCTCTTAGGTGACCAGGTCCTAGGGGATGGAGTGTATTCTAGGTCAAATGCAGTGCTTTAAAAATGCACCAGGTGTGAAAAGGCCCTACAGATACCTGAGGTTCTAATGGCCTGGAATTGACTGAAGGTTCTTTTAGACCAGGGATGTTTCTTATTCAGTCAGCAACTATGCACCTAGCACAGCACCTGCACAGACTATTTGCTCAATAAATTATAGTTGAATGAATGCACAAATTTACAGAAAGAACATTCCACAACAAGGAGAATGCCACATTCTGTACTATGTTCCCATGGAAACACAGGAATTATGAGACTTATCCTGTTAGGTTCTAAAAAAGAAATAACTAGTAATGGTTTCCTTAATAATACAATTATTCAAAACTGTCTAGACACTTTTTAAAGTCTCTGTCTAGACCATCGCTGGAAAGTGATGGTGGAAGTAGTGGAAGGAGTGCTCAAGTGGGAGATCAGAGTGTGAGCATTCACATCCAGGCTCTGCTACTTACTGGCCCCAGGATCAGGGCAAAAAGCTTAATACACAAGATTAATAGGAGAATTAGATGAAATAATGCATATTACTGGGCTTTGTATACAATATTGTTCTCAAGAGTCTCTGATCCCATAAGTCAATTATGTACATCTCAGGATGCGGATTTGAATATCACCTCCTCTATCATAATCACTGCACCTGTCAAGGAAGATGGACATAATGGTTAAGCACTCAGAGTTCAAACTCAGACAGAGGTGTCCTTGGGTGTGTTATTTAAGCTCTCTAGCTCTCCTGTTCATTATCTGTAAAACAGGGATGACAGCAGTCTCTAGTATCCCCAGCTGTTGCCAGGAATAAGTTAAATGATACAGGTAAACTGATACCATGTCCAGCCCATTCAAACACTAAATACACAATATTCTGTTAATATTCTTCATGTTTCTTCCACCACTTCATGTTTTCTGGTTTAACTCTAAAATTTTATATTCAATTTGTCCACTCTCCCTAAAATGAGATTTCCTCAAAATGTCAACCTTGGACCATCAGAATCAGTTGGTTTTTGATATAGTTTCCTGACTTATCAGAACAGCAGTCTCTCCTTTGATGATCTTGTCTTCCATTTTATCTCGGAAGTTTACTTCCGTTGTCCTAATCTAAACCATGCCATTACCCAATTGAAAACATCATTTCCATCGCAAGTATCCCACTGTGATTAATTGCTCCTAAATAGTTAACTCATTCCCTCAAGTACCCTTGGATTCAATCCTACTTCATTTTCATGCCCTTTAATACATCTGGCCCTCACTTTTTTCCTTATATTGCTGAACTTCCATGGTCAGCCACCATTAGCCCTGCCTCAAACACATCTACATCCCTGTCATCCCTCCTACTTGACAAAACACCAAACCTGTTTAAACCCCACTCTCCCCTGACTGTGGGTCTGAGCCCCTGCAACTGGCCATGTCTGGAGGAAGAGTGCAGCGACTCCGATTGAGCTCCTTGTAGATCCATCACAGGAAGCCTGCAATGGACACCAGGCCCTTCAGCATCACACCGTGCCTTCCTCATCCCTTTTCTCTTCTACTCTTCTAAATGATTATTTCCTTTATTTTCCCTTCTTAAACTTTTTTTTAAAGTTTATTTGAGGGGCAGAAGGGAAAGGAGAAGCAGATTCCTCCTGAGCAGGGAGCAGATGCCAGGCTTGATCCCAGGACCCTGAAATCATGACCCAAAGCCTACAGCAGACACTTAACCAACTGAGCCACTCAGGTACCCCTCTTCTCAAATTTTGAATATCTCTTTCCCCTTACTCTCAGTGGATGCTTCCCATTTCAGTGAGAAATACGAAGCAATCAGAAGAGAATGTGCAAAGCTCTCAGTACCTCCTGGCCCCTGACCAACACTTGTACCCACATACTCAGCCTCCCACCTGTACAAGGAGACCCCACTTGTTCCCATCCCCTCTCACTGCTCAAAAGCACAATTCACCCCTAATTTCACAACCATGGATTTCCCTCTGCAGGAACATCCCAATCAGCATACAAACATGCTGTTATTTATCCACTAGTAAAAAACAATGTAAAACAAAAAACAAACAAGTACACACACACACACACACACACACACACACACACCCCAAACTTGTTTTGATTCCAATGCCCTTTTAGGCACCATGAAATCAACCTACTTTATGAGGAACTCATAAAGTTCCTCTAGAGTCCTCTAGGCTGGCTTTCTTCAATTCCTCTTCTACCCTCTTGCATGCACTCGGTCACACCCAGAACAACCCCAGTGAAACTGCCCTCACTAAGTGTGCACCACCCATCTCTACCAAACGTCTCACGTCTCATCTTACTCAGGACCTTCAGCATCATTGACCTAGTTGACCACAGGCTCCCTGTTCACTGAAATATGTTCTTCACTTGGCTTTCACTATACCACACATTTGGTTTTTTCCATCTCAAATCCTGCTTCTCTGCTAATTCTAGGTCCTTTGCTAATTCTTTCTCATTTCCTCTATCTTTAAATAGGCTCAGTCCTCAAATCTTTCTCTGTGTACTCTTGCTCCCTCGATAATTTCATGAAATCTTCTGTTTTAAAATACCATTTATATGGTGATAACTCCATATTTATTTCTCCAGGCTGGAGAAGCCCTGAACCCCAGAATACACCAAACAGCTTTTTCAACGTCTATACTCAGATGCTTAATGGACATCTCAAATTTAAATAGTCTGAAATTGCACTTCACATCCTCCCTCACCCCTCAAAATCTGTTCCTCCTTCCTCATCCCAGTTAATGGCAACTGTTTCCTTTTGTTTCTCAAACCAAAAAAAAAAAAAATGCAGAGTCATGCTTGGCCACTTCTTTCTCTCAGGCCCTATGTTTCATCTGCCAAAAAATACTTTTTGGCTCTGTGTTCAAAATGCATTTTATCATTTTTTTTTTTTACCATCTTCCTCGATGCCACTCTGATTTGATTCACAATTCTCTCCACCCTGGATTCTTGCCTTCCTACGGTTCTTCCTGTTTGCTCCCCTGCTACCCTACATCAACAGAGCAGTCCAAGTGATCCTTCCGATAAGCAAGCTGGATCATGCTATTCATCTGCTCAGTTAGGGTCAGTGATATAATTTGTGGGGCCCAGTACAAAATAATCCTGGCAAGGAGCAAGGAAGCCAATCTCCTTTTTCATGAGCCTCTGCTTCAACCCACAGTGGATAAACAATCCTCAAGAGATTGCAGCCTTCACACTGAGACAAGCTCAGTACCTGGATTCTGGATAAGCAAGACACCCCTGCTGAAGGCCTCTGGGTCTGCCAGCCCAAGAAGAGGAAAGCTACCACCTTGTCTCACCCTGAAATGCCATGGAGCACACACCTGGCCCCAATACCCCCACTTCTGTGCCCAGGGCTCCACTAAAGGTGAGGGAAAATGGTGTTGGGACACAGGGGAGAGTGTGGAGGGAGAGGTCAGGCAGAGCTAGAGCACCAGGAGGTGGAGAATAGGTAGCAGGGAATCCATCCAAAGGAAGCAGGGAGGTGGAAACAGAACCATTTGTGAGTTGAGGCTCTAAGCCTTTCTGTGTGCTTCATTGCCCCATCAGAATTCACTTACAAAACAAAGATTTAAAATGTCAACATTGGCAAATGCAATGCATTAAAGTGTGAGGCCCTTCTAAGTAGGGAGCCCTGTGCACCTGCACTGGTCATACACTCATGACACCAGCCCTGGCTTATCATCATCTGACATCTTCTCTTCTTTCACCATAGAAAAAGAAAAATTTTCACCTTGGTATGAAAAGCCCTGCATAATCTGACTCCTGGGCAACCAATTTCTTTCAGACCCTAGTCATCCATTCCCTCCCTCCTATGCATCTACCCTGTTCTCCTTATGATACCTCAAATACACCTAGAAGGATGCTGCCCACAGTCTTTGCAAATGCCATTCATGCTTTCTGGGATGCTTTTCTCCAAGGACACAAAAGGTTTATTTCATTTTCTTGAAGTCTTCACTTCAAATCCTCATTCACGAGACCTTCACCTCCAGCATGGTCATCCTTATTTTGAATAGAGGTCCTCTCTTCACCTTACCTCCCTTAGTCCCTACATCTAAGTGAAGAGAAAGAAGCCTGACTCTTTTGCCTGTCTATCTAAGGCCCTTACCTAAAAGTCTGATTTTGAACCTCTCTGAACCTCTCACAAAAGGCTCTAGCTTTTTCTGTGGCAGCTAGCATGGGGAATAGGATAACCTCCCCATTCTGCAGAAAGCCCACACACTTACCAGTAGATACTGAGCTTATCCTGTAAGTTCCAAATTAGAAGCCATATCAAAATATGCATTAATGTTAATGTGTGCCCCAAAGATTCATATCAAGTGAGGGTGGAAAGCAGACTTTGTTAGAGTCTACCTGGAGTATATTTTCTTTCTTTCTTTCTTTTTTTCTTTTTTTCTTTTTTTCTTTCTTTCTTTCTTTCTTTTTTCTTTTTTCTTTCTTTCTTTCTTTCTTTCTTTCTTTCTTTCTTTCTTTCTTTCTTTCTTTTTATTTAACAATCTAACTTTAGAGAAGGAATACATGGACTCAGGAGAGATGAAGGGAGTAAAACAGTCAATATTAAATATTTTGATACCATTTATTTGATCTTGAAAAGATAGAGGTGAAAAATAAAGTAGACCCAGTTATTCCCTATGGTCAGCAAGAAAAATCAGTAGCTAAATATTAAGCAAATTAAGAATTCCACTTGCGATATGGTACCGATCGAATATTTGTCACCACCAGTCTGTGGTGTTTTGTTACAGCAGCCTGAGTAGACCCAGACAGGATGGTTATCTATACTTACACTCCTCTCTTGTATTTTTGTTTATTAATAAGAACTTCATTTGAAAAAAAAATAAAGTTAAGCTTATATTACTGAAGTAACTGAATGCTATCGAGACAGCTGTCTTGATGAATAAGCCAGTGGTGTATATACTAGAACTTTTCTCTGGAATCCACTTGGAAAACTACCAAATTGAAGATTTTTCACTTAAGTATCAACCATAATTCTGAGATTATAAGGCTTCACATCCAGTTGTTTCAAATTAGTGCAGAAAAGCTATTTACTCTTACTTATTGGTCAGCGACCCCTCCTATGCTCCTATATATACCAGGAAACCCTTCGCTGCACCATCCCTGAGATGTGGGGAGATCTCCTCTCTTGTCCAAACATCTGGACTACACCTTTGCCCCACCACAAAACCCATTTTCCTAACTCTTGTCCTTTCTTCGGGCTTCCATTTAATGAATAGAAGAATATATGTTCTTTTAAATGTCAAAAAAAAAAAAAAAAAGAAAAGAAAAGAAGAGAAAAGAAAAGAAATAAAAGAAAAGAAAAGTAGGATTTCCTGGTGGCTCTGTTTGTTAAGGAGTTACCTTCAGGCCCCAGGGTCCTGTGACCAAGCTCCTCCTCATCTCATTGGGTTCCCTGTTCAGTGGGGACCCTGCTTCTCCTTCTCCCTCTGTTCCTCCCCCAACTTGTGCTCTTTCTCTTTCTCTCTCTCTTAAATAATCTTAAAAATGAAAGAAAAAGAAAAAGTTTACAACCAAGAGGAAATAAAATTATCTCCTAGCCTGTTTTTCAAACACTACTGTCTCTTAAGACCTCATTTGCAATGGAATATTATGCCTGCATCAGAAAGGAAGAATACCCAACTTTTGTATCAACTTGGACAGAACTGGAAGAGATTATGCTGAGTGAAATAAGTCAAGCAAGAGAGCCAGTTATCTTATGGTCTCACTTACATGTGGAACATAAGGAAAAATAGAGTGCATTGTGAATCGGAGGGGGCGATGAACCATGAGAGACTGTGGACTCTGAGCAACAAACTGAGGGTTTTAGAGGGGAGAGGGTGAGGGGTTGGGTGGTGGTATGTATTGAGGAGGGCATGTATTGCATGGAGCACTGGGTTTGGTGCATGAGCAATTAATCTTGTAACACTGAAAAAAAAAATAAAAGTATTTGGGGAAAAAAACTTAAAAAATAAATAAAAAACCATATTCTCAAAAAGAAAAAAAAAGACACATTTGAAAAAATACAGACAGGCATCTTACCACCATTTGAAAAGAAGAGTGTCAAATGAGACCCTAAGAGGTTTTTGTTTTGGGGTTTTTTATTTTTATTTTTTTAATTTTTTTCCCCAAATACGTTTATTTTATTTTTTCAGTGTTACAAGATTATCTTATGGTTTCACTTATGTGTGGAGCATAAGGAAAAACATGGAGGGCAGTGTGAGAAGGAAAGGAAGGGTGAAAGGGGGTATATTGGAGGGAGCGATGAACCATGACAGATTGTGGACTCTGAACCTGGTGGTGAGTATTGAGACCCTGAGAGTTTAAAGGACTGCTCCTTGGTATCACAATTCTTATGTGATAAACTAAGAAGATGTATTTTTCTCCTAAAATTATAGAGATTCTTGAAGCCTTTAAGATAAAAAGAGTGGCATGACCAATTTTGCATTTTAGAATGAACAGTCTAATAGCAGAGTGGAGAATTAAAGTGAGATCGTGTATAGGACACTTTATGATGTATGATAGTCTACCAGTCTTCCATGTATATACTCTGTGCCCAAAGTCTAACACAGAGTCTGCCGTACTAACAGGCCCTTGATAAATACTCTGAGAGAAAGGTCTCCCAGACAAGTAACCTGCACCTCTTCTGAATACCATGAGAACGATAAATGTGACTTTCAAAAACCTAAGTTCCAAAAGCATAGAGACATTTGGACTGCTCAGAAATTAACAAAAATAGTCTCAACAAATTTTAGAAAAGTGCTATGGAATTTAAAGTTTAGAAGTTGGGGAAGGAGCACATTAGTGCTAATGGATACAAGTACCAAAAATGACTGCTAGAGGACATTGGAGGGTTGAATTGCCCCAATATTTTAATTTCCAAATAGGCATAGCAGCACAAACTGATTAAAATCAAATACAATGGGATGAGGTTTAGGGTCTAAAATGAAGTGTCTTAAGAGCTAGGAGCACAGGATTAGATTTGATGCAGAAAAAAAGAGGGAGACGTGTTTCTTTCTAAACTTCATAATAGCCTCTGACTGGCAAGTGTGCTTTGTTTCTGAAGTATTTTGGTGAGTCATTTAAGTCTTAAAATGCATTTTCCTATCAGAAAAAAAATACAAATGGTGATTAAGTCCCTAAGCCAGCCAATAAAAACCTGTTTAACTCTGACATAGTTGAAATGTACATTTGCAATAGAAAAGCAGAAGACACATTGTTTCCATTCTAGTACTTACACAGATTTTAAAATTATTATATTCTTGAATAAGAAGTTTTATTTTTATTAGATGCTGGTACTTGAGAGGAAAATAGAATGAAAAAAAGCAGATGAGCCCCTTTTGGAGAAGGAATTAAATCTCTTCCCTTACCTTCCACCCTGAATGTGACCTGCATTTGGTGACTTGCTGCTAAATAATAGAGTATGGGAAGGGTGGGGAGTATTTTTCTGGTGGAGAAATCTGGCAAACATTCCCTTGGCTAAGTGATCTAGGTCAACATTCACAGGGATAAGTCATGTCGATAGCAGGTACCCCTAAAAAATGAGATGAGGACACTTCTCCTCGTGGTCTTCCCCCGAACCTACAGCTTCAGTCTAAACATGAGGAAATCATCAGACAAATCCAAATAGAGGAACATTCTACAAAAATACTCAACCAGTACACTTCAAAACCCGAAAGGCCATCAAAAATAAAAAAAAGTCACAGCCAAGAGGAAGCTAAGAAAATGAAGACCAAGTGTAATGTGGTATCCTGGATAGGATCCTGGACTAGAAATTAGTGGATAAATCAGTGCAATTCAAATGAAGTTCAAAGTTGGGTTAGTAGTAATGTATCAGTGTTGGTTTCTTAGTTGTGACCAATGTAACACACTAAGGTAAGATGTAAAACTGAGTGAGAGGTATATATAGGAACTCTTAGTGACATCTATGTGACTTTTCTGTAAATCTAAAACTAGATTAGGAGAAAAAGCATGCATTTTCTTGGACAAGATATAAAAAGAGAGTTTTATAAAGATATTGAAGGAGAACTTCTCACTCTCAAGAGCATTAGAAACTGACAGCAAAAACTCTTTATTATAATTTTACTTCAAAAATTAGTCTTTGCACAAATCAGGTCTTAATTGGTACCAAAAGATTGGGATCATTCCCTGCATATTTTCAGACCACAATGCCATGAAACTAGAACTCAATCACAAGAGGAAAGTTGGAAAGAACTCAAATACATGGAGGCTAAAGAGCATCCT
>CM053606.1:98461036-98485143 GCA_028646535.1 Procyon lotor | reverse complement strand
GGATAGGGTGGCTGGGTTGTGGACAATGGGGAGGGTATGTGCTATTAAGTGCTGTGAAATGTGTAAGCCCGAAGATTCACAGACATGTACCCTGGGGCAAATAATACATTATATGTTAATAAAAATTAATTAAAAAAATAATTAGTCTTTGTTTTCTATGATACAGATGCATCACCGGCATTTTTCTTAATATAAGACTTGAGGGGTGTAGAGGATAGCAAACAAAATTCATGTTAGAACAGGGGAGTGAATAAGAAATGAGTGGGGTAAGATTTTGGTGAGGGCTCAGCTAAGAAATGCTAAGAGAAACGAAAAGAACAAGAATATGGGGCAGACAGCCTCAAACTAGCTTGGTATAGAAGGTGGGCTAGACCCTCTGGCCCCAAAGTGCTCAGGAAACTGAGATTTCTCTTTTAAGAAATTTATGTGCAGTCCTGTTTCACCTTGACATGTACTGAAAAGAACAGCAGTTTTCAGAGTACCTAGACTCTATGTGAAGATTTATTAGCTACCTTAAAAGCATTGTTGGAGGTGCAGGGGAGAGGTGAACTGGTGGAGAAAGAGTCACTGGGGAACACTGTTCTTGCACTCTCCACCTATCTGGCTATCACATGTGAGCAAGCTTGAATGTGCCATCCTCCTGGTACCTTACTAAGGCAGGAAGGGTGAGCAGTTGTGGCACAATCCTGCCACCTTTCTGAAACCAGTGAGCATTCCCTGATGCCTATACTGTCCAGCAGCTTAGCCAAAGCCAGCAGGTGTGCACAATTCACAGAGGGGACACTCCTTGATTGTGTGGCCCTGGCGACCAAGGGACTGGCATCCCTGAGCTCCATGGGAATCTAACAATTAGAAAGACAGTTCTTAACAAGTCACTACTCCCAGGGCACCTCACGGACAGCAGACTAAAACACAACTTCAATATTCCTTTGATAAAGACATATTAATCTGAAGCTTCAGCTTGAGGGACAGGCTTCAGGTTTCCCACACATCTAGAGGTGAAGAAGCCCTCCCAGGGAACATGGGCTGGACAGGGAGACACACACCATCCTTGTGTAAACTTTTGACCTCACTACAGCTCAACGAGACCTCCAAGAAAGGAGCTTATACACTTTTCTACTTTTTACAACTGCCCCCCAGGGGACATCTCCTGACTTCCTGATCCATAGGCCAGCAGAGATTATGATTACAGTTCCACAAACTGGTATAAATTTGCATACTTTAAAAGCTACCACCAGAGTGTCTGGCTTCTAATCAACCTGAAACTTGATGCTAGATGAGATTTCTCCTGTTGGAACACTGACATATCTTGGCACACCCTCAGCAACAGAGTCACATCAAAAATCAATCAAGTGGTTTAAACAAACACAAAAGTTCGAGAGGCAACCAAGAGATAGGGCAAGGTTGAATGAGAAGGATCATCTCCTATGCAAGGTGACTCCTTCAAGACTGAGGAAGGTAGCCATTTCACCTCACACATAGATACAAACCAGAGAATCCAGCAAAATGAGGAAACAGAGAAATATGTTCCAAATGAAAGAACAAGAACAATGCCAGAAAAAGACCTTAATGACATGGAGATAAGTTATTTATCCAGTAAAGGATTCAAAGTAATGGTCATAAAGATGCTCACCAAATTTGAAGGAAGAATATGTATATACAGTGAAAACTTCGTTAAAGAGATAGAAGATATTAGAACCAAACCGAAGTCACAGAGCTGAAGAATAAATAACCAAACTACAAACACACTATAGGGACTCAACAATAAATGGATCAAACAGAAGAGTGAATCAGTGAGCTCAAAGACAAAGCAATGGAACTTACCCAGAAAAAAATAATTTAAAAAATGAAGATAATTTAAGGTACTTATGAGGCAACATCAAGTGGAATAATATTTGAATTATAGGGGTCCCTCAAGGAGAAGAGAGAGAGAAAGGGGCAGAAAATTTATTTGAAGAGATAATGGTTGAACACTTCCCTAACCTGAGGAAGGAAACAGACATTCAGGTCCAGGAGGCCCAGAGAGTTCCAGATAAGATGATCACTAAGATATCCACATCAAGACAAGACATTATAGTTAAAATTTCAAAAGCCAAAGATAAAAAGAGAATCTTAAAATCAGTAAGAGAAAAACAAATTGTCACAAAGGAAATCCCATAAACCTTCAGCATATTTATCAATGGAAAGTTTGCACAGCAGAAGGGAGTGGAATTACATATGCAACATACTAAGAGGAAAAAAAAAAAACTTCCAACCAAGAATACATTATCTGGCAAAATTATCATACAGAATTCCAGACAAGCAAAAGCTAGAGGAGTTCATCACTACCAAACTTGCTTTGCAAGAAACATTAAAGACTTTTTTTAAGCTGAATAAAAATAGCACTAATTAATAGCAAGAAAACATATGAAAGTAAAAATCTCTCTGGTAAAGGAAATTATATGGTAAAGGAAACATATAAATTGCTTAATAAAGCTAGTATAAAAGACAAAGTAGTAAAATTAACAGAAACTACAATAATTAGTTAAGGGGTATGTAAAATTAAAAAAATGTAAAATGTGACATCAAAAATAAAACATGATGGAGGGAGTTAAAATGTAAAATTTTGGAATGAGTTCAAATTTAAGTTACTATCAACAAAATAGACCGCTATATACATAGGATGTTATATGTATATAATATATGTTATATGTATTATGTTATATGTGAACCCCATGGTAAGCACAAGGCAAAACTTATAGTGAACACGCAAATGAAAATGAGAAAAGAATCTAAACATAAGACTAAAGAAAGTCATCAGACCACAAACAAAGAGAGAAAAAATAAGGAACGAAGAGGAACTAGTAAAACATCAGGAAGATAATTAACAAAATGGCAATAAGTACATATATCAGTTATCACTTTAATTGTTAATGGACTAAGTTCTCCAATTGAAACACATAGATTGACTGGATAAAAAAATTAAAAGCAAACCAACAAACAAATGAACAAAAAACCAAGACATATTTACATACTGCCTGCAAGAAACTCCCTTAGTGGTAAGGACATTCAAAGATTGAAGGTAAATAAATACAAAAAGATATTTCATGCAAGTGGAAACAAAAAGAAAGCTGGAGTAGCTATACTTACATCAGACAAGACAGACTTAAAAAGACTATAATAAAAGACAAGGAGGGGGCATTATATAGAGTTAAACCAGCAAAAACATATAACATTTATAAATATATATGCACCTAACATAGGACCACCAAAATATGTAAAGCAAATATTAATAGACCAAAGGGAAAAAATGATGGCAATACAACAATAATAGGAGAAGCAACTTAAGTTTCTATCAATGGATGAATGGATAAAAAAGATAAACTCCCACCCACCAACCCCCACCCCCCTACACACACCAAAAATCAGCTATAAGGAAGAAAGAAATCTAGCCTTTTGCGACAACATGGATGGACCTTGAGAGAATTATGCTAAGTAAAATAAGTCAGAGAGAAACAAATACTATACGACCTCACTTATGTGTAAAACCTAAAAAACAAAACAAACAAAACCTAGACTCATAGATGCAGATACTGCATCTATGGTGGTTACCACAGAGGATAGGGTTTGATGGTGGAATGGGTGAAGTAGATAAAAAATACAAACTTCCACTTATAAAATAAATAAACCATGAGGATGTAATGTATACTATGGCAAACATAGTAATATTATACTAACTTTGTATGGTGACGGATGGTAACTAAACTTATTGTGATGATTATGTCAAATAACTATGTTTTATATCTAAAACTAGTATGATGTATGCCAATTACATACCAGTAAAAAATAAAAAAATATTAAAATTGCTTGATGATCTTTGAAGAGGCAATAAGGAGGTCAAAGGATTAACTATGTCCAAGTTGTTCAATATCATGTGTGGGCTGTGATAAAAACTCATATAGGAACAAAGACCCTCAGTTTTTTAAAATAATACTGTTTCAGAACTCAAAATCAAAACAAACAAAAAATGTCACCAGAAAGCCACCTGAGTTAAATAGGACTCTCTCTTTTCTTACTAAAATTTTAACTTAGGAGCACTGGGTGGCTCAGTTGTTTGTGCATCTGACTCTTGATTTCCTCTCAGGACGTGATCTTAGGGCTGTGAGATCCAGCTTTGTGTTGGGCTCCATGCTCAGTGGGAAGTCTGTTGAAGATTCTATCTCTCCCGGGGCTCCTGGGTGGCTCAGTCGTTAAGTGTCTGCCTTCGGTTCAGGTCATGATCCCAGAGTCCTGGGATCGAGCCCCATATCGAGCCCCGCATCGAGCCCCGCATCGAGCCCCGCATCGAGCCCCGCATCGAGCCCCGCATCGAACCCCCTGCACGGCAGGAAGCCTGCTTCTCCTGCTACCATTCCCTCTGCTTGTGTTCCCTCTCTCTCTGTGTTTCTCTCTGTCAAATAAATTAAAAAATCTTTAAAAAAACAAAATTCTATCTCTCCCTCTACCCCTCCCCCATCTCTCAAACAAATAGACTCTTTAAAAAATAAAATAAAATTTTAAATTATTTGGACTCTACTTCAATTTCATGAGTTCAGATTACCATTCTACCTTAAAATCTTTTTCCCTAAGAAAAAAAAAAGATTTAATTTTTTTCTGACATCTAGTGTGCTTTGGAATGTTAAAAAATGGTGGCTGTTTGAGTCAGGAACAGCCTATCTGATGAATATACAGATGTAGAGGGCCTTATTGACAGACGGATAGCTGGTCTACCAAGACAAGCCTCAAGTACTAAGTCAATAGGCATTTTTGGAGAGCTGAGAACAAATTCCTACAAGTCAAAAACCTCCTGTTTCTAGTATGCAATACTTAGTAGTATTCCATACTCAAACACTGTTTTTGGAAAGAATATTTAGCTTGATGTCATTGTGCTGGATCGATACCAGGAATCAGTCTAATGTGGGCTTGATAAGAGCACAGATGCATATCAAAGTGAATATTATGTTTGACCATCTTTAGTTTTACCATTACATAAAAGAAAAGAAGGTCTTAAAGGCTGCAGGCAGTTCAGAGAAGTATTATTAAAAAGAAACAGAAAGAGTAAAAAATATTCTACAGTAACTACAGAGCAAAAAGAAACATTTCACTATTATTTTTATGAAATATATATGATAAACAGTAGCTGTTTAATTGTCTCATTATCTTCATATTTTCCTTGTTTTACAGTCTTACACTTATTTATATTAAGAATATACAATATAAGCTATGAAATTTAAATATCCAAGAGTTAGGGGTGCAATCATTTGACCTTGGGGTACCTGGATGGCTCCGTGGCTCAGAGCTCAGGCCTCTGCCTTCAGCTCAGGTCATGATCTCAGGGCCCTAGGATGGAGCCCCACATTGGGAATCTCTGCTCAGCAGGGAGCCTGCTTCCCCCTCTCTCTCTGCCTGCCTCTCTGCCTACTTGTGATCTCTCTCTCTCTGTCAAATAAATAAATAAAATCGTAAAAAAAGGAAAAAGTTTTTAATAAATAAATAAATAAATATCCAAGAGTTAAAATAAATTATTGTCAATAAGGACAGAAATATTGCTATATTTTCTCACACATATCATTTAATTAGTCCTACTATTAATACTACCACTTGCCTCTGTTAACTAGTCTTACTGTTTTGTATAAATAATAGCATGAATGTAACAGAAAGTAAATGATACAGAAAAACATGATTTTATTTATTTTATTTTATTTTTTTGAGAGAGAGAGAGTGCACACATGTGAGTAGGGGAAAGGCAAAGGGAGAGAGAGAATCCCAAGCAGGCTCTACAGCCAGGGCAGAGCCCCATGTGGGGCTTGACCACAGGACTGGAGATATCACTTGAGCTGAAATCAGGAGTCAGATACTCAACTGACTGAGCCCCCCTGTGCCTCAAAAAGCATAATTTAATTTAATTAATTTATTTATTTTGAAGATTTTATTTATTTGACAGAGAGAGAGATCACAAGCAGGCATAGAGGCAGAGGGAGAAGGGGGGAAGCAGTCTCCCCGCTGAGCAGAAAGCCCAATGCGGGGCTCCATCTCAGGACCCTGAGACCATGACCTGAGCTTAAGGCAGAGGCTTTAACCCACTGAGCCACCCAGGTGCCCCTAAAAAGCATGATTTTAAATGAATATCTATTATTTGTATTTTATATTAAAGCAATAACAACACATGTATACAATTCTTTTTCAATGAGAGTGCCTTTCCTTACAACATACAGAAACACAGAGGAAAAGGTAACTTGGGAGGAAGATGTTGGAGTGATGCAGGCATAAGCTAAAGATTGCCAAGAGCAACCAGAAGCTAGAGGAGGCAAAAAAAGATCCTCCCTATAGGATCTTTTATAGGATCCTCCCTATAGGATCCTCTCTATAGGATCTATAGACTTCTGAGGGGACATAGTGCTGTAATTTCTTTTCTTTTACTTTCTTTTTTCTTTTCTCTTTTTCTCTTCTCTTTTCCTTTGCAAACATGCAAAAACATATTTGGTCAAATGTGCATCACACTCTGTGGACCAGTAAGTGCAAGAGGCTAAAAGAAAATTAATCCCAGTGCATCTGGGTGGCTCAGCGGGTTAAGCCACTGACTCTTGATTTCAGCTCAGGTCATGATCTCAGGGTCAGACTTCTGTCCTCCAGACTATGAAGATCAATTTCTGTTATTTTAAGCCACCCATCTTGTGGTAAATTGTTAAGGCAGTCCTAGGAAAGCAGTATACATATCTACCAACAATAAGCAGGGATGGGGTCATAATGATGTAATCCTATCACTATTAGCCTTTTTGGATTTATCATGAACTTGTTTTTGTTCCCCTCATTCCAGGTGTCAGAACCTGGAATTAATTTTTCCTTCCTCCCTCCCTCCCTCCCTCCCTCCCTCCCTCCCTCCCTCCCTCCCTTCCTTCCTTCCTTCCTTCCTTCCTTCCTTCCTTCCTTCCTTCCTTCCTTTACAGAGAGAGAGAGAGAGAGTATGAATGCAGAAGGAGGGGCAAAGAGAGGGAGAGAGAGAGACAATCTTAAGCAGGGGCTTGATCTCACAACCCTGAGATCATGACCTGAGCCTAAATCAAGAGTCAGATGTCTGCTTAAATGACTTCACCACCCAGGGACCCTTGGGTTAATTTTCTTTTAGCCTCTTGCTCTTACTGGTCCAGGGAATGTGATGCACATTTGATTAAATATGTTTCTGGATATTTGCAAAGGAAAAGAGAAGTTGGAAAAAAGAAGGAAAAATCATAGTAAAGATGAAAAGAAACCTAATGTTTTAATAGAAGGATGGGTAAAAATGGGTGTATGTGCATGGATGTATATGCATGCGTGTGTAGTACATCACTGTGCTTAAATCACAGGTCATAAAACAAATTAGAAATAAAGTGACTTCCTTGTTGCATAAGTTTCTATATGGAACGCACATTTTCAGAGCCAACCATATTATTAGATACAGTATCCTTATTTTATCTAGTACCAGGTTTTTTCAGATCTATGTTGTAGGTCTTTTAAGGTTGGAAAAATGTTTTTACATGATGTAATCCCTACCTATGTTTTATAGACTGGTAAGAAATCATATCTTTAATGAAAGTAAGCTTGTATTAAAAAAACATGTAAAATAGACTTTGATGATCAACTGAAGGGAGGGTATTGTGGTCCTTTCACACATTTATAGACTTTGTTCATCTGTTTTTACCATACCATTCTGATCCCTCTCCTTTTTCTCTTTTTCTTGCCTCTCTGTTTTCTTTCCTTTTTGTATCTTCTGATAACCCAGTGAAATTATATGTGATCTGTGTTGACCTGGCTTAATGTAAATAATACTCTATTTTGAAATTTTGTCTTCTAATTGTTCTGGGTATCAAGTAAAATTATCTTTGAATCACAATGATAATTTTCTTCATAGAAAAGTTACTACAGTAAAAAACTAAGGAATAGGAAATTAATAATACTATTGTTAAAATAAATAAGAGGGTATTTTTTAAAGTTTTTATTTTTCAGTTAGTTAACATACAGTGTTATATTAGTTTCAAGTGTACAATTTAGTGATTCAGCACTTCTGTAGATTACCCTGTGCACACACAAGTACCCTTCTTAAACCCCATCACTCATCTTTGCACCCATCTCCCCTTTGTTAACCACCAGTTAGCTCTTCATAGTTAAGAGTTGGCTTCTTGGTTTGCCAAGAGAGTATTTTTAATAAAAAATACAAAACTGGAATTTTAATAAAGAAGTAACATCAATTTTTTTAATACTTACTTTGGAATAAACTACTAAGTTAAGTCTGACTCTAATTAATGAATAAACAAAAATATAGATCAATTGAATTCAAATTCAACAAAATCAATCTCCTTAAATTCTTCCTGCTTTTTGAGTCTGTCACTGTTCTTCATGGTTCTGAAAATACAAAAGTTTAAATTTCTTTTTTTTTTAATTTTTATTTTAAGTAAGCTTCGCACCCAATGTGGGGCTTGAACTCAGCTCTGAGATTAAGAATCACATGCTTGGAGCACCTGGGTGGCTCAGATAGTTAAGTGTCTGCCTTGGGCTCAAGTCATCATCCCAAGGTCCTGGGATCAAGCCCTGTGGAGCCTGCTTCTCCCTCGCCCCTTTGTTCCTGCTCTTTTTCACTGACTCTCTCACACGCGTGTGCTCTCTCTCTCAAATAAATAAATAAAATCTTTAAAATTAAAAAAAAATCACTTACTCTATTGACTGAGCCAGCTAGGAACCCCAGAAGTTTCAGTTTCATAACCAAGAGATAGTCTAATGAGACTGAAGCATTTCTGCCCTGGGAGTCAGCAAGACTGGGCTCTAAAGGCTGTATAAACCTTTTTTTGTGGCTGTAGCATTTGGGGATCTTGGTTTTAGAGAAAGAAGTGGATACAAAGTCTGGATCACAGAAACATAGGAGACTTCTGTGATGTCATTTTTCTAGCCAGCATCATGGGGACAAAGTTTTTGTTTGTTTGTTTGTTTAAAAGATTTTATTCACTTATTTAGAGAGAGAGCACATGAGTGGGAGGAGGGGCAGAGGGAGAGGGAGAGAATCTCCAGGACACTTCACACTGAATGTGGAGCCCAACATGGGGTTTAAACTCACAACCCTGTGAAAATGAGCCAAAATCAAGAGTCAGAGGTTTAACTGACTGAGCCACCTGATGCTCCTCATAGGACAAGGTTTTGATGGTCTCCAACATCAGTCAAGTAAATAGTTTGTCCAAGGCTATATGCCAGAGACACTTTCACTCACTCAGTATTTCCTCATCCTTTTCTAGTCTAGACTCTCTTTGCCCTCTCTGCAATGGCCTCTCATTGCCACAACAACCCACATCAGGATAGAAGCAACTTGAGCATTATTAGGAGAAAGCATAAGTGTAACTTTTACTACCAACTCTGCTTTGGACAACTCATCCCGTATTCTTCTTGTGAGTTCTTGTCATCAACACCTAGAGCAGAAATGTTTACAGTGGATCTGGTCTTATTCTCACTTTGGAACCAAGGGAGGTTATACTAGCTATCTTATCCTTTGATCCCCCATACTCAGAATCTAAGAGACATACAAAGTCTGAACATGTAAGGGTGAAGTCATGACCTTCTACAACACAACAAGATTCAGGTTATCAACAGTTGGTCCTATTCAATAAAGAAGGAAATACAGAAAAATGAAATGCTAACCTATGCCTAGTGTTCAAGAACAGAGGAGTAAATACTACCCAAGCATGTGCTGGTTAGCATGGCTTCACATCGTTCAGTCCAGATCACCACCAATTCTGGCCAAAGTTCCTTTACCAGTCCCCTCTTTGCCACTTGTTATATGCTTAACTTGAACCATGTCCGCTCACCTTATGGGTTCTACTCCACTTATGTGACCATGAGGGAGGTACCCTCAGTGTTTTGTGTATCCCACTTTTCATATTCATGCAGCACTTATGTGAGGGGATTTTCTGGGGAACCAGAATTGATGCAGTAGCCCTGTCTTATAGGATCTATTACTTCTAGAAACTGACACCTCTCTTGTTGACCAGGAGCTGATCATCATGCACATAGTACAAATCACCACAAAGCATGGTCTGAGTTTTTAAAATCAGTGACTCCATTAATTCCTAATTGTCTTCATGTACGATCTGTATAGCAGTCTGCAGGATGTGAGCATAGTGGTACCTTAAGTGAGTCCAGACTTTAGGGTCCAGCTGGCCATGATTTCATTCTGGACTGGAATTTGGGGTGCTGCCCCTTGGGAATGTTGTTTCTGTGAATGGCATCGCTCGAGCTCAGTTTCCTTACCTGAAAATGAATTGGAAATTCTACAGCCTCTTTGTATGATGGCTGTGAAACTGCTATAAAAATTATGGGTAGTAACTCTATCTATCGATCGATTGATTTATCAGTGTATTGATCTATCAGTCTATCAGGGGCCAGGTTTAGTTATGTGCGGTAACCTGGCCCCTGACAGATGAACATAAAAAGTGGAGGACATATGAATCATTCATTCAAAAAGCTTTAAGTCTAGTATGGCAAACGCACATAAATACTAGTAACAGGATGAAAAATTCATTAGTGATACATGCATGATAGAATCAGGATTCATAGTAATGTATAATTAACTTTCTGGAATTAAGAATGGCTTTGTAGAGGAAATGATGTTTTATGAGGGTTCCTAAATTCTTCAGGCAAGTAGAAGGAGGAAGTGCATTCCATGCAGAGCTAGCAGAATTTGTAAGAATAAAGAGGCAAGAAATAGTATACCATATTTGCTTAACTGTATGCAATTAAATTTCACAAGAAGATAAGGATGTAGGGACAAGAGAATTTTCAAAACTATGAATCTAAATGGAATAAATTCAAGATGGCTAGTGAAAAATGGGTCTACTAAATCTTTGTTGTTGTAACATGTATGTTTTTGGAATTGATATGAGTGAATTCTGTTCCATGGTGCTTGTTCCCCATTGCCATCAATCCTCCTGTAGATCGGCTCCCTGGGCTTCCATCATTCAAAGAGAATGTAAAAAGCAGGTCCTGAAGTGCCCAGAGACACCATGCTCACCTCTCATCTCCTCCTCCCAAATCACTCTGGCATCAGGAGCTCCCTTTGAAGTCTAAGACAATACTGGGCCCTGTTCCAGAGGTTTCTGATTTCCTTTTTTCTAATTAAGTTTCCAAGTTCCCTGAGAAAGAGTATTATAGTAAATTGAGGTGATTCATGTATGCCTCAGAAAATATGAAGGTGTGGAAGGCAGTGGAAATGGGAACTCCCTATTATTTGTCTAATAAAACTAGAAGTAATTGAAAAACCCAATGGCTTTACATTTCAACTTAACTTCTTCATAAATTATATGTAGATCTAAATGGTTCTTAATTACTCTGATAAAAAGATATGATTAAACATAAAAATTAAAATAGGAAATACTGGAATAATTCTCTTTTTTCTCAAGCTTATATATATTTAAAAAATAAAGACCCAAACCAAAAAAAAAAAATGAGCAAAAACACCCAACCTTCTTCCAGAATTATAAGAGGTATTTGCTGTTTTAATGGTTCTGCTGCTTCCAAAATGCTCTAGTGTATGTTATGGATAAATTGTGGAAACATAATAAAATAAACCACTTGTCAGGAAGAATAAAGATGTGATAATCTTTTACATAAACAATCTCAGAAGAATTTGAATTCAATTGAATTAAATTGAATCATAACAATTTTTTAAGGTGGTGATAAGTAGACCTTAGTGAGTAAAACATCCACCAAAATATATGGATATTATTTTGGACATGAGGCAAATCTTAAGGAATTAAATAAATATATTCAAAATGTATAGAAGATTGATGTGAACAATTAAAGAGTATAAAAAGCCTAGCAAAATAATTTCTCTATTCCAATGCAGTTTTTATTTCCTAAATTTATAAAGGTTAGGTCCAACTGTCTGCTTCACATAGGAACAAGAACAAAAAGAATTGTAGTCTCCCATGAAATAGTTCTCAGAAGTCAGATTCAGATGGGACACTTGGTTCATTTTACCATGTAAGAGACATGCAATGGATATTAAGGCCTCCCCAAGAACTCAAAAATTCCTGGACTTGATTCCTGAACAAATGTCCCATTGTGTATTTGACACAAGTATGTTTTTGAATAGGCAAGTTATACACAAAATGGACATGTGCTTCATTCACAGGGGTTCCGGTTCTGGTTGAGTGGGATGTCATTGAGTTTGGGGGCACAGAGGTCAGTTGGACTCTGTTCAAAAAATCCTTTTTGAAAGGATTAGGTTTCCTGCTTGAGGGGAGTCAACTGTCTTCTCTGAATCAAGAAAATAGGGAGTTCACAGCTTTTTTCATAGGTGATAGATATAGGTCCAGGAAATACTTTGTGGGGAGGAAGAGGATCTGGCCAGGATGGGAGTGAGGGAAGTCAAGAGTTGTTACTGCCATGGTTCTGGGATCAACAGAGGGAGTAGAGATAAGCTCTAGACTCCTGAATGTTGTGTTGCACTTGAACCCTGAAAAGAACCCTATTGATACTCAAAATTAGCTGAAGTACCTGCTTATAACAAAATGTTCTTGCCAAGTCATCCTTAGGAATAGTTATGCTACCAAGTGTGTCAGAAACATAGGTATAAAGACCTGGAAGAGATACAGAATGTGGAGAAAAGGATGATGATCTTTACTCAGGAACACTGTATTGATTACCATGCAGTTATCCACTAATTGGGATCAGGGCAGAATTACCCGTTCTTGGCCACCAATGAAAGGTCATGTCAACACTTAAAAAAATAGGATTTGTCTATGATTGTGCTTTCTAAAGAAGTGATTAAGTCAGATGAAACCAATGAGTGAAATAGACTTGCATTTTGAGATTTAAAAACAAAGCACACTGCAAAAATCGTTGCAAGTGCCCATACCATAGAAGAAATTATTGACAAAATTTCACCATAAAGAAACCTTGAGTAGTATTCAAGTGTTATTATATTGGTAACAACTATAATATATCCAAGTGGTGTATTCAAATGTGTATTGTTGGGAAAGACTCAACTGAACAAAACTCAATACCTTGTGGCAACCTACCCATCATCTAAATCTTACGGACAATAGAGGCAACAACTTTCTTCTAGGATAATGATAGCCAAAGGAGACAGGATCAAAGTGATCAGGATTAACTCAATAAATACTTGTCAGTTAAAAATACTTTCTTATTCTTCTACAGATCTTTTTACCCTAACAAATTTTAAAAATATCCTATTTGTTTCCTGACTTATGTGGATTTTTTGGAATGCTTTATTTACTATAAGTACCTCAGTTAAATATGTTAAATATGTATACACATATGTGACTATGTACCTCCCTATCCAAACTCTCCTATATTAAATATCTATATGACGTGATAGAAATTTTGAAAGCAGAAAGAGAAATGTCCTTTTTCTTTGTTAAAATTGGATACCCCAATCTTCAGTTTGTGCCTTCTGTTCCCTTTTCAGATAAATCCTTTCTAGTTACTCATTCAGTTGTTCTTCCCAACACTCCACTCACATAAGCAACATGAGAATTACTCTCTTCTTGAAAAGCCTAGAACTATAATTCCCAAGCACAATCTCTAAAGTCAGAGAGGGCAGTTGGCACTCTCACTACTTGATCAAAATAAAAACAACATATTTGAAAGGGTTTAAAGGTCAAAATACATTCCCCATGTTGCTGATCCTCAGTGGATGAGCACACCAATCAGACAGACAGGTGTGGTGAAGGCTAGCTTCCCCACCTCCAGAAGAAATAAGCCACAAAAGGAAAGCATTCTTTATCAGTAGTGGGAAACAAATAGATTAGTTAGAGCTTATGTAAGCCTGGAAATCAAATATGGTATGATAGGGAATTAATATTATACACAATTAATGGGAAGACCTGATAATGAAACAGAGCAGATAGCTAGTCACAATGAGGTGGTGTAGGATAATGAATATTGATACTAAATAACCAGACTATACTCCTGGGATTGGAGTTAAAATCCATTCCAGGCCCTACTGTAATAGTACAAAAGGAAATTATATTTCTGAAGAACTAATATTATGTCATTATTTGCCTACTTGGATTCTCTAAGGAACTCCTTGAATTATTACTTTATGGGACACAGAGAAACAAAGATAAACTTCTGAGAAGACTGTATGGTTTTCTGTTGGGAACTATGGGACATGGTTAGTCAATAATCACTCCTCAATCTAATTTTTAAAAGCAAAAAGGTTTTACTTCAATTCTGAAATTAGCATCATTGCAATATATAGACTTTGAATTAAGCACTGTGAAGATAAGATAAGTCAAGACAAACATTTGGTCTACAAGGAAGCATCAAGAGAGCTTGGGCAATATCAGGGTCTGGATCTGACATTTGAGAACTCCCATGTGTATGTAGAACTAAGACTTTTCAGGTTCATTTTTCTAGTTAATTTTCTCCAACCTCTATACTTTTTATTTCTGATCATAGCAAGAGGCAGATGCCAAATCTTATAAGAAAGGCTGTTCACAGGGTATTTCTAGCCTGTCTGAAAATAGGAAGTGCTAGAAATTTCACAAGGAAGTCAGCTCTTGTTAGCTTTCAGATTCAATTTTTGCAGACCAAAGTGATTTGGATAATTAAAGCCCGGGATAAAACAATAAAATCACAATTATTAACAAAGATGGTGCTAACCCATGTTAGGAGGCAGTAGAGTGTAATGAGAGACACTGACCATGGATTAAGAAACAAGGAATTTCCTTTAAGTCTGAAATTTGCCATGAGATCTTGGACAAATCATTTAACTTCTTTTAGGCTCAATTTTGCAATCTTTAAGATGAGGAGTTTAGACTAAACCAGTGTTTCATATATTTAACTGCATAGTAGTTTATTAAAAATAAATATTATGTGGACATCAAGGCATAAAAACAGATAAAATGGAAGCACTCTTTGAAGAGAGGACAGTTGCCACATAATATGTGTTCAATAAGTTATTCTTGAATGACTCTCAAACTCCTTTAAGAGGCAAGTGGGGAACTCCATAGAGTATCTCAGTTAAATGATTTATGAAAATTTGAATAAGGAGTTAAGGCCTTTCTGACATAGAAATATCCAAAGAGAAATAGAGGGAAATCTTGGGAAAATTACTGCTAAAATGGAGTATATGTATGATCTTTCTTAGATAACTAGAAGACTGTAGCCATTAGCATGCTTTGGTTGTCAGAAACAGAAAGCATGAGGCAAACTGATTTGAGCAAATTGAGTAATATACTGGTTAATGTAACTAAATCATAGTAGACCTAGCTTCAAGAGAGACTTAATCCAGAGGTCTTGGTTGTTAAGCTTGGGCTTTCTTTCTCTGCATTTCCTTGGCATTGGCTTTCTCTGTGTGTGTTCATGCTCTGGACAAACTCCCTTCTTGGTAGTATCATAGCAGCAGTTCAGATCTTAAATCTATAGCACACTATGTAGAGAAAGAATCTACCTCTTTCTGATAGTCTCCAAAGAAGAAGAGGTAGTTTCTTTCCCAGAGGCCCCTCAGTAAGCATCTCAGTCTTATTGGCCCAAATGTTAACACGGATTCAGCCATAGAAAATTCCGGAGAGATGGAACACAGCAATGGAACTAAGTCAAGGCTCATCCCTTCAGTGGGGCATGAGGGCAATCTCACCCAGAGAACACAGCTGGGAATTAATAGAAAGAAGAAAGAAAAGTCTTTCAACGAATGTCTGGTCCAGTTCAGCTATTAACATTATTAATTTAATGCATCACCATGTTTCTCCATATAGATCAAGTGAAAGATTTTTTTGGAGGAAAAAAAATGTATGCCCACATCTGATCATTTTTCTTTCATGTCATCTTATTAAAAGTCACATGGACCATGAGCTATTGGGTGGAAGGATAGGGTCTTAACTTAAAGTACTTAGGAGCTAACTTGGGTGTATCAAAAATATACACAGACTACTAAGTCACAGCACAAGTCTTTATTTGTTCTTTACACATCATTCTAGCAAAGTACTTAGTATTACAAATGAATGGGTTACATATTAAAGAGCTTTAAACTCATAATGTTATTAATGTATTGTTTTGATATTCTTCATAAATAATTATGGGACCTTCATAATTTCATGTGAAGAAATCTGGGAAATAAAATTAGCACTTACTGGAAAAAAGAGAAGTACATGGAAAATAAATGTTGGAAAAAGAGCCGATCCACTGGCAAAGCTTCATGACAAGGAGGTCATTGACATCACACTCCGTCAATCACCTGCGTGGGGGAGAGAAAACACATGCTTGCCTCAGGTACAGCCCAGCATAAATCCAAAAAGCAGCTAGTAAATATTTCTAATTCTAAGGACTAATTCCCACTTTATCTGAAGCCCAGTCAGCCTGCTCATCTCCTGAAGATGAACTAAACTGGGATTTTTAGCCACACTAGAAAAAATCACCAGTTGCTAAGACTTTATCCAAACCACACGTGCAAGAGATAACCTGTTGAAAACCTACCTTTTTCTTCAAGTTTTATTTAGGTGCTGTGAGAAAATCTAAGGGAGAGTTGAAATGTGAAGAACTTTATTTTCTTTTTTGCAAATATGATTTATGTTTGGTGTAAAATTCTACAGCAGAAATAAATATCTGGCTCCTTGAAGATATGAATTGGTCTTATTATGTAGGAGAATGGCAAGTACTGATATGAGAATTGCTGTTAAAAGTCCATAGACAATGTACACATTTCTTTGAATGTGTAGTTCAAAATAGTGAGAAAATCTTGAACTGCATAGTGACAGAATGCCTAAGGAATATGCAGAAGCATTATGCCAGAGAGAGGGGAAATGGTCTTTGGTTGCAGAACTTTAGAGTCCCTGGAGAGGCCAAAATGTGCTCATGAATGTTGGGTACACCTTAGTAATAATGGGTGATGAGTAGGGCGCCTGGTGAAGCCCCAACAATCCTGCTCTTCCTCTAAATGAGGGATATATTAAGCAGAGTTTTGGTCTCCTGACCTAGGAGGCATTTAAAGTTTTGCTAAGGCTTGCTAAAAGACTTCACCCTATTTCAAGTAACTAAAATCCTGCAGATTTCAATATTACAGCTTTATAAACATCAACACAGGTAACATCAATGCAGGCATGTGGACTCTGGTTTCTCAGCTGGCTCCTTGACTGACCAGTGAGTGAGTTCCACAAACAACTAAATCTTTCTGAGCCTTGGTTTTTCTATCTGTGTAGTAAAGAGATCAATATACATTGGCTGCAGGGTTTTCAAGATTTTAAATGTAATACATATAAAATATCTGATGGGATATCTGGTGAAGGGCTATTTGGAAAATGCTCATTCTCTTCCTTTTCCTCCTGTATTTCATCCCAACGTAGATTATTTTCTGATTTTGAGCCAGTGGTGCTGGGTTGAGAGGATTGAGAAATAAAGCTGAAGATGAAAGCAAAGCAAAGAGTCCAGGTGAGAGATTTATTATTTCATTTTTTGGGGATGGATTATTTGGATATTTCAAGACAAGAGAAAATCCCTGCTTTATGTTTGCTATAAATGTTCTTGAGCCATAGGCTTTCTTCCTGGTTCATAAACCTCTTGGATGGCAGTCAGAAGAGGCGATCAGTGAGGATTTGGGGGTGACACCGAGGCCAGGAGGACAGCTTGAAGAGGAACATTTGAGGTTTGAGCTGTGGTTCATATTTTATACATGCAGAAAGCACTACTCAAAAAGCTAAAACTGAACAACACTACAAAGAAGGGCCCCTTCAGTGTTGGATGCTGAGTGTAAATTCCCATGTCTGCTTCATCTAGTGCCAGCTCCCTCGGTAGGGCATTTTTATTCATGCAGGAAAGAGGTACGCATCAGGAAGGCTAAAACTATCTTTATATATTAATCGTATCTTCTTATTTTATTTGGATTGGCCTAGGTTATGGGCTGAATGTTTGTGTTCCTTCAAGATTCATGTGTTGAACCCCAAGTCCTCAGTGTGCTATCTGGATGCAGAGTCTTGGGAGGTAATTAGGGGTGACCATGACCAGGAGGGTCATGGTTCAATGGGATTAGTGTCCTTATAAGAAGAGACTACAGGGGCGCCTGGGTGGCTCAGTTGGTTAAGCAGCTGCCTTCGGCTCAGGTCATGATCCATGGGTCCTGGGATCGAGCACCGCATCAGGCTCCTTGCTCAGCGGGGAGCCTGCTTCTCCCTCTCCCACTCCCCGTGCTCCTGTTCCCTAACTCGCTCTGTCTCTCTCTGTCAAAAAAATAAGTAAAATCTTTAAAAAAAAAAAAAAAAAAAAAAAGAAGAGACTACAGAGAGCATTCATTCTCTCTTCCCCACTTCATCTGCCCTTCACCCCCCTTAATCCCCCACCCCATCTCTCTCTCTTTCTCCATGCACATGCACTGAGGAAAAGCCATGTAAGGGCACAGCAAGAAGGCAGCAGTCTACAAGCCCTAAGAGAGCACTCACCAAGAATTGAATCAGCTAGCGCCTTGATCTTGAACTTCCCAGCTTCCAGAACTGTGAAAAATAAATTTCTGTTTTTTAAGCCATCAGTCTGTGGTATTTTGTTACAACAACTCAAGAAAACTAATACAGCCTACTTTGAGAGTTATAATAATAGAGAATCTCACTTTCTAAAATGTATGCCACAAAATTTGAACTGTTCTGTTTCTTGGAAATGCATAACCTACAGTTGTATGAGGTCTATTATATTCAGTCTTTAGCCTGACATGATCAGATCCCAAATGACTTTCTAGCCCCATTTCTCTCTCCCTCCCCTCTGTGTTCCAGTCAAGCCAGGCTTTCCCCTTTCTTCATGTGTCCACTTGCTCCCTCTGTTCTCCATTAGCAATGCCTTTCTCTCATATCTGCCAATGCCAAGCATACCTCCTTGTAAATGCTCCCTCCTTTATAAAGCCCTTCCTAACCTTCTTGACCACTCTAAAGTAGACCCCACTCAAAGGTAAAATATCAGTCAGGCATCTGCCTTCAGCTCAGGTCATGTTCCCAGAGTCTAGGCTTCAAATCTGCTCCCCACCTCCACTCCAGGATCTCTCTCTCTCAAATACGTAAAATCTTTTTTCGCCCCAAATATGTTTATTTTGTTTTTTCAGTGTTAAAAGATTAGTTGTTCATGCACCATACCCAGTGCTCCATATAAAATCTTTTTTTAAAAATGTCAGAAAAGAACATTGATTTTTGGGTTTGCAATTCCAATCCACCTTTTCTATTCTAATGTTCCATGATGATAGCTTCATCTTTCCATGAAAAAAAGCTTGTCTAGCTTAATAAAAGGCTGAATGATGCACATTCCTTGTGCTGTGCACAATATTTGGCAATTAGCAGGGGCTCAACAAATAAATATCATTCCTTTCTTTGCTTTTTTCCCCCTGAAGTCTTACCTTAAAAAAACATATTTCAAATGCCTACCTTCCACTTCCTAAACTCCTTCTTAGAAGAATGCCAGTGTGCAAGGAGTAGGTAATAGCATCTGTGATATTTAACTCCTCTTTCTCCACTCTCACTACCCCCTGCAGGGGAAAAAAACACTCAGGAAAACAAGACAAACTAAGGAAATCTCCTGCTGGACAAATATTGTCCCTGAACTAAGAGACAGAGAGAGAAGTAGAAGTTGGAGATAAACACATGAGTAGAACTATCAGCAGAACAGGGGAAGGTGTCTGTGACTAGGTCACGTGTCCCCAATGTAATAAGGGAGCAGAGAGTCAGAAGCTGATTGGCAGAACAAGGAAAATGAAGCAAACACACAGAGAGAAGCTAAGAAACCAAGAGACAGGAAAGGCATAGAGGCTGGTCCCTAAAGCCAACTTGTAACTTGTATCCGTTCTTCACTAACCCATTTACTTGTCTAATTATTCTACACATATTTACTAAGAGCTTTCCACAGAGAAGTCTAGAGGGAAAAGGGAAAATAAACAAACATAGAGACATATACCAATTGAAGTGTTGGTGAGTGCTGTGAGCAAAGATAAAGTAGGGTAAAACAGATAGGTACAAAGAACAGGGTAAGTTTTATTTTATAGCAAGTTTCAAGGAGGGTATCTCTGACAGGTGACACTGAGCAAAAGCCTGAATGGGGAAGCAGCAATATGTAATGGGGAAGGAGCATTCCTCTGCTTCAGTGCTTTGAGGCAAGAGGGCATTTAGCATACTGGCATTACAGCCAGGAGGATAACTAGTCAGAGAGGAGAGAGTGTTCAGAGAGGAGATACAGGTGATAGGTCATGTGGGGTCTGTGTCCTCAGAACCTGTTTTGTTTTTTCTCCTGGCTCTGGGTCCTTGTAAGACCAGTCCGATTCTTTCAAAAGAAGACTTTCTTGTCTTAATTGAGCAGATTTAAATAGAGTTTGGATCCTTGAAACAAAAGATATTTCTATGGAAACATATATTTCTTTAAGCTTTTTTCAGTTTTTATTGTCCTGTGACTTGGTCTCAGTTCATAAGTGATTCTTGGCTTTGTTTTGGTTTGTTTTCCCCTCTGGATAAGGCAGGAAGGCTAGATGGGGATGGAGTTGGGTGTTTCCTATCCCCTGGGGAGTGAAGCTCTAATAAAACCCCAATAGTTTAGGCTCTGGTGAAGGTTTTTCCTGAGGACTGGTCTTTTCAAGAATAGAAAGCTCTGGCATACTTTAGAATAGTTCCTTTTTTCTTCCCCTGACAGAAGCATGAGAGGATTTTTCTCTAGTCTTCACTGTGATAAACTTGTAGAGCTCCTGGAGATAAAGCTCAAAACAGTATAGGGGTCTCTCATGACTAGGTCTTCCCAGAATTCTTAACTCTCTCTTGGAGAGCCCAGCATTTCTCAGTTATGGCTGAGATTTTTTATCCTGGAACTGGTTCCTGGAGGCTTCTGCTCCTGAGCTTCCACTCCACTAAGCTGAGATTCTCTGCATTGCTAGTCTGTCTCTAGGAGCACAGGACAGCAGTCTTCCCTATGACCTCAGTTCTCTGGTGGATCTAAGAAAAGTCTTTGACTTCCACTTTCTTCAGCTCTTTTTCTTCTGTGGATAGGAGAGAAATGAAATGGACAAATTACTAGAAAGACACAAACTACCAAAACGGACTCAAAAAGAAATAGAATATCTAAATAGACTTACAAGTAAACAGATTGAATCAGTAATAAAAAAAAATGTTTTAAAAAAAAGCTCAGGGCTTGATGGTTTCACTAGTGAATTCTATTAAACTTTTAAAGAAGAATTAATACAAATACATCTCAAACCCTTTCCCAAAATAGAAAGAATAATTTTAATTCATTCTTTGTGGTATTACTGTGATAACAAAATCAGACATTTTTTTTTATTTTATTTTATTTTATTTTATTTTATTTTATTTTATTTTAATCTATTTTATTTTGTTTTATATTTGACAGAGAGGAGAGAGATCACAAGAGAGATCACAAGTAGGCATCTCATGGATGCCTCCTTGGACAGTTTTCAAAGCTCAAGTGTATGTGTTTGATACATACATATTTGCTGCTCTCTTCAAGAGACCTTCAAAAATCTTCCTAAAAGAAGGTGAGAATGTCAGAGAGAACTGGAGAAAGGTGAAAATTTGGTTTAGAGTAATAATTAAAAATTAAATCCCGGCGTCAATATTGGATAAAGTGTTTTACAGGGTGATATTTTGAGTAATTAGTTATGTAAGTTGAAATTTGGGAACTTTGAATGGGAAGGGAAATAAACTAAGTGAGCAAAATAAGTCAGCAATTACAGAAATCCCTTAGGGTATTCCCTTCCAAAGGTTAGAAATCTTAAAGACCAAAGAAGAAAGTTAATTTGATTTATTTCTAAAGCGGACATTATTATTTCTTTTTTTCTTTTCTTGAACTCACTAACCAGTAAGTATTGCCTTTGGGCAAGGATAAGTTGTTTTCTTTTACCAAAAAGTGCAAGAAGTTTAAAAAAATAACACTGGTTTCCCACCAGTCCTAATCAGTCAGATTTTATTTTCCTCATTCCAATCTTGGCTTGTTCTTTCTTTCACTCAGCTTCTCCTTCTTCTTCTTAACTTTTCTTACCTCTTTTCTCTCAAACAAGTCACAGCTTGCCAGCTATTATCACCTTCTGGGATGATCCCTGGCAAAAATGGTCTGAACCTTGGTAACCTAATAAGAATTCTCAAGGTGTTCTCAGGCCACTGTTCTTACCCATTATGCCATCTGATTAGCAAGGCCATATTCAGGCACATGCTGGGCTCTCAGAAAAATAGGTCTTTACAGTGTGGTATAATTAAGAGAAAACAGAACTTGGAGTCAGAAAACCTATGTTTGAATCCTGTGTCCGTGACTTTACCAGTTATGTGACTTGATAAAATCACAATGCCACTGAGTTTCATCTTCCTTTCCTGAAAACTGGATATTAATGACATCTAACTCAGTGGAGGCTTTGGAGACTAAATGAGAGAATACAGAGCTCTTGTACGAGACAGTTTTGGGCACCTACATAACAATGTGAATATCATTGTAAATCATGTTCTTCATGGGCTCTTCATTGGGATGGTGGAACCTAAATCGCTACTCTTCATTTCTGGTTTGAGAAGCAGAGGAAATAATAATAATAATAATAATTATTATTATTATATTTATTTAAATATATAAATATAAACAATTATTTTTAATTGTTTATATAAATAATAATTTTTTTGTTTTGTTAAAAAATTTGTAATTTTTTGTTTTGTAATTGTTTTGTAAAAAATTGTTTAGTAAAAAATTGTTTTATAAACAATTTTTAATTGTTTATAAAAATAATAATAATAATTATATTTATATAAATATATAAATATAAACAATTATTTAAATAATTATTATTATTATTATATCCTTGATAACAATAGTGTCTACTGTTTTTTAAGAGCTTGCTTGCCACCACATGTTATGCCCTATATTTTACATATATTATTTCAGTAAATCCTCGGAAGAACCCAATGAGGGTCCTCATAGAAGCTGAAGCTCAGAAAAGTTAGAGTCGCCAATGCATTGTCAAGTTGAGATTTGAACCAGTATCTTCTCTGACACTGAAGCTTGTGTTCTAATAACTATGTAACTTGTTTTCTTCCAGCTGCACCTTTGAGATCTACTTCTGTCCTTTAGCAGGAAAGCTGCACCCACCCTTACACATGCAGGGAGGAGAGTGGGGGACTTGTATAAGGGACAAAGACCAAAGAGCACCCTTGTGCTGAGGAAGTGGTGGTGTCTCCTCAGACAGGGAGGGGGGTAATCATTAGTAATAGCACCACATATTGTCTGTTGGATGCATGGGTCTTATCTTTAGGCTACCCCTGCTGAGAAAGCTGAAGTCAAGTGTGCTAAATTATGGTAGTTGTCATTTTTTGTCTTCCTAGAACATTTTCCAATATGTTCTTCTGATTATAGCATCCTTTTCTGCTTGCAGAATTCCTTCCCATTCCTTGAGGTTCTGATGGAGTTATCATATGGAAGCAACCCAAATGTCCATTAATAGACGAATGGATGAAAAAGTAGTCTATGTATACAATGGAAAATTATTCAGCCATAGAAAGAATGAAATCTTGCCATTTGCAACATGGATGGAACTAGAGTGCATTATGCTAAATGAAATAGGTCAGTCAGAAAAAGACAAATACTGTATGATCTCACTTATATGGAGAATTCAAGAAACAAAACAAACAAGCAAAAGAGACAAACCAAGAAACAGACTCTTAACTATAGAGAACAAACATAGTTATCAGAGGGGAGGTTGGTGGGGAGATAGTTGAAATAGTTGATAGGGATTAAAGAGTGCACTTGCTGTAATGTATAGGATTGTTAAATCACTATATTGGGCACCTAGAACTAATATAGCATTGTATGTTAACTACACAATAATTAAAATAAAAAATAATTTAAAAAAGAAGGTACAAATTATAAGATGTTTCCACTCCAAGACAAAACAAATTTGTGTTGTAAAGAAGGGACTGTATGTTCTCTCTGAACTTCTGTAATTGCTACTTTTTAAAAAAAATAAGTCATAGCTATAGGGGAAAAATACTCAAATGAAAAAATATTTTAATATGTTAACCATCCAGATATAGATAAAGAATCTCTGTGTATTTATTCCTATCACTAGCCTGAGGGTTCTAGAGAAACCCTGCTTGAGAGGTGTT
>CM053606.1:98413346-98443886 GCA_028646535.1 Procyon lotor | reverse complement strand
TCTATTTTCAGTGACAGCCTAGCTGGATATAGTATTCTTGGCTGCATATTTTTCTCATTTAGTGCTCTGAATATATTCTGCCAGTCCTTTCTGGCTTGCCAGCTCTCTGTGGATAGGTCTGCTGTTAATCTAACATTTTTGCCTTTGTATGTTACAGATTTCTTGTCCCAAGCTGCTTTCTGAATTTTCTCTTTGTCGCTGAGACTTGTAAGTTTTACTATTAGATGACGGGGTGTAGTCCTATTTTTATTGATTTTGACAGGGGTTCTCTGTGCTTGTTCTGATGCTTGTTCCCTTTGCCAGATTAGGGAAATTCTCTACAATAATTTTCTCCAATATACCTTCCACCCTGTCTCTCTTTCTTCTTCTTCTGGGATCCCAATTATTCTAATATTGTTGCATTTTATGGTATCACTTATCTCTCGAATTCTCCTCGTGTGGTCCAGTAGTTGTTTGTCTCTCTTTTTCTCAACTTCTTTATTCTCTTTCATTTGGTCTTCTATACCGCTGATTCTTTCTTCAGCCTCATTTATTCTAGCAGTGAGAGCCTCCATTTTTATTTGTACCTCATTAATAGCTTTTTTAATTTCAACTTGGTTAGATTTCATTTCTTTTATTTCTCCACAAAGAGATTCTCTAATATCTTCTATGCTTTTTTCGAGCCCTGCCAGTATCTTGATAATCATTTTGAACTCTATTTCCAACATATTACTAATGTCCGAATTGACTAGGTCTCTAGCCATCAGTACTGTCTCTTCTTTTTTTTTGTGGTGAGTTTTTCCACCTCGTCATTTTGTTAAAGTAAGAGTAGATGAGTGAGAGAGAAAGATACTCTGGAGTTCCACAGTTTTCACAGATTGATTGACTAGGTCTTGGCTGGATATTCTTGCTGATCTTCTGGGGGAGGGGCTGGTTGCCATGGTTCTCAAATGTCTTTGCCTGAGGCGGTATTGCACCGCCCTTGCCAGGGGATGGGCCAAGCACTTTGATCAGGTATGCTCTCAGGAGTCTTTGTTCCCTGAGCGCTTTCTGTACTACCCTGGAGGCCGGGAATGAAAATGGTGGCCTCCCACTCTCCCACCCAGAGGAGTCGTGTGCTAGGCTGCTGGGCGCCATACTCCTCTGCACGCCCTCAAAGGAAAGCGGTCAATCACTCCCATCTCCCTTGTCTGTGGCCCGAGCTCTGTGCTCAGCTAGCCCGTGGTGGAGCCCGTGCGCCAATAGCCCTCTATTTGTGGCGCACGTGTCCCTGTCTGGAGTCTCCAAACCCAGCAGATTCCTGCTGGGCGCTTCCGCACCGCTCCTCCCAGAGGAGGAAAAAGGGGGTGTCTCCGGAGCTGCCTCCCATGGGTCCCCAACTTGAAGTGCAGCATCCCTATATGAACTCTATGTCTCGGTTCATATAGTCCAAGGTAAGCCTAAGCAAGCACGGCATTGTGTGACTCCTTTCTGCAGCTGGCTTCTCTGCCCCAATACCTGGGAGCTCTGCCGCACTCAGGTTCCCCTGGTCCCTCAGTGACCCCACGGGTCCTGAAACCACACTGTTCCCACAAGGGCTGAACCTCCTCTTAGCCTCCGGAGAGATGTCCCTCAGCAGAGCAGACTAAAAGTTCCGGATTTTGTGCTCCACGGCTCTGCGGCTGCTGGGAGCCGGCCCCTCCCCCCGGGTTCTCTCTTCCCGTCGCTTTGGATTCACTTTTTCCACACGTCCTACCTTTCGGAAAGTGGTCAATTTTTTGCTCCTAGAATTGCTGTTCTTATTCTCTTCTCTCTCCTGTTGTGTTTGCCGGCTTTTAGAATGGTTTGGTGCCTTTCTAGCTGAACTTCTGAGATCCAGTGCTCTCTGCCTCCTACACCTCCACAATCTTCACAAATCTATAAGTGTTGGTCTTTAACTTCTTTTTTGTAATGCTCCTTGTCAGTTTTTTTTTGTTTTGTTTTGTTTTTATGGTTGTGATAAAATAAATGAGTTGGGAAGAAATAACCTCTCTGTTCTCTAAAATATTTTGTCTAAAATTTCTATTATTCAAAGTAGCCATTTGGGTTCAGAGTTTTCTTTATGAAAAGGTTTCTAATTATAAATTAAGTTTATTTAATATATAGCTAGTCACATTTTCTATTTCTTTGTATGTCAGTTTTGATAATTTTGTCTCTCAAGGAATTTGTCTATTCTATATAACCTGTAAAATTTAGTGGCATAAAGGTGTTTTTAATTACTTTCTTTTTAATGTTTGATCAATGGCTGTGTCTTCTAGTTCACTCTTAATAAGTAAATAAATATGAGCTCTGTCAGGGTACTTGGGTGACTCAGGTAAGTATCTGACTCTTGATTTCAGTTAAGGTCATGATCTCAGGGTCTTGAGTTAAGCCCCACAAATTGAGCTCTGAGTTGAGTATGGAGACTGCTTGAGATTCTCTTTCTCCCTCTCCTTGGCCCCTTCCCCCTCCCTCCATGCTTGTGCATGTTCTTCCTCCTTCTCTAAGACAAAACAAAACAAAAGTGAGAGAGAGAGCGGTTGTCTTTTATATTTATATACATACATATATACATTTCTTTCTATACAGTCAAGTTTCCTTATGGTATAATTTCTTTCCATCTGAAAGACTTAGTGCAAGTGTGCTGATGAGAAATTCTCCCAGCTTTCATTTATTTGAAAATGTCACTATTGTACATTAATGGTTTTTTTTTTAAAGATTTTATTTATTTGACAGAGAGAAACACAGCCAGAGAGGGAACACAAGCAGAGGGAATGGTAGTGGGAGAAGCAGACTCCTTGCTGAGCAAAGAACCCGATGTGGGGCTCAATCCCAGGACCCTGGGATCAGGACCTGGTCCAAAGGCAGCCGCTTAACGGCTGAGCCACCCAGGCGCCCCTACATTAATGTTTTGAGTATATTTTCCCTTGATAATAGAACAAAATTCTGGGTTGTTACTTTTTTCTTTAACATTTTAAATATACCATTCCATTATAATCTAATTTACATTGTTTCTGATTAGAAATCTACTATAATTCTTATTGTTATCTCTATGAATGTGTCATTTCCTCTTGCTACTTGAAAGTGGTTTTTTTAATATTATTTTTGTATTTCATCAAACTGCATAGGGTTCTTTCTGTCTCTCTGTCTCTTCTGTAATTATTTTTAATTTCTTGGTTCTATGTGTCTATAATTTTTATCAAAAATTAGAAATTTTCTTTTTTAAAAATGTTTTCAGCTTGACACCTAATTGGGTTGTATTTTTTTATTGAGATATAATTGACATACAACATAATATTAGTTTCAGGTGTACAACATACTGACTCTGTATTTGTATATATTGTGAAACGATCACCACAATAAGTCCAGTTAATATCGATCACCATATATCATTGCTATTAGTGTTCCCAACCTACACTGATTCTAAGGTTCAGCTGATTTTTTCTCATTTCTGAAATACTTCTCTATATAGAGCTAACCAATTCTACACAACAATGTCAATATTTAGGTACCTGGTCTTATTTATGGAAGGTGCCATTGTTTGTGGTTGATCAAATAAGAGCTTATTTCTTTCTGTATTTCAATATATCAGGGCTCACTTGAATGCACCATTCCTTGCTAGCTCTGTAGAAAATATGTTCATAGTTTTATCTGGGTTATTTTTGTTGCTACTCAGGTAATAAAGGTTTCTTACTTGTGTTTCATATCTTATTCAGGAGCACATCTTTAAAAGTTGAGCTGGGGCAATGTGAAATTGGTACAACATGAATACAAACAAGCAAAGACAAGTTCAGAAAACTGGCCTTTGAGGGATACAGAGAAGACTTTCTGATAATTTGGTAGTTATCTTTTTTGGATGGGACATTGGCATAATTAAGCTCTTCCATGGGTGAAGAAAGTCAACATCTTCTCCATCTTATTTCTGTGGAAATTGCTGAGATAGATTGCTGCCAATGAATATTGGACAGAGACACTAGAAGTGGCACTTTGGGACAGAGAACACAGTTCTTGACTTCGTGTGGAATTACTGACACTGGATGATCTATTTCTTTCTTGGTCTTGTTTAGACTCCATATTTCCATTTTGAAATATTTTTCTCTCTCCTAATTAATCTTCTATGTAACTAGTGATCTACGATTTATCTGGATCTTCTTCACACTTGAGAACAGGTGACTTTATCTTCCCATGATCAAGTGAAAACAATGATAAGATCAGGGGAAAAGGGGATTAAAAGAAGAAAGACTTAGGTTGATCTTAGTCCAGCCCTATTCATCAGCATGAAAGATCACAGGGGATTTGGAACCCAAGCATAACATAATGTTAGACTTTTTCTTTACCTGGAAAATTTTATGAAGCCATATCCTTCAAAACATGTGGTGACTATAGACTGCTGACCTTCCTCATCTGGGGAGTTTGGCAAATGTTTCTCCTCTATAAAACATAACTTTTATTCCCTGAAATTGTTGTGTGAAGTACATTAGCTACTATATAGAAGAGGGCTTTTCAAATATACAGTCTTCTATGAATAATAATAACCACTTATTTTATTATTATTATTATTATTTTATTTCTGTGAAGTGAGAGATTGGCTGGGCCACATCCGTTGAGATTGCTGGCTCTCCATGCTAAAGGGAGAGAGAGAGAAAGAGTTGCCCTCATGGCAAAGACTTCTAGTCATAATGAGTTTTAGCTAGGCATCCAACATCTCTCTTGGGTGTTAGTCACAAAGAGAATGTGAAAAACAGAAGTAAATCTATAGCCAGGAATGGCTTGCAGCTTCAGTTCTTTTTGCTACAAAATGGTTCGTGGTTATTTCTTAGACTGCACTTCCCTTGCCAATCAGAACTGGGTGTTGCTGCTTGTCACTAGGTGACCCTTGCCTGGGCTGGGGCCTGGGGACACTGTGGGCCTCAAATAGCAGAGTTGAGAGTTGAGGGCAACTGGCTTTCTATCCTATTGTGTGTGAATAAAACTACATCTCTTGCCTTCTTGGGCACTGAGAAGAATCTATAGGGTTTATAATCCTGAAACTTCTGCCTTGTGTTCTATGTGCTCTTGAAATTAATTACAAGGGTCATTGAAAACAATCCATAGTTAGGGGTCTAAAGAAAAGTATCTTTAAAAGCCTTAATCTTTTTTATGCCCATTTTGTAGGCAGCTCATGTAGTGTGAGAATTTGTCTGGTGAATCTTGTGGACACATTTGATCCTTCATATGACAGCTTGCTTTTCTCACATATGGAGGAGATTAGAAGTCTGCATATTTGCTAACAGGCCTTCCCCCAAGCTCCCTCTACACCAGATTGTCTAGTGAATTTTGAAGATCAAACTATTTATTCATTTCAGAAACATAACTCAGCTCTCTTCTTTGGATTTCCTTCAGATGGAGTGCTGTATTATCTACTTCATAGTGAAAGAAAGGATAGAAAGGAAAGTGGCATTGACTTGAAAAGCTTACCCCTGGTTCCTTCTCTGAATGCTGACTTTAAGCAGACATTTAGTGTTCTCAGGCCATCCCAGCATGACTCAAGGGTCTGCTTATCCATGTTCTGAATAATTCACATTCTCGAAACACAAACTAAGAAATATTGTCCATCATTATTATGATTCCTTTTGGCACTACAAGAAATATACTTCATTATCCCCATTTGATACAAGTAGCAACTGAGGTTGGGCAACATGCCTAAGATTCAAAGACTGCTAAGTGATAGATGAAGTTCAAAATACAGAGCCACATCACTTAGCTACATATGCTGCCTCTTGTCCTCCCAATGAATAACTTTCCAAGGATTACCCCACATGTTAGTAATGGAACCAGGATTCAAACTAAGGTCTTTCTGACTCTGCAGCCCCAGTTTTCCTGCTTCTAAAGGCCAGACAATGAAACACATATTGCTAACTCCTTCCCCAGAAAGCAGAAGCTAAGATAGTTAACATCATTCCACATTTTCACTTACAAAACATTTTCAAATGTTCGATGCTTTCAATGCCTACAGTAACACTGAGATGTAAGAATTTTGATTTCCACTTCCATTTGAGGAATCCATAGTCCATGACTCAACCATTTGCCCAAAGTCATTGTATTCAACTCTAATCTACCTCATTTGGTTTCAAACTCTTTATTTCCTCCAACACACACTTTTACATAAACATTTTACCCTTGGGAAAGTTGAGTTCATTCTTCATTTTGAAATGTCTCAAAAAGAATAACTGTACCTTTTGTGAATGTGAAATTTGCACAATGAAAAGCATTTTTTCAACTTTAGCATGGTCCTTGGGACTTTCCTTGCCAAAGCAGAACTTTGATCCTTATCTGAGTTACCTCATTATACCCTACATTGTGTGTAAGTGGATACGTACAGGTACATATGGCACAGTATATGACTAATAATTAATTTCCTTTTCTCTTATTTGAATTATTTTGCTGGAGCTTCTGTACACTGCTTTCCTCAGCTTTCACAGAAAATGGACAAATAAATCCACCCAAATGTGTCCTGCCCCCCAGCGGGAGGCACAATAGGGAAAATTGCTCCCATCACATTTCCCAAGATTTCTGGGGTGAGCAGAGGTAGAATCCCAGGAGAAGACTTTGGCTTTCATGCCTGGATGATAATTTTTCTTCCTGATATAAAAGCTGCTCATGTCTCCTGAGATCTGTGTTGGATCTATTTTCTTTCAGCTATTTTAGCTTACATTTGATTTGCTGATAAAGAAAATAATGTGATGCCATTTTGACCAAGAAAAGCAAGCAAGCAAGCAATCAAACAAACAAACCCCAAACAACAGCAACAACTTGAGAACAACAAAAACATCCAGGATCATGATCAAGCCACTGAAAAAAGAATTGGGAAACATTACTAATTCAAAGACAAAGAAAATAAGAAATGCATTTCCTAGAGAGTGCAGGATGGAATGCCTTTCTACCTTTTTCAAGACTTCCTTTTGATTAGAGAGAAAGTCCTTGTGTCTCTACTAGTTCTGAAGGTTCAAATTTTAAGGTGAATTCAATTCCCTAAATCAGGAAAATGGCTAGAGATCAGGGTCAACTGACACTTAAACACTGCCATGTGATAAGAAAACACACACACACACACACACACACACACACACACACACACAACTATTCTAAATATAACCTAGAAATTTGCTTTTAAAAGAAGACATCATGGAGTGGGTAGGGCTAGGGTGGCTGGGTTATGGACATTGGGGAGGGTATGTGCTATGGTAAGTGCTGTGAAATGTGTAAGCCTGATGATTCACAGACATGTACCCTGGGGCAAACAATACATTATATGTTAATAAAAACAAACAAATAAAAGAAGACATCATCTTTTCATTTTAAAGTGACATGTCCAAATACAAATTGAAACAACTGTCACAAAATAGTAAAATAAATTTCAAATTTTCACTACAACTTTAATGATTGTAATAGAATAACAATTACAAATTAAGTATGTCTTATTTCAGAGATCTAAATATGGCTTCATGTATACTTTTGGTATATGTATATGAACATATATATTATAATATTTATATTCTATAAGTATACAGATAACCATTTCTTCCAATAAAGTATATTTTGATTTTTGAAACCTTAGAGAACAAATCATTTAAGGGGAGATCAATTCTGAGATATAGATACCAGTTAAAAGTTTGTAGCAACCATTTAATAATTCCATAAAGCATGGATATTTTATGTATTAATTCATAGCTATTCAGTATTTATTGAACTTAACCACTGTGTTGCATACTGTATTTGGCGCTAAGGATACAACTAGTAGATTAAACCAGAATTGCTATTTTTTTAAATTAAAACAGTTAGTGGCAATTTAAACAGCAATTTTACATGATTTAACCTAATAAGTAAAATCTGCTCCTTGTCCTCATGGGGCTCAGTCTGGTTAAGGAAAACAGATTTAAAAACAGACATGTACAAGTACAGAGTTAATAACTGGAGTGGTTTTTTAATGGTAGGAAATATATATATATATATATATATATATATATATATATATATATATATATATTTTAGTAGGAACAAAAGGGTTAGAACATTGGATAGGAGTGGAAGGAGCAGATGCACTCTGGTGCATCTGATGCACTTTGCACTGGTAAATGCAGTGTGTTGTTCTGTAAAGGTTGCCTGTGAAGTAAAGAACATCAGTTGTAGCTGGGGGTGGGTGTGGCTCAAGGGCACATTTGTTTGCTTTTCTCTTTAGAGAGGGAAGTTTATGTGCTGAGAGGGGAAAGGAGTCAGGAAGATGGTTTTGGAGAGTGACCCTAAAAATGACAGACGGGAGGGTTTTTGGCACTGACTGTTTATTTGAGTCATAGGATTCTATGTACCGTGCACATGTCTTAGTAAGTAGGAGGCATACAACAAATGTCTCTTGAACTGAAATAAAAACCTTGCTAGAATTTTCTGTCTAATTTTTGATGGCACATTGTTCTCCAGGGGAAACAGCTGAAGAGAGTCAATTCTGGGAAAAAGTCTTACAATTTCATTTCTAAATGCTTTAAGTAAATAATGTTACAAGGAAAAAAGGAAAGAAGAGGAAACAGTATTTTGAAAGACTTTGAACAGATCCCAAAGCTTAGTAAAAGAACAGTTTGTGGTAGAAGCAAGAAAGAGAGCAGTCTCGCATTCAGAACGAATAAGCCATACATAAGAAGGATTAATGAATGAAGACCTCGATAAGAAAAAGGTATTAAAGATGAAAAAAATCATGAAAACGAGAGCAGATTTTCAAAGCTCAAAGCATAGTATTCTAGAAAGGCAGCAAGAAAATTATTAGTCCCGTTGACAGAAAGAATGTTGTTATTAATTACTCGGTGGAATATAATGGCTCTCCCTTTGTCTGATGGAAAGCTAATCCATGTAATGTCTGACTGGAGAATTAGCAAACGGTTCTATTAAGCTGTGCTCTGCTCAGAAGGTAAAATTTAGAAGGAAGTTCATAGTCAGGACGAGTGGTAGGGCTCAAGAATTCTACTTTCTATGGGAGAGAGAGAAGAGAGAGAGAGAGAACACACTATATAGTCAAGAAATAGAATTGGAGGAAATCGGAGGGGGAGATGAACTAAGAGAGATGGTGGACTCTGAGCAACGAATTGAGGGTTTTGGAGGGAAGAGGGGTGGGGTGTTGGGTGAGCCTGGTGGTGGGTATTGAAGAAGGCCCAAATTGCACGGAGCACTGGGTATAGTACATGAAAATGAATCTTGAAACCCTGAAAAAATAAAATTAAATTAATTTAAACACACACACACACACACACACACACACACACACAAATAGAAATCTTTCCAAAATTCTGAAGTTAGAGTAAAATAAACAATTGTGTATCTGTCTTTATATAATCTGTGATTAGTTTCAAAATATGTCAAGCCAATTTAACTCTGATTCAGGTTTTTTTTTTCTCCCCAGAGTACTCTTTAAAGGACAAATTGTCTACATTATCTCTACTGTACACAGAATGACAAGCCCTGCTCCTCTCCAAGCCGGATGGATCCCCAAGTGCCACAATTTTAATTCTCCCTCCTCTTCAATGTGTCCCTTTCTCCAGCCTCCTGTGTGTTAAGACATCTCCATGGATCTCCACTTGAAAACTATTCTGTAACTCAGTCTTTTAAAAACAATCCTTGTTTTTGTTATAAAGATTTTATTTGTTTATTTTTTTCAAGAGAGAGATTGAGAAAGAGCATGAGCGGAGAGTGGGGGGCAGAGTGAGAAGCAGACTTACAAGTGATCAGGAAGCCCAGTGTGGGACTTGATCCTAGGACACTGGGACCATGACCTGAGGTGACCACAAATGCTTAAGTGACTTTGCCATCCAGGTGCCCTGATCCTTGTTTTTGAAAATTCTATTAACTAGGGGTCAAAGTACCCTTCTAAACACAAGCTCCCCCTTCCCCTTCAAATCTCACCTCTGCCAGCTTTCCTGGAGACTGTGACTACATGGGCAGTAAGTGTGCACTGGGTTCTGGGTGGTGCAGAGTGTGCATCTGAATTATGTATGTTACTACTTCACAGAGGACCACCTGCACCCCCCGTGTCCCTTACCTTGTCACCAATAGGAGAACAGGCTTAGTAAAAGTTTGAAACCCAAAATATCTATGTGTCCAATGTCCCAGAGCTCAAAGGCAAAAAATGATCCAGTAACATTTGGACATTTTTACAAGAGCATGAACTTCAACTCAGATGGATCTAGGTTCAGATCTTAATAATAGACATTAGTGGCCAAGAGAGCTTAGCAGAGTGACTTCACCGTTAAGTCTTAGGTCCGCCAAATGTACAAAGAAGACAGTAATCCTTATAGGTAGCAATGATGTATTAGAAATGATACAGGTAAAATGCCTAACACTATTCCTGGCTCAGAGAAGCCCCTCAATAAATAATAAGTATATTTTTAAGATTTTATTTATTTTTTTGAGAGAGAGAGAGAGAGCGAGTAGGAGCAGGGTGAGGGGCAGAGAGAGAAGCAGACTCTTTGCAGAGCAGGGAGCCCAACATGACTCGATCCCAGGACCCCAGGATCACGACCTGAGCCGAAGGCAAGCACTTAACTGACTGAGCCACCCAGGCGCCCCAATAATAAGTAATTTTTAATATCATTTTTATATGTCCTATATTTTCTCAATGTCTCAAAAATGTTAAAGTTCCCAAAAGACTGTCCCAGTGCAACATTGAGATGAAATGACTTATGATGTGCAATTTATCAGAGTTAGTGTAATGTATACACCAGAGTTGCCTGCTTAAGAACACATTGAAGACGGTCGATACTCCTAGCACCAAAACTTCCCTGTCATAATATTCTACTTAAACAATCAATAGACAAATAGGAAGATCTTAATGATTTAACATATTATTAGCATAATGCAGTGTCTGCTTGGAAAGCAACTTTGAACTGCAGTTGGAATTTGAAGCAAGTGATTTTTTTTAAAGGCCACTCTGTTTTTTTGGCAACTATCCATTGACAGCATGTTACTTTTGCTTTCTTTGTCAAGCACAGAAAAACAGGAAGCAAAAAATCAGTTTGGACAGGGGGTGGGAGTGGAGGGAGCTGCCAGAGAAGCGTGTTGTTTCCCACAGTGGGGTCTGGTCCACATGAGGCAGTAAGAGATCACTCAGAACTAGGCCTGAATCTCCTGGGCTATTCCTGCAAGCATTTTTTGGACACACAGAGAATTCTTCTGTACATGTGAGATTTCTGGATGTCTCCTAGGATTTGTTTTTACTTCATTTTATTTTATTTTAATTTTTCTTACATGCCTGCCGTGTGTATAAGACAGTGGAGTAAGTGGAGGACAAAAAGACTGAGGTATGGACATAGACCCAGCTCTGCAATGAATTAGTCATGTGACCTTGACAAATTAACTGAATATCCCATTTGAGCTCTGTTTTTTCATCCATGAAAACACTAAACAGGAGTAGGAGTTTCACACTCAAATTCCAAGGAAGGAATGCATTGTGGGAAGGCCCTGGAGGCAACCCAGAGAGGTGGTTTGGGCTGTGGCCAATTAGGGATATCTTGTGCCCCATCCAGAGACATTCAAATCTCATTAAAAAAGTAGTCATGCTCCAAGAGAGAACACTTGCTGGCTGCCAGTTTGAGCCCTCTGGACCAGATGATGTAAAAGGTCTTTCTTCATTCTATGGTCCAGACTCCCCTGGCACAAGAAAGAACCACCAAAGGATGTTGAAGGATGTGAAACTAGAGTGACTTGCCAAATAACATTTAGCTATGCATTATATCAAAAGCTTGAAGTGTGTAAAAAATAAACTTGCTCTAGATATACTAATTCTAAAGCAAAAACTAAATGAGTTCCAATTTAATTAGAATTAAATATACGATTAATAAATGGCTTTCAGGAATTTTTGAACATACCCAAAACTTACTACTTTGAAAAAAATATGTTAGATGATGGATATTAGCTTCAGAATAATTTACCATATTCTATGCAACTAGATATATATGAGCCAGACAGTGCTTCCCTTAATGACCACTAAGTAGGGACTCAATCCATCTGTCTCCATTAAAAGAAAGAGGAAGTGTTTTATATATAGAACAACTAAAATATCCATTGTTGCTTTATTCTACATTATGAGGAAACACAAATGCTGCTTCCCAAACTTTTCTGCTCACGTGAGACTTCTTTGATCATTTCCTAGTCAAAGAAGTAAGAATCTAGAAGAGGTGACCCAAATTATCACCCAATGGACAAGTCTCTCAATAAAAAATCACATATACTTTAAAGGGCTCCTTGATTCTGCCACATGGGATGTCATACAGACAGCAAGTTCCACAGAGCATCAGAGACAAATTAAGATATTTATAAGCTTCTTGTTTTTGAAGTAGATATAGGTTCATAGGAAATTGTAAAGATAGCACAGAGAGGAACTACATACCTTCACCCTGTTGTCCCCACTGGGTACCTGTCACATAAAGCACAATCTCAAAATTAGGAAACTGACATTGGAACAAAGTGTGTGGATGGTTCTGTCATGGGGTTGCATGTGTAGATTTGTGTAATCACAGTGCAGTGAAATACACAACTATTGCATCATGGCGAAGTTTTCCCATGGGGTTCCCATTTGTAGTCACACTCACCTCCTTACCCCCACCAACTCTAACCGTGCCATGAAAATTTTCTCCATCTCTGGATTTTGTAACTGTAAGAATATTGTACAGATGAAATCACATGGGAAATTATGCAGTGGCTTTTTTTATATTGGATTTTTTTCACTTGGCATATCCTTGAGACTTATTTGGGTTGTTCCATTTCTTTTTATTTGTGTGCATTCCTCTGTATTGCAGAGGAATATTCCATGGTACGGGTTTGTTTAACCATTCACCTATTTTAGAAGATTTTTAATAAAGATTTTTATTTATTTGACAGCGAGAAACACAGCGAGAGAGGGAACACAAGCAGAGGGAATGGTAGCAGGAGAAGCAGGCTTCCCGCCAAGCAGGGAGCACGATGCGGGGCTCGATCCCAGGACTCTGGGATCATGACCTGAGCCGAAGGCAGACGCTTAATGACTGAACCATCCAGGTGCCCCCCCTTTTTTTTTAAAGATTTAGAACATTTTTAATTTGTGTTAGATAAATGCCCAAAAGGGGAATCGTTGGGTCACATGTTAAGTATGTGTTTAGTGTTTTTAACGAACTTTCAAACTAGTTCCCAACATGGCCGCACCACTTTACATTCCTCCCAGCACTGTATGAGAGATAAAGTCTCTCTGCATCCTCATCAACATTTGGTATTCTCACTATTTTTTAATTTTAGTTGTTTTAATTGGTATGTAGTGATATCTCACCATAGTCTAATGGCTAATATGTTGAACATCTTTTATGCCCTCATTTGCTCTCCATATATGTGCTGTTTGACCATTTTTAAATTGGATTTGTTTTTTATTTTTTACTACTGTATTTTGAGAGTTCTTTATATAGTCTAGATATGATTCCTTTAAGTAGACATGGCTGGCAAATATTTTTTTTCACAATGTAGTTTGCTTTTCATCATCTTAAGAGGGCCTTTTGCTGAGCAGAAGTTTTGAACTTGATGAAGCCCAGTTTATGATTTTTTTCTTTTATAAAGTATGTTTTTCATGTTTGAGAACTCTAGTGAAACAAAAGGTCCTGAGGTTTTTCTTCTATGTTTTCTTCTAAACATATTGTAAGATTTTCTTAAAAGATTTTATTTATTTATTTATTTATTTATTTATTTATTTATTTGAGGAAAGAATGAGAAAGCATGAACAAGGGAGGTGAGGTGGAAATGAGGTAGAGAGAGAAGGAGAAGCAGGCTCCCCATTGAGCAAGGAACCCAATGTAGAGCTGGATCCCAGGACCCTGAGATCATGACCTGAGCTGAAGGCAGACGCTTAACCAACTGAAGCCACCCTAAATATATTATAGTTTTATATTTTGCTTTTAAATATATGATCCATGTTTAGTTATTTTTGGTATAAGATATTAGGTGTAAGTTGAAGTTTATGCATTATTTTTTTTGCTTATGGATGTCAAAACTTCAATGCCATTTGTCAAAAAGTCTTTCTGTCCTCCATTGAATCACTTTGGCATTCCTGTTAAAAATCAGTTGGGCATATGTGTGTGGGGCTGTGTGATCTGTTCCATTGTTCAGGGTATCTGCTGCTCCACCAATGCCACCCTGTCTTGATTACTCAAACTATATTATAAGTCTTAAACCTGGGTAGACTGAGTACTCACAGTTTATTCTTTTTCAAAATTGTCTTTAGCTATTCTAGTTCCTTTGTCTTACCATATATTATTTTATATTATTTTGGAATAACCCTTTCTACATAAAAAATGCTGTGAATTCAGCAAGAAAGCATTAAACCTGTATATGAACTTAAGGAGAACTGATATCTGTATTAAGTAGAGTTTCCCACTGTTGTGGGGGGATTGTAAGTGGTATTGTATTTTTAATTTCAGGGTCCATGTATTCATTGCTAGTGTATAGACATACAATTGATATTTTTGTATGGATCTTGAATCCCATGATGTGGCTTAACTCAATTACTAGTTCTAAAGGTTGTTTTTTTCTTTTCTTTTGGTAGATTTCTTGGGATTTGTTTACACATATATTTGTTTACAGACCATGCTATCTGCAAATAGGGAAAGTTTTCCCCCTTTTCTTTCTAAATTATATGCCTTTATTTCTTTCTCTTGCCTTATTGAAATGGCTAGCACTTTTAATACTGTATTCAAAAATAGTAATAAAACTGGTCATCCTTGCTTGTTACTTGTTTCTCCCTGCTTAGGGAGAAAGCATTCAATTTCTTCATCATTAAATATCATGTTAGTTATAAGGGGTGTTTTGGATGTTTTTTGTCAGTGCAGAATTTCTCACCTGTTCCTAATTTTCTGATATTTTAATCATGAATAAGTGTTGAATTTTGTCATTTCCTTCATCAATTGACAGAATTATGTGATTTTTTATGTTAATATGGCAGACTGCATTATTAATCTTTAAATATTGAACCAACTTTATATTCTTCAAATAAATGCCATTTTGTTAAGATATAAACATCTACATATTGCCAAATTATATTTACTAATATTTTATTAGGGATGTTTATTAGGATGTTTCATTAAATAAATGAATTTATTTAATGAAATAAAACAATATTTTATTAGGGATGTTCACATCTATACTTATGAATAATATTGGTCTTTATTTTTCTTTGTTTTGTACTGTCTTTGGTTTTGGCATCAGGATAACACTAGCTTCATAAAATGAATTGGCAAATGTCTCTCTTCTATTTTGTGGAAGATATTGTGTAACACTGGTGCTAATTCTTCTCTAAATCTTTCATAATTCTTCTTTAAATCAATTTTGAGGACTTGGTCCATTGCATCAAAGTTGTCGAATTTGTGTGTATAGAGTTATATCTGCGGTGATACCCTATTGCTTCATTCCTGGTGAAAGGTCTGACTCTCCACTACTCTTCCTCTGATATCACCTCAGAGAAGGAGTGGAAAAGCAACTCATTGCTACTGGATGAGATGGAAGTTCAGGATCCTAATATGGTCTAACTAACACCTCATGGAAGGAGGGGGTCTCTTTACCACCCAGCAGAGGCAAAAGTTTTGTTTCTTGTATTTTTAAAGACTTTACTTATTTATTAATCAGAGAGAGAAAGAAAAAAAGCAAGGGTACTAGCAGGCAGAAGAAGAAGCGGGCACCCTGCTGAGCAAGTAGCCTGATGCGGGACTTGATCCCAAGACCCTGGGATCATGACCTGAGCTGAAGGCAGATGCTTAACTGATTGAGCCACCCAAGTGTCCCAGAGGCAAAAATTTTGACTTCCTATTCATTATTTTCTGACATCACGCTGTCTAAGGAGATTGAGGTATCATTTTATAATCTGGAGAGTGTGACTATCTAAGCTTTCCATTCAGTCTTTGGTAGGAAGGGTAGGAGAATGGCACATCTTTTTTTTTTCCCTGTGGTCTTGGCTAGAGCGAAATGGTTATTGCCTAGAAGATTTTCTGTCTTTGTATACTGTCCTTTTCCTGGCCATGTGACCAAAGAAAACAGGATTTTATTTTATTTTATTTTATTTTATTTTATTTTATTTTATTTTATTTTACTTTATTTTACTTTACTTTATTTTATTTTATTTTATTTTATATATTTTTTTTTATTTTATTCTTAGTCTGTGTCCATTGGCATTTCTAGGTTGCTAGCTTCTCCACTATTCAGTCTGGGATATATGAAGCAAAAGAAAATGCAGAGAATTCATTTTCATTTTCATCGTCATCAAGTCCCAATGTCCCTAGTCAACCTTCTCTCTCCTTTTTAGAATCTTCTTATATTTGTTATACGTATAATGTCTAGAATTTTATGTTGTACTTAGTGGCAGGAATATAAGAGAGTATTTCTACTCCATCTATCTGAAAGCAGACATTCCCCCAAATAAAAGATATTTAGCCCAAATTTTTCATTCTTATGATGGTTCTTTTTGAACCTTCAGGCATATTTTCCATATGCTTTCTTTCATTCTTCCTTTTCTTTTATGGGGGAGGGGCAGAGAGGCAGAGGAAGAGAGAATCTTAAGCAGGCTCCACACCCCATGCAGAGCCCAACAGAGGGCTTACTCTCACAACCCTAAGATTGCGACCTGAGCCTAAATCAACAGTCAGATTCTTCACTGATTGAGCCACCCAGGCACCCCTCTTCTGACCAAATTATATAAGGAGGGATGTAATAAATGTAAGATAAAAATTGTCTTCATTATAAAAACTGTGATAGCCAAAAAAAAAATCAGGAAAGGGAAATACACTTCACTTTCTTTCAGTCAAAAATTATCTGGGCAGGGGCGCCTGGGTGGCTCAGTGGGTTAAAGCCTCTGCCTTCAGCTCAGGTCATGATCTCAGGGTCCTGGGGTCGAGCCCCACAACGGGCTCTCTGCTCGGCATGGAGCCTGCTTCCCCCTCTCCCCCTGCCTGCCTCTCTGCCTACTTGTGATCTCTTTCTCTGTGTCAAATAAATAAATAAAATCTTTAAAAAAAAAAAAAAAGAATTATCTGGGCAGCATAGCGCCCAAGAAAGTATAATTTCCAGTGTTTATATTGTTTCTACCTGAAAGAAAAAGCAGGCATTTAGGGAAAATGAGCTATTTTTGAAAACTTCTATATATTTTTTTAATATTTTATTTATTTCTTTGACACAGAGAGAGAGATCACAAGTAGGCAGAAAGGCAGGCAGAGAGGGGGAAGCAGGCTGCCTGCCAAGCAGAGAGCCCAATGTGGGGCTTGATCCCAGGACCCTGAGATCATGACCTGAGCCAAAGGCAGAGACTTTAACCCACTGAGCCACCCAGGTACTCCTGAAAACTTCTTTATTTCTTTTTGGGCTAATTTATACCAGACAGTAACTTAAGGACCAAAAAGTTTAAATAAATTAAAATGTGTATTTTGACTGGATGATGTACTCTAAACATATCTCCATTTTTGAGTAGCACAGGACAATGTAAAAAGGCTTCCCTGGAAAAGGCAATTCTCACATATATATTAACAGCCAACATATGACTAGATTTAAATGATCTGACACGATTTTGGTGGAGGTGACATATGCCTCACCTGATTTCTTATATTGGTATCTTAGTGACAAGGCATTTACATTTCTGCTTTCCTGGATTTCTAATTGAAAAGGAGATTGAAATCCAAATTAATGTTTTGGCAAAACAGTATCTAAATGATAATGAGCATATGTATTCATTTATGGTTAGGCAGTTGAGTATCATTTAGATTAAGATTAAACTGAGGTCTACAATATGATTTTCTACTTAACTTCACCTTCCTAGACACTTTTGCATAATGAACTGGTTCTAGAACACACACAATGTTTTGAAAAGCTTTAGATCTAGACACTATTTTTCATTTTTAATTATTTATGCTTCATTTACATAATTATTGCTCTCACTGGTTTGGATGTGTCTCAATTAATCAGATACTTCTAATACCAAGCCAATTACTTAAATTAAAATGAGATACCACTGTATACAATAAAATGCAACTTTTCCTCTCTTGATTTTGTGATAAAGTCAGCAAAAGTCCTTTGTTTTTCTCTAGTTCACAAAATACTTTATATCCAAGTTCGTAATAGCCATTGTTGTTAAAAATTACTTTTTAAACTATTAAGATTTATTCAAGATTTTTAATAGCACTGTTAATAACTTAATTTGCTATAAGCAGATGACAATGACTCATGTACTTTAAAAAAAGTAATAAAATTAAAGCTAGATAATCAAATATTAGATAAAAATGCACATAATAACAAACACTAGCAGACTACATTATTGTCCTATGGCTCTATTGTCTTATGGGTATTATGTCTTATGGCTATAATACAAAGCATCAAAATATTTTCTTTTTTTCTTATAATATAAATAAATCATAAAATCTTTAAGAGGCAAGCATATTGCTATTTGCAACTGGATCACAACGGGGCTTTTTGAATGGATCTAACAAATTCCCAGACTTCAATTTCCAATCGTGTTTCCTAATTAAACAAGATGAGATGAAGGAGGGGTCTGTTCTGTGTATGATGCTGGGTCTTGTGATAAGTTTTACATGCATGGTTCATCTAATTAGACCTCACATCGCTGCTCTCAGTTGCTGTAGCTCAGAGAATCTAAGTTTTGCTGTTGTTGGGTGTCTGTATTATCTCTTTTCCCAAATTCTTTCAATAAGTAAGCTCCAAAATTGGAAATAAAAATCAAGTTCTGCTGACTCTAGTTTTGCCTGTTATGCTGAGCCCAGTCCAAGCTCTTCTGTTTGCTATAAAATGGAAGTAGTTATGATAGTCTCCAACAGCAATGGCAACAAAAATACTTGGCTAGACCACTTTTCTTCCAAAACTTTTAGAAAAATATTAACAAACTGATAATGGTTATAGGAATGATTTTTTTTTAAAGGAAGAACAAACCACTTATGATTTTTAGTGTAACCAGGGAATATTCTATTCTGTTGTGGAGCAGGTCTGAGCTAGAAGCAGCAGTTCCTTTGTGTTCCTGGATCTCTCCCTCACAGTCAACCTTTTCAAATGCTAGTGAAGGCCTTGCCCCTCTTCACATCCAACCTTTGCTAGGGCACAAAAACAACTTCTTCCACCCTGAACACATCGACCTGCCAGAAGTTGTGTCCTGGTTAGCAATGATGAAATCCTCCTCTGCATGCATCCTGAGAGAAGCCAGACAAAACTTTCATTCTAGGAGAAAGCTTTGACTCAACTACAGCTGAGTCCTAAGTTCCAATCTCCTCTCTCTGTGAGATAAACCAGACAGCTTGTGTTAAAACTATTTTATACATCTGGGTGAATAAGCCTTCCTAAGAGGGGCATGCTTGACCAAGGTTGCCCAGAGCTGGAGTTTCCATGATGAAAGAAACTTGCTCTAAACACAAGAACCTCTCAGCAGAAATCCCCTGGGAGAGGCATATTCCAAACCAAGAAAACCACAACTCTGTGCATTAGTTGTTTTTCCTTTTACAGTGTCCAGGCAGATGGTGGGTCACCTAAAATGAGGACACAAACACCCTTGCTCTCAAGTTCTGCTAACCTGTATTTTATGTTATTTCATTTTATTTTACTTTATTTTATTAAGATTTATTTATTTATTTATTTATTTATTTATTTATTTGAGAGAGAGAGAGAGCGCACACAAGTGGGGACAGGGAGAATGGGAGAGGGAGAACCAGACTCCCCACTGAACAGGGAGCCCAATGTGAGGCTGGATCCCAGGACCCCAGGATAATGACCTGAGCCAAAGACAAATGTGTAACCAACTGAGCCACCCAGGTGCCCCTGCTAATCTATATTTTAATTTAAACAGTTCACGGGCTCAGATTAATCAGAACAAATTATTGTCAGGAGGAAGAAGCAAAAAATGAACAAATATGCATTGAATGTCACTCTGTACCTGTTTTTATTTTTTAATCCTCACAGCATACCTGTGAAGCTGATTTGATTTTCTGTCTCTGCCCAGTGAGCATACAGACTCAGAGAGGTAAACAGTTTGCCCAAATTCACAAATCAAGTAAGTGACACATAAAATAGAGAAACTACACAAAGCGTTCCTAGTTCTTAAACATCTACTATGGTACTAGAGACTATATTTTTATTTTTTTATTCAAGTAAACTTAACATACAGTGATATATTAGACTCAGATGTATAATATAATGATTCAGCAATTTATATATTTCTCAGTATCATCAAGATAACTGTATTCTTATCCATCTCCCTACCTGCTTTCTCTCTGACAACCACCAGTTCTCTGTGTTTAGCAATCTATTTTTTGTCTCTTTTTAAAATTTTTAAAAAGTTATTTATTTGAGAGAGAGAAGAGTGAGAGAGAGCATCATTGTGTGGAGAGGGGCAGAGGGAAAAGCAGATGGCCAACTGAGCACGGAGCCTGATGCGGGACTCAATTTCAGGACTCTGGGACCACGTCCCCAGCCCAAAGCAGACACCTAACTAACTGAGCCACCCAGGCATAATAAAGGATTTTGTGACTGTTTTTACACAAAGGCTTGGGAGTAGCTTGGGAGTTTGGGAGCAAGGAGAGAAGATAGAGATTGCTTAAGAGTAGGATAAAAGTTGCAACAACATGGCAGTACAGAAATTGCCAGTAAAGGATGGTCTGTGGTGGACCATGGCCAATAATCTTTGGGAGCAGTGATAGCTGGTCAGGTTGGCTAGCTTTTTCCCCCTTTCTCATTTTGAAATTCTGTTATGACACACATTTCCAGAAAACTATTTAACCGTGACAGTTAAGCGTTTCTCTTTTTCTGGGAACTAAAGAGAATGTTATATACAGGTGTTAGAACTCAGTAATATGAGTGAGAGATGAAAAGCCCAAAGAGAATATCATTCTCAATAGGGAAAAACTGACAGCCTTTCCTTTGAGATCAGGAACGTGACAAGGATGCCCACTCTCACCACTCCTCTTCAACATAGTACTAGAAGTCCTAGCAACAGCAATCAGACAACAAAAAGAAAGAAAAGGTATTCAAATTGGCAATGAAGAAGTCAAACTCTCTCTCTTCACAGATGACTTGATACTTTATATGGAAAACTCAAAAGACTCCACCCCGAAACTACTAGAACTCATACAGCAATTCAGTAATGTGACAGGATACAAAATCAATGCACAGAAATCAGTTGCTTTCTTATACACTAACAATGAATATATGGAAAGGCAAATTAGAGAATCTATTCCATTTACTATAGCATCAAGAACCATAAGACACCTGAGAATAAACCTAACCAAAGAGGTAAAGGATCTATACTCAAGGAACTACAGAACCCTCATGGAAGAAATTGAAGACACAAAAAGGTGGAAAAGCATTCCATGCTCATGCATTGGAAGAATAAACATTGTTGAAATGTCTATACTGCCCAGAGAAATCTATACTTTCAATGTCATCCCAATGAAAATTCCACCAGCGTTTTTCAAAGGGCTAGAACAAACAATCCTAAAATTTGTATGGAAACAGAAAAGACCCTGAATTGCTAAGGAAATGTTGAAAAAGAAAAACAAAGCTGAGAGCATCACATTGCCTGATTTCAAGCTTTACTACAAAGTTGTGATCACCAAGACAGCATTGTACTGGCACAAGAACAGACACATAGACCAGGGGAACAGAGTAGAGAGCCCAGATATGGACCTGCAACTCTATGGTCAAATAATCTTTGACAGAGCAGGAAAAAATATCCAGTGGAAAAAGACAGTCTCTTCAATAAATGGTGCTGGGAAAATTGGACAGCTATATGTAGAAGAATGAAACTTGACCATTCTCTTACACCATATGCAAAGATAAACTCAACATGGATAAAAGACCTCAACATGAGGAAGGAATCTATCAAAATCCTAGAGGAGAACATAGGTAGTAACTTCTTTGATTTTGGCCACAGCAACTTCTTTCAGGACATGTCTCCAAAGGCAAAGGAAACTAAAGTGAAAATGAACTTTTGGGACTTCATCAAGATAAGAAGCTTCTGCACAGCAAAGGAAAACAGTCAACAAAACAAACAGGCAACCCATGGATTGGGAGAAGATATTTGCCAATGACACTACAGACAAAGGTCTGATATCTAAGATCTATAAAGAACTCCTCAAATTCAACCCTCACAAAACATCATCATGTCAAAAAATGGGCAGAAGACATGAACAAACACTTCCCCAAAGAAAACATACAAATGGCTAACAAGCACATGAAAAAATGTTCATCATCATTAGCCATCAGGGAAATTCAAATCCAAGCCACACTGAGATACCATCTTACACCGGTTAGAATGGCCAAAATCAACAAGACAGTAAGCAACAAATGTTGGACAGGATGTGGAGAAAGGGGAACCTTCTTCCATTGTTGGTGGGAATGCAAGTTGGTGCAGCCACTTTGGAAAACAGTGTAGATATTCCTGAAGGAATTAAAAATAGAGCTACCCTATGACCCTGCAATTGCACTACTGGGTGTTTACTCCAAAGATACAGATGCAGGGAAAAGAAGGGCCACATATACCCAATGTTCATAGCAGCAATGGCCACTATGGCCAAACTGTGGTAGGAGCCAAGATGCCCCTCAACAGATAAGATATAGTCCATATATACAGTGGAATATTATGCCTCCATCAGAAAGGATGAATACCCAACTTTTGTATCAAAATGGACAGGACTGGAAGAGATCATGTGGAGTGAAATAGATCAAGCAGAGAGAATCAGTTATCATATGGTTTCACTCACGTGTGGAGCATAAGTGAAAACATGGAGGACATTGGGAAAAGGAAAGGAAGGGTGAATTGGGGGAAATCGGAGGGGGAGATGAACCATAAAAGATTGTACTCTGAGAAACAAACTGAGGGTTTTGGAGGGGAGGAGGGTGGGGGGTTGGGAGAGCCTTGTGGTGGGTATTGAGGAGGGCACATATTACATGGAACACTGGTGTAGTGCATGAACAACGAATCTTGGAATACTGAAAAAATAAAATAAAATTTAAAAAAAGCAGAGATAGTAGTAAGTTGGCAAGAAGTGACTGGGGAGGGGATTCTAGGAGCAGGAGATTGGAATGAGAGATAATAAATGATAACGAGGACAAGAAATTCTCAGAAATATTTGAGAAATAACTGAAATTTTTTATAGTCATGCCATATGGAAGCCATAAGTTATTTTTGTTGAATATTAAAAGGAAGTTATCATCAAAGATTGTAAAACAGGGTAATCACTTTACACAAAGAGAAAGAGTAGCCCAAGTTATTCAAACATTGGTAGTACCTACGTGCTAAGCCACTAGACTCAAATATGTTATTCCACTGGCAAGATAATCACAACTGTGGAGATTAATGCATCAGACTATGTTAGTCTGATGCCATTAAATATTCAAATTACTTATTGATTTTCCCTTGATCTGACTTCATGCTCATCCAACAAACTTCTAATTATATCTGACTTCTCACATAGAACTAACCAAGAGACATTGCCCTTCAGTGTTTATGACAGTTCATTTCTCACTGTGAATTAATAAATCGATGCTCTGATTTTATCCATTGACCTCATGTATGCATTTATCTTAAAGATGAAACCACTCTCCATTTGTTGTTGGTATCAGTTTTCAAAGCTAACAAGGTGAAGAACTAACCTCTGTACCATGAAAGGTATATCAAGGAAGTATCATCCTTTGGAATTATTTTCCCTAACAATCTGTCTCTTTTCCCACTTGAGCACTTTCTCCATTAAGCCATCCTATGTACAAGGATCTGTGTTTTAAAAAAATTATTATAAAAATAAGTATAAAGATGATCCCTCATTTTGAGACTTTATAGCTTTTGGGGAAGAAGAAATCTTCACAAATAACTTCATTCATTCAAAGTATTTATTGTTTAAGTAGTACCATATGTTAATGATAAAGAAAATAAGTACTAGAATAAATAAAATAATTTTTAAAATAAGGTAAAATAACTACATATGGGATTAAAAAGTTAATTCCACTCTAGCTAGAGAAATCAGGAAGAGCTATATGGAGAAAGTAAGCATTGAATCAGACTTGAAGGATGTGAGAGTTTTCAATAGGAAGATTTTTAGGAGAGCAGAAAAAGCAAAAGAGAGAGCAGAAGAGGGTGGGTTTGAAAACTCAAAACAAAACAATACCACTTGTTATGAATTGAATTATCCCTCTTCCCTGCTCCCTCCAATTCTTATGTTCAAGTCCTAATCCCAGTAACTCAGAATGTGACCTTACTTGGAAATAGCACTGTGGCAGATAATTACTCAAGTTAAGATGAGATCATTAGTGTGGACTTGAGTCTAGTATGACGGGTGTCCTTATAAGAAGGGAAAATTTGGACATAATAGAAGGAGAAAAACCATGTAAACATGAAGATGTTTCCCCACAAATCAAAGAAAGAAGCCTGGAACAGATCCATCCCTCACAGCTCTTAGAAAAAACCAACCCTATTTACTGACACCTTGCTCTAGGACATCTAGCTCCACAACCATGAGACAATTCATTTCTGTGTGTAGTAATTTGTTATGGCAGCCCAAGCAGACTAACATATCATTTTTGTAATAAGAGTTCCAGACATGAAGCTCATAGAAAATAAGCCTAGACAGGTAATTGAAAGTGTTTTGCTTTGTTTTTGTTTGTTTTGTTTTTGTTTTGTTTTAAGAGTCATAAACATCAAACAAAGAGTACAGCATGTTATCTTGAAAAGGTTGGAAAAGGAACAGAAAAATAATTATTTACAAACTCCTTACCAGTTACCAAGTATTATTAAGTAACTTTATCTCATTTATTTCTCAAAAGAAACCCTGGGAGAAAGTGTGATTAACACAGCTATGAACTGAATACCAGTCATCAGAAGTAATCAATAAATGTGCATTAAGTGAATAAACAAGCAATGGTACTTTGCCCTTGCTTGGGCTCAGCCACTATAAAGTCTTAGCATAGTGTTTTTTTCTTGGTAGGTTTCTCATAATATTTGTTGAGTAGGTTACCAAATGTCCTGAATCACTCCACAGTTCCTATTAAATGTGAGAAATTATAAATTTTCTCACTGGTTTAAGGATCAGTATCTCAAAGAGGAAGATCCATCTCCTCCTTCTGAGTAACAAGTTCATATGAAACAGAACAAATTAATTTTTGAACTGAAAAACATATTTCCACAACTATAGCTCCTTATATGCCCTGCTTACATGTCTTATCCTCTTTTTAAAGGAAATCAGTTCTTTGGTTTCTAATTCATATCTTTCACTAGGCATGGAGAGTAGAGCAGCATGGCTAGTCTAAGATACTATCTCCTGTAGTCCTTTGCATTTTCTAAGACTCCTTTATTTTTCTTAAGCTTGTTTTTCTAGAGAGAGTGATAGTATAGAGCAGCCCAGATCATTCTAAATCCTGCTGTAATCAAGTAAGAAGAGAAAGCCCTTACACTCAGGAAAGGAAAACCATAGACTTTACATTCTTTTCTAAGAAGCATCATGGGACTCTGTGGCCCAGTCAGTGTAGCTCACCTATATAAGGCACATTTCTCAATAGTGCTGGGAAGAGAGAGTATCTAAGATAGAGTGAGAGGTAAGTAAGCACTCTTAAGTAAAGATCCAACTTGAACCCAAGTTGAACCCTAACTTCTTAAATTTAGCCCTAGCTGTACCTGTGGAAAACTGGTAAGAAGACCCATCACTGAGAAACAAAAGAGCCTCCTGGAAAAGAAATAAAGAATTCATCTCAAGGGAAGAGGAAGTGGAGGTGCCAGAAGCTAAGGATCCCTGAGAGGGAAGGAAAACTTGAAGTCAGGCATGATGCCTACTCTTCAGCTTGTCTCCAAGTGTGGTCAGCACATGCTTTAACTGAGTCCTGGGGAAAGAAGACTGCCATACAAGAAAGACATGAACAAGGAGCTCTGCTATTGTCACTCTGGCACTGACATAAGCAGTCACTGTAGCAGCACCACCTCTTTTCCTTTTGGATCTCAGGGGACACCCTTCCTGGGGACTCCCACTGCTGTCTGAGGGGTGCTTGAAGCTGTGAGCTCTTCTGAAGAGCATGTGGATGGATGGTAGATTAGCAAGTGTGACTTGATATTAGCCTGGCCCTCACTGCTCTCCCTCTACACTGGACTTCTGTTTGTTCCTGCAATGTGGTAGGCCAGTCTCTCTGAAGAGCCTATGCACCTGCTCTACCTGGAAGCTTATCATCTGGGTCTTCGGTGGCTGGTCTCATCGTTCAAGTCTCACCTCAAGTGTCCATCTTTCAGAGCAGCCTTCCCTGGGTTCTCCTTCTACCACCCTGACCCCCTTGTAAGAGGACTACCTCATGTGCTAGTCCTCATATCACTTACACATATGGTGTTTTAAATGAATGTCTATTATACGTGTGCTATTCTTATTTATGATTGTAGCCCATCACCCATCTCTCTCCCAGGGAATTTAAGCTCTGAGAAGACAAAGACCTTGCCTATTCTATCACTTCTTTATGTCTAGTGCTTCAAACAGTATTGGGAAAAAGATAAGCTCCCAATAAGAACCTGTTACCTGCATGTGTTCTTACTCTCAGATAGGAGTGCAGGAAAAACATGGAATAAGAATGTATGGCAATGATCTTATTTTTTTGGTATCTGGGTATAAAGTGAGCATCTAGAATAATCCTGGGACTCAAGGTGAAGAGGAGTCTTAGGACAAGGCAGAGTTGTTGATGATCAGAGGAGCCTGGATTCAGGTAAGGGGATTAAGGTGCAGAGGCTCCTTTGCAGCCATCCTTCAGTCATTTCTTGGACTTCTGCAGTACAGAGTGGTGATGGTGCTCAGATGGCCTGCCTCCCCTTGTTGCAAGGATCCAACAGCAGCAAGGTATGTAGCCTTGGCCAGACAGGACCTTTCATCCCCCTCAAGTGGCACTAAGTAAGCACCTCCTCAGAGCACGCCTGCGCCTCCCTTGCCAACATTTCTTCGTGCAGCAGTTGCCATGGCACCGACCTGCCTGGTTGACGTCTAAATATAGTGATAAAAGATTTCATCTGCTCTCAACTACTAAAAGACAAATTTGAGGAGCAAAGAAAAATAAATGTTTCTGTGCCGTTATTTTTTTGAGGGGGGAGAATACATTTTAGTCTTTTTTTTGAGACATACGGAAGAGTGATTTATACTTTTTATTCATATTTAAGAGGTTATTTGTTGCATTATCATAGTGATGTTGTGTTAAAGTTTGTTTTTTTTAAGATCATAAGTTTTTCTGGGAGTGGGGGGTGATACATAAACAATTATGTTCTAGAATGACTATTTCAGTAATTCTCAAGTAGGTATGACATACATGGAAATAACTTGGGAAAAAAACACCTTGTGACGACTTAAAAACATTTTAGGCTGAGGGGAGAAAATACATATTAAAGGGAAAAAGAGAAGAGGGAATTTATTTATCCAAAGCTATAACCCAAAGAAAAAGGCAAGACTGTACAACTTCATGGCCACAGATAAACTGTCTATGTATTATAAGACACTTCAGTTTAGGACAGCCAAGATGACAATCCTTTGCAATGGTTATATTTATTAAAAGGCCTTTGAATACATTCTAAGAATTTGTTCCCTTTTTCAGAATAATAAACAACAGCTTTAACTTTGAGAGAACTCACAAAATGTAAAGCCCTCAGAAAAAAAAGTATTAAATCATGAATGTACCAGTTTGACTCTGGAATCTTAAACTGTTTGTTCATGTTAAGCAGACTGATTTATTTTAAAACCAGCCACTTTGAACAACATGAAAAATAAGTTACTCCTTTTTCTAGGGTAATTCCTTCCTCTAGACTTGGTTTGTGCAGGAGCCTTGGAGCCTTGGGCACAGAGTCAGAAGCATGTGTGCTACTGGCTGTGGAAGGGAGGGTCTATCTGCTCATCCTTCATCCCTGAGCTCACCCAGAGCCTGACACACAGGAAGGACCCATCTAAGCCAGTGTGATGCCTTTGGTGGATGCTAACAGAATCAGGACAGTTGTCCTTAAGGCTAGCATCCTGACAGTAAAGTGGGGCTTGGCCAAGACTGAAGAAGTGTCTTTGAACACCACCCAGAGGGACTAGTTTACTCATGCTGTGTGCCCTGGAGAACTCAACTTCAAATCTTTGAACACAAATGGTTTCAAAGGTAGAGAATGGGGCTGTGAGCCATGCCCATCCTCAGGGCAGGTATGAAATAACCCTGAGAATGTGTTGCTTTCTGTCAGGGCTGCCATGTCTCAGAGCAGCACCTCTGTCTGCAGCAATACAAAGTCTCAGAGAGGGACCCATTGGGTGCCAACCTTACTTGTGTCTAATGGTCCAAACGTTGTCTTCTAGGTACTCTTTTAACACAACATCCCATTTAAAGTGGCTGCCTTCATGGTGAGTCGAGTGGGCACAGTGTTTGTGTGGGAGCCCTATGTTTGTCTTCCTTTCTAGACTCAATGGGGTCTCCTCCATTTCCCTCACATTAACCCAGTGCTCGGCTACCCAAAAGTTCTATCAGAAAAAAATTCTGAAAAATTAATTTCCACTAAGCTGTTAACCACAAAATAGAGTTCAGCATCAAGGAATATTTATTTTTGAACAAATAAATGAAGAAACACGATAATATTTAATACAAAGACCTAAATTGCTAACCCCTACTGTAGTGGTTTCTCAAAATGTGCACATAGTCATTAAACTATTTTATGTAAGCAACAAGTTGAGTGAAGGAATTAGTTGTGTTAACTTCAGCCAGAGGAAAGTCATGTGGGACAAGACGAATGAAGCCAATGGACTTGATAAAGAATGAAAACTAACTTTGGGGGATGTCTCAACAATCAGCACCTTCCACTCCATATTTTTTTCTGCAATTTATGATTTAGTGCATCATTAATGAAGCCAACTGTATCTCATTGATTGTCTCATGAATTTGAGATAACACAGTTTCTATTTTTTGGGAGAAAGGGACAGAAAGAGAAGAGGTAGAGGTAGGTGAATATGAGCAATGTGTTGAGGTCCATTTCAACCCCTTCTGTCAAATCTATTCAGAGTCTCCGAAGAGGAGTTAATAGGGTCCTAGGAATTGTGTACAACTTAAACTCCATCAGACCTGTGCTGTGGTCCACATTTTGGGCAAAGATGAGGGCCCAAGAAGTGCTCTCAGAGCCAGAGGGTTAAGCCAATTTTTCTGCTTTGGTCAGCTCTTCTTCCTCCCTCTTAAGCAATTCTCATCTCTACCTTGAGCCATTTCCCCACTTAAATGCCTCTCCCCACCAGATGGTTCTCATTTGGCTTCATCCATTCAGACTTAATTCCATTCAAAACCTGCTTCAGGAGGCACCTGGGTGGCTCTTGATATTTGCTCAGGTCATGATTCCAGTGTCCTGAGACACCCCACACTGGGCTTTGTGCTCAGCGTTGAGTCTACTTTAGATTCTCCCTCTGCTTCTCCCTTCACTGGTGCTCTCTTTTTTTCTAAAATAAACAAATCTTAAAAAAAAAAACCCACCTGCTTCAAAAACTCCAGTTCAGATCACCCACTGTCCTTAACTGCCATCGTGTTCACAATGCAGTCAGAGTTTGTTGTCCTTTCATATAATTCTCTGGCTTGTGTTTCTTGTTTTGTATGTCCACTACATTCCAAGTATCCTTGAAGTCAAGAGTCATTCCTTCCTTTAGTTAACAAGCACATGCCCTAAAGCTTCCTCTCTCTCACCAACTGGGGGAAAAGACACTGAGCAAAAGAACATGGAAATAGATATCTGATTATAAATTGTGACAAGTGAAAAGGAAAAGAACTGAATATTGTGAGTGAAATGATATTGGCTAAAGCTTAGTGATCAAGGAGGAAATTGGTAGGAGATGATGTAGTCGTCGGGAGACTACTCCCATTAGTGGGGAGAGTATGCATGGAGGGTCTCAGAAGTCGCTACCATGAATCTGAGGTTTTATTCTGAGGACAAAGGAGTCCAATGAAAAGATGTGGGCAAGAGAGTGATTTGAAGTTATATTCCTGTCACATATTTCTATGAAGCAATCAACCCAACTTTAGATACACAGTAAAGTTTATTATTCAGTCCATGTGGCAGAAGGAACAGAGTAATGCTGATTGAATTGAGTCAGCATTGACATACTTTCAGGTAGACAAGCACGGCAGTGACCCTCTACTGTGATAAAAGAACAAACACCAGAAAAAACCATGACTTGCTGTGTTATATTCCTTTTCTCCTTTTCCATTGGAAATTTTGTAGTCTTAAATAATCTGGTCAATTTACATAGATGTAAATTTAGAGTCCAATCACTATTTCTGAACAAATCTTATTTTGGAGAGAAGTTTTTTTATCAAGGAGTGATTTTTAACATGTTTAGATTCTTTAATGAGTTGAAGCAACTTATGTCTCTGTCAGTTGAGAAAAAAAAACCCAAACACGTAAAAAGTACATTATCCTCTCCATATGCTCTTTGAAGATGCAGCTTAACTAAAATTGTGTGGTATAGATCATCAATATCTTGAAGTCTATCTCTGGACCTGCTCAAACATAGAGATCAGCTGGGATGACTTCTCTCTTTC
>CM053606.1:98383273-98405907 GCA_028646535.1 Procyon lotor | reverse complement strand
AAAAAAAAAAAGCCACTGTGGCAGCTTTACTTTCATCACAAAAAAAAAAAACCAAAAAAAAGATGAGTTATAGGGCACCTGGGTGGCTCAGTGGGTTAAAGCCTCTGCCTTCGGCTCAGGTCATGATCCTGGGATTGAGCCCCACATGGGGCTTTCTGCTCAGTGGGGAGCCTGCTCCCCCTCTCCACTTCTGCCTGCCTCTCTGCCTACTTGTGATCTCTCTCTCTCTCTCTGTGAAATAAATAAATAAATAAAATCTTTTTTAAAAAAAGAAGATGAGTTGTAAAGCAAGTTGGTCTGGTTTAAAAATGTTTCTACTATAAATATAAATGTACAGAATACAGGCATTTATAGAAAAATATTTTATAATATGATAAATTACTTTGTTTCCAAAGCACATATCAATTATGGACTCTCTATTTTATTGTATTTTTGGTTTTATACAGTCATTGCCTGTGCTATTACTTCCCATTTATCATCCACAGGTACGTATAATATTCTTCTAGTTAAGAGGACAGAAAATATATGGTCCCTTATCTCAAAGCACTTGTGTTTGCTTTTGCCAATAATTGATTGACTGGCGCAGATGTCAAGTTTAATATAATCACCACCACCTGCCTGCTCATATACCTTGAAAACCAATTCACTGATGTGCTGAGTCTACTGAGTCAATGAACTGGTTGGGTCCCTTGGTAGGTAAATTTTACCAGAACCACAATGCCTTGATGATGGTATTGCAACCAAGTCAAAAAGAACTTAAAACCTAAATCTACACAATTTTTCTTCAAAGAATGACAACCCAACTAAACCCAGATCAGGATTTTTCAAAGCAATGTCTGAAGAAAAGAAAGCATAACTAAGCAAGCCTTTTCACGCAGAGATGCCACTTAACTCTCCACTGATATCAGAGTGCCTACAGTTCACTGCATGGATGAGGCTATGTCCCACTTCTTGTTTTTGCTTATTCTGGCCTCCTCCCCAGTTGGGATAGCTTTCCTTTCTCTGATCTTTTTAATTGGTTAACATTATTTATGCTTTTAAAATTTAGCTCAAGTATCATTTTCTTCTGATGGCTTTCCTTGTTCACCCCTGACATGACCTCTAAACCCTATTGTTCTCATATGTTTGTCTTCTCAGTCTCTTCTGCCTCCCTCTGCTGGAGCTCCTCCTCACTGTATCGTCAGCATGTCTTCTTATGTCTGATTCACCCACTAGAGTTATAAATCTCAGTGCATGTTTCATAAATGAGTGCATCCTAAACACCTAATTATCCTTAGGTGTGTTAGCACTTGAGCTAGGCACAAGCCTAGAACAAATAAAATATAATTTATTTATACATGATTTAGCGATATTCATTTTTGAGTAGCTTTACAGGAAGATATTTATTCACACTAAAGTTTAAGAATAATGCAGAAGACATTGTAACTTCATGAGGGCAGGAAAAATGACTTCATCTGTATTCCTAGAATCTTAGCATAGCGGCTAGCACTTGAAAAACGCTTGTGGAATAAATGAGTGTAAGGATAAAAGAGTCAAAACAATATAGAAAAGTAACAAAAACAAAAGTTGGTTCTTTGAAAAGATAACCAAGGTTGACAAAAATTTACAGAGGTTAAATGAATGGCTTAAACAATAGACATTTATTTCTCACAGTTCTGAAGACTAAAAGTCAAGGTTCCAGCCAATTTGATTTCTGGTGAGAGCTTTCTTTCTGCCTTACAGACAGGTATCTCCTTGCTTTGTCTTCAAATGGTTTTCTTTGGTTCCTGCACAGGGAAAGAGAAAGAGAGAGCTCTCTTTTGGCTCTTATTTTAAGGATGCAAACAAATCCTATTAGCTCAGGCCCCATCCTTATGATGATTCAGAGGTCATGGAAACTGCCACTTCCACCATAGGCCCAAGGGGCAGGACCATTTCCTTCTCCATTACAAAGATTGTGGCCACCTCTCTGCTTTGAGGGAGAAAGCATACCTGTGCCCAGTGCCCAGAATCTTCATAGAAAGTCCTGTGGGTGTGCTGCTCCAAGAGCCCAAAGGGGTATGGCTCCCTTGAAGAACTGAAGGGTCAGGCCTGCTCTGCAGTCTTGGGGGTGACACTGCCACCCCCTGTGAGCCTGGAGGGCAGAGCATCGAACTGAAGGGGATTATTTTCAAGACTTACAATCTAATAGAATTTGCCTTGATAAGTTTTGTACTTGCTTAGGGCTGACAAAGCCCACCCCTTTCCACCTTCCAGTTATGCCCAAACACCACTGTATTTTGGAAGTACATACCATGTCTGGTTTCATAGTTTCAGAGTTGGAAAGGAATTCTGGCTCAGGATGGATCATACCCGGAGTCTCACCCTTATCTGATTTAGATGAGATTTAGATAAGACTTTAGAGTAGATACTGGAATGAGTTAATACTTTGGGAGCTATTGGAATGGAATGGTATATTTTGCATATGAAAAGGACATGCATTTTGGAAGGCAGGGAGGAATGTTTTGGACTGAATATTTATGTCTCCTTAAAATTCATATTTTGAAGCACTAACAACCAGAGTGGCTATATTTAGAGACAGGGCTTTTAGGAAATAATTAAAGTTAAATAAGGTCATAATGGTGGGGCCTTGATCTAAAAAGATTCGTGTCCTTGTAAGAAGAGACATCAGAAAGCTTGTTCTCTGATGCACATAGTCAGGAAGTGGACATAGTGAGGAAACCCATGTGCACACACAGCAAGAAGGTGACCACCTACAAGCCAGCAGGGAGCTCTTACCAGAAACTGAATCAGCCAGCACCTTGGTTTTGGTCTTGGACTTCCTAGCCTACAGAACTGTTAGAAAATAAATTTATACTGTTAAGGCTATCTGGTCTATGGTATTTTGTTATGGTAGCCTGAACACAGGTATACAACCAAATAAATAAACAGATATGGATGATAGATAGATAGATAGATAGATAGATAGATAGATAGATAGATAACAGATAGATAGATTGATAGATATAAATAAATAACAAACAAACAAATAAATAAATAAATCCGAACACTTAAATTATAAAAATCAGGAATAAGAGAGAAATGACTTTACAGAAACAAAAAGAATGATAAGAGGTTATTATGAACAACTATATGGTCACAAATTGGATAGCTTTAATGAAATTGACAAATTCCTCAAGAGACACAAACTATCAAGACTCAGGAAATAGAAAATCTAAACAGATCTATAAGTAAAGATTGAATTAGCAATCAATAAATTGTTTTAAACTACTCACAAAGAGGGCGCCTGGATGGCTCAGTGGGTTAAAGCCTCTGCCTTCAGCTCAGGTCATGATCTCAGGGTTCTGGGATGGAGTCCCATGGGGCTCTCTGCTCAGCAGGGAGCCTGCTTGCCCCTCTCTCTCTGCCTGCCTCTCTGCCTACTTGTGATCTCTCTCTCTGTGTCAAATAAATAAATAAAATCTTAAAAAATAAAAAAATAAAAAAAATAAACTACCCACAAAGAAAACTCCAGGTCCAGATGGCCTTGCTAACATGAGTTATACCAAATATTTAAAGAATCAACAACTATATTTTACAAACTTTTCTAAAAAATTTTAAGAGAAGGAATTACTTTCCTACCCCATTCTATAAGGCCAGCATTACTGTGATACAAAACCCAGACAAAGATACCCCAAGAAAATGAAACCACAGAATCTCTTTATTAATTTGGTGCAAAATTATCAACAAAATGTTATCTAACCAAATCCAGCAACATATAAGTAGAAATATATGCCATGACCAAGTGGGATTTATCACATGAATGCAAACTTTGTTTAAGAGTTAAAAATCAATTAACATAATACACCATTTCAATAGAAACAAAAAGGGAAAAAGCCATATGATCTACTCAATATATGTTAAAAAAAAAAAAAGCATTTGACAAAATGCAACACACTTTCTTGATTAAAACAAAACAAACAGAAAACTCAACAAACTAGGAATAAATAAAGAGAACTTTCTCAACCTGGTAAAGGACAACTATGAAAAACCCAGATCAAGCAGAGTAACTATTAGTGAGACCAAAAGCTTGCCCCTAAAATCAGGAACAAAATAAGAATGCCTATTCTCAGTAGTTCTAGTCAATTTTGCTCTGGGGATTTAGCTAGGGCAATTAGCAAGGAAAAAATAAAGTGACATTCATATTGGAAAGGGAGAGGTAAAAATCTCTATTTGCATAGTACACAAATATATATGTAGAATTATAAGGAATCCAAATTAAGAACCATTAGAGAAGTGATGTCAGGAAAATGCAGATGAGATAGTGCAAAGGGCCAATCTCTTCACAGAAACCTCAAAACATCAGGCAAAACTGTCAGTCAGAATCAAGTTTGTCAAAGGTTCACAGAAACCTAGCGAATGATGAATTGAGGAAAAGACAATATAGAGCGGTAAGAAAGTTTTGTGGCATTTTAATTTGCCTTTGCCACACTGTCGTCCTTGCATGTTGTCCTTATATGCAGTGTATAAAAATGTAATTTGTGGCGATAGCAATGTAATCACAACATAGGTGGGTAGATCTATTTAGGAGTTTCTGCATGCTATTGAAGGTAAACTGATATCAGTTCACACTACATTTATAAATTAGGATGTTGGTTGTAATCCTTGCAGTAACTACTAACTAAATAACTAAAAATAAAGATCAGCAATCAAAAATTTCTCAATAAAAGAGTGTCCCAGACCAAATGGCTTTACTGGTAAATTCTATGAATCATTTAAAGATAAATTAACACCAATCCACAAATCCTTCTTAAATTTTCTTAAAAAAAGCCAAATAAATAAAAATAGAAGAGGAGGGGATAGCTCCTAACTCATGCTATAAGACCAGTATTACCCTGTTACCAAAGTCAAAGATACCACAAGAAAACTATAGATTGGTACGCCTTATGACTACATAGATTTAAAAATCCTCAAAAAAATACTATAAGCTGAATCCAATATCATAATAAAATGGTTATATACCAAGACCAAGAGGGATTTTTTCCCAAAAGTTTAGAGGTGATTCAACATAAAATCTATGTAATATACTACATAATTAACAGAATGAAGAAAAAAATGACCATTTAAACTGATGGGGAAAGAGACATTTGATAAAATACAGTATCCTTTCATTTAAAAAAAAAAAACTCAGAAAACTAGGAATAGAGGAAATTTCCTCAACATAATTAGATCAATATATGAACAACTAACCGCCAAAATAATGCCCAAGGGTAAAAGATTGCAAATTTTCTCACCAAAATCAAGAATAAGACAAGGACACCTACTTTTATCACTGCTATTCACATTGTACTAGAGGTCATGGCCAGAAAAATTAAACAAGAAAAAAAAATAAAAGCCATCCAAATTGGAAAGGAATAAATTAAAATATTTTTATTCACCAAGGACATGATCCTTTCTGTAAAAATCCCAAGTGAATTTATGCCAAACAAAAACAAAAACAAACCAAACTATTCAAGCTAATAAATGAATTCATCAGAGATAGGATATAAAATCAACACACAAAAACCAGTTGCACTTCCATATACTAACAATGAACAATCTGACAAGGAAATTAAGAAAATAATTTCATTTACAATAGCATGAAAAAGAGTAAACTACTTTGGAATAAACTTAACCAATGAAGTGAAAGATTTGTACACTGAAAACTACATAACATTTCTGAAAGAAAATTTAAAAGATCTGAATAAATGAAAAGGCTTCCTGTTTTCATGGACTGGAATACTTAATATTGTGAAACAGCAATACTGCCCAAAGCAATCTGCAGATTCAGTATAATTCCTATCAAAATTCCAAAGACTTTTTTTTTCTGCAGAAATGAAAAAACTGATCTTCAGATCCATGTGGAATTGTAAGGGGCCTAAATAGTCAACACAATCTTAAGAAGAACAGTTGAAAAACTCAGACTTCCTGATTTAAAAACTTACTACAAAACTTTAGTAATCAAAATAGTAAATAGTCCTGGCATAAGAATAGAGACTCAGTCAACATAGAAATGAAAGTCCAGTAATAAACTCCTAAAGACATCTAATCAGTTGATCATTTATATAAAATATCCAGAATCGGTAAATCCATAGAATTGGAAGGCTGACTGGTGGTTGCCAGGTGCTGTGGGTAGATGGGGCTAGGGCATGACTCCTCATGGGACACAGGGCTTTATTTATGGTGAACGAAAATATTTTGGTACTAGACGGAGGTAGCAGTCACACAACACTATGAATGTACTAAATGACACTGAATTGTACACTTTAAAAAATCTTATGTGAATTTCATCTTGCTAAAAAAACTATTAGGACAAATAAATAAGTTTATCAAGGTTGCAGGATCAAAGATCAATATAAAAAAATCAATTGTATTTATGGGGCGCCTGGGTGGCTCAGTGGGTTAAAGCCTCTGCCTTCGGCTCAGGTCGTGATCTCAGAGTCCTGGGATCGAGCCCCACATCGGGCTCTCTGCTCGGCGGGGAGCCTGCTTTCCCCTCTCTTCTCTCTGCCTGCCTCTCTGCCTACTTGTGATCTCTCTCCTTCTGTCAAATAAATAAATAAAATCTTTAAAAAAATCAATTGTATTTATATCCACTAATAATGAACAATCCAAAAATAAAAGTTAGAAAACAATTATAGTTGCAGGAATATCAAGATCATAAAATATTTAGGAATAAATTTAACAAAAGAAGTCCCAAACGTATACTTTGAAGAATTCAAAATATTGTTCAAAAATTAAAACAAATCTAGGTAAATGGAAGGACAACCTTGTTCATGAATCAGAAAACCTAATATTGTTAAGATGGAAAGATAGCAATACTCCCCAAAATGATCTAAAATTTTAACCCGATTTCTATCAAAATCCCAGTTGGCTTGCAGAAATGGTCAAGCTGATCTTAAAATTCCCATACAAATTCAAGGGATGTAGAATAGCCAAATAAACCTTGAAGAACAACAAAGTTAGAGGACTTATATTTCCCAAATTCAAAACTTATTATGAAATTACAGTACTCAAAACAATATGAAGCTAGAATAAAGATAGACATAAAAATCAATGGAATAGAATTTTGGGTCTGGAAATAAGTCCTCACATTAATAATCAATTGATAATTGCTAGGGCAAGACAATGCAATGAGAAAAGTCTTTTCAACAAATGGTGCTGGGTTAATGGGATATCAACACACAAAATAATGACCTCTACCTCATATCATATATAAAAATTAATTGAAATGAATAAAAGACCTAAATATAAGAGCTAACACTATAAAAGCTCTTAGAAGAAAACAAAGATATAAATCTCTATGCCTTTGAAATAGACAATTGTTTGTTAGATATAACGCCAAGAGCACAAGATACAAAAGCAAAAATTTAAAAAGTGGATATGAGAATTGAAAGCTCTTATGCTGTAAATGAAACCATTTAGATATGAAATGGTGACCCATAAAATAGGAGGAAATATTTGCAGATCATATATCTGAGAAAGGACTTATATTCAGAATATATATAGAAACCTTACAAGTCGGGGGGCACCTGGGTGGCTCAGTGGGTTAAAGCCTCTGCCTTCGGCTCAGGTCATGATCTCAGGGTCCTGGGATGGAGTCCTGCATGGGGCTCTCTGCTCAGCAGGGAGCCTGCTTCCCCCTCTCTCTCTCTACCTGCCCCTCTGCCTACTTGTGATCTCTCTCTCTGTGTCAAATAAATGAATAAAATCTTTAAAAAAAAAAAAAAAGAAACCTTACAAGTCAATGAAAACAAGCCATCCAATTAAAAAAAATGGGCAAAGGAGCTGAGTATACATTTCTCCAAAGACGTTATAAAAATACCCAATATGCACATAAAAAAGATGTTCAACATCATTAGCCATGAGTGCAACTGAAAACTGCAATGAGGTACCACCATTCCACACTCACTAGGATGGGTAAAATAAAAATTAAAAAAATAAAAGAAAAAGATAAGAACAAGTATTGATGAAGATGTGGAGAAATTGAAAGCCTTGAAACTTATCGAAAATATAAATTGATGCACCCACTGTGGAAACAGTCTGGTCATTCATTCCTCAGAAGGTGTGTTAGTTACCCTTGGACTCAGCAGGTGTGTGCCAAGAGAAAAGTCCCAGCTATATACCCAAGAGAATTGAAAATATGTCCATATGAAAACTTTTATATAAATAAGTCACAGAAAATATCAATGAACTGATGAATGGATAGGTAAAATGTAGTTCTATACTATCCATTCTATATAATGGAAATGGAGTTCTGATCCAGAACTGCAACTCTTTTGAATAATTGAGACATAGATGAAGCTTGAAAACATCAAGCAGAGTGAAAGAAGTCAGACACAAATGTTTGTTATGCGGTTACCGTGATGTGAGTGAGGTAGCACTTCTAAGGAGCTCCTGTTTCAGCCTCTGAGTTAGATATACTGGGAGGCAGACATACTAATAAAGCACTTAACATGCAGTCATAGAAATATGTTTCAATCAAGAATGTGATTGAAAAAAATTCAAAGAACACATAGGTTCTGTTTTGAGTGATTTGTATAATGAAAACAGACATCAAAATAAAGCTACACATTCTTATGTTGGAGACCAAAGATAAATTTTGACTTTTCCTATAATATTAAAATGCTTATTAGCTTCAGGCAAAAACCATCTGCCTCAATTTCAGGTGACTGTCCCTTTAAGACATGTAAGTGCGTCCATAAAAGAGCTTTTCCTGAAGGGAATCAAATTGTTGAAAACTAATATTTTCTTTAGTATCTTATACCAAAGAACTGAACATTTTCTTAACAATCAACTTTTTGCATCTATATCAATAGGTACTAAGCCCTCCACGCCTGTGTTCCAGTTCCAACTTTGGACCTTACTAGATTATAGCCCTTCCCACTAATTGGTCTCATAATTTCTGGATTTGAGATAATAGAAATTGGTGACCGCTAATATGGGAGGAGTGTGTGCCAGTTTACCCAGCATGTTTATACCTCTTGGCTCACAGGATCCTCGGAAATAGGCATTATTACAACTCCAATTCCCAGAAGTGGAAACTGATGCTCTGGCAGGTTACATGTCCTGCTCACAACTCATGAGTATGGATCTCAGATCCAGGTTCAGACCCGAAAGACTGCACTCCCTCCACAGTAGCCACACAAACTGGAATTGGGACATTCCTGACCAAGTGTCCCAGTTTCATTTTCAACCTCCTCTGGCACATTTCCACTGTCACCACCCACACTCTGTGAGACTAAGCCCCTCTAGATACAGGGTGAAAACTCCTTAAGATAAAGATCTAGTATTCATATTAAGGCTGTGGTAAAATACCCACTGTTTCAATTATATAATTTTTGTCCTGAAAAAGAACAATGCAGTAGCTGCTAAATGGCTAAGATATAAATTGCTTTTATGAGTGTACAAATGGTGAGCCTTGAAGCATTGGTCTGCCTCTGGCAAGAACCCTGTGGCCTTATCATTATTCTGTGCTGGTTCCTTTGCTCTTCATAACATCAGGTTCTCCCAGATGGGCATATTCTATTTTGGAGGCAATGAAATGCTGAAGCTGAAGCAACCCTGAACACATCCTCCATTCTGGAATGACAGTGGAGCAACACAAACCATTAGGCTCTGGTCCCCAGACAAGCTGTTAGTCAATACTGGGCCAGGTCACAATGGGCATCCGGACATCCTGGGCTTAGTAGTACCCTGTTTGTGGGCACACTGATATTAACCCTTGGTTAGAGCATTGTTGTTTCATCTTTGCTATGGCTCTATTGCAAGGTGAGATACACACTAGATTGGGAGTCTGGAAATTCTATCACAAACCCCTTGCACAATTTCCCAGTCATAAGGTCCAGGCCCCATCTAGACTAGCTTACTGTCTTTTTTAAATTTATTTTGTAAAGATTTTATTTATTTATTTTTCAGAGAAAGAGAGAGAGCACAAGCAGGGGAACAGCAGGCAGAGAGAGAAGCAGACTCCCCGCTGAGCAGAGAGCCTGATTCAGGACTCAATCCTAGGACCCAGGATCATGACCTGAGCATAAGGCAGACGCTTAACTGACTGAGCCACCCAGGTGTCCCATAGCTTCAAGTCCGCAAGTATGGATCCAAATGTTAAAAACAGCTAAAAATTGTATTTTTATTGGAAATGACAATATTAATGATGGCATTTTGAAGAAAAGAGCCCCTTGTGAAGAGAGAATCCTGGAGAAAACAAACAAACAAACGAACTTTAGTGAGGCTGAAGGATGATCATGTACTTAAACACTTACTACATAAATGTACATGATTTTATGCCTGGTATTATTAGGCTGCTATTGAATACTCTTGACATTCCATCAAATTGAAGCCTGTGTATCAAAATTCTGGCTCCTGAGTATGTTCATTGCAAAGGGCTTTCCAGACAATTAGCTAATAGCGCCTGTGGGGCAGGCACAGAACCCAGAGTGATTATCATTAAGCTCTTCAGACCTGAACATGCCAGCAGGGAGACCCTCCCCTCTGTGTTTGTCATGAGAAAATCTGACATACTTAGCAGCTCAGGGGAACAGCCATGCCAAATTGACATGCCAGCTGTGAAAACCTTCAGGGTTGAATTATTATTATTATTATTATTACTCTAGTAGCTCTTTTCTTTCATCATGGCTTTGAATCATTCCCAGCTTTCGCGGAGGGTCCTGTGCCAGCAGTTAATTACAAAGTTCTACCCCTGAGTATGTGCCTACTATTGTGACCCACCAGTCAGTGAGTGCAGTCTTTAAAATCACTTTTAAATTTACCAACCGGCCTAATGTGTACATCTTTCACAGAAGGATGAAGGTGAAATTGGCAGATGAGTCTGAAGATTAATGTTCACTGTTTGATTCATTATCCTACCAGTTTCAACACTTAACAACTGATAAAGAGGTTTTCTTTCTATTCTTACAAAGAAAAACAAGGTATTCTTAGATACAGGCTTGTGAACCTTCAAAGAGGGTTGTTTTGTTTTGCTTTTCTCTTCCTTACTCTTTTTCTTTATTGCTAGGACAAATAGATCAGAGTCTAATCTGATCACTAGGGTGGTACTTAAGCAGCAATTTTGATGTGATCAGAGGTTTATCTTCAGCATCATCACACACTTAGATGATTCATCTCATTTTTAGTGTGTCAACCGACGTGGCAGACATTTTTGTCAAAAAGCATTTCCAGAATCTCAGTTGTATTACCTCTTTGGGATTATATGTCTGGAACATATAGCAGCCAATTTAGAATTATGGTAATAATCTCTTACAAGCTCACAAAAAGTAAAAATGCATTGAACTGGGGCAGCACTAAGCTTGATTTTCACAGGAAACCACCTCTTGCTCTCTTCCAGTTAGAAATAATTTTACAATTCACAGATCGTCTAATAAGAATACATAAGTGATATGTTTTCCCATAGCATATAAAACCTCTAAAGCTGAGATTTAGCAGCTAAAATAATTTTAAAAATAAACACCTATTGTCATAGTGTATGTCACTAACACAATTGTGAAAAGGCTAGTCAAATCATGCTAAGAGCTTTATCACTCAAAAGGATCTGTCAGACTCCTGCCTGTATGGAACAATGCTGGGTCTGTGTACAGTTTCTATTCTCCAAAAATATAAAAGTAGGGGCAAAACACAAACACAAGAAACAAGAGAATGTAAATGACTTAAGTTTTGACTCGATGGCAATATGGACTTCTGTGATGTACAGACCTCCCCTTATTCACAGCCCTTTTATTTCCATCTGTGGGTACTGCTGTCTCACAACCCTATGCTCTCTGAAGAGAGGCTTCTAGGGCCACACTGCTGCCCCAAAACTGATCACAGCAAACTACAAAGGTCATCTCAGGGCTCAAGCTTTGGCAGGAACATCACGAGTTTCCACTGTGATTTGCCAACTTTCTATTTTTTAAAGCACAAGCACAATGACCATGCGTACACTCATAACCATCAATATATAGAACATTTGCTCCAAGAAATATAAAGATAACAAAACATCTGCTTTCAAGTAGCTTTAATCATTCTTCAGAAGGTACCCAAGGAGAAAGTCCTGATACTGCAATGCTCTGTTTCTAGTATTGCTCCAAAATGATCTAGTATGTTTTCTGATCAAAATGAAACATGAGCCACACACACAATTTTATTATTTTCTAGTTTCCCGATTACAAAGGCAAAAAGGCAAAGTGAAATTAATTGTAATAATACATTTTATTTAATACTACCCTAAAATATTATCACTCAACTTATAGTCTCTATACGTATGTTAATGACAGGCACCTGGGTGGCTCAAGTCATGATCTCAGGTCTGGGATTGAGTCCCATGTTGGGTTCCCTGCTCAGTTGGGAGTCTGCTTCTCCCTCTGCTTCTATCCCCTCTGCTTGTGCTCTTTCTCTCAAATGAAGTAACAAAATCTTAAAAAAATAATAATATTAATGAGAGATCTTTACATTTTTGTTCCGTATGAAATGTTTGAAATCTGGGGTGTATTTTACAATTACAGCACAGGTTGATCTTGACTGGCTACATTGCAAGTTGATAATCACATGTGACTATTATGCTGTAAAGTGCAAGTCTAGACTGCAAAATGTAAGTTTTGGACTTCCATTGATACATGTGATGAATTGGATCACAACTTTATGCATTATTCATCCCAGTGTTACTATTTTTATTTTTTACTACTTTTGTTTGTTTGCTTCCTTGTGATTTATCTCTTTGTTTGCAAGTTTATCAAGCAGTGCATTCACCAGGGGTGACAGGTCTAATTGAAACAAGCTCTCTTAAGTAAAAGGTGTTGACTTTCCTTCAGGACACCTAAAGATGCTGCTTGCTTAGGGATGTAATAAACACATCAAAAGAATAATTAAAAATTAAATATGAAAATAAATGTATGCAGTTCAATCACAAACCTGCAACTAATACAAATTCTGCAGAATAAAGGCCCAGGTCCCTACTGCAATTTTGTATGCCCTCCAATAACTGAACCCTTGCCTTCTATTCAGGTTTTCTTTTCTCCACTGCCACAAAACTGCCCTATGATCTAGTCATACCAATTTTTTTGCAGTAATCATCCACAAGCCTATAAGAGAGGTGTTTTTATCACTGTGTTATAGGTAAATAATATCAAGTTTGATGGGGTTCAATGAGTGGCCCAAGTTCACATATATGTTAAGAGATAAAGTTGGGAAACAGATCTTCTGACACCTTTGCAGAGCACATCCCACTCCATAGGAGGCAGGAAGACTTAGACTCTGCAGACCCTTTGGGAAGGGGGTCCTTAGCTGCTCAACTGATATCCTGAGTAGCCAGGCCAACCTTGGGAATTGCTTGCTGCTCTGCATGAGACAAATACAATATTTTACTGCAAGATTTGACTTGTATTTTGCAGTAGAATACTGTACACACTCACCAACTACAAAGAAGCAAGGAATTATGGTTTTGTTTCCATTTCAAACCACACCAAGTGTTTAACTTCTGTTTTTTCAAAAGCAGATCAGTCTCAGAGCTTGACAAGGTAATTTGAAGTAACATTATAATTGATGCCTTTGAAACTACTGTTGTGGCTTTGGGTTTTCTTCCTCTTGTTTCCAAAAACCTAGTATTTCATGTGGGTGAATAAAAATTGTTTTCATTTAAGAAATTGCCAGTATTAAAGGGATGAGTTTATTGGTTAGCAAATATTTTAAGGAAAGACCATACAGTGACACATAGAAATCATTTCTTCACTTTTGAAGTGAATGTGGCTTTATGATTTTCCAACCTTCATACTTCTTCCTGATTCTTTCCAAAGCCTGCCTTATGCAGCATATCACCACTGATTAGGACTGGCATCAGTAAATCAAGATGTAAAAAATTAAAATGTGTGCATCCTATTTTACTAGGGCTTCCTCATATTTTACTGTTGTCATCATTAAAGTCAATAAATAATCAAGAACACGTAATCAGCCACACCTTTTAGAGCACTACCAAAGTGTGATATGGAACCAATCAGTTAATTTTAAAATTTCAAAAGTGCCTGAATAGAGACTACAAAGCATAATCAACCAGTTTTGATTCTATGAAGGTCACGCTCAGGCGATGTAAGATAGTATCTTCAGCATACAGAGTGTATCAAAAGATTAGAGACCCAGTCATCGGGAGCATGAAGAAGCTGCCACAAGGAGCAAATGGTATCTCTAATTTTTGACATAGTAAAGAAAAAATCTCTGAACAAGAAATGCAGAGATACTAGTTGGCAATTAAGGGGATTAGAATTGATAGCAGGGTTCCAGGCATTGATCTAATGAACTTTGATGGAACAATCTCTGATGAGCATTCCATCAGTTGGTCGGTTTTAGATGAGTAGGACTTCCTATACCTCCCCAGCATCTTCAAAGAGGAAACAAACAAAAGGAAAGTAGTTAATTATTAGAACAAGTCTTGTTTGATAAGTATGTGCAAATTTATAATTATTGACTATATCACCAAAAATGAGTTTGAAAGCAAATGGCTTATTGTTTTCTTTGATAAAAGCCCTCTTACTTTAGCTACTTCAAATTTTCATCAGTTGACCAAAAGAATCCCTTAGCTATGTGATTATTTCTGGGTAGTGGCATTGTGTTTTATGTTCATTATGCTTTTATAATTTCTCTATTTGTCCAATATTACTTTTATAATCAGGATTTAAGAAGAGGTCTCCTGGGGCACCTGGGTGGCTCACTTGGTTAAGTGTCTGCCTTCAGCTTAGGCCCTGATCCCAGGATTCTGAGATCAAGCCATGTAGGGCTCCCTGCTCACCAGGGAGCTCCTGCTCTCTCTCACATGTGTATGCACATGGTCTCTCTCTAAAATAAATAAATAAAATCTTAAAAACATAATTTTATTAAATAGATAGATAGATAGATAAGGTCTCTATTGTACCTAAAGGGAACTTTCCTAAGTGAAATAAGTCAGATAGAGAAAGGTGAATGCCATATGATTTCTCTCATATGTAGAATGTAAAAAAACAAAACAAATGAATAAACACAAAAGCAGAAACAGACCTGTAAATGCAAAGAACAAACTGGTACTTACCAGAGGGGAGGGAAGTGCAGGGATGGGCAAAATGGATGAATGGGAGCAGAAGGTACAGACTTCCATTTATGGAATGAATAAGTCACAGGGATGAAAGCTACAGCACAGGGAATATAATTAATGGTTTTTACTGTGTTGTATGGTGACAGATGATAGCTGCATGTGTGGTGAGCATAACATATATAGAGTTGTTGAATCACTATGTTGTACATGTGAAACTAATGTGACATTGAGTGTCAACTGTACTTCAATTAAAATAAAAAGACGTATCGAGAATCACAGCCTTGGAGGAATTGGATACTGGGCATTCAGGCAGAACACTGCATTATTCTGGGAGCCACCTTTACCCAATAGTCGTTACTGATTTATAACTGTAAATTTGTACTGCAGTTTCTACAAGTGGAAGTAAAATACTCAAAGAAAGGACACTTTTTTCCCAATTCTCAAAATGATGCTTGCGTAAACTAGCAACATCTTTGTTAAGTAGTTTAGTAAAGAGGGAGTTATCAGAGGGTACCACGTGTGGTTTCAGTGCACAAAAGTCAGTCAGTCTTGTGAGAAATAGGGTATTAGCAGAAAAGGGAAACAAGTCACTGAGGTCAGAGATGGATCATGACTTGTTATGTGTCTACAGGAAGTTGGAACTTGTACTTGGGTGATTTAAGAATGCCAGTAATATAGAAAAGAGCAGCCTAGGGGCAGAAAAAAAAGTATGTGAAAATGATATTATACATGAGTAAAAAATTGCACATATGTTTACTTGCATTGATGTTTGGTGGTTTTTGATCTGTCAACTTTACCTAGCACTTGAGGCAATCAGATATTAGCAGATAATAGCATCTCTTATGTTCTATGAACAACTATAGTAAGCATGAGTTAACAATGAGACAGCTCTTGTATTTTGGTCCTGTCCTCACATTTAGTGGGTTGGACAAGAAGAATTACTGCAAAAAAGATTATGCAGAAAGTCATTATATTTAGGGTGTCATACTCAGTGTCATTTTGTGCTGGAGAAAAGCAGGAATAAAGTCAAAGAGCTATAAGCTCAATATCTAAAAATGACTGAATACAGCCATTCAATTGACCAGACAACTAATTAAGTAAATGTAAAGACAGCTTGTTTCGTCATGACTGATTTTAGCAAAAACTGTTCTAATCCATAATATAACTGAATATAGACAAGCATATTAGATAAATCAGATGCACCTAGAAACCCTGTAAAAAGAACTAGTTCTGGATAACTCATTTTGTACCTCAAGAGGACCCAGAAATTTTGCTTAGAGTCCAAAAGTTCCTGCTTTGAGTGTACATCATTTTTGTTTAAATAATATATCATCTGAAATGATAATGGCAGTCCTGAATATATAATTTGGGGTATCTATAAGAAAATAGTTATGCAAGCTCTTCAAAAATATTTTACTATGGTGGTAAATTTTTTAAAGAATAAAATTTTTAAATATATGAAAAGTATTCTACACACACACACACACACACACACACACACACACACACACTAAAATGTTGAATTAAAAAAAAAAATCATTTTCGGTCCAGTAGTTCCCTTGTATAGCTGCTTGGAAAGGACAGTTCCCCTTGACTATTACCAAGCAGTACTATCTCTTTGTTGATCCAGCCAAGAAGCTTCACCTCCCTTCCCGTTTTTCCATCACTAACTTCACCATGAAGCCTTGCTGTCAGGGAAAAGCAAAGGTGTTGTCACTCCTCCCTATTCCTGGATAACCTCCAGATGACAGATGACCTCCAGCACACCCTTGTTTAACAGGTACCTGTCTTCGCCTGCCAGGTCACCTGCATACAGAGTGAAGGTGTTCAACTGATCAGGATCAAATGACAAAAACAACACAGGGATAGGTACCTGTCTTTGCCTGCCAGGTCACCTGCATAGAGAGTGAAAGTGTTCAACTGATCAGGGTCAAGTGACAAAAACAACACAGGGATACTTAAATGTCTTTGATGGAAGAGTAAATTCTGATATGCACATGTGATGGTTTGTGGATGTTGTTGTTGTTATTGTTGTTAGAATTTGTAGGAAAGATCAATACAGAAACACCAAGACAGTTAACAGTAGAATTTCTTCATTTCCACCTATCCCTTTAAGTAAGGATTTCAGCCCCAGCACTATGGGTGAGTGCATTCATTTTGTCTCACATTTCAATACCAGTAGTTTACAATTAGTGTGCTGGAGCATACTGATGCTCCTTAAAATCCTCACGAGTGCCTCCAAGTTTTTACCAATGCATGCAATTTGTTTTTTGAAAAATGAGGACACATGCCCCAGGTGACCTTTATCAGGTAGAGATGGAAGCTGAGGGATCCTGGGACACAACTCAGAGTGGGGCACAACTGGTTGTATATTGTGAGAAGCATAAGAAAAACCTCTGACCATGTCTAAAATGTGGCCAAGCCAGGACTGTCAGCAGTTCTATTAACACAGAGCCACATAGCTTTGGAGCACAAAGTGAATAGTGTTAGAACTGTAGAAATACTTTTTTCCATCTTATAGAATTTCTTTTTTAAAAGTGGTGTTTACTTTTTACAACCTTCAGTGTTTCCATCATAAATTCCCATATTGGATGGTGTGTCATGAACACAGCAAGGTGAAGAACCAGTTTGCTTATTGGCTCAGGGCTGACCCTAATGGCTTCATTTTAACTTAATTACCTCATTAAAGGCCCTATCTCCAAAAACAGTCACATTCTGAGAAGCCAGGGGGCTTGGGCTTCAAAATGTGAATTTAAGGAAGACAAAATTCAGCTCCTAACTGACAGCTCATTGCTACCATTTGGTCACAGGTATTCAGTGACGTTGGACCTTTCTGCTGTCTGTCTCTTCATCTCCATGTTATGGTTTAGATGGATTAATTTTAACATTCACATGGACATGCAACCAACATTCTAACTTTACAAATCCTCAAAATATCACAGTAATAACTCCCAAGGGCACTCCAAGAACCACACTCCAAAACAGCTTCACATCAAAGGTGAACTTGCTATAGCCTCCCCATCAGGTATCCCAGTAGGAAGAGGGCCATAACTACTGGAGCCAGAAATTTTAGAAAGGAGGGAATTGTCTTGGTTTAAGAAAATGTTTTTAAAACTGATCTGGGAGTGTCAGACAAGTCCTCAGGTTATGGTTTGGCAGGAGAAAAGGAAACTAAACTAGATTAAACCTTCAATAATATGGGGTAAACAGGAATCAGAGAGGAAAAGTCAAGGGAGACCAGACAGACAAGGAGAGTGCTGTTTCATAGCAGGAAGCTGGAGCCTGAATTGGTAGAGAGAGATTTTTCAAAACAAGTTTATCTGAAACTAAAGGACAGTGTTACATAGCTAATTTTGATCAACCTTGTCAATCTTTCCCCCTGAAAATTGTTCTCATTTTACCAGTACCCAACTTCCTGGTCTTATTTCCTTGCCTTTCCAATCTGAACCTCATTATCTACTACATAAAATATTTCTAACTACTTTCTTTCCTTTTTTTAAATATATTATATTTTAATTTTTTTAATTTTTTGTTATGTTCAGTTAGCCAGCATTTGGTACAATGAAATATTACTCAGTCATCAGAAATGATGAATACCCACCATCTGCATTGACATGGGTGAAACTGGAGAGGATTACAGTAAGTGAAATAAGCCAAGCAGAGAAAGACAATTATCATATAGTTTCACTCATTTGTGGAACATAAGAAGGAGCAGAGCAGAGGACCACAGGGGAAGGGAGGGAAAACTGAATGGAAAGAAATCAGAGAGAGAGAGAGACAAACCATGAGAGACTCTGGACTCCAGGAAACAAACTGAGTGTTACAGAAGGGAGAGGGTTTAGGGGGTGGGGTGACCAGACAATAGGTATTGAGGGCACATGTTGTGATGAGCACTGGGTGTTATACGCAACCAATGAATCACTGAACACTACAACAAAAACTTACGATGTACTATATGCTGGCTAACTACTTTCTATCTGCCTTCTAGTTGTAATTTTCAAGCACATTTAATATTACCCCTTAAAAATTATTTGTAGAACCCCTAGATTCTGCCAGTTACTAGCTCAATTCTCTGCTGCCTTTAATATCAATATTCCTCAATGAATTTTTTTTTTTTGGTAAAGATTTTATTTATTTACTTGAGAGAGAATGAGAGCCAGAGAAACCACAGAGGGAGAGGGAGAGAGAGAGAGGGAGAAGTAGACTTGCTGATGAGCAGGAAGCCCGATGTGGGGCTTGATCCCAGGACCCTAAGATCATGACTTGAGCTGAATGCAAACACCTAACCAACTGAGCCACACAGGCGCCCACTCAAATAAATTTTCTTACCAGATGTGGCACCTGATTGCTTTCCATTTGCTTCTTACTTCACTCTGACTTAGACTTTAGGTACCACTACTATGTTGTAATCTCTTCAAGATCAATAATGACCTCCATCTTGCCAAATTGCATTGTCAATTTCCAGACTCTTTTTGTCATGAGTATTTTGCACATTTGATTATTTCCTCTAAGTAAAGACAACTTTTTTCACTTGGATTTCAGGATACCATGCTATTTCCTTCTGAATTCATTGTTCATCTCTTCTCTTCTTTGTTGCCACCTCTTCCTTCCTAAAGTCTAAATATCGGCATGACTCATGTCTCAAAACTCAGCCATTTCCTGTTTTTATCTGAACAAATTTCCTGGGTTTCTTTAGCCAGTATTTGGTTTTAAAATTCACCTATACACTAATGTACCTCAAATTTATTCATTTATTCCAGACTTTCCCTTGGGTATCAAAGTTGATTATCCCCAATTGCCTTTCCAATATACTCTACTTGGAAAACAGCAAATTCAAACTTAAAGGGGTCCGAAACAGAATTCTCAATTTCCTCCCACTCACAAACTTCCTTCCTATCTTCCTTGTTTTAATTAATGGTGATACTGTGGGCCTAGCTGCTGAGGCCATACCCTAGTTATCAAATCCTTTGCATCCAAGCCCACATCCATTCTAAAATCATAGTCTATTGACCTATCAACCTTACTTTTAAAATATTTTCCCCAATCCAAAAAACTCTTCCCATTTTCCCTGTTTCCATACTACTCTAAGAAGACACCAGCTCACAGAAAGTGTATTACAGTAGCCAATTTATGTCTCCACTCTTGCCCCCTCTAGCCAATTCTCTATGTGGCAGCCAGGGTAATCTTTTTCACGTAAATTAGATCACATCACTCTCTAGTTCTCTAACCACCTACTGACTTTTATTCCTTCTACAGTTCAAGTCCACTTAAGATACATGTGATGCTTTCCAGAGCTCTGTACAATCTGAAACTTTACTGCTCCAAACTTACCTCTTACATTTCTCCATTTTCTTCTCCACCATCTAGCAACACCCCAGGTGTACTTTTCTCTGCCTAGTTACTCTTCCCCAGATCTTCTCTGGAACCACCTCTCATTTTATTAAGGCCATATTCAAACCAAATCTGCTCAGCAAGTTCTTGTCTGATCAACCTGTCCAAGATAGGCCTCTTGGTAAGTCCCCATCTAATGTTTATGTTTTTTCATTGTGCTGTTTGACATTATTTTATAATCTTGTTTCCTTATTTTTGTCTCACCTGCTAAAATGTAAACTTCACCCATCCAACTCAACACCAAAAAAGCCAAATAATGCAATTAAAGATGGGTAGAAGACACGAGTGGACATTTCTCCAAAGAAGACATCCAGATGGCCAACAGACTCATGAAAAGATGCTCAACATCACTCATCAGGGAAATACAGATCAAAACTACAATGAGAGATCACCTCACACCTCTCAAAATAACTAAAATCAAAAACATAAGAAACAATAGATGTTGGCAAGGACACTTGTAGGGCTTGTACTACTTATAGGAATACAGACCTATGCAGCAACTGTGGAAAACAGTATGGAAGTGTCTCAAAAAATTAAAAATAGAATTGGTATTTGATCCAGTAATTCCACTACTGGGTATTTACCAAAGAGCACAAAAAGACTAATTTGAAAAGATATATGCACCCCTATGTTCATTGCAGCATTATTTACAATAATGGAAGGTAGCATTATTTATAATAATGGTAAGAAGCAGCCTACACATTCACACACACACACACACACACACACACACACACACACACACACACAGTGAAATATTATTCAGCCATAAAAATAAGAATGAAATCTTGCCATGGATGGATCTAGAAAGTATAATGCTAAGCAAAATAAGTCAGTCAGAGAAAGACAAATACCATATGATTTCACTCAGATGTGGAATTTAAAAAACAAACAAATGAAAAAAGAAAAAAGACACAAACCGATAAACCAAAAAACAGGGAGAGAGAGGCAAGAGGGCGGAGGCGTAGGAGGCACAGAGAGCCCTGCAAATCAGAAGTCCAACTAAAGAGACAGAAAATCACAACAGCAAACACAACAGCAGAGAGAAGAGAATAAGAACAGCAGTTCTAAGAGCAGAAAATCGACCACTTTCAGGAGGTAGGACATGTGAAAATGAATTTAAAGCAACGGGAAGAGAGACGCCGGGGGGAGGGGACGGCTCCCAGCAGCCCCAGAGCCTCAGAGCACAAAATCCGCAACTTCTAGTCCGCTTCGCTGGGGGACATCGCTCCGGAGGCTAACGGGGGTTCAGCCCTTGCGGGAACAGTGTGGTTTCAGGACCCGTGGGGTCACCGAGGGACCAGGAGAGCACAAGTGCGGCAGAGCTCCCAGGTATTGGGGGGAGAAGCCGGTGACAGAGAAGGAGCCGTGCAATGCCGCATAGGCCTACCTTGGACTATAGGAACTGAGACATATAGTCCATATAGGGCTGCAGTACGTCAAGCGGGGACCCCACGGGATGCAGCTCTGGAGACACCCCCTCCTTCCTCCTCTGGGAGGAGCAGTGCGAGAGCGCGCAGCAGGAATCTGCTGGTTTGGGGACTCCAGACGGGCCTGCGCCACAGATAGAGACGCTCTGCCAGGGGCTAGCTGAGCACAGAGCGCCGACAGCGGACAAGGGAGACGGGAGTGATAACGGCTTTCCTCTAAGGGCCTGTGGAGAATTGCGGCGCCCAGCACTCGGCTCCTCGGGGCCGGAGACTGGGAGGCCGCCATTTTCATTCCCGGCCTCCAGGGCAGTACAGAAAGCACTCAGGGAACAAAGACTCCTGAGAGCGGACCTGAGCAAAGTGCTTGGCCCATCCCCTGGCAAGGGCGGTGCAATTCCGCCTCCAGCAAAGACATTTGAGAACCACGGCAACGGGCCCCTCCCCCAGAAGATCAGCGAGAATATCCAGCCAAGACCTAGTTAATCAATCAGTGAAAACTGCGGAACTCCAGAGACTCTTTCTCTCTCACCCATCTACTCTTACCTTGACGAAATGACGAGGTGGAAAAACTCACCACAAAAAAAGGAAGAGATAGTACCAATGGCGAGAGACCTAGTCAATGCGGACATTAGTAATATGTCGGAAATAGAGTTCAAAATGACACTTATCAAGATGCTAGCAGGGCTCGAAAAAAGCATAGAAGATATTAGAGAATCTCTTTCGGGAGAAATAAAAGCCCTTTCTGGAGATATAAAAGAAATAAA
>CM053606.1:98364988-98382773 GCA_028646535.1 Procyon lotor | reverse complement strand
GAAGAGATGAACAGACATTTCTGCAAAGAGGACATCCAAATGGCCAACAGACACATGATATATATGCAATGGAATACTATGTAGCCATCAAGAGAAACAAAATCTGGCCATTTACAACGACGTGGATGGAACTGGAGGGTATTATGCTAAGCGAAATAAGTCAGTCAGAGAAAGACAATTATCACATGATCTCTCTGATATGAAGAATTTGAGAGGCAAGGAGGGAGTTTGGGGGGGGTGGTGAGGGAGAGAAATGAAACAGGAAGGGATGGGGAGGGAGATAAACCATAAGAGACTCCTAGACTCACGAAACGAACTGAGGGTGACTGGGAGGTGTGGTGGGGGATAGGGTGGCTGGGTTGTGGACATTGGGGAGGGTATGTGCTGTTAAGTGCTGTGAAATGTGTAAGCCTGATGATTCACAGACATGTACCCCGGGGCAAATAATACATTATATGTTAATAAAAATTAATTAAAAAAAAAAGAAAAAGCTTAATGTCATTATTCATGCATTATTCATGTTATTATTAAGAATCTTAATAATAGTACACATTACTTCTTGAATCCAGAAATAATGTTGGGAAATATTTATTTCAAGCTATTGATTTCAACATATAATAATGAATCCACCATGTTTTCTTCTTCCCAAACTCCCACATAGATGCTAGAATCTTTACTGTGAGGTTGTACAGACTGACTTATCCCATCAAAGTTCTTTTCTGACTTTACATACTGTCATTTTTCAATGCTTCCCAAGACCCAAAGTCAAATATTAATATTCTAGTTCAGATTTCTGTTTAATGCATAAAACACTTCTTCAGTGTGTTAAAATATAGATTATCTATCTGCTCTAGAACGATATGAATAAAAAGGAGAAAATTCACCATGAAGAATTTCTACTATATTCCAAATGAGAAGTAGGTAGTATAAATGGTTAGGGAGGTAATCATTGTCACCTCCAATTTAATGTGGTCTAGGAAGGTGTACCACACTTTCAATCACACTGCGTTAACCTTTCTCATGCAGGACAGTAATTACCATTGAGTGTGTTTTCTAGATGATAACGTATAGTTAGATAGCACATGATCCTTGGTCAGCCTGTCAGAAATATTTGAACAAGGCTTGCGTAAGCTCATTGTAGAATTCAATGCCATGAAGCCCTCCCTATGCAATTTCACCAATGTCCCGACTCTGAACCTCAATGGCCACCAGCTCTGAGTAGTATCATTGATCAACATTCTCCCAAATGGATGTACAAAAGCAGAGTCTCCATCCGCCACAGCGACTCCTTTGTGTCTCAGATGTTCTCATCTGCAGTGCCACACATTATGTGGTCAAAATTTCCTTCGTTTTTACTAAATACTTTTGTTTCTTTCCTCTTCTTTATCTTTTTAGGGCATTGAATTTTAAAAATGATCATTAAATAACAACCATTTATGGTGAAAAAAAAACCCTTACAGATTTTTAAAATGTGCTTAGTTACGAAATGCTATTGGTCTCAAATAGTAAACAGAAATAAAATTGAAATCCCTAATCTCCAAACTAGAGATGTGACCAAGTATCCTTGAAATCAAGTGTTCTAGAGAAGCTTCTACAAGTTTGGCTTGCTTAGCCAATGAGGTACTTGGTATCAGAGAGAACTGGGGAGACACTTGGATGGGCAGGTACGCTACCACATTCCCCACCATGGTGTCTAGAAAGCCTAGCTCTTCCTCCATGTCTTTGACTTTGAGCCAAAGCTACAAGAAAAAGAATGCTTATATGAAAACTCATTTTTATTGTCATAAACATGAAATGAAATAAAAACTGGGTGACTTGTTTACTACTATATTTAGTGGTTACAACTACTCCTTTTTTCTTAATAAACATTAGAATATCTGTGCCTAGATTTTCTTAGGTAATCTGGCTTCATGGGGCCTACACTGTTGTACTTAGGCAACTTCCTTTAGCTATCAGTCCAAAAATGCAAAGTCATTTTTAAGTCACAGCTAATCTGCTGAATGTCAAAATTAGAAACACCATAGAATAACACCATGTTATTTTATATTAGCTACATTTTGTTTACTTTCCTATATTTTTTATATCTGTCTAGAAGATACTGGTTTAACTAAAATTTATCTTTCTTTTTCTTCTTCCCTCTCTCTAATATAACAGTTTCTTTGACTAAGGCCTTTGAAGTTAATTTATATTTGTAAACAGAAGGTTTAGCTTTAAGTGCAAATATGACTTTGCATTTTATAAAGGCCAACAGTAATAATGAAATTAACCATTGTGCAAATGTGTCAAGCAAGTGAGACATATACTTTTTCTCTCACAATTGACTTTGAAAATTCTCAAACCTATAGAAAATGGAAAGACTGCTAGGGAGATTCACTATAACATTTTACAACATATGCTTTATCTTTCTTTCCAGATCGATACACAGGTACAGACACACACATAAACATACATATATACATACCTACATATGCACATAAAAACATACATACTTTTTGGGTAACAATTAAAAAATAACTGGTGCACATCTGGCACTTAACCTCTAAACATCTAAGCATATGTCTTCTAACATTTTTCTACATAAACACAATACTATTTTCATATTAAAGACATTTGACATTGATGCAATATTACCTAATATGCAGTGCATACTTAAATTTTTGCAATTATCCCAAAATATCATTTATAAATCTTTTTTTTTTAAATCCAGTATCCTGACAGGGATCATTTGGTTGCCATGTTGCTTTTGTCTACTTTAATCTAAAATAGTCCTTTCCACCATTTTGTGTCTTTAGTGATAGTGACATTTTTGGAGTCCAGATTAATTTTATAATATGTCCCACAATTTGGATTTATCTGATATTTCCCCCTCATGATTTAATTCAGGTTAGAATTTGGGACAAGAGTACCACAGAGGTGATATGTGCTTTCCATTTCATTCCATGAGAATGCATATACATCGTTTGTTCTGACTGGTAACATCAAGTTTGATCACTTGGTGAAGATGGAGTCTTATCAGACTAGTCCATTGCAAATCACTGCAATTAATAAATTGTGGTATGATGCTTTGAAAAACCATGAGCATCCTGTTCTACAACAATTTTTCATTGAATGGATGTGCCACTTCCAGGACAAAGCTTAAAAGACAATATTTTCCTGTTTTATGTTTTATGTCTTCCTGTTTTATGTTTCCACTAACTGGATGCATAGATGCAAAGCCATAAGGAATGGTGGAGCCAATCACTTGAAGTCTGAGCTTCTTAAATCACCACATTGAAGAAGGTTGTCTACTGACCTAGGACAACCACACTGGGACAATGCATGAGAAATAAAGCTCTATATTGTCAAGACTAACATTTTTGGTTTATTTGAAATAGACCAAAATATTTGTAGCTAAAATTATTATAAATAATACATTTAGTTCAACACTTTCAAAACTTATTTTTATATAATTTTGAAGTGCTGGTTTTCATTTGGATTTATTTTAATACTTGGATTTGATAGCCATCATAGCTGAGAAAGAAATTTCATAAAACTATGTGTAAATCCAAAGGAAGGAAAGACATCATTGTGTGTACTAATTGGATTTTGATACTGATTTTTCAGTACTATTCATCCACTGCAAAGATTTTTGTTGTTGTTGAAATTCAACTAGTAATTATGTCAATCAGTTGTTCTTATAAACTAACAGGGAAGGTGTTCAATTTACAGCTTTGTTAATCTATTTTAACAAATAGAATGAATATCCACTATTATTCATTTAAAGTTTTTTAAAGGTTAGAAAACGGTTTCCAATTTTTCTAAATCTATGTTCACAATTATTTTTATGAGTAGCACAAACATTGTTTCCAACAACTACTAGTTGAGGATGATGGAAGGAATTATTATGATGGAGAAAATTTCCGGGGAGTGATTTAAAAAATTCTCTTTCTATGGCATGGGTTTCCTTTGAAAAGTACTAAAACCTTATGCATTTTTTTTTAAAAGATTTTATTTATTTATTTGACAGAGAGAGAGATCACAAGTAGGCAGAGAGGCAGGCAGAGAAGGGGAAGCAGGCTCCCTGCTAAGCAGGGAGCCTGATGCAGGGCTCCATCCCAGGGCCCTGAGATCATGACCTGAGCCGAAGGCAGAGGCTTTAACCCACTGAGTCACTCAGGCACCCCAATCTTAGGCATTTTTTAAAAAGTCATTTGAATTTTTAGAGAGTGATTTACTGTATTTAGTATTTTTAAAAGTTGGTGCTTAGTAACATAATACTAATCAAATTATACAAAACCTCTACAAATTTGGAATGCCATTTTTTAATTTAAAAAAGTAACATCTTTAAGTTCAACAATTTTTTTAGCTGCTTCGCCATGAAATAATAAGTGAATCACGTATTTAAAATACTTAATGATCATTTCCCATTTTGTTACAAAGTACTGTCAATATTCTATCATGTTTTCAGGGTCTTATTTTAAAATTTAACTGTATAGATCTAGATGTTGCCCTGTAGAATTTTGTGCATTGCCGGTTGCAGCTTCTTTGCTATAATATCTTGTCTATGAATAATTCAGTGAAAAAATATTGTGAGAGGTTCTAATCCTGCAACCTTATCCTGACATCCTTTTTTTATTATAGTCAAAGCAACTGCTTCATTAGTGATTACACTTCTACATCTTTTCCACAAAATATAACTTTTTTATTAGAAGGATCATTCATTTCTAAACATCATATCTGGTACTTCTTTCCTTCAGCAATCCACACAAAAAGTGTGGATTTTTTAAATGGTTTTTCTTGCATTTTATAATTGATTTCTAGGCTATTAAATATCACAGCTATGACATGGTAGAAACATCTGTATACTTACAACCAACTATATAGTTAGCATTTGTCCAAAACTGCATAATTTATTCTAATACATGCTTTTTCAATTTTAAGTAATATTTTCTCTGCTTATCCTGATAATATGAGTATTTATTTACTCACAAAAGAATACACTTTACTTTGCCTCCATGTTGTTATTCACTTGTGACTTCAGCACCTTTATTGCTATAAAAGGAAGAATGAATGTTTCTCCAACAGAATGTGGCTGTTTATCTTCTACTATTAGTAAAATCTCAAACTTTTAAAACATTAGCATAAATTTTGGCTAAGTGGATCATGTAAGAATTAATTTGAACTTGGTAAAAATATGTAGACATTTGATTTTGTAACATTTGACTTCATACCATGTTTTGCTAGTATCTGAGGATACTATATGTATTTTAAGAGATTTTTTTATCATTAAAGATAGTCAATGCAAATCCATATTCTAAATAGTCTTCTTGATAATTTAGTTTGTTTTTGTTTTCATTTTTTCCTTTGCCTGACTTCCTGTCAAATTTCCGTTTGTCCTTACCTATAGCACAGCCATGAAAAACCAGGTACAGAAGGCATGTCAATGTGGTATTTCTCACTGTGCCTGACCTTATTACTTTATCATCTCTTGTCCATGGTTTCTCTACAGGATTCTTTTCTAGGTACCTGTCCATTTTGAGAAAGTTCATTTAGTTAAAACACATAATAAAATTCCCGATTTCTTCTAACCTTGCATATTTTATGAAACACGGATGCAAACATTTTTTACAATAAAAACGAATAAATACAATCGAGATTCTAACATTTTCTTCCCATAATGTGTTGGACCATGTTACAACTCTTTGGTTATATAGGTCCTCCTTTGGAGAATGAGTTATATTGCTGGCAGATATAATGGCAGAAACTTTCAAAAATCGTTTGCTATGACAACTGTGAGAATCCACTTTATATTGTCTATTCACACACACACACACACACACACACACACACACACACACCCATAAATGAACATTTTTATAGAATAGTACTATATATTATGATGTACTCTAATATATTTATTATTTCACTCCTGTATAGTGGCTTTGACACAAAGTTCGAAAAAGGCTGTGCTATCATGTTCTGCGCACCGTGCTCATGAGGGATGTAGCAGCAAAAGGCAAGTGTTTTGGAGTCAGAAGGGCATTAGAAACCCAGCTTGGTCATTATATAGCCCTTTTGACACTATAAAGCTTATTTGAAGTTTCCTCTTCTGACTTGTTTCATCTGTAAAATGGGGATAATTACGATTATTTTGTGAGGATTATGAAAATAAAATGAAATAATGTGTGTAAAGCATCTAGTTCCATTTCTGGCACAGAGTGAGCACTCAATAAACAAATAGTAATCATTGTTAGTGGCAGTGTTGTAATAGTAATCTTCCTGTATTTCTAATAAAAAAGATGAGTAGATAAAGAGAAGCCAGAAATGGTAACAATGGTAAGGGTGGGGGTAGGAGAGAGTCATAAGGATGCAGGGATGAGAGGAAAGACAGACACAAATGTCAGCACGGACTCTTCTAATCTCATGCCTTTACAAGGCTGCCCCTTATAGAGCGGTGAGATTCTGTTCAGATTCTACCACCACTTCTAGAATGCAAGGCAGCCCCACATATGCTCTCTCCTTAATCACACAACAATTCTATACAATATACCAGCAGACTCATTTCACCAATGAGCACAGTAAGTCTCCAAGACATTAAGTTACTGCCTAAAGAAGCAGAAATGACATACATCTACAGGTCCTGTCAATGTAAAATCCTTTGCCCTTTTACCCTTTTCTTTCTAGAATGGGCATAAGCCATCCAGCCTAGAAGGTGGTAAACTGTTACACATGACTCTTGATTCCTCCAGAGACAAGGAATCCTGTTTTGCCTGTTTTCCCAAATTCCAAAGTAGTGTAAGGTAGCTATCCTACAAGAAGTCTACCTGAGGAGCAGCAGCTGCAGAATCTGTCTCCTGAAGAACTTAGAAAGGCTTCTGATCAAAGACAAGAGAGGAAACCAGAGGACTCCTGAGGGTGAAGGGAGAGACTGGCTAGTACACACACCCACAAACCCGGGCTTGGAGCTGCCATGCAGCTTTGCCTCCCAGGGACCTACCACCACATCCTGCCCCTTGGTATCTATTTCTTTGCCATCTCAGTACTATCGTGGTTCTGTATCTTCCTCAGCTTTCAGCAATCATACCATGCATTTGTAAGTTCTCTGCCTTGATTCTGGTCTTCAAGCTGGATCCTTATTACATAGATCAGCTTCAGTTTTACATCCACGGAATTTTTAAAGTTTGTGTCTCTCCCACAGGGTTTAGTTTCTATTAAGAGCAACCGTTCTCAAAAATGATGAGCCTTCAGGTTTTGTAATCCATTGTCACATCAATATCTTATATTGACCTGATCTGTTAAGAATTCTGCAAATCTATATATGTTTAATTGGTATTTTGTTAAAATTGGTAAAGTTATTCTGAGATTTGTATCTCCCAGGAGATGAGAGAGAAGGCATCTTTACAGTGATTTACTTGTAGCTTTTTATTTGGACTACTGACTAATCTATCAGTTTATCACCCACAGTGAGACCTCTTCCACTCTGTCACAGTGCAGACCACAAGTGGTCATTTGTTCTTTTTATTCCTAGGAAAACCCCATCTTTTTCGATAGTGATTCAGCCTCCTGTAAATTTCCAATGTCTTGCCATCTCTTAAAAGAAAAATACACATTAAGACTTTATTAACAGATATCTGATAAAAAAATTAAGTCCCCAAATGCATCAATACCCAATTAAAGTTCATTAAAATAAATGTTATGATATTTCCTTCATCACATTAAAAGTAGTTCTCATATACTTCATTTTAAACTTTCTCTTTGAATATCTTTATGAATCTATGATGTTTCATAGACACAGATGAAACTTGTTATAATTAATATAGTAACTTGATGTAACTGAAATATTTACATCTTGACCTCGAATAGCAGCTTTAACATGGTTCTTTGTACTTTCAACATTACCGTAGACATTTTCTTAAATATTTTTGCTTGTTAGCAATAATAAGATATTCCTGGTGTTTCTGGATGCTTTCTCAAAATGCTCAAAATGGAATCAGTTAGTCTCAAAGAGACCAGGTTTCTTTATCTGAAAAATAGTCCTGGAGAAAAGTGTGTATTTGTGGTTTTGCATGAGTATTCCCATTGGTCAGGGATTAAGGCCACTTTATTGAGAAGGCCACATTTTTTTTTTCAAAAATATATATATTAGGACCCACATTCACAAGACATGTCCAGATAAACTCTGAAATTACAAAGTCATATTTTTAAAGATTTTGTTCCAATATAAAAATTGCAGTTTATGGAGTGCCTGGGTGGCTCAGTGGATTAAGTGTCTGACTCTTAATTTCAACTCAGGTCATGATCTCAGGGTTGTGAGATTGAGCACCACAGACTGTTCCATGCTTAAGATTCTCTCTCTCTCTCTCTCTCTGCTCCTCCCCCCAAAATTGCAGCTTACTTCATCATTTAGAATTTTAATCCCCAGTCTATGGAATCATGAATTTCATCTCTGTGAAGGTCTACAACATTGACTAGAGAAATTACCATCCTTTCATTGTGGGTAAGAAATATCATAGAAGAGCAAAATGCAGAGCATTATCCAAAAGCTTTGATCCATCAGTGATATGTTACATATACCCATTTAAATGTAACAAATTAATATGCAACATGGAGAGTATCTTATGTAGTTTAATTCCTCTCTTCAAACATAGGCCAGATCATAGAAAAGAAACTTCCCCTATAGCACTGTACCCTCAATATGCAACAGTAAAATGCCAAAAAAAAAAAAAAAAAAAAAAACCACAGAATAGAAAGGCATTACTAACAAGAATCTTTCCATAGTGTAGAACTCAAAGCATATTTGGTTGTTAGCATTGTTTCTAAAATCGGATGATATCTGAGCAGCTTTGCTTCCTTTCAACAGTGTTACATGTAACATCACAAAACCCAGTCTCTGGAAAATGATTCAGAGCAGATACACTGAATTACCAACAAGTCTGCCAAGATTCTCTGGCATTTGGGACTTGGCAGAATATTGCAAAATAAATTTTCTTAGACAATTCTGGGTTTTGCTACATACCCAAATGTCTGAAAAGTAGTTCCAAATGTTTCTCTGACCACAGGTTTTCCTCCACATCTCTTGATCATACCTTTTCATCTGCCTGGGTTAAAACAGCACATCACACAAACTTGGGGAGAGAACAAATAACCATATTTTCTTATACCGTTTCCGTCAAACTTTTCAAATTCTCTTTAAAAAGCTAACATATGTTTAAATGAATGCTTTTGAAAGTAAACCTATCAAATATGGGTCATTTTTAAAAGACTTCACTTCTTGTAGAGTGGTTACAAGTTCACAGAAAAATTGAGAGGAAGAACACAGATTTTCCACATCCCTTGCCTCTCCTTACATCCCCAGGCTCACCCCCATCAACATCCCCCACCAGATGGCATATTTTTTACAATTGATGAACCTTCATTGACAATAATTATCACCCAAATTTCTTAGTTTATATTAGGGTTAACTCCTGGTGTTGTATGTTCTGTGGGTTTGGACAAATGTATAATGACCTGTATCCAACATTATAGTGTCAGAGAGTAGTTTCATTGTCCTAAATATCCTCTGTGCTCCACCTCTTCTTCCCTTTCTCCCCCACCCCACCCAGTGCCTGTCAACCACTGATATTTTTACTCTCTCTGCTGTTTTGCTTTTTCCAGAATGTCCAATGGTTGGAATTGTACAGTACGTAGGCTTTCGGATTAGCAATATGAATACAGATTAGAATTAAGACTTTCATTTAATAATACACATCTAAATTTCTTCCAAGTCTTTTCATGGCATGATACTTCATTTCTTTTTAGTGCTGAATAATAATTTCATTGTCTGAATGTACCATAGCTCTTTCATTAATTCTCTGCTGAACAACATCTTAACTGTTCCTATGTTTTGGCAATCACAAAATAAAGCTGTTATAAACAATTGTGTGCAGGGTTTCATGTGAATGTTTTCAACTTCTTTGGTTAAGCATCAAGAGCACAATTGCTGGATCCTATGATATGTAGGAGTGTGTTCGGTTTTGTGAGAAACCACCACACTGTCTTCCAAAATGGCCATGCCATTTTGCATTCTCACCAGCAATGAATGGAGTTCCTGTTGCTCCATGTCCTCACCAACATTGGCTGTTGTCAGTGTTCTGGATTTTGGCCCTTCTAATAGCTGTATAATGGTATCTCATTGTTATTTTAATTTGCATTTCCGTGATAACTTAGGATGTGGAGCCTATTTTCATATGCTTATTTGTCATCTGTGTATCTTCTTCCATGAGATGTCTATTAAGGTCTTTAGCACATTTTTTTAATTGGGTACATTTCACAAGTATTTCTCAGTTATGTACCTGTTCCCCTTAGGTGGGACAGGATGGCTAAAGCTGGCTGGAGTTGATCATTTTTCCTTTCTGCCAAGTCAGTTAGGCTCTGATGCAACCCCAGCAGTTAGGCTCTGGTCAAGATCTGGTTGATCTTATTAGGGAGAACAGAGAACAGAGTGCTCTGGCGTATTTCAAAAACAGTTTCCCTATTGTGTTCTTCTAGCCAGAAGCATGAGATTTTTTTCCTCATACCTAATGTAGGAATTGGGTCAAGATCCTAGAGCTAAAACTCACAAAATTTCCCCTTCCTTCACTCCCCACCCACAACTGAGTCCTTTGAGAGTTTTTAGCTCTCAGACTTATCCACTCTGAGCCTCCAGTAATTCCTCAAGTACTGTTCAGCTTTTCCTACCCTGCTCCAGTTCCTGGAGAGATTTCAGCTCCGGAGTGTCTGCTCTGATACAAAAGCAAATCTGTTTTTGCTTCTTGCTCTCTCTAATATTGGGGGGCAGCCTTTTGCCCTCTGACCTCACTTCTCTTATAGAGCTAAGAGATACTGTTTTTCAGTTTGTTCAACTTCTTACTGAGACAGGGTGCTGACTTCCAAGCTCCCTACATGGAAACAAAAACTGGAATTCCCTGGGTTATTTTTCAAATTTTTAATTTCCTATGCAGCAAATTCACACTCAGTCCAACACAACTCTGGGGACTATAACTTGGCAAGGGAGTATGTGACCTATCATATTGTGATTTATAAAAAATATATATTTGGTTATTCAGGTTACCAAAATATATTTCTTATATGTATTTGATCTTCATCCAGGACTCTTAAAACACTTGGACTTCTTGTAAGGAAGGCATCAAAGGTGTCTTTTGTCATGTTAATGAAGGTGAGTTCTGGACTCACTATCCACCAATGGCTTGGGGTTGTTGCCAGGAAGATCAACTAACCATGTGGATTAGAGGTCCCCAGACCTCTGGGGGGGAGGGGCTGGAGGTTGAATCAGCCAATAGTCAGTGGCTTAGCCAATCTTGGCTATGTAATGAAGCTTCCATAAAAAACTAAAAGGACCACGTTCTCAGAACTTCTGAGTTGGTGAATCCAATGGTGATACCAGAAATGTGGTACTCCTGGAGAGGGCGTGGAAGTTTCGTGCCTTTCCACCCTACCTCAGCCCATGTATGCCTTCCTCTGGCTATTGATTTGTATCCTTTATCATATCCTTTAACAAACTATGGAACCTAAGTTGTTTCCTTCAGTTCTGTGAGCCACTCTAGCATATTAGAAGAACCTAAGGAGGAGGTCAATGTAAGCTCCCATCTGTAGCCAGTGGTTGGAAACACAGGTAACAGCCTGGGGCTTGAAACTAGTTTCCAAAGTGAGGGATTAGGGGCAGTATTGTATGACCAAACACTTAACCTGTGGAATCTGATGCTGTCTCTGAATGAATAGTGTCAGAGTTTAGACACTTTGCAGGTATCTAAGAATTGCTTGGTGATGTGGTGAGAGGAACCCCCTCACCTCCCCTCCATGATGGAATTGGCCTTACTTGTTTCCTCTTCTTTTATCACAGCGGGGTGACTATTTATTTCTAAACTTTGAAAAAAATCATTATTCACATCTGTAAATATTTTTTATGGTAGGAGATACAGAGGGAACTGTGTTGTGTCATGGTTTTTCCTCTCCATGTTGCCTCAGGTAACATTTGCTGAGCTCAAAGTTCTGTGTAACTCATGACCAGATTTAAGTGTCAAAAGCAGTGGTGAAAACATTTGCAGTAACAGAGTACAGAGAAAGGTAAAATGGGTTTGTGCAGCACAAAGAGGAGATTTGGAGGAAGCAGGGCTTGCAAGGGCCCCAAGGACAACAGGCATTGAAGAGATGGGAAGTAGTAGCATTACAATGAGCATGGCATGTCAACAAGGCATCAGGAATTTGGCTAGGTTAAAGCAAAGAGTGGAGTAGGGAAGAAAGTATCCTCACGGTCAGAAACCTGGGACAAATTATGGAGGGCTATTTAGAAAGAGTAAGGGGCCACGCCTGGGTGGCTCAGTGGGTTAAAGCCTCTGCCTTCGGCTCAGGTCATGACCTCAGGGTCCTGGGATGGAGCCCCACATCGGGCTTTCTGCTCAGCGGGGAGCCTGCTTCCCTCTTTTGCTCTGCCTGCCTCTCTGCCTACTTGTGATCTCTCTCTCTGTCAAATGAATAAATAAAATCTTTAAAAAAAAAAAAGAGTAAGGGAGTAGTTAAAGGCCATCAGGTACTTTTTCTGAGCCAGTCCCTCTGTTGAGCATGCTGCCTAACAGTTCTGTCTCACCACACCCTGAGAAGGAAGCAGGATGGATGAGGAAATAGGCAGAGAGAATGAGCAGCTAGCTGGGCACTCAGTTGTTTTCACTCTTTTTGCTCCATTCCCCCCAAAGAATTAAAAAACTGTACTATGGGATGCCTGGGCAGCTCAGTGGGTTAAGCCTCTGCCTTTGGCTCAGGTCATGATCTCAGGGTCCTGGGATAGAACTGCACTTTGGGCTCTCTGCTCAGCAGGGAGCCTGCTCTCCCCACCCCCACTTGCTTCTCTGCCTACTTGTGATCTCTCTCTCCCTTTCAAATAAATAAATAAAATCTTTAAACAAAAGCAAAAACTGTACTATCTCACACATGGAAATTTGTTTTTCATTTTGAATATAAATAAGCTTATATTCATTATAGATGTAGAAAATATTAAACAGTTTATGAGGTGATGTGCACAACAAAATCAAAATCACTATTTTATAAAACAATTTGATGAAATAGGTTTAAATTAACTTGTGTGAATATCAAACACACTGATTTGGAAAAAATGTCCTGTAAAGTTTTTATTTATGCACTTTATATAATGTGTCTTGAAAGCTTTCAGTAGTCTTGGACAGTTAGGTAAATTTAGGCTGTAATTGGAAATGTGCTCTTTTAATGGAAGCTATATTTTTTTTTCTAGCTAAATCAAAGAAATATTGAGATCTAATGAACAAGAGTGATGAAGATTTTCTGTTGAGGGGTGCTTGGGTGGCTCAGTCATTAAGTATCTGCCTTCGGCTCAGGTCATGATCCCAGGGTCCTAGGATTGAACCCCCATCCCTCTGCCTGATCAGCAGGAAGCCTGCTTCTCTCTTTCCCACTCCCCTTGCTTGTGTCCCCTTTCTCGCTGTGTCTCTCTATGTCAAATAAATAAATAAAATCTTAAAAAAAAAAGATTTTCAGTGGAATTACAACTCCAGTGAAATCTTTCTTGGAGTACTCGCCAATCTAGTTTTAAGTGAATATGTGAGAGAAAATAGAGGTCTGTCCTTTCTTTATACCAGTCACACCAGGAACCAGTTACCTGGTTGAAACACAATGTTTACTTCCTGGGAATATTATGATGCTTCCTCAGGAAATACACCTTTAACATTCTAATGGAAATAATAATTCAAAGAAGTTACCAAAAAAAAAAATCAAAACAAACCAACTCCTCAAGAAAGTTAGGCAGTTTAATTTGGTGAAACAATCAGAAATTTGGGTCGACATAACCTGCAGTGGTCAGTTTCACATTTCAGTCGGTTGCTTTGCCATCTCCAGAGCACCAAGGGTACAAAGCAGGCTTGCTTATTGGAAGGTGCCAATGGTCCAGATGAGAGTATGTGGCTAGATGTCTTGTTGGCTTATTTTCCCACCTGACACTCAATTTCTTCATCAGCAAGAAGCTATTGCATGACAGCAGGACTGTTAACATCACTGTCTCCTTACTTAGATTTTTGTTCCAAAAGATAAAATGCATATGAAGATGCATCCACTGTTAAACTCCATTGACTGCTATTTCTAAATTATTTTAGTGTTCTGGATATGCCAAAGACTGCTAGTTGCCTAATATAATTCTCATAGTCCCTGATTTTGCTTATGACAGTATATGCCTTCCCAAATATTTATATTCTCTGGACTCCTTTGCAACTTAGGGATTGTCAGAGGATGCATTTCTGGCTAAAGAGATTTGATCACAAGTCACTAGGGAAGAGAGGGTGGGGTGGCTAGGTAGGCTCTTAGCCAGAGCAGATTGTCTGGCATCAGCTGCCTTTTTCCCTTTTCCTATACACTTCTTCTTGCTTGAAGCAGATGAAACCCCAGCACCAGCATTTTATTCTTCAGAACATGAGGCTATGGCTCTCACCCTCAAGGTGGTGGAGCTGAGAACTGGAAGGGATTGAATATCCAATGACACCATGCAACCGCCACATAATACCTGGACCACATAATTTGGGAATTACACTTTGTGAGCAAAAAAAATAACTGCTTCTTTTGATTAAGCCAAAATCCATTCTGCATAGCGTCACTGGATACATTTCTACATTCGGGACAATTAGGACAATGGTAAGCTAAAAATATGGCTTTAAAGACTTTCCATTTTCTTAATATAAGATGGTATTACAGCACAAATATATGCATCATAACAAATTTGAAAGAAGCCAGATGAAAGAAACAAGTTAGAAAAATGAAAACATGTAAGAAGCCAGATTTTATGGGGGCTTCCCTAAAACTTCTATGGTATTACCCTAGAGTTAAATGGTAGTCAGTGTCTGTCACTGGCCCCATTCGATGGAAATCCTAACAGGGAAAATGAGTCTTTACATTAGATGGTAAACAATTAAGTCTTTAATTTTCAAAATACGCATGGCCAGAAAATGGAAAAATCTCTTCTTTTGATAGAAAATAATATTATCTGCCAAAATCCTGGGGATAAAGGCCAAGAACTAGATGAGTCAAAATTTGCTGGCAAAAATAAATGTACACGTTTCAAAATTAATCATTTTTTTAAAAATTGCCTGTAATATACACTTTCTGTTTGTGATCCCCAGGAGTGTGACAATACCACTGAAGCGAAAAGCCACACAGAGTACTTGAATAAACTTCGATTCTAAAAGCAGAGGAGCATGGTTATCTCAATATTTCACCTTGGATTCATAGCGATATATTTTGCTCACATGGGAGAGTGCCTCCCCAGGGTAACCAACGTAGACAAGCAGGTTTACTGTGTGTTGTTTAACTGGAGAGAAATCACACTTTCCAGAGACAGAAACTGAACAAAATTTTCTGATGTGAATAAGCAGTTAGTAAGTTGTGCCTAGATGACTTACAATGGAAGCATCTTTTACTAACCTCTATCCACATAACCCTTTCCTCTTCCGTGTTCCTGGACTTTTGCAATAATATGATAATGTCTCAAAGTTCTTTGAGCTATTGAATAAATCCTTTGTCTAAACACCTTCTTACATTGATATTCAATGCAAACCAGAATTAAAGCAGAGGAACTCTGAAGATACAGAGTTATAGAAGAGAGAAGAAAAACTTCATATGTCACATCTGCAAAAACTTTAGCTAGCATTTTATTTGTCTTTTTTGTCATAAAGTGACTAAAAAATAATTCTATAGGAAAATGAGATTCTACTCATCTCCCCCTCTATTCCTCACCTTTGGATGTATATTAACATGCACAATGAAATAGCAGGTGATGATTTAATTCATATGACAAACTTTCTCAGTGCAGAGAAGAATCAAGACTCTATGGGGGATACAAAGTATATGTTCTTGCTCACAGTGTTTTCTGATCACTGTCAGGGTTTTCTTTTCTTTATTATTCTTAAATATTTTTATTATATTTTGACCTTAACATTCTAACTAGATAATTCAAACAATATCTCTATTCATTTTAGAATATTGCATTTCAAAAAATAACTTGGAAAACCAACTTGACTTGTATCCTTTAAAAAAAAAAAAAGTTACAGAGAAGCCTCAGTCTCCCCTCTGGGTGGTCCAGAACACACACTTCCCCTCCGCGAAAATTCTGCTCACAACACAGCCTGTCACTCAGCAGTTCAGTGACTCCGCGAATGCTCCCCTGCTCTCTGGGCTCCAGGCTCCTGCAGGGTGTAGTCGGGTATTGAGGAGGGCACGTATTGCATGGAGCACTGGGTGTGGTGCATGAACAATTAATCTTGTAACACTGAAAAAATAAACATATTTGGGAGAGAAAAAAAAAGAATCAGAGCCCCATTTTTTTTTCAATTTTACTGAGACATAGTTAACACAAAATTTTTTTTTAATTTAAAAAAGTTAGTTATTTAATTCAGTGTTGGGTTCTGATTATAGATACATTGGAATCTTTTTTCTTTTTTTTTTTTTTAAAGATTTCATTTATTTGAGACATAGAACATGAGTGCTGATGCACCAGCAAGATTGGGGAGGAGGCAGAAGGGAGAGGGAGTAGTAGACTCTCCGCTAAGCAGGAAGCCCACTGCGGGGCTCTAGCCCAGGACCCTGGGATCATTATCTGAACTGAAGGCAGATTCTTAACTATTCAGGCCCCCTGGGACTTTTTTCTAAATACTAAGCAGGTTCAAGTAGTATTTTGATGTATTTTTTAATAATATTCAAGAAGGATGAGACAAAGTGTGAATCCTGAAGTTATATAAAATGAATGTCTTCAAGCAGTGGCATGTATTGAGTGAAGTAGTAACTGGTCTGCATATTGGATTCCAATCTTAGTTGTCTAAATCACATAAATTGGAAAAAAAAGAAAAAGAAACCAAAGACATGGAAATAATGGTCTTTGGGGGAGGAAATAATTCATTTGTTCATATTTCAAAATTCAAAGTGTAGACTATGTCAAGTGTGAAATTTTGGAAAGTAAAACAAATAGTTTGAAAATTTCAGCCATTTTCTTTATGCTTCTCCCTGCCTGATTCAATATTCAAAAATGAACCCAAGGAATGTCCCTTATTCTTTCTTCAGTGAGCACTGATATTTCTGCTAAGGAAGGCCATTGAGAATTCCCATGTTTGGAAATCTTATCTACTAACTAAGAATATAATCCAAATCTCCTAATTTATATGATCCCTGAAATGTCTATAGCTCTTTAGGACTACACACACACACACTTGCTTTGAGAAATAGGGGTTCATTGTAAGAAGTTTAAATAATATGATATAAAACTCTGCTAGTGAACCTAGCATTTTTGGTTTTCTAAAAGAGAGGACTAAGATTTCTTTTAAAAATAGTAATAATAAGGATTAGACACTTAGAACTTAAATTCTGTATGAATGCAGTTCTATTTTAATATGTTGGTATTGTTTTGTTGTTTTAGAAATTCTGCTTTGAAAATGATCATGTGTGTTACTGCTGGAGAATAATATGGAACTAATCTAAAATAATGAAGAAAGTTAAAATAGTAACTCCTTGTTAAATGTCCCTAATATATTTAACATTTCACAAAATGGTGTGGTCAGCCTACAGGTAATTATGTTACATTTTAAAACATTGTGTCTTTTTTGAAACTGCTGCCCTCTGCCAGGCTACCCTGCTCCAACTCTGGAAACATGTTTAAAATTAAAGAACAATTTGCAACGACATGGATGGAACTGGAGGGTATTAATGCTAAGCGAAATAAGTCAGTCAGAGAAAGACAAGTATCACATGATCTCTCTGATATGAAGAA
>CM053606.1:98326071-98350595 GCA_028646535.1 Procyon lotor | reverse complement strand
AGAGCAGAGCTACACTAGAATTTTTTGCAATGCTAGAAATGTTCTATATTATGTGCTGAGTGGTTACTGAGCACTTGAACTATGGCCAATACAATGAAAAACTCAATTTTTAATTTAATTCAATATTAATTAAATTAAATGTAAGCAGCCTCCTGTGGCTATTGGCTGCTGTATTGAACAACCCAGATCTGGAGATGAACAGGACAGATGAAAATTTCTGACGTTTTTAATGCAAACCTAAGACATAATTGTATATAAAATCATCATCATGTTATAAACTTTGAATATATACAATTTCATTTTTCAATTATGCCTCAATAAACCTGGAGAAAACAGAATAAGAAACTTATATAATCCCAGTATCCAACTTGGGTAAACAGGGCTGGGGTAAGTGGTGGGGACTGAACAGATTTGCTCCTATTGATCTTTCCTTCTGGGAAAAAGAACACGGAAACTGCTCTCAATATTTTTTGTCACTATATATTTTTTCCTAAAACTGGTAAAAAAAACCTTAATTCCAATTAATATAACTTAAATTTGTGAATATAATTCCTGCAAACTCTGCCCTCACATTATAAAAGCCACAAATTTTGAAGGTTCTTAAATAAGAGCTATCGAGATTTCCATAAGGAGGACTTTCTCTGTCTTGGTTACTGAACATAAGTACATTCCATGGTCACTTACAAAGTTCTTTGAGCACCAGAATAGAATTCAGTTATTACAGAATAATCATTTTAGTTCTTTAGAAGACATTAGACTACTGGTTTGGGCCCAATGAAGAGATACATGTGGAATTTCTGCTCTGTATTCCGGTGCAGAAAAAACATGTCTTTCCCCCTGGGTAATGAGGCTCAGAGCAAAAAGAAAATCTCCTGCCTTATTAAAAGAAACATTAGACAATAGCTGGAGGCATATAATATTTGTCTTAATCACATAAGACTCATCAATCTCATTTCCATTGTTTCAGATTCCAGATGAACTCATTACCTTGTTGATTAATCAGAAAGTCATTGATCAAACAAGCAAGCACACCAACAACAGAATTAGGCTTATAAACACAGACTGGTGGTTACTAGAGGGATCAGGGGTACAGGGATGGACAAAATGGAGGAAGGAGTGTGGGAGGTACACGTTTCCAGTTGTGGAATGAATAAGTAACAAGGATGAAAGGCACAGCATTGGGAGCATAGTCAATGGTATTGTAATAGTGTTGTGTGGTGACAGAGGGTAGCTACACTTTTGGGGAGCGCAGCCTAATATATAAACTTATCAAATCAGGGTGCCTGGGTGGCTCAGTGAGTTAAGCCTCAGCCTTTGGTTCAGGTCATGATCTCAGGGACCTGGAATCGAGCCCCACATCAGGCTCTCTGCTCAACGGGAGCCTGCTTCCCCCTCTCCCTCTGCCTGCCTCTCTGCCTACTTGTGATCTCTTTCTTTCTGTCAAATAAATAAATAAAATCTTTAAAAAAAACTTATCAAATCACTACGTTGTATGCCTGAGAGTAATTTAACATTGTGTGTCAACTATACATCAACTAAAAAATAAATTAATTTTTGAAAGATGTAGATCAATGAAACTTGAATTTAGATAGTTGACTGTCTAATCAGTTCTGGTTGCTGAAGCTCATTTTACTGCACTTCAGAATCCTAAGACTTAATGCTAAATCAGTGTTTCTAAGTTCATCCTATGAAAAACAATACAATAATTCTTCATGGTTTCATTAACCCTCAATTAGCAAAAATAATATATTAATAGATCAGTAGAATTTTGAATTAAATTAATAATACTGAATGTGTATACACTTAATAAATATTTTTTTACTTAAATTCAATTAGCCCACATATAAAACATCATTAGTTTCAGAGGTAGAGTTCAGTGATTGGTCAGTTGCATAAAACACCCAGGGCACATCACATCATGTGCCTTCCTTAATCCCCATCACCCAATTACACTATCCTCCTACCCTATTCCCCTCCAGCAACCCTCAGTTTCTTTCCCATAGTCAAGAGTCTATCATGGTTTGTCTTCCTCTCTGATTTCTTCCCATTCCATTTTCCCTCCCTTCCCCTAAGATCCTCTGAACTATTTCTTATATTCCACATATGAGTGAAGCCATTTGATAATTGCCTTTCTCTGATTGACTTATTTTACTCAGCATAATGCCCTCCAATTCCATCCACATCGATGTAAATGGTAAGTATTCATCCTTTCTGATGGCTGAGTACTATTCCACTGTTCCACTGTAAAATATATATATTTGAAATCCATCCATTCTTTATCCATTCATCTGTGGACATCTGGACTCTTTCCACTGTTGGGCTATTGTGGACATTGTTGCTCTAAACATTGGAGTGCAGGTGCCCCTTCTGATCACTACATCTCTATCTTTGGGGTAAATATCTAGTAGTGCAATTCCTGGATCTTAGCATAGCTCTATTTTTAACTTCTTGAGGAACCTCCATACTTTTTTCCAGAATGGCTGTACAAGCTTGCATTCCCACCAATGGTGTAAGAGGGTTCCCCCTTCTCTGAATCCTTACCAACATTTGCTAATTCCTGACTTGTTAATTTTAGCCATTTGACTGATGTGAGGTAGTATCTCACTGTGATTTTGATTTGTAGGAGCATTTTTTTTCATGGGTCTGTTGGCCATTTGTATGTCTTCTTTGGAGAAATGTCTGTTCGTGTCTTCTGACCTATTTCTTGACTGGATTTTTTTTTGGGGGGGGGGGAGTGTTGTGTTTGATAAGTTCTTTGTGTATCTTGGATATTAAGCCTTTATCTGATATGTTGTGAATATCTTCTTCCATTTCATAAGTTGCCTTTTAATTTTTTTGATTGTTTCCTTTGCTTTGCAAAAACTTTTTTATCTTGATGAAATCTCAATAGTTTATTTTTGCTTTTGTTTCCCTTGTCTCTGAAGATGTGTCTAACAAGAAGCTGCTGCAGATGAAGTGACAGAGGTTACTGCCTATGTTTTCCTCTAGGATTCCTGTCTCACATTGAGGTCTTTCATCCATTTTGAATTTATTTTTGTGGATGGTGTAATAAAATGGTCCGGTTTCATTCTTCTACATGTGACTGAACAGTTTTCCCAACACCATCTGTTGAAGAGATGGTCCTTTTCCATTGGATATTCTTTCCTTTTTGTTGAAGATTAGTTGATCATAGAGTTGAAAGTCCATTTCTGGGTTTCTGGGAACTATGTGTCTGTTTTTGTGCTGGTACCATACTATCTTGATGATTACAGCATGTAAAAGAGTCTGAAGTCTGGAATTGTGATACCACGAGCTTTGGTTTTCTTTTTCAACATTCCTTTGGCTATTCTGGGTCTTTTCTGGTTTCATACAAATTTTAGGATTATTTGTTTCAGCTATATAAAAATGTCAATGGTATTTTGATAGGGATTGCATTGAAAGTGTAAATTGCTCTGGGTACCATAGACATTTTAACAATATTTGTTCTTCCAATTCATGAGCATGGAACAGTTAGCCATTTGTTTGTGCCTTTCATAATTTCTATCATGTGTGTTCTGTAGTTTTTAGAGTGCAGATTCTTTACCTTTTTGGTTAGGTTTATTACTAGGTATCTTATGGTTTTTAGTGCAATTATAAATGGGATCAACTCCTTAATTTCTCTTTCTTCTGTCTCATTATTAGAGTATAGAAATGTAAGTTATTTCTATGCATTGATTTAATATCCTGCCATATTGCTGAATTCCTATATGAATTCTCGCAATTTTGGGTGGAGTTTTTTCAATTTTTTGCATAAAGTATCATGTAATCTGCAAAGAATGAGAGTTTGGCTACTTCTTTGCCAATCTGAATGCTTTTTATTTCTCTTTTTGTCTAATTGCTGAGGCTAGTACTTTTAGTACCGTGTTGAACAGCAGTGGTGAGAGTGGGTATCCCTGTTGTATACCTGACCTTGGGAGGAAAGCTCTCAGTTTTTCCCCAATGAGAATGATATTTGTTGTGGACTTTTCATAGATGGCTTGTATGATACTGAGATATGTTTCCTCTCTCCCTACACTGTGGAGAGTTTTAATCAAAAAAAAAAAAAAAAGCATTTTGTCAAATGCTATTTCTGCATCAATTGAGAGGATCATTAGGGTTCTTATCTTTTCTTTTATTAATGTGATGTATCATATTGATTGATTTGTGGATGCTGAACCACCCTTGCCGCCCAGGTAGAAATCCCACCTGGTGGTGGTGAATAATTTTTTAATGTACTGTTGGATCCTATTGACTAATACCTTGGTGAGTATTTTGACATCCATGTTCATCAAGGATATTGGTCTGTAATTCTCCCCTTTTTGATGGGATCTTTGTCTTGCTTTGGGATCAAAGTAATGCTGACCTCATAGAATGAGTTTGGAAGTTTTCCTTCCATTTCTATTTATTTTTAATCAGTTTCAGTAGAATGGTATTATTTTTTCTTTAAATGTTTGGTAGAATTCCCCTGGGAAGTCCATCTGGCCTTGGACTCTTGGTTTTTTGTTTTGTTTTGTTTTGTTTGTTTGTTTGTTTTGAGAGGTTTTTTATTTCTGCTTTAATTTCCTTGCTGATTATTAATCTATTAACATTTTCTTTTTCTTCTTGTTTTGGTAGTTTATAAGTTTCCAGGAATGCATCTATTTCTTCAAGATTTCCCAATTTGTTGGCATATAGTTGTTCATAATATGTTCTTAAAATCATTTGTATTTCCTTGGTGTTCATTGTGATCCCTCCTCTTTCATTCATAATTTTATTAATTTGGGGTCCTTTCTCTCTCTCTCTCGGTAAGTCTGGCCAGGGGGTTATCAATCTTATTAATTCTTTCAAAAAAACAGTTTCCAGTTTTGTTGATCTGTTCTACTATTCTTTTGGTGTCTATCTCATTGATTTCTACTCTAATCTTTATTATTTCTTATCATCTGCTTGGTTCAGGCTTTATTTCCTGCTCTTCCTCCAGCTCCTTTTGGTGTAAGGTTAGCTTGTGTATTGGAGACTTTTCTAGTTTCTTGAGAGAGGCCTGTACGGTTATTAATTGGCTTATATAATTGGCTGCTCCAAAATTAGGAGCATAAATATTTATAATTTTTAGATCTTCTTGTTGGATAGACCCTTTAAGTATGATATAGTGTCCCTCTTCATCTTTACAGTCTTTGGTTTAAAATCTAATTTGTCTGATATAAGGATTTGGTTTAAAATCTAATTTGTCTGGGGGCACCTGGGTGGCTCAGTGGGTTAAGCCTCTGCCTTTGGCTCAGGTCAGGATCTCAGGATCCTGGGATCAACCCCCACATCAGGCTCTCTGCTCAGTGGGGAGTCTGCTTCCCCCTCTTCCTCTGCCTGCCTCTCTTCCTACTTATAATATCTTTCTCTCTGTCAAATACAGAAATAAAATCTTTAAAAAAATAAATAAAATCTAATTTGTCCAACCTACCCTAACTTTCTTTTGGTGTCCATTAGCATGATAAATAATTCTCCAACCCCTCACTTTCAATCTGGAGAAGTCTTGGGTCTAAAATGAGTCTCTTGTAGACAGTATAAGGATAGGTCTTGCTTTTTTATCCAATCTGGTACTCCGTCTTTTGATTGAAGCATTTAGCCCATTTACATTCAGAATAACTATTGAAAGATATGTGCCATTGTATTACCTGTAAAGTCACTGTTTCTGTATATTATCTCTTTTCCTTTCTGGTCAATATTACTTTGGGGCTCTCTTTTTGCTCAAGGATCCCCTTTAATATTTCTTACAGAGCTGGTTTAGTGATCACAAAATCTTTTAGTTTCTGTTTGTCCTGAAAGCTCTTCATCTCCCTTTCCATTCTGAATGACAGCCTTGCTGGATCAGGTATTCTTGGCTGCATGTTTTTCTCATTTAGTACTCGCATATATCATGCCAGCCCTTTCTGGCCTGCTGGGTTTCTGTGGATAGTTCTGTTGCCAGTCCAATGCTCCTACCCTTATATATTAAGGACCTCTTGTGTTGAACTGGTTTCAGGATTTTTCTCTTTCTCTGAAACTTACAAGCTTCACTATCATATGCCAGGGTGTTGATCTGTTTTTATTGATTCTCAGTTATGATTTCCTCAAATATACCTTTTGTTTCCTTCTCTCTTTGTTCTTCCTCTGGGATCTCAATAATTCTAATGTTGTTTAACTTTATTGTATCACTGATTTCTCAAAGCTTCCTTCCATGGTCCATTAGTTGTTTTTCTCTCTTTTCTTCAGCTTCCTTCCTTTCCATCGTCTTGTCTTCTATGTCACCAACTTTCTTTTTTGCCTCATTTACCTTTGCTGTTAGAGCGACCATTTTAGATTGCATCTCAGTTAAAGCATTTTTAATTTCAGCCTGATTAGATTTTATTTCTGCACTAAGGGATTCTCTGGTGTCATTTATGCTTTTTTCAAGCCCAGCTAGTAACTTTATAATCATTATTCTGAATTCTAGGGCTGATATTTTACTTATATACATATCGATTAGATCTGTGGCAGAGAGTATCACTTCTGGTTCTTTCTTTTGTTGTGAATTTCTCCTAATCATTTTGTCCAGAGAAGAATAGATTAATGAGAGAGCAAAATAAAAAATATCAACCATGACTCAAATTAAATATACACTAGACAAATCCAAAGATGTCAGAAAGCTAAAAAGAAAAGAAAACAAAGACAAAGAAAAAAAACAGAGAATATAACCTCGCAGGTGGACAAAACAGGGTGATCCCCTTGGTCCTGGGTGTATTTTGATCTGTTTGTCAGAAGTCATTAAATCCCAAAATTATAAAGAAAGAAAAACTTAAGGGCACCTGGGTGGCTCAGTGGGTTAAAACCTCTGCCTTCAGCTCAGGTTATTATCTCAGGATCCTAGGATCAAGCCCTGCATTAGGCTCTCTGCTCAGCAGGGAGCCTGTTTCTCCTTCTCTCTTTGCTTGCCTCTCTGCCTACTTGTGATCTCTCTCTCTGTCAAATAAACAAATAAAATCTTAAAAAACTTTATATGTATACAAACCTAAAATTGGGGGTACCTGGGTGGCTCAGTGGCTTAAGCCTCTGCCCTCAGCTCAGGTCATGATCTCAGGGTCCTGGGATCGTATCCCGCATCAGGCTCTCTGCTCAGTGGGGAGCCTGCTTCCTCCTCTCTCTCCGCCTGCCTCTCTACCTACTTGTGATCTCTCTCTGTCAAATAAATAAATAAAATCTTAAAAAAAAACTAAAATTGAATACAGTGGGCAAAGCCAAAAATGAAGAATATATCTGTAAAATGTAAATGTAAAAGTGAAAAATAAAAAAAATCTTAGAAACAATGTGTTGATAGAATAAACTATTTGAAAAGGAAAGAAAAGGAAAATTTTAAACTGAAAGACTAAAAACTCATCAGAAAAAAATCCTCAAATTCTATATACTATTTTCCCCTAGTGCAGGAGTTTTTCAGTTCTGTGTGATCCATAAATTTGGTATTTGCCTGAGGATCCTGCTGGTCTTCTGGAGGAAGGGCCTGTTGCACGACTTCTCAGGTGTCTTTGCCTGGGCAGAGTTGCACTGTCCCTTGCCAGGGGGCTGGGCTCAGTGTAAGTTGCTTCAGGTTGTTCTATATGGCTCTTGTTCCCTGAAGGCTTTTTGCGCCACTATAGAGGATGGGGGAAAAATGGCAGTGCCCAATCTTAGCCCCATGCTGAATGATTGGCTCCCCCATTCTTCAGTGCACTCTCATGGAAAAAGAATCAATCCCTTTTGTGTGCACCAAACTCCACAGACACCTGCAGTCCACACCCACACCAATCTTCCCAGGGGAGAGAGAGGGGTCTGACTGTGGCCCCTGCTTTCCAGGCACCTGCTCCAGTAGCAGTTGGCCAATCATGTGCACATGATTGTGATCCTTCCTTGGGGAAGGATCAGGGTCTTGCAGCAGTTTTGCTGCTTCCTGGGCCCCTGCTTGGTAAGTGGTTGTGGCTCATGCAGGGGTTCACAGTTTATGGCAACACCTAGCTGAGAAGTGACTCTGGGCCTCGCTAATTGTGGCCAGCTTCCTTGCTCCAGTACTTTGGAATTCTTCTGTGCTCAGGCACCTCCATTCTTTCTGTGATCTTGGGGATCCTGAGATCACTCTATCCCAGCTAGAATTCTCCCCTGGTTCACCACCTAAGCACTTTTCAGGCAGGGAACAAGAGCAGAGTTCTAAAATTTCCAATTTTGTGCTCTACTGCTGTATCACTTCCCTTTTCTGTCCTCCTGAGTCTCCCTCCTCCTGTGGTTTATCCTCTGATATGTTCCCTCAGATTCACTTCTCCACAACTCCTACCTTACAAAAAGTGGTCGATTTTCTATTTGTAGAATTGTAGCAATCCTTTTCTTAGGTCTCAGGTCGAATTCACAGGTGTTCAAAATTAGATAGATATCTAGCTGAATTCAAGGGACTAAATGAAAGGAGGGTCCCTTATTCTACCATCTTCCCTTCTCCTACTTAAAGATTTTAAAAACAGGGCATATACTATAATTTTTTATATATTCTGAAAAAAGATATTTACAAAAACAAATTTCAGATTTAAACAGTGGAGAATTCTGATTATTTCTGCTTAAGAATAGAAAGGTAGAACATATATTAATTTAAAGTTGAACTTAAAAGGCAAGCCCAGTAGTTTCAAGAACGAGTAAACTTAAGAACTACATTTGTTTAAAAACATGCAGATTCTAGGATGCAGCGTCCAGTAATCTGTATTTGAACAAGCACCCCAAGTGATTTTTAGATAGTCTAGTTGTTGAAAACCCTTTGAAACCTGAGAATCTTGTAAACTACCCTAAGCATAAGCAATAGCTATTTATCTGTCTATTCAAAGAGTACATATATACATTCAATTGCTTAACTTCTAAGCCCAAGAACTGCTCCATAAAAAGTATTTAATAGACCTCACAATGCAGATAATTCTGGACAGTTATTACTTGGTAATGTAAAATAAATTTTAGTGTGCAAAGTCCAGAACACACAAGACTTTGTTTACTTGAAACAAAAGTCAATGATCTGTGAAGAACCCTAATTTCTGGTCAATACAAGAAGGATAAGATAAAGTTATAAATCCAGTAATTAGTTCATTCTTTCCATCACTCTTATTTCTCACTATGGGCAAAAACTCTGTTGTTAAAGAAATGAGCTTAAAAAATGTTTCACTCTCTCCCCAATAACTATATGTGAATAGAACTAAAATAAGACATCTCCTCATTAAAATATAAGCTGTCTAGGGGCTCAGACCCCTGGCCACAAGGGGAGTGTTCTACAGATGATTTTTTCCAGGTGCTATAGGACTAATTTGAATTAAAAATATAACTTAACTTAAAATAGTTATTTGGACTGAGGTTGCAGAAAAGGAGATGAGTGGGGAGATGGGGTAACCGGTTGATGGGCATTAAGGAGGGCACATGTTGTAATGAGCACTGGGTGTTATATGCAACTAATGAATCGTTGAACATCACATCAAAAACTAATGATGTACTATATGTTGGCTAATTGAATTTAAATAAAATAAAACAGTTATTTGGAGTCATGAAGACAGACTCTGTGGGTCAAAAGAAATTTAAAGCAAAATAGTAATAAAAATACATGTTTGGTAGAGAAAGGAGAAGAAACTAGAAGTAACAGTTAATTATTAATGGACACTATTTCTCAACAGGGTGACAATATCTGTAAATTAATTATGATTTCTCCATGAGTCAGAAGTTTTCTCAAACATTCACAGATGATATTCAATTAATATACAAAGGCTGCATCAGTTGGCCTGCTGAAATTTCCTGCATGTTTTTGAGATTCAAGTGTCCATGAAAGATCAAGTGAATGATGTCATATCTGTTCTGTGTTCAATCCACATCCATGATGTTTGTTTCCATATGCCTGGGGAGTATTCCTTGATTTTAAGTTCTGATGGATTCCAAATGGATATGTTTCTTTAAAATGTTCAAGAAATAAGAGGAAAAAGGGAAAGTAGAAAGCATAAGAGCAAGTCTTAGATTACGAGGACCAATGACTGAACACTAGAAAGTCTAAACAAAGCTGTATTTGCAGGTTACATTTGTACCTATGGCAACAATTTACCCAGATCACTACCATACTTATATTGCTTTCATTGCTGAAAAAGATTTGAAACTTGAGCACTCTTAAATACTTAAATTTTTCTGTATAGTTGTATCAGTTGTATTTTGTTGTCAAGTTATTTTAACTCTTTCCTTCAAGAACTGCTTGTTAAAGGGCATGAATTATCCCTAAAAGTAACTTCCAAAAATGTTCAATAGAAGAAAAAGCCTACCATTTTGCTTAGAAATGGAAATTTCTTGGAAAATTACTATTGATCTTATTAACTTTTATATAACTTGTTGCCTTGGTATCCAAGCACAGTTCTGCCAAAGTGAGTGTTTTAAGGGACTCCTGGGTGGCTCAGTGGGTTAAAGCCTCTGCCTTCAGCTCAGGTCATGATCCCAAGGTCCTGGGATTGAGCCCCGCATTGGGCTCTCTGCTCAGTGGGGAGCCTGCTTCCCCCTCTCCCTCTGCCTGCCTCTCTGCCTACTTGTGGTCTCTCTCTGTCAAATAAATAAATAAATAAAATCTTTAAAAGAAAAAAGTGAGTGTTTTAAAACCATGCAAGGAAATGTGGTGCCACTGGCCTCTAAGTCAACTCGTTCCCCTACAAAATACTTGTGGAGATATAAAGAAATTCCAAGTCTTTCCCAACAAAAACACAGTGCAAGATTTAAATCCTTTCCTGATTATAATTCCCAATTTAAATGCTGTTGTTTAACTGGAGTCTTAATAAACTGTTAAAAAAGTGTTGAAAGACAATGAATCTTAACAACATACTGAAAACTCTAATGTGATTCTATTTTTGAAGTACAGAGAGCTTGATTATTCCTAAGATCAAGTGAGTCCTCCTTCCACTTATGATCCATTCAGTGAGCAAAGGATAAATGAAAATAAACTTAGTTAATTTACCCAAACAAATTAGCTATCTATTATTAACTACTAACTGACCTATTAAAATTTGCTCAGCTCCATTCAAAGAACCAATTAACTGTGAATATAATCTGTTTCCATTAATAATCTGTCATTTACTCTTTAGAATATAAATACTTTGATGAGCTATAATTTAAACAAAAATTAATAAGAATTCTATAATAGAAAAAAAAGAATTCTATAATAGGTTTTTGGTTAACACCTATTAACACTAACATTTATTGTTATATGAGAAAGTTTAGTTACAGAGGGCTCTTCCAAAAATGCATAAATTAATTCAGATTTCTGGTCCGGGGGTAAGGAGCTTAGAAGTGTCATTTCATTTAGCAATAAGCAAAAAGTTAAACAAACTGAAAAGTAAACACTTAATTAGATCCATTAGAGAAGAGAGTTCATATGGAAACTGCTGCCCCAGAAATCAGAAAGACAAAAAGGCAGATACAGGGAATCACAATTTACCAAAGCAAGAACTTATGAACAGAAATCTCTGGGAACAAATGCTAGGGGAAGCAAAACTGAAATGTAATGGATAAATTGCTGGTGACTCAGTGTGGACAAGCCTGGAAGTACTGGGTCCCAGGCATGTAAAGGCAAACCAATGCTTTTGTGAGTTTTACCTTTAAGATCTCTACCAGCTTTCCACAGTAAATATCAGAGAAAAACCCTTATCCACATTACTAAAGGCCTATTTACAGGAGTAAATCATGTTTACATTTCAACAAAAAATTACAAAGAGCACTAAAAGGCAAAAAAAAAAACACAAACAAACACAAAAACCAGTTTAAAGAACTTCAAAATCATCAGAACCAAAATCAGTTATGACAGGAATGTTGAAATTATTAGACTGAAAATTTTTAAACCTATGATTACAATACCAAGGTCCTTAATAGGAAGGTAGACAACAAGCAAGAACAGATGCATAAGTAGAAATGGAAATTCTATGAAATAATAAAAAAAGAAATGCTGGAGATAAAAAAGTGTATCAAAAATGAAGAATGCCTTTGACGGTCTTTGTAAACTAGACTCAGCTGAGGAAAGAATTACTAAGCTTAAAGATATACCAAAAGACATTTTCAAAACCAGAAAAGGGACTGAAAAATATAAAACGGAAATTTTTTTCCGTTTTAAATACCTATCTATTTTAGGTTTAAATACCTAAAAAAAAAATACCTACCCAGGGGGTGCCTGGGTAGCTCTGTTGGTTAAGCATCTGACTTTTGATAGTGGCTCTGGTCATGATCTCAGGGTCCTGAGACTGAGTCCCAAGTCAGGCTCACTCTGAGCATGGAGCTTGCCTAAGATTCTTCCTCTTCCTCTGTCCCCTCCACCACTCCCAGTCTGTTTCTCTCCTTCTCTAAAAAACAAAAACAAACCCCCCAAAAAAACAGAAAATCCAAGAACTGTGTGACAACTAAAAAAAGATGAAATCTACCTCTAATGGGAATATGAGAAGGGAAGAGAGAAAAGAGAAAAATAAATATTTGAAGCAATAATGACTGAAATTTTTTTCCAAATTAATGCTAGACACCAAACCACAGGTCCGAGAACCTCAGAGAGCTCAGAGAACACCGAGTAGGATAAATGCCAAGCAAACAAACAAGTTGCACCTAGGCATACCGTATTCAAACTTCAGAAAATCAAAGATAAAGTCTTGAAAGACATCAGTGAAAAAACACATCTTACCTACAGAAGATCAAAAGTAAGCATTACATCTAACTTATCCCCAGAAACCATTCAAGCAAGAAAAGGGTGGAACAAAATATTTAAGTATTAAGAGAAAACACCCACCAATCTATAATTATAAGCTCTGAAAAATTATCCTTTAAAAGTGAAGGAGAATATTTCTGAGAAAATAAAAATTTAAAAAACTTGATGCCAGTAGACCCACCTTGCAAGAAATGTTAAAGAAGTTCTTTAGACAGAAGTAAACCATACAAAAAATATAATATATTAAGAAATATTAAGAAAAAATATAAATTTGTAAGTAAGAAATTCAGATTTACATAAAGGAAAGGCATCAGAAAAGGAATAAGTAAAAGTAAATAAAAGCTTTACTTTTTCTCTTACATAATTCATCTAAAGATTATAATTTATTCAAAATAGTAATAGCAATGACATATTTGGTTATATGTGATGATCAAGTGGGATTCATTTCAGGTATTCAAGGCTGGGATTAATTGAAAATTAATTAATTCAACACATCAACAGGCTAAAGAAGAAAAACTATGTGATTGTATCAATAGATTTTTTAAAAAGCATATAGTAAATCCAACACCCATTCATGATAAAAATTTTGAGCAAACTAGCAATAGAAGGGAACTCTCTCAACTTCATAAAGTATATATATATATATATATATATATATACAAAACTTTATAACTAACATCATACAAAGTGGTAAGAAACTTGAAGCTTTCCCAATAATATCAGGTACAAGACAAGGATTTCACCTCTCACCACTACTTTTCAACATCATATAGAAGTTCTAGCTATTGCAAATAGATAAGAAAAGGAAATGCAAGGCATACAGACTGTCCAGGGAGAAATAAAACTGTTTTTGTTCATAAACGACATAATTGTCTATGGAGAAAATCTGAAAGAATCAACAAAGCAACTTTGGAACTATTAAGTGATTATAACAAGGCTGTAGGATACAAAGTTAATATACAAAAGCTGATCACTTTCTTATATGCCAGCAATAAACAAGTAGAATTGGAAATTAAAAACATTTTAGCATTTATATTGGTACGTCCCAAAATGAAACTCTTAGATAAAAATCTAACAAAATATGTATAAGATCTGTGTGAGGAAAACTACAAAAGAAGAACTAAACCAATGGAAAGGTATTTCATGCTCACAAATAGACTCAATGTTCTCAAGTTACTAGTTCTTCCTGTCTTGATCTACAGGCCTTTGCAGTTCTAATCATAATCCCAGCAAGTTACTTTGTGGATATCAACAAATTGAGTCTAAAATTAATCTGGAGGGGCGAAAGACAGAATAGCCAGCACAATATTGGAGAACAACGTTATGGGACTGACACTATCTAATTTGAAGACTCACTGTAAGCCTACAGTAATCAAGACAGTATGGTACTGATGAAAGAATAGAGAAATATTTACATACAATACGTAGTGCTCCATGCAATAAGTGCCCTCCTTAATACCCACCACGAAGCTCACCCATCCCCCCACCCCTCTCTCCTCTAAACCTTCAGTTTGTTTCTAGGAGTACACGGTCTCTCATAGATCATCTTCTCCCTCCAATCCCCCCCCCTTCACTTTTCCTTTCCTTGATCTAATATCCTCCATGCTATTCCTTAGGTTCCACAAATAAGTGAAACCATTTGATAATTGACTTTCTCTGCTTGACTTATTTCATTTAGCATAATCTCCTCCAGTCCCATCCATTTTGATGCAAAAGTTAGGTATTCATCCTTTCTGATGGCTGAGTAATATTCTGTTGTATATAGGGACCACATCTTCTTTATCCATTCATCTATTGAAGGGCATCTCAGCTATTTCCACAGTATGGCTATTGTGGACATTGCTGCTATGAACACTGAGGTACATATGACCATTCTTTTCACTTCATTTGTACCTTTGGGGTAAATAATGAATCTTGGAACACTACATCAAAAACTAATGATATACTGTATGGTGACTAACATAGCATACATACATATATACATACATACATCAAAAAAGGAAGATAAAAAAAGAATAGAGAAATAACTCAGTGGAATAGAAGAGAAACGCCAAAAATAGACCAATATATAGTCAACTAATTTTGGACAAAGGAGCAAAAGTAACAAAGGAAGTCTTTTAAACAAGATGCTGGAATGAGTGAATCTACAAGCAAAAAAAAAAAAAAAAAATCTAGACACACACCTTACCCCTTCATAAAAATAAACTCAAAGTAAATCATAAACCTAAATATAAAATGCAAAACTATAAAACTCCTAGAAGATAACATAGAAGAAACTGTAGATGACCTTGGATATGGCAACGACTTTTAGACACAATAAGAAAGGTAATATCCCTGAAGGAAATCATTGATAATTTGGACTTTGTTAAAGTTTAAAGGTTTTCTGTTCTGTGAAACACAGTGTCAAGAGAATGAGAAGAAAATCCACAGACTGGGAGATAGATTTGCAAAAGGAATATCTAATAAATGACCGTTACCCAAATATACAAAGAACTCTTAAAACTCAGCAATAAGAAAATAAACAACTCAATTTAAAGTGTGCCAAAGACCTTAACAGACATTTCATTAAAGAATATATACAGATGGCAAATAAGCATATGAAAATATGCTCCACATCATATGTCATGAGGAGAAATGCAAATTGAAAAAACAATGAGATACCACTACGCACCTAACAGAATGGTGAAAATCCCAAACGCTGATTAACACTGCATGTTGGTGAGGATGTGGAGCAACTGAATCCCTCATTCATTGCTGGAGGGCATGCAAAATGGTACAGTCACTTTGGAAGACAGTTTGGAAGTTTCTTACAAAACTAAACCTACTCTTACCATATGTTCCAGCATTTGCACTCTTGGTTTTTACCCAAATGAACTGAAAATGTATGTCTACACAAAAACCTGCACATAGATGTTTATAGCAGCTTTATTTGTAATTGCTAACATTTGGAAGCAACTGAGATGTCCTTCAGTAAATGAATGGATAATTCACTGTGGTATATCTAGACAATGGAATATTATTCAGTGCTTAAAAGAAATGGGCTATCAAGCCATGAAAAGACATGGAAGAAACTTAAATGCATATTACTAATCTGAAATAGCTATACACCATATGATTCCAATTATAACACATTCTGGCAAAGGAAAAACTGCAGAGATGGTTAAAAGAGCACTGGCTGCCAGGAGTTGGGCCAAGGGGAGGAAGGGGGAAGAATGAACAGGCAGAACACAGATGATTTTTGGGACAGTGAAACTATTTTATATGATACAACAATAGCGAATACAGGTTATTATATACTTGTCCAAACCTATAGAATGTACAACACCAAGAGTGACCCCTAATGTAAACTTTGGGCTTTGGAAAATACTATGTCATTGTAGGTTCATTAATTGTCCAAATGTCCTATTGTGCTGTGGGTTGTTGATATTGGGGAAGATTGTACATGCAAGCAATAGAGAGTAATGAGAACTCTCTGTATTTTTCACTGTTTGGCTGTGAATCTAAAACCACTCTAAAAAAATCAAGTTTATAAATTTTAAAAAACATGAACCTTTGCATAAATAAACCCACTTGGACCCATAAGAATGGCCAGGTAAATAATGTGTATGTGTAACAATTGAAGGCAAGTATTTTTTCCATTTAAATTTTTTTTTCATTTCTTTAAATTTTATTATTTTTTTAATGTTCCAAGATTCATTGTTTATGCACCACACCCAGTGCTCCATGCAATACATGCCCCCCTTATTACCCACCACCAGGCTTACCTATCCCCCCAACCCGCCTCCCTTCTCAAACCCTCAGTTTGTTTCTCAGAGCCCACATCTCTCATGGTCCACCCCTTCTTCCAATTTCCCCCAATTCACTTTTCCTTTCCTTCCCCTAATGTCCTCCATGTTATTCCTTATGCTCCACAAGTAAGTGAAACTATATGATAATTGACTTTCTCTGCTTGATTTTTTTCACTCAGCATAATATCTTCCAGTCCCATCCATGTTGATACAAAAGTTGGGAATTCATCCTCTCTGATGGAGGCATAATATTCCACTGTATATATGGACTATATCTTCTTTATTCATTCATCTGTTGAAGGGCATCTTGGCTTTTTCTACAGTTTGACGATTGTGGCCATTGAAGCTATGAACATTGGGGTACATGTGGCCCTTCTTTTCACTGCATCTGTACTTTGGGGTAAATACCCAGTAGTGCAATTGCAGGATCTTAGGGCAGCTCTATTTTTAATTTCTTCAGGAATATCTACACTGTTTTCCAAAGTGGCTGCACCAACTTGCAATCCCACCAACAATGGAAGAAGGTTCCCCTTTCTCCACATCTGTCCAACATTTGTTGTTTACTGTCTTGTTGATTTTGGCCATCCTAATTGGTGTAAGGTGGTATCTCAATGTAGTTTGGATTTGAATTTCCCTAAGGACTAATGATGATGAACATTTTTTCATGTGTTTGTTAGCAATTTGCATGTTTTCTTTGGAGAAGTGTCTGTTCATGTCTTCTGCCCATTTTTTGACATGATTATCTGGTTTTTTTGAGTGTTGAGTTTGAGGAGTTCTTTACAGTTCTTAGATATCAGACCTTTGTCTGTAATGTCATTTGCAAATATCTTCTCCCAATCCATGGGTTGCCTGTTTGTTTTGTTGACTGTTTCCTTTGCTGTACAGAAGCTTTTTATCTTGATGAAGTCCCATAAGTTCATTTTTGCTTTTGTTTCCTTTGCCTTTGGAGACATGTCTTAAAAAATTGCTGTGACCAATGTTGAAGAGGTTACTGTCCATGTTCTCCTCCAGGATTTTGATAGATTCCTGCCTTACGTTGAAGTCTTTAATCCATTTTGAGCTTATCTTTGTGTATGGTGTAAGAGAATGGTCAAGTTTCATTCTTTTATATATAGCTGTCCAATTTTCACAGCACCATTTATGGAAGAGACTGTCTTTTTTCCACTGGATATTTTTTCCTGCTTCGTCGAAGACTATTTGACCATAGAGTTGTGGGTCCATATCTGAGGTCTCTACTCTCACTGGTCTATGTGTCTGTTTTTGTGCCAGTACCATGCTGTCTTGGTGATCACAGCTTTGTAGTAAAGCTTTAAATCAGGCAATGTGATGCCCCAGCTTTTTATTTTTCAACATTTCCTTAGCAATTCGGGGTCTTTTCTGGTTCCATATCAATTTTAGGATTGTTTGTTCCAGCACTTTGAAAAGTGCTGGTGGAATTTTGATCGGGATGGCATTGAAAGTATAGACTTTTCTGGGCAATATAGACATTTTAACAGTGTTTATTCTTCCAGTCCATGAGCATGGAATGCTTTTCCACCTTTTCGTGTCTTCTTCAATTTCTTTCATGAGTGTTCTATAGTTCCTTGAGTATAGATCCTTTACCTCTTTGGTTAGGTTTATTCCCAGGGATCTTATGGTTCTTGGTGCTATAGTAAATGGAATCCGTTCTCTAATTTCCCTTTCCATAATTTCATTATTAGTGTATAAGAAAGCAACTGATTTCTGTGCATTGATTTTGCATCCTGCCACATTACTGAATTGCTGTGTGAGTTCTAGTAGTTTGGGGTGGAGTCTTTTGGGTTTTCCACATAAAGTATCATAAGGTCTGCAAAGAAAGAGAGTTTAACTTCTTCTTTGCCAAATTTGAATACCTTTCTTTTGTTGTCTGATTGCTGTTGCTAGGACTTTTAGTACTATGTTGAACAAGAGTGGCAAGAGTGGACATCCTTGTTGTGTTCCTGATGTCAAAGGGGAGGCTGTCAGCTTTTCCCCATTGAGAATGATATTTGCTGTGGGTTTTTCATAGATTTTATGAAGTTGAGGTATGTTCTCTATCTCTATACTTTAAAGAGTTTTAATCAGGAACAGATGCTGTATTTTGTCAAATACTTTTTCTGCATTGAGAGGACTATGTGGTTCTTCTCTTTTCTCTAACTGATTTTTTTTTTTCTATCACATTGATTTGCGAATACTGAACCACCTTGCTTCCCAGGGATAAATCCTACCTGGTCATGGTGGATAATCTTTTTAATGTACTGTTGGATCCTATTAGCTAGAATCTTGTTGAGAATCTTGGCATCCATATTCATCAAGGATATTGGTCTGAAATTCTCTTTCTTGATGAAGTCTTTGCCTAGTTTGGGGATCAGGGTAATGCTGGCTTCATAAAAGAGTCTGGTAGTTTTCCTTCTGTTTCTATTTTTGAAACAGCTTTGGAAGAATAGGTATTATTTCTTCTTTAAATGTTTGCTAGAATTTCCCAGGGGATCCTTCAGGTCCTGGGCTCTTGTTTTTTGGGAGGTTTTTGATCATTGCTTCAATTTCATTACCAGATATTGGTCTATTCATGTTGTCAATTTCTTTCTGTTTCAATATTGGAAGTTTATAGGTTTCCAGGAAGGCATACATTTCTTGTTGCTTAACTTATTGGCATATAGCTATTGATAATAATTTTGGATAATTGTTTTTATTTCCTTGGGGTTAGTCATGATCTCTCCCTTTTCATTCATAATTTTGCTAATTTGGGTCCTCTCTATTTTCTTTTGGATTAATTTCACCAGTGATTTATTAATCTTATTGATTCTTTCAAAAAACCAATTTCTAGTTTCATTGATGTGCTCTATTGTATCTCTAGTTTCTAACTCATCAATCTCTGCTCTAATCTTGATTATTTCCCTTCTTGTGCATGGGGTTGGCTTAATTTGTTTTTGATTCTCTAGATCTTTAAGGTGCAAAGATAATTTGTGTATTTGGGATTTTTCTATTTTTTTTTTTTGAGTGAGGCTTGGATAGATATGTATTTCCCCCTTAGGACCACCTTTGCCATATCCCATACATTTTGGATCAATGTGTCTTCATTCCCATTGGTTTCCATGAGTTGTTTAAGTTCTTCTTTGATTTCCTGGTTAATCCAAACATTCTTGAGCAGATTGGTCTTTAGCCTCCAAGTGTTTGAATTCCTTCCAAACTTTTTGTTGTGGTTGAGTTCCAGTTTCAAAGCACTGTGGTCTGAGAATATGCAGGGAATCATCTCAAATCTTTTGGTATTAGTTGAGCCCTGATTTGTGACCCAGTTTGTGGTCTATTCTGGAGAAAGTTCCACGTGCGCTTGAGAAGAATGAGTATTCTGTTGTTTTAGGGTGGAATGTTCTGTATATTTTTATGAAATCCATCTGGTCCAATGTGTCTTTCAAAGCTCCTGTTTCTTTATTGATTTTCTGCTTAGATGATCTTTTCTATTACTGAGAGTGGCATGTTAAGATCCCCTACAATTGGGGCGCCTGGGTGGCTCAGTCGTTAAGCGTCTGCCTTCAGCTCAGGTCATGATCCCAGGGTCCTGGGATCGAGCCCCACATCAGGTTCCTTTTCGGCAGGAAGCCTGCTTCTCCCGCTACCATTCCCTCTGCTTGTGTTCCCTCTCTCGCTGTGTTTCTCGCTGTCAAATAAATAAAAAAAATCTTTAAAAAAAAAAAAAGATCCCCTACAATTAAGGTATTCATATCAATATGACTTTCTATTTTGATTAACAGCTGGCTTATGTAGTTGGCTGCTCTCATATTGGGGGCATAAATATTTACAATTGTAAGATCTTCTTGGTGGATAGACCCTATAAGAATGATATAGTATCCTTCTGTATATCTGACTACAGTCTTTAGCTTGCAGTCTAATTTATCTGATATGAGAATCTCTACCCCAGCTTTCTTTTGAGGCTTATTGGCATAAAAGATGGTTCTCCATCCCTTCACTTTCAGTCTGGATGTATCTTTAGGTTCCAAATGTGTTTCTTGTAGATAGACTATGAACAGGTCCTGTCATTTTATCCAGTCTGCAACCCTGTGCCATTTTATGGGAGCATTTAAGCCATTCACGTTGAGAGTTATTATTCAAAGATAAGATTTTTTTAAAGATTTAATTTATTTATTTATATTTATTTATTTATTTATTTATTTATTTATTTATTTATTTATTTGACACAGAGAGAGAGATCACAAGTAGGCAGAGGGGCAGGCAGAGAGAGAGAGGGGGAAGCAGGCTCCCTGCTGAGCAGAAAGCCCCATGCAGGACTCGACCCCAGGACCCTGGGATCATGACCTGAGCCGAACACAGAGGCTTTAACCCACTGAGCCACCCAGGCGCCCCTGAAAGATAAGTTTTATTGACATCACATTGCTTGTGAAGTCTTTGTTTCTATGGATTGTCTCTGTAAATTTCTGTTCTATGTCACTCTTGGGTTCTTTCTTTTTTTATAGCATTTTTTTTTTATTTTAATTCAAGTTAATTTACATGCAGTGTAATGGTAGTTTCAGGTGTACAATATAGTGATTCAACATTTCTGTTCAACACCCGGTGCTCAACACAGCAAATGCCCTACTTAATCCTAATCACTTTTCACCCATCCCCCACCAACCTTCCCTCTAGTAACCATCAGTTCATTCTCTATAATTAACAGTCTGTTTCTTGATTTCTCCCTCTCCCCCTCTTTTTCTTTTATTTGTTTTGTTTCTTAAATTCCACATTGAGTGAAATCATATGGTATCTGTTTTTCTCTAATTGACTTATTTTGCTTAGCACTATACCCTCTAGCTCTATCCTTGTCTTTGCAAATAGCAAGATTTCATTCTTCTTGTGGCTGGATAATATATATATACACCACACTTCTTTTATCTATTCATCAATTGATGGACATTTGGGCTGCTTCCATAATTTGGCTATTGTAAACAATGCTGCTATAAGCATAGAGGTGCACGTATCCCTTTGATTTAGTGTTTTGTATTCTTTGGGTAAATATCCAGTAGTGCAAATAGTGTAAAATCTATGAAAATAAGTACTTCTCTCATTCAATGTGTTTCTATATGCTAGACTACAGACTAAAGCAGAATAAGTATATGGTAATCATATATTGAAAAAAATAAATAAATTGCTCAGTTAGCACCTTCTTTCATAATTATATTTGATATGTACCATCCCTTCCACAACCCTGCCTCTTTCATGTAAGTCCTATGAGAGAGGCAACTGTGTCATCTTCACTCTTCATACTCACCAAAGCACTCTGCCTGATCCACTGTAGGTGCTCAAAAATAAGTTGTTTTACTGAATGAATGAATGAATGAGTGAATGAATGAATGAATGAAGAACTAATAAGCTTAAAGTCTGTCAATGCGCATGCTCTTTTCCCTAAACCATTAGGTCTGAATTTATCCTGCAATAATTTAATAGGAATTCTAAAGTTAAAGAAATTTCTCCAGTCAAACTAACTTCATAAATCTTGGTTTAAAAGATGTTAAAATTGTATTTGGCATAGTACCTTGAAAGTCTCTATTGTAAAGGTGTATTGTAAATAATCAAAAGGGGGTATAGCATGTCAAGTTCATCCTCTGGACAAGTGTTCTCTAACAGGCAGCCTTTAGATTATGGAACAGACAGCCTGTCTCATTGTGAAATTAGTTTCATTTATTCATTATGTTAATCATCATATCTTATTGAGCTTTTAATGATCACATTGAATTTTTGGAGATGTCTTAATACCAGCTGGGAAAAAAGTTATTAACCACATTCTTCAGCTTTCCATTATGGCATTTGTCAATTAGTAAATCATGCAATCCTGCAGTATTGGAGTACATACCTCCCCCAGCTACCCCTGGCTGCAGTAGGACCTCTGCTGTCCCTGGGCCTCTTTAGACGGTAGTGACATTGGCAATGGTCCAGACTTAGTCATCAGTCTTTGACTTGAACCTGAGTTTCTTATTTGTAAGATGCAGATAAGAGTAATTACCTTATGTGTGCTGTAAGGAGTAAATTTATGCAATGATACAGCACATATTTACACTAAAAAATGTGGTTTTCTCCCTGTTTAGTTTCATTTGGGGCTATTTGCATAAAAGCACAGAAGTAAGGTCAGGTTTAAGCAGGAACTTCTAAAAAAATATTTACCAACAACTCTTAATTCTACATAGTCTTCCTCTCATATTCTTACCAATTTCATGATAATGAACATCTAACCTTCAGTTCAGACAGGCTCAAAACCTCCCAAGTGGGTATCCAGCCAGTTTCAAAGTGAGAATACCCACTCAATGGCAGTGTCTTCAGACTCCTGAGCTGTTAGCCTCTCCACATATAAGCTAGGTCAATGACCTTCCCCATCACCTATCATTATCACCTGCAAGGGAACAATGAACAGCTTCCCCTCCCCCAAAATAAACCCACCTTCAGAAATAAGTTACTTAAAAAGATCACAGATTTTCATTTAAATAGGCAATTCATTTTGCTCGTTTGTTTTGTTTCTTAAATTCCACATATAAGTGAAATCAAGTGGTATTTGTTGTTCTCTGAATGATTTAGTTTGCTTAGCACTATACCCTCTAGATCCACCCATGTTGCAAATATCAAGTATATGTATATACTTGATATATATATTTGATATATATATAAATATTTGATATATATATTTGATATATACATATATCAAGTGTACACACACACACACACACACACACTACTTCTTTATCCATTCATTAATCAACAGACATTTGGGCTATTTCCATAATTTGGCTATTGTAAATAATACTATAAACATATGGGTGCATGAAGGCGCCTGCGTTGTTCAGTCATTAAGTGTGTGCTTTTTGGGCTCAGGTTGTGATCCCAGGGTCCTAGGATCAAGCCTCACAAATTGCTCCCTGCTCATTGGGAAGCCTCTTTCTCCCTCTCCCGCTCCCCCTGCTTGTGTTCCCTCTCTCACTGTGTCTTTCTGTCAAATAAATGAATAAAATCTTTAAAAATATATATAGGTGCATGTATCTCTCCAAATTAGTGTTTTTGTATTCTTTGGGTAAATATCCAGTAGTGCAATTGCTGAATGACAGGGTATTTCTATTTTAAACTTTTTGAGGAAACTCCATACTGTTTTCCACAGTGGCTGCACCAGTTTGCATTCCCACCAACAGTGCACCAGTGTTCCTATTTCTCCGTGTCCTCACCAACACCTATTGTTTCTTGTGTTGTTGATATTAACCATTCTGACTAGGATAAGGTGATATCTCATTGTGGTTTTAATTTGCATCTCCCAGATGGTAAGTGGTGATAAACATCTTCTCACGTGTCCATTGGCCATCTGGATATTTTCTTTGAAGAGGGGAAGGGATGGATGATGGATGATATAGATGATGGGGATTAAGGGGTGCCCTTGTGATGAGCACTAGGTGATGTATAGAATTGTTGAATCACTATATTGTACACCTGACACTACTATAATGTTTGTTAACTAACGAAATTAAAATAAAAATTTAAAAATTAGAGAAGTGCCTGTTCATGTCTTCTGCCCATTTTTTGATGTGATTATCGGTTTTATGAGTGTTGAGTTTGACACTTCTCCAAAGAAGACATACAAATGGCTAATAGACACATGAAAAAAAGTTCATCATCTTTAGCCATCAGGGAGATTCAAATCAAAACCACACTGGGATACCACCTTACACCAGTTAGAATGGCCAAAATCAACAGGAGAGTAAACGACAAATGTTGGAGAGGGAGTGGAGAAAGGAGAACCCTCTTACACTGTTGGTGGGATTGCAAGCTGGTGCAACCACTTTGGAAAACAGTGTGGAGATTCCTCAAGAAATTAAAAACAGAGCTACCCTATGACCCTGCCATAGCACTACTGGGTATTTACCTCAAAGAAGCAGATGCATTGCAAAGAAGGGCCACATGTACCCCAATGTTCATAGCAGCAATGGCCACAATTGCCAAACTGTGGAAAGAAACAAAATGTCCTTCAACAGATGAATGGATAAAGAAGATATGGTACATATATACAATGGAATATTATGCCTCCA
>CM053606.1:98292650-98325571 GCA_028646535.1 Procyon lotor | reverse complement strand
ATCAACATGGATGGGACTGAAAGAGATTATGTGGAGTGAAATAAGTCAAGCAGAGAGAACCAATTACCTTACGGTCTCACTTACATGCTGAGCATAAAAAAAAACATGGAGGGCATTGTGAGAAGGAAAGGAAGGGGGAATGGGGGAAATCAGAGGGGGAGATGAACCATGAGAGACTATGGACTCTGAGCAACAAACTGAGGGTTTTGGAGGGGAGGCGGTGGGGGGTTGGGGGAGCCTGGTGGTGGGTATTGAGGAGGGCACGTATTGCATGGAACACTGGGTGTGGTGCATGAGCAACTAATCTTGTAACACTGAAAAAATAAAATAAACATATTTGGAAAAAAAAAATTAGTAAATAATAAAAATGGGCAATTCAAATGATGCAGGCTAACCAATTAATTTTGAACATTGAGAAAGAAACTTACCAACTCAGAAAAAAAATCAAAAGAACAATTTTGATTGGGACACCTGGGTAACTCAGTCATTAAGCATCTGCCTTTAGCTGGGGCTGTGATCCCAGTGTCCTGGGATCGAACCCCATGTTGGGCTCCCTGCTCGGTGGAAGCCTACTTCACCCTCTCCCACTCCCTCTGCTTGTGTTCCCTCTCTCACTGTGTCTCTCCCTTTGTCAAATAAATAAATAAATCTTTTTAAAAAAGAATAATTTTGATTATAGTCACTAATCACTATAAGTGACATTATAGTCACTTATAACATATACACACGTGTACACATAAAAATCTAGGCATTCTCTTTAAAGGAACCAATATGGGAGATAAGGTAGACTCAGTGAAGACCCAATGGAATCTTCTTTTTTGATAACTGAGACCCCTGTACCCCCCCATGCCTATATATTCAGACTGCCAGGATTCAAATCCAACCACTGTAGCAAGCACTGTTAGCATAGGCAACCTGAATGTTATTTTTTTAACCTGTAAAATGGAAGTAATAATATATCTTCTATTGTGGTGCCTGGGAGGCTCAGCTGGTTAAGCTCTGCCTTCAGCTCAGATCGTGATCTCAGGGTCCTGGGATCAAGCTTAGAGTTGGGCTCCCTGCTTACCTGGAGCTTGTTTCTCCCTCTCCTTCCTGCTCATGCTCTCTCTCGCTATCTCTGTCACCATCTCCATCTCTCCCTCTCTCTCAGATAAATGAATGAAATCTTTAAAAAAATAATATATCCTACATCAAAGATTAAATGAAATTAAACAAGGTTATTATAATAAAATCTGGAACATAGAACACTTAATGTTATTATTTTCTCATCAGCAACTCATAAGTGGGGCACCTGGGTGGCTCAGTGGGTTAAAGACTCTGCCTTCGGCTCAGGTCATGATCTCAAGGTCCTGAGATTGAGCCCCACATTGGGCTCTCTGCTCCATGGGGAGCCTGCTTCCCCCTCTCTCTCTGCCTGCCTCTGCCTATTTGTGATCTCTCTCTCTCTCTCTGTCAAGTAAATAAATAAAATCTTAAAAAAAAAAAAAAAAACAACTCACAAGTGATCAGTAGATAGAGGAGTTAATGGATTTAATATCCCTTACATTTCCCTATGGCTCAGAGACACTTCATTTGCCACAGGAATATCCAAGTGCAAACAAAGAGTTCACAATGACATGAGTGGTAGGACAGCATTAGATCACCATGTGTTTGAATCCTTCTGCCACTTAATAGCTCTGTGATTTGGGACAAGTAACTTAATGATTCCAACCTAGAATTTCCTCATTATTAATATCACTTCATGGGATTGCTATGAAAATCCAAGAGCACTATGTAGATGTATCTGGCATAGGTCTTGGTTTATTAAGCCCAAGAATGGCGTCCTTGGCTATTACTCTTCCAATAATTCCTCCATCATCCAGATCCCTTCTTGTCTAAACTAAATCAGGAAGCCATTTTAAGAGTAAATTTTAAGAGTAAATTCTTAAAAAAAAAAAAATCACCATTTGTCAATTATGCATAGTGTCCTAGTTTGTCTTGTTCAGAGTCCAGAACAGAGAGGAAAAGGTAGGAAGGTGGAGGGGGGTAGAGTCTCAGGACAAGTGTGAGGCGCAGTAACACAATGCATGTGTCAGCCTCAAGGGAGAGAAGAAAAACACCACAGGGTCTGAAGATGGTGACATTTAGGGGAAAGCCCAACTGATTGTCAGTCAACATAGAAAGCCAGACTCAGAGTAGTCTTGCCTACTCTGTAGGCAAGTAAGTTAAGTTGTCACAACTTACCTGTCTGCCTTGCCCTCAGCTCCCCACATCTGAACCCTCCTCAGCCTTCATATTGCGACTTAAATATCACTTCAAAACCCTTTCAGACTTCCCCACAAAGGCTGCTTCCCTTTATTCTTTATTCCAGTTTAACCCCTTGTTTGTTTCCTTGACATTACTTTCAGTTTTCTGCTTATCATTTGTCTCCCTAAAAGATCATGTGTGCGATGAGGAAGGGGACTGATTGCTCCAGGTCACACTAATTGCTCAGCATCTCCCAAGGTGCCCAGACAAAGAATATGTTAACTGAGTGATTACTCATTTAAATGTACTTGGTATAGATTAATTCATTGACTCATGGATTAGTTTAATCCTATGATCAACACCATGTGGTAGGATTATCATCTCCATTTTACAGATGAAGAAATGATGGCTCAAAGAGTTAGATGAGTTGCAGTCTGTAAAGCCAATATGAATAAGCTTGAACCCACTTCTGTCTGACTGAACAGCCCATCTCTCAGCTGTCTATGTTATAGACTCCATGACTGTTTTCAAGGGTACTGTGTTGAAGGATGTGTTTTAGGGATCCCATGAAACAGTGCTAGGAGTCCCATGTGCTGCCATCAAAACTGCAAGGCTCTAGAAGGAGGTACTCTGGTCCCACATAAAACCTGAAGCAATATGTTTTTTTACATATGGCTTAAGTACTCCCTGCAAATATTAAATGGGGAAGCACAAGGAAAATTATCTTACTGAGTGCTCTTCCTCAGTATTCTTTGTAGATCTTTTCCTTCTTTCCAACCTTTTTTTTTTTTTTAAGATTTATTTATTTATTTGTCAGAGAAAGAGTGTGCACACAGCAGGGGGAGCAGCAGGCAGAGGGAGAAGCAAGCTCCCTGCTGAGTGGGACTCCATCCCAGGACTCTGGGATCATGACCTGAGCCAAGGGCAATACTGCCTAAAAAACTGAGCCACCCTCTCTCCAACCTTTTAATGGTAGAGATTTCTAGGTTTGTTTTTTAGGTGTCTTCTTTTCACCTACACTTACTCTCCTAGTGATTCCATCTAGTTTCTCTGTGGCTTTATATAATATCTATATGTTGATAATTTCCAAATTTAAATATTCAGCCTAGACTTTTCCCCTGAAATATTGTCTGGGGAATTATATTACCACTCCATGTCTTCACTTGTATGCCTGGGAGAAATCTTAACAATTAGTTCCAAATGTTCTCCATATCAGGTGTGTATCTAGCTGTATAAATGAATCTCAGCCTCATAATTGACTACCCTCTTTCTCTCACACCCCACAGATAATCAATTAACCAGTTTCACTCAATTTACCTCAAAATAAACCCAGAATTCAATCATTTATCATCACCTCTCCTGTTACCATGTGGTCTGCACCATCAGCATCTCTTGCCTGAAGACTACAAAAGGCTTACCTGGTTTTATTTTTGCTCCCTTATCTCTTAACATCTATTCTTAATATAGTTGACAGAGTGGCCTTTTTAAATCATGCCAGATCATGTTGCTTCTCTGCCTAAAATTTGGCGATGGCTTCCATCTTACTTAGATAAATGTAGAAGTCTTTTAAGTGGTCTATAAAGCCCTAATTATCAGGTCCCCATTACTTCTCTGATCTATCCTATGTCTCCCACCCCAGATCACTGTACACTCACCCATTCTGGTCTTGATGTTCTTTGAACAATCCTGACATGCTCTTAATATGTGGCCTCTGGCTCTTGTTGAACTACACCACTGCCTGGAAATACCTCCAAACTGTCCCTCGAATCTCACTTTTTCTGTGAAGCATGATTTGACCACTTCATTTACTACTTCAACTTTTGTCTCCCACTATCATCTATTTTTCCCTGCTTTAATTTTTTTTATAATTTATATCATCTTTAACTGTAAACTTAAAAATTTTAATTTATCATGTTTCTAATGTATTGTCTGTTTCCTCCCCCTAAAATGTAAGTTAAAGGAAGACATGAAACTTACTTTGTTTTATTCACTGAGGTATTGCAAATAAATTTTAGGTGCCTAATAAATATATCTGAGTGGTAAATATTATATTTTATATTCCATACTTGCAAATGTATTTATGCCACATTTATGCCACCTCTCAGTCTTTTTAAGTTTGTTTTAGGAAAAGCTTTAGGAAAAGAAGATAAGATGGGTTTCCAAAATTCATGCTAACCAAGAAGGAAGCCATGAAGACAGATTGAATGAGAAAACTGAAGGTGGAAAGAATAAATGGAAAGGCTGAGGAAAGAGGTAAAAGAAAAAAATAGAATCTAGAGAAAGACAGACAAGTATGAAAAACAAACTAAGAGAGTAAGTACAAAAAGAAATCCTAAATGTGAGGTAAATGCTTTCAGGAAAATAAAACGTCTCTGAGTTCACTTTAAAAGTGGAAGTAAACAAAATCTGGTTTGGTGCTTAGTTTCATGTTCAAACTACACTTATCATGGTGAGCACTGAGTAACATAGAACTGTTGAATCAATATGTTGTACACCTAAAACCAGTATAATGTTGTATGTCAGTAATACTTCGTTTTTTAAAAAATTCCTTTTCATGAAATAATCTTTATTTTTCACTACTTACAATCATAAGAAAAGTAGTTCTTTGATCTATTTAGTGTTGAAACATTATCAATATTATTTAAAAGCCTCTCTAGACTTATTAGAAGAATATTTACTTACAAATTTAACATTTCCCATGCCCTTCACTTCTTTGCATAGATCTATACTCTTATAGGATATCATTTCATTCTTTGTGAAGGAATTCCCTTAACATTTCTTACACTGCAGGTCTGTGAGTAGTGATTTCTTTCACTCTTTATGTATCTGAAAGGGTTTTTACTTTAATTTCATCTTAAAAGATATTTCCACCAAGTATAGAATACTAAATTAACAAGTTTTATTTTCCTTTAAGTACTTTTATGATGGTGTTTCACTGTCTTTTTGCTTGCATTGTTTCAAACAAGAAGTCTGATATCATTCCTATCTTTGTTCCTCTGTGTATAATGTCTTTTCCCCCTCATACTTCATTTAAGGTATATCTCTTTATCACTGGTTTTAAGCAAATGTATTAAAACAAATCCCATGATTCCATTTTTTCCTAAGTTACACATTTTCTTTTTATATTAGTACATGAACTCACTGAATTTTAATGCTGCAAGATAAGTTAGAGACTAATAAGTTTCAGTTCTTCATTTTTAGTTTTATTTTATTTTTTTAAAGATTTTATCCATTTATTTGACACAGAGAGAGAGATCACAAGTAGGCAGAGAGGCAGGTGAAGAGAGAGGAGGAAGCAAGCTCCCCACCGAGCAGAGAGTCCAATGCAGGGCTTGATCCCATGTCCCTGAGATCATGACCTGAGCCCATGCAGAGGCTTTAATCCAGGAGCCCCAGTTCTTCATTTTTAAAGATGAGAAAATCCAGAGCAAAAGTCTGTGTGTGTGTGTTAATGGAATTAGTAAATGTAAAGAAGACATAAGAAGAAACAAATCTGCAATGCAAAGTTTAGATAGATGATGATAGATAAATGATGATAGATGATAGATAGATAGATGATAGATAGATAGATGATAGATGATGATGATAGATAGATAGATAGATGATAGATAGATAGATGATAGATAGATAGATAGATGATGATAGATAGATAGATAGATAGATAGATAGATAGATAGATAGATGATAGATAGATAGATAGATAGATAGATAGATAGATAGATAGATAGATAGATGATAGAATAGATATCAGATAGAGAGAGAGAGATGGGAGGTTCAAGATGTTGGCAGAATATCAGTGTGAACCTTTTCAATAGGCAGCTACAGATCTTAGCATGAAATTAAGTTGGGGTCAGATATATGGATTTGCTTTTATTTCCCCAGAGGTGAGAGCAGGATATCCAAGACAGAATACACAAAATTAACCAAAAAGAATACCTCTAGCTGAGGAACAGAAAGAGAAACTCTGAAGAGGTGTAAGAAATGTAGGAGAACAAGCAGAAGAATATAAAAATCATGTGAAAAGATAGTACCAACTAAAGAAAATGTTCCATGAAAGAGTATATGCTCTGTTGTAGTTGGATTTGTTCACAAAAGAATAAGAAGATAAAGACTGAAAAGTTCAAACAGAGCATGAAGTCCAACATGGCAGTACAGGAAGTTGCTGAAACTATTTCCTCCCAGACATAACCAATTAACAGCTATATATACATCACTTCTCTCTGTAAAAGATCTGAAATCTAGATGAACTAGTCTCCTCATGAAAAGAAAGAAGAGCCACATCCAGATCAGTAGGAGAGGCAGAGACATGGTCTTTCAAAAAACAAAAAAAAACAAAAACAAAAAAAAACCTACCCCACCCTCCAGAGTTCAGATGTGACACACTCCACCACCTTGTTGGGATGGGCAGAGGTGAGTGAGCACAGTGCTTGCTGAGGCAGGCAAGCAAGTGTAGTTGCAGTAGCTGCCATCACTCCCTGGCTCCTTGTATTACTGACACTGAAGAGAGAAAAAAGGGAAAAGAAAAAAAGAAAAGAAAAGAAAGAGAAGAAAAGGTAAGAAAGGAAAGAGAGGAGAGGAGAGGAGAGGAGAGGAGAGGAGAGGAGAGGAGAGGTATTTTTCACAGCACTAGACCAACAATTCTAAAATTCATACAGAACGACAAAAGACCCCAAATAGCCAAAACAACCTTGAGAAAGAACAAAGCTGGTGGTATCATGCTCCCTAATTTCAAACTATACTACAAAACCTACAGCAATCAAGATGGTGTGCTATTGGCATACAAACAGACACACTGATCAACAAAACAGAATACAGACCTCAGAAATAAACCCATGCATCTATGGTCAATTAATTTTTGACAAATGAGGAAAAATATGTAATGGCGAAAGGATAGTCTCTTCAATAAATGGTGTTGAGAAAACTTGACAGATATGTGCAAAAGAACAAAACTGTTCAACTATCTTACAACATATTAAAAAATTAACTCAAAATAGATTAAATACTTGAATGTAAGACCTAAAACCATAAAATCCCTGGAAGAAACATAGGCAATAAGCTTCCTGACATTGGTCCTAGCAATGTTTTTTTTGGATCTGAGTCCAAAGACAAGGGAAACAATGCAAAATAAACAAATGATATCTCATCTTCTGCACAACAAAGATAAACATCAACAAAACAAAAAAGCAACCTGCCTAGTAGAAGGATACGGTTGCAAACCATAAAACCAATAAGAGGTTGATATCTAAAATAGGTGAACAGTATTAAGTACAAACTTCCAGTTATAAAATAAATAAATCATGAGAATACAATGTGAAGTATGGGGAATATAGTCAATAATATTGTAATAACTTTATAAGGTTACAGATGGTAACTGGACTTATTGTGGTGTCCATTTGCAATGTACACAAGTGTCAAATCACCTGACACTAATACATAGTATGTCAATTGTACCTCGATAAAAAAAATAATCAGTTACATGGAAAAAATTTAAAAAGGAGTGAGAATTTCAAATTCTGATTCCAAAACTTGCTACAGAGCTAAGTAATCATGGCAGTGTGGTCCTGGCATAAGGATGGACATATGGAATAAAACTGAGATTCCAGGAATAAACTCTAGCATTTACGGTCAGAGATTTTTAACCAAAGTGTCAAGAAAATTCAGTGGGAGAGGAATAGTTTCTTCAACAAATGGTACTGGGGCAACAGCTTCACACTAGACACAAAAATTAACTCAAAGAGGATCATAAGCCTACATGTAAGATCTAAAAGTATAGAACTCTTAAAACACAGGAATAAATCTTCATGATGTTGGATTAAGCCATTCCTGCTGAGATTCGACACAAAAAATACAAGTGATAAAAGAAAAAATCAACAAATAAAATTTTTAAATTGATAAGAAATTCAATGCTTCTGCACTTCAAGACACCCCATGTCTTGAGTGAAAAGACAACTCACCACTTGGGAGAAAAATATCTCCTAAGGAACATGTATTCAAAATACATTTTATAAAAAACTCTTAAAACTAATAATAAAAAGACAAATAACCCAATTTTTAAATGGAAAATAGAATTTTAATAGACAAAAAAAGGAAAGTCCTAATAGAATTGGTAACCAATGTACATTAATGATCCTCAAAATAATAGTTTTGTAGAAGGATGGGAGTACAAATCTGTTTTAAGAGGATCCACAGAACATGGGAGAAGCTATTGCTCTATTTTTTTAGTAAAACATATAAAATGCTTACTATTGTTCTATGAATTAAGTATTTTATAAATTTTAAGCCATTTAATCTAGCTTCATAAACATCATTGTCATCCCAACTTTTCAAATAAGGAAATTGAGGCACAGAGCAGTCATGCACTTGTCCAATGCCACACAGTCCATAGGTGGTAGAACTAGGCTTCAAGACCCTGTGGTCTTGCAAGAGTCCTTACTTTTAGCCATATTCTATGCCAACTCTCTGTAGGGGGTAAAAAAGTATATAGATTAAACCCTATGTATTGTCTTATGTCTTAGGGGGAACTCTAATTAAAAGAGCAAAATATTGGAGGAGAAGATTTACTGTTATCAAAAATATTTATTTTTTGTTAGTTTCTGTTAGTGTGAGATAAAACTGCCTAAACAGAAAATTCTCTACTGGTATTTCTCTATGGAATTCATTATTTGAGTTCCAGCCCGAACTCTTACAACAAATATGACCCTGGACAGGTCTTCACTTCTCTGGGATTGAGTTCTCTTCTACTAAGTTATGCTGATTCCCAATACTCAGGGTTATTGTCACACCTAAAAATTTTAATATGTATGAGAATGTTTTGTAAACTTGTAAAAAATATTCAAAAGCATTTTATTCTAAAAGCTGAGTGTATTCAAGAAAAAAACACAGACCTGTTGATATCCTTAATTAAAATAAATGCAAAGACTTACCATTTGGAAAAATGAGTGTGATGATTAAAAACATAAACTGGAAAACAACAGGTGTCAAGTGAAATTCTCTTAAAAACACAGAACTCATTTTCTCTCTGTGTTTTGTTCATTAGGTCAATCCATACACAGGCTGTTAATAACAGGAGAAAAGCCACATAGGCCCTGGGATATTCTAATTTCTTAATACATCTTAACAATCAATTTTATCCATACATGTAGGAGATTGAGAGAACTGACAATACCTTTATATTTCTTTTAAATTTTTTGTAATTTTTTTCTCAAATATAGGCAGATATCATAATTAAGTACTTCTAATGTATTTTAGAAACAAGAACATATGAGGTTATGTAAACACCCTTAATAATAAAGTACCTCATCACTGGGTTGTACTAAATATTTTTCACTTGTATTATCAATCCAGGGCACAAAGTATTAAATATAAAATTTTAACAATGGCTTATACTTTAGAATAATACACACTATCTCTTATGAGTACAATTATTATGGAATTTTCCACACTTAGAATTAGGTGAAAACTGAACTTCGATCCAATATTAACACTGGAAAAGTGTCACATTTTCAAAATAATTATGAAAATGTCACATAAGCAGGGACATCAAAAGGAGGGAGAAATAAAATGTAGAGCTCTGTTGACTTACTTTCAAAGCCTATTTGGCACTGTTTCTGTCTTCCCCCTTATTTTCTTTACCTGACAAAATGTTGTGGTCCTTTCTTTGCAAAGAATTCTCTGACCAGTTCGCCATTTCTCTTAGGAGAGAACCCCCAGCTATGGTCAAAGTTCATCTTGTGTTTTACATGTTACCTTTCTTTTTTTTTTTTTAAGATTTTATTTATTTATTTATTTATTTGACAGAGAAGAGAGATCACAAGTAGGCAGAGAGGCAGGCAGAGAGAGGAGGGGGAAGCAGGCTCCCCGCTGAGCAGAGAGCCCGATGCGGGGCTCGATCCCAGGACCATGACCTGAGCTGAAGGCAGAGGCTTTAACCCACTGAGCCCCCCAGGTGCCCTATATGTTACCTTTCTATGTGAAAAGAGGTCAAGGCCTGGTGAGGCCACACAGCTGAGTCAATCTTGTACATGTCTCCCACATGCGGGATGCAATCTATAGCAGAGTATGGAGAAGAATGAACACATTACCCAGGCTGTAGAGATTCAAGTATATTAACAGTTTCAGCTTCTGGAATACCATGCATGTATATAACAAATATTGTGCTAAGTAGTTAACAACTAAACATCATTTAATCCTCACTGTTAGCTATCAGCCCTGCAAATCAGGGACATTTTTTTTAAAGATTTTATTTATTTATTTGACAGAGAGAGAGAAATCACAAGTAGGCAGAGAGGCAGATGGGGGGGGGGGGAAGCAGGCTTCCCACTGAGCGGAGAGCCCGATGCGGGGCTCGATCCCAGGACAAATCAGGGACTATTAAGCTCATTGTCCACATGAGGAAATTGAAACTCAATCACAAGTAGGAAAATTAATATTTATACCCTGGTCAGTCTGGCCTCTCCCCGCCCCACCCCCAGCCTACCAGCCAGTCAACCTGCAGCCAGCGAGTGTAGTTACTGTTCATATCAATAGTTCGTTTTCTCTGATCAGGATGATTTGAACAAACATGATTTCTTTACTGATTTCGTGGTTGGCTAGACTTTAAAAACATGTGCTAGACTAGTGAGATAAGACAGCAAAAGAGGTCTGTAGGGTATTTTGTATTTGAGGAAGCAGAATGCTCAAGTCTTGCCCCTTGCAGTTGGGTGTGGTATGGAATATTTGTGACAAGAGCAATAAGCTCACCTACTAGTATTAACTGCTATTAGAAAACTGCTGCTCATTGTCAATCTATAGGACTTAGGTTGGTTAATATTTGTAAAGATGAGTAAAAATACATAATATCACTTTGAGCTTTTAGAATTGAACTCCACAAAAATTTTTTCATAGAATTGAGGCATTATAAAAGGTGACTCACCAAAAGACATGCACCTGCCCCAGACACCAAAAATGAAAAAATACAAGGGATAAAGTGTGGGTGAAATCATTCAAGTCAAAGAGAAAATTGTGTGTCTGGTTTCCATGGAGTTAGCCACTGGGAGTCCAGCCTGAGACCTCTGCCTTTCTGCAGGATGCTGACAGAAAACACATCCATTCGTCCTTTGCTTTGTACTTATGCCATTAACCACTATGGGTTTATGTCATACTTAAAGCAAATTGAGCAAAGGACAATGGTGGGTTCTCTCTGTGATGGGTGTTATTATTGCTGCTGTTGTTGTCGTTTATAGACAGATTGTAGAAACTTGTTGAAGAGATGTATTTAACTATTTTATCCAATTAAGCCTCCCCTTTTTTTAATTAAAAGCTCTGGGAAAACCAATTTGTTAGATATTACATGGTTCACAAGATTTAAGTTTCTTACTAGTGCAACAAGCCATCTGGACACGTTGGATCTTGTGTTGCAGGAAGAAACCAAAGCAAGGCTGAAGGATTATTAAAGATTGTCCAGGTCTTGGGACGCCTGGGTGGCTCAGTTGTTAAGCGTCTGCCTTTGGCTCAGGTCATGATCCCAGGGTTCTGGAATCGAGCCCCGCATCAGGATCCCTGCTCAGCAGGAAACCTTCTTCTCCCATTCCCTCTGCTTGTGTTCCCTCTCTCGCTATGTTTCTTTCTGTCAAATAAATAAAATCTTTTAAAAAAAAAAACAAAAAAACAAAGATAGTCCAGGTCTTCAGACATACACTGAACAGCAAGCCACCCATTAGGCCACCTTTGTCTCTTGTTTACAAGAAGGCTCCGATGCAATTGTGGATATTGAAAAATTGCAGATGCCGTTAACAGGAAAGGCATTACAACTTCCAGGAAGATTCACAGATTTTTGTAAGTGGCTGAATTACTTTCATTGCCTCTGGACCATAAGACTCCAAACATCTCTGAACTATCATTATCTACCCCGCCTGTGATTCCATGTCATCATATCCCCCAAGACAAAATGTCTCCAGGATAATAGTAATGACTCCATTAAATCAGTCTTCTAAAAGATCTGGCAATGTGACCAAAGACTGGACAATTTTTGGTAGTAATCAGCTCCAGGAAGGCATTCCCTCTTTAATAAATCTTTGGTAGTGTATATTTGGAGTCATATACCAAATATACTCTAACATCCTTCTTAATCCCTGCAATTTCAAGACCAGAAATTCTAATAATGTCACTGAAGTTTCAAAGGACTACTTTTAAGGTTGGACTGCTCACTTTTGTGCAAAAAGTTATTAAATACTTTAAAGGCTGCTTTTATAATTTGGGAACAATCCATATATTGAACAATTAACAAACTACTGTTAATCATATCATTATGATCAATTAAACATTTATACGTACTGCATACAGTTAGATTACTCAGTTTTAGCCCATTATTTAAAAAAATAAAAGCTTGGTCATCTCTAGAATACAGAGCATTTCATCTAACTCCATCTCACCCATGGTGACCCCATTGTGACTGTAACATAACAGTGGTCATAAGTCTTTAGAAAATTTGATCTCAGAACTTCCATCCCCTATAAAGCGGTTGAATTTAGGTTACCCAGTATGCATCCCTATTGTTGGATGTTACCAAAGTGTTTGCAATCAATAGTAGAGCTGAAAATAAAACACATATTAACAATTTGCACCTCAAAAATGAACAGTTAGTGAAGCCTTTGATTGTCAACCAATGCTGTCACTAGCTATGCCAAAAAAGAGATGCATCTGGTCTCATGACAAGATCAAGAATTAAAAATGAACTATGTCATGGTTACTATCATTGTCATTATCATCATCTTCATCATCATCATCTTTAGGAGCAATTTTACATGCATTTTCTCATTTCATCCTTGCCATTAGTTCAAAGAGATGGATAATATTATTCACATTTTGTAGAGAAAATATCAGTCTTAGAGAGAGGTAATGATTTATCAAGGCCACTTGGACAACAAGTTATAGAGCTGAGAACAGTTCATTCTTAACCACAATCGTCGTGAGTTTTAGGAAGAATGATAACTCCCTTACAAAGAATGAAGTAAGTGTTTGTTCATTGCTTCATTCTGCCTAGCCAACCTTCTCTGGTTGGGGAAGGCTGGCCCAGAGCACACTGAGAGAGGATTTCTGGAAGCCACATGGCATGAGAATTCTAACTACAGAACTGATCACTATTCTCTGATTAGGGATTACATGCTTTGTTAATAGGAATTCCAGCACTCAAAAACCTTAAAAGTGTTTTGGAAATTTAGAGAAGAATTATACAAATAACAAGGTAGCTGTTATAATATAGACTGCAAATTGAAAAAGTAACTTTGCAAGCCTCTACATGGATATAAGTGGAGTAATGTTGACTGAGATGGTTTTTAGAGTGGATGCTCTGTATTGTCTCCCATGAATGTAATCCTTAGGTAAACATGGCTTCATTATCATGCCTTGGACAGACCCATTAGAGGCCATGTTTTCCACACCATTAGACTCAGCTCTCAACCTACATCTCAGTATCACATTAGACCTTTCAGGGGGAAAAAATATATGTGAAATCTCTTGGTTTAGGTAGATAATGAATCTTGCAATCAGCCAACTCACTGTGGAGAATGTCTGGCAACCTAATGACCAACTCCTGGTTTCCAGTTCCTACTCATAAAAGGGATTTTGAACAGCAATGTCTTCATGGATGTATTTTCTCCTCTTTCTAAAAAGATGTGGCCAAAAGCATTGCATATAAATATTGAAAATTACCTAGAAGCTATTTAAAAGAATATTTTGTTGAGTTGATTGTTTGGATTGCTGTCAAAATGACTTTTTTTTTAACTTGACTTCCCAAAGTCACGGTTTTCACTTACTTGGTAATTTTCACTGCATACATACAAAACAAAGATACATTTGCAACCAAACTTCCCTCCTACTCACTAATTTTAAGATGTTCTTAGATAAACAGATTTTTAATGCTTTACTATTTTAGTTAAATTCATCAGAGTTTTGGCCTCCAGCTAGTTGTTAATTGTTTCATTACTTTGCTATATATTTCTTCCTTACCACTCAGAACACATAAAACTTTTCATAATTGAGCTTCCAAAAATTTCATATAATTTTCTCCTTCTTCTAATCACTTATTGTCTTAGAGATATATTCTACTTTATCACACCAGTGACTTGCTCCCCATCCGAATTAACTCTGTTCTGTTCATCATGACATTAGTATTGTCCCCAGTAAAAAAACAAGGATATTCTGAGTCCTCTTCATTTTCTTCAGAAATGAATGCTCTAGTTCACACAAAATCTTTATTGATGAAGACAGTAAGAAAAATTAGTGACAGTGTAGCATCTATAGTCAAATCTTTCTAACTAGAATGTTTTTCACAAAATATCAACTTCTTAGTGTTGTGCCCTGCTGTTCTGATTATTTTATAGTATTTAAAAATTGATAAAATAGCACAATTTAAAAAGAAGAACTACAAATTTTAAAAAATCACTTCAAAAATACTTATAGGGTGGCTGGGTTGTGGACATTGGGGAGGGTATGTGCTGTTAAGTGCTGTGAAATGTGTAAGCCCGACGATTCACAGACATATACCCTGGGGCAAATAATACATTATATGTTAATAAAAATTAAAAAAAAATACTAATGTTCTGGGAAGATCATGTATACATAAGGATGAACTGTAACTCTTCTCCTCATAGTTCTGGAAGGATGAGAAGTATGGAGCTATACTTGCAAGTGGCCAGGGCAGTGTCTATCTAAGTACAAATGTGGAGTAAATACACATCATGAAGACAAAAGTAAAATAAATGATCACAGTTTGCTGAACTGTCTTCCCTGAAGGATGATTCCATAGAACAGAACTAAAGTAGACGTTTCTGAGCAGAGAGCTATAAGGGTGGTGAAATTTCATCATGTTCTCTGTCCATTCTGTTTCATGAAATTCTCAGGCTTCATACATTTTAGATGACAAACAGACCATGAAACAACCTGCAGCCATTTAGACTTCCAGCACCCTGAGGGAGGAACTCATCCTACTCAAAATTGCTCTTTCGTGTCTGAGTGGGCATGGGAGTGGGGTGTAACTGAGAAAGCATTTCTTAGTAACAACTGGATGAGAGAAGCCTCTCTCTGACACACTACTCTGGGCTAAGGCCACCTCCATGGAGGGATCCTTCCCTCTCAGCTGTGTCACTTACCTCAGAAGAGGAAAACATTTTCTGGCCACACAAGAACAGACCAGATCTCTATATGCAGTGAAGGTTCTGTCATAGAGGCTTGGTCTCCTCTTTCACCAAGGATGGGTAGTCAGCAGTGGCAGGCACAGACTGACAGGGGTCTCAGGATAAGGGCCCTGTCAAAGACTATTACTTTACACTTTTAGCCATGGGAACATTTAGCCCCATTTTCTTTCTTGATAAAATATTGGCTCACTTAAAATCTATCCATAATTTAAGGATAAAGAAATCCTAATTAGTGAATGGTCTATATTGTCTGAATAACTTTAGTTACTAGTCACTTCATACCCAATCCTTCATCACAATTTTATGGGATCCTACTGTGTGCCAGGCAGTAGTCTAGGCCCTGAGGATTCTGTGGGAAACAGGACAAAAACCATTGCTTATCTGGAGTCCATGTTATAGTGGGAGAGAAAGCCAATAAACAAACAATCCAGTTAATGTGTACTATCAATAAAGAATATGTGGGCTTAAGAAGTGACCAGTGACCATGGGCAGGGGATGAGAGGAAGGGCAACAGGAAGTGATCAGTGAAGCCTTTTGTATGGAGGTGACCTACAGCTGGCATCTGGTGAGGAAGAAGATTGCAGCCATGGGAAGACCACAGGTGCAATTCCAAGTGGATGACTCAAAGATCCTGAAGCAGGGCCAAATAAAAACCATAGTGTTGACCATCTGCTCCATAAAATAGCCCATCAAATATGCTACCACATTAAAATACACATGCACACAATCCTGGTAAGTTTTAATTTTAAAATCCACAGAAGACACACAGACTGCCTGAATCCAAAGTGCACCAAAACCATCTTACAAATGGCCTCTTCCTTTCTGTGGGATTTCCACAGTTTAATATACAAAGAACATCTCTGAGTTGTTCTCAAGGAACTCACTGGTGGCTCCAGGAAGGGCACCCTGACTTGGCTGAACTGATGACAAGGAGGAAGTGATGGCTTCTTCCTCTTGAGCCATCAACAACCTGTGTTTTCTCACATTCTTGAGCTTCTGTGAAGTCTTCAGTTGACTTAACCCATACAATCCACCCCTGCGGGGCAAGTGGATAAATGTTGTTGAATATCTGTGGGCATGGAGAGCTTCCAGATTTAGTGATTCATTAGCTTTTTAATTTAGGAGGGCTTGCAAAGTTGAAAAAAATTTTGAAGAAGAAAAAGTTCAGGCCAAAAACAGACTCCAACTTAACTTTTTTCAAATGAAAAGTGTAATTAATTTTTTTGGTATTTCCCTTGGAAGATTTTTAATTTCTAATTGTAGCAGTTTGTTCAAAACACAATTGTTTAAAAATACACATAACTGCAGTGCTAACAAAGCACCAACTAACCACTGTATACCGAACAGAAAAGGGTGTCATCTATAAGACCTGAAAAGCTAATGGTGATAAAGTTTGCAAACATTAATCTATACCAAGGTAAAAGATTCTGGATAAAATTATCCTTATATTCAATATTTTTGGTTGCTTTTTGTGAGGGATACATTTTGAGAAGTAGCAGAGACTAAGCATTCAAGAGATGAAAGGTTGAAAAAATATCTTCTATTTTTACTCGAAGGCAGAGTAAAGGAAATAGATGTGACACAGATAAAGAAAGATGCTCTGAGGAAACTGCAATATAGAGATTTCCTCCCTTTTCCCGCCTGAGTATATTTTAATCTTCCAAGGTCAGGCACATAAACTCCCAAAGCTCTATTGCCTCAATACCTGGAGCATGGTCAGTACCTGATAACTATTTACCAAATCAGTGCAAGGAAGGGTGTGAGGAAGACATTCCATAAGGAACATGCACTTGAAATTGTATATCGAGATGATCGGGATCCAGTAACACAGTAACACTTCTTCTCCCAGTGGGTTCCAAATAAAATGAGAAGAAGACACAGATATTTGATATGAACTTTACACTTGGTAAAACGGAATGAAAAATACACCTCAGCTATGGTGCCAGCATTAGATATGAACCTGGGACTCACCCATGGGGCCTCTGCACTACAATGCAGACCCTTCTGAGCCAGCTGCCAAGACAATCTACTGCTGTCTGTCTCTCATTACTGAGTCAAGAGAGCAGGGACTGACAGAGGAGAGGTGAGAGCTGTTTCTAGAAGGTAGACTCCCAGGCCAGTTCCCTATTTTCAACCCTAGAGGGAAGGCAGCAAAAAAATCAAGCCCATATGTGGGCCAGAAAGGGATAAAAACTGCCCACTGGAAAACCAGATCTCCTAACAGGAAGCAGAGAATGTCATTCTCTCAGCATATTATTCACCAAGTGGGTGAATAATCCTTCCTCACTAGGGAAGGATTATGTAAAGAATGGAAAATACACCACTTTGGACACAATGGGACTAGGGATACATGTCTTCAGATTCCCAATCACATTACCAAGAAGCCCCCCACCCCGTTCTTTAATCCCACTGGCAGGGGAGAGGGGGGAGGTGGAGGCAGAGGGAGAAAAGAGTATTCTTAATTTTAAGCTCACAAGAAATATCCTAGATGTAGAGAGAGAAATACACCCTGTTCTTGGTCAGCTTTGCAAAAATGAGGAAAAGTATGTTAAATGACTCTTAGCCTAATGAGAACATGGAAGTATTCGAACAGAGACACCACTGAAGAAGAGATTTAGATGAAATGTTAACATCTGAAAAGATGCTTATTATCATTCATTTCTAAGGAAATGAAATTAAAACATGTTGAGATACCACTACACACACTAGAATGATTAAAATTTAAAACTTGACAGTTCCAAGTGGTAGAAAGAAGGTGGAGTAAGTTGAACTTTCATACACGAGTAGTGAGAAGAAAAAATGGTCCAGCCATTTTTTGAATGACTTGAAAACAGTTTACTGATTCCTTGTGTGTTAAATAGATAGTTATCATAGGACCAAGCAAGCCCACCTTTCGACATTGACCCAAAAAAAATGACCTGTGTAGAGATGTTTATAAGACTTTTATTGATAATAGTCTCAAACTGAAAACAACCCAAATGTTCATCAACTGGTAAATGCATAAACAAATTGTGATACATCTTTACAATAGAATATGTGTCAACAGAGAAAACCAAGTAATATGATACATGCAACCATATGAATGAATCTCAAAAGCGTTATACTAGGTAAACCAGACACAAAAGTTTTCACATTATGGTTCCACTTATCAGACATTCCCCAAAAGGCAAAACTATAGGGACAGAAATCAATCAGTAATTGTCAGGAGGAGAAAATAGCAGAAAAGAATCAATTCTAGAAGGACACAGGGAACATTTTGCGATGATAGGAATATTCTACATTTCAGTCATGGTGGTATTCACACAACTATATACATTTGTCAAAATTCACCAAATTCTACACCCCACAACAGTAAATTTCAAAAGGGAATTCTTTGCAAGAAATGGTGCAAAGAAATAAATCTACATACAGACCTGACTCCCAACACAAAAAATGAATTCAAAATGGATCATGAACCTGATTGTAAAACACAAGATTATAAAACTCCTAGAAGATAAAAAAGGAAAAAATATAGATAACCTTGGGTTTGATCATGTCTTTTTGGATGCAATACAAAAGGCATAATCTGTGAAAGAATGAATTGATAATTTGGAATTGGTTAAAATTAAAGGCTTCTGTTCTATGAAAGACAATGCCAAAATAAATAAATAGGTGATAGTGATAGATAAATAGGTAGGTAGATAGATTAGATAGGTAGGTAGATGATATAGATAGATAGATAGATAGATAGATAGATAGATAGATAGATAGATAGATAGATAGATATAGATAGATGATAGATAGATAGATAGATAGATAGATAGATAGATAGATAGATAGATAGATAGATAGATGATAGATAGATGATGATAGATAGATGATAGATAGATAGATAGATAGATGATAGATAGATAGATAGATAGATAGATAGATAGATAGATAGATAGATAGATGATAGATAGATGATAGATAGATAGATAATAGATAGATAGATGAATCTAACTCTTTAAAAAATAACTCTTGAGTGTCAGAGATGACATTGTTCACACTGACCAAACCATCTCAGAGATGAAATGGAATTTTTTGAGTTGCCTGAAAAGTGTAGTTGTCTTCAGCAGATGAGAGACTATAGCTTGTCGGTCAGCGGGAACAGAGACAGCAGATTCTCCCAAGTAAGTTAGAAGTGAGTTTGCAAAAACAAGCAAACAGACATTACCAATCTATATCACAATTGTTAGATAAAACCAGGAGACTTCTGATGAATTCAATGAAAATAATCTGTATCTTATGAGTAGTAATATAACATAGGATTAATAGATTTTGAGGTAGATTTTTATAAAATAAGTTGTATTCCCAACTTATATTCTTTAATTGTAATTGTTCTCCTCTTACTATAGATTTTGTCCATTAATTCACAAATCAATTCCTTATTTATCACTTTCTCTGCAGATTTTTTTCATATCCTTTCAAAATCCCTTAGTCCTGCAAATATGCATGGTCAATAGCATATGGTCAGAGTCTATGTGCTTTGATGAATCTCTACCTGGTTGTTACAGAATGCAGATTCTTGTCATTTGAATACACTTGTAGTGCAAAGTATAGAAACATGCTTTGTGTAAAAGGGCAGCCTTTGAAAAGAAATTAATGTGGGAACATGAATGGAGAAGATATTTCCATTTCATTCTTGGCATTCAGTGCCATTCTAATTAAATATATCTACCAAAATTTGGAAAATTCTATAATTCGGAATATTTAGATTAATGTATAATTCGGTTAGTGGTCTGTCCTATGGGTGATTTATAGAACATATATGCTTATTCTCAGAAGTCAGTGTATTCACAGAGATTCCTCCCTGGTGGAATAAGGTTCCCAGATGGACCAGAATCAATATCATTAATGGATCATTTTCACTGTGTTATTTCCAGATGAATATCACAGGGTGAATGGTTATGCATTTCAAGAAACCTCAGGCAAAACAGGTTAGAGGAAGCTCAGGGAGTTAAAAAGGAATTAGAAACAATGTATTCACATTTGAAAATTGACTGCTTCTAGCTGTTTTAAGATGCTGCTTGGAGAGGTACCAGGCTGGGTCAGAGACCCAGAGCGAGTTCATGCCACGATCAGGGTGAGGTCACTCCAGGGCTCCCAGCTCTTCCACTGGACCTTATTACTGTCTTTTTATTACTTTTCTTAAGCTTATTTAAATTAAAATCATGTACTCACTTGTATTTGTTCTTGAAACTTCAAATCTGGAGTTGGGAAGCTTTTTCTGGAAAGGGCCAGAAAGCAAGTCTTTTAAACTTCACAGGCCGTGTATGATTTCTATCACATAGTCTTCATTTGTTTTTCTTTGTTTATTTGCTTGTTTAACTGCCCTTTTAAAAAATCTAAGAACTATTCTTCACTTTCAAGCCATGCAAAACAGGTTGCAGGCCCTTGTTGAAATGATGCCAACCCTGCCTAAAATCATCCTATTTTAACTATCTATCTAACCTATCTCACTTAAAGCATCTCACTGAAAGCAGAGGTATTTGCACTATGGGCGGGTGGATAGGGGGATTGTCAACGACACCCCAGTGGTTTCGGTTGTGTGTCTCTGATGATGTGGTCAATCCATATGAGAGACTACCCTGGCTATACAAGGCAAGCACATTTTTAAAGCTTCCAAAACAAGTGATAAGGATAAAGTGGAGTGAGGGAAAGCAGCAGGATCCAAATAAAATAGGCCCTGATGGCTCTTTCTAATCTTGGTTAACTTCATATCCTAATAGCATTTGGAATGTCTTTCCCCAAGAATGAAGATACAGGTGAGGATCAAGGACTTTCTAAGTATGTGAATGTGCTCATATATCAGGCAGCCTCTATCTGTAATGCCAGAGAGCCTGGATCAAAAGGAGGAGACTGAGCACACTCCCCGCTGCCTCCCCAATCACCCTAAACAAGAGAAACAAAGCAATTCACACAAGCATTGCCGTCTCAAGGAACAGAGAAGTCAATGTGTTCTTCCTTAAGACAATGAACTGCTTCCAACCTGTGGAAGAATGAACCTCGGTAATTACTTAAGAAGACCAAAGAAAATGAGCACCTGGGTGGCTCAGTCGGTTAAGCGTCTGCCTTGGACTTAGTTCATGATCCCAGAGTCCTGGGATGGAGTCTCACATTGTGCTCCTTGTTCAGCAGGGAGCTTATTCCTCTCCCTCCCTTTGCCCCTCCCCTCCTTGTGCTCTCTCTCATTCACTCTCTCAAATAAATGAATAAGATCTTAAAAAAAAAAAAAGACAAAAGAAAAATTCATATATTCAGGTAACTTTATCTCAACAGGTGTCCAATTCATTATAATAGAGAAAAATATCCTTTCTGAAAAAACACTCCCTGCTTTTCGGAAAAAAGACTCCCTGCATATATAGTCATAATAGTCACCAGGTATTGGGTGTTTACCGTTACAGCAGTCACTATTTTCTAAACAATCAGTATGATTATTATCCTCACTCTGCAGATGAGGAGACAGGGAGAAAGACAACTCACTTGGCTGGTGTCCCCCAGATGTAATGGTCAAGCTAGTATTCAAGCCCCAATCATTGTTCTTACTGCCCACAAAAGCCACATGGCTAGATAGGATTTTGAGTTGTTAGAGGCATGTATTTTTATTAAGAAATGTTAACAATGTGATTAATAATTTGGTCATGATTTAATTCATTCAAATAATTTACAGGAGGAAAGAGATACTTGTTAATTACAGATTATTATTTTTTGACCTGTAAATCTCAAAGTACCTTCCTTGTCATCTAATGGTAACTCTACAATGCTATCTTAAGAGCCAGGGGTGGCTCAGTCAGTTAAGGGACTGACTTGATTTCAGCTCAGGTAATGATCTCTTCAGATCGAGTCCCAGGTCAGGCTCACAAAGCGTCTGTTTCTCTCCCTCTTCCTCTGCCTTTCCCCCTGCTCTCTCTTTCTCTCTCTCTCAAATAAATAGATTTCTAAAAGACTTTATAAAAAGAATAGCTTTTAAAAGAGTTAATCAAGATCAATCAGATTTCTTTTTTTAATTTAATTTAATTTTTTCAGTGTTCCAAGATTCATTGTTCATGCACTACACCCAGTGCTCCAAGATCAATCAGATTTCTTAAGATTAATAAAATTTAAACAACAGAGGTAGGAATATAGTTGCTTTAAACCATCGGCATCTTAAAAACACTAAAATGATTCCAGTTGCAAATGGGCTAAAATATTAAGGAAATTTGAAATCTTAAGAGAAGAAACACAACTTTAACAAGTGCAAAGATTTTAGAGGGCATGTTAAAAAGACGATTTCCCAAAATCTATTCTTTCTTCTTGTGGCAACATTTAATATGGTTACATTGAGAGTTTCAGGTACTTTTATATAGTTTTTCAGAAATGTCAGTTATGTTTTGTACCACCTATGCTAACATGCACTGGTGATAAAGATCACTATTGCTTAAAAAGATGACATTTAGCACTTTATGCTAAAAAGATCACATCACGATAGAATGCAAGTTAAAATGGCTTACTTTCCTTAAACATTTGATTGAGGGTTTCTTTTTTAACTCTGTGTAATAGTTCTTTACATCAGCTTTATAGAAAAAAATGTCTATATTTCTGCAACCACCCTGCCTTATATAATATGATTCATCTGAAGATTTATAGGGGAAAACCAAAGGCCAATATTTTAAATGCTAACGATATATCCAAGGATGCTGAATGCTTCACTTAAAGAGATATTAAGGCAGAAAGTCAGATTTTGAAAGACAGGTGTGATTTAAAAATATGAAGATTAAAGATGAAAGAGGGAGTATCACATGTTGACTGGAAGAACCTTCCTAGCATGAGAAAGAAAATACACCACACGTTCAAGAAGGACAGAGCTCATATTGGCCTCAGAATAAAACTGTAGAAAATTAGTTCAAGATCACTGAAGAGGAAGACAGGGCATGATTCCCTGGAATACAAGATGAAACCATTGGGTCTGTATCCCATGGGAAATCATGTACCTCCAGGGAGTGGAGTCCTGAAGAGCTCAGGTACTGGAAGCAAATGGTCTGCCTTTGAATCTCAGGTCTAAGCCAGCCCATGGAGGTACCAACCGGACAAGTTCCGTAGTCTGTGCCTTGTTGTCTTCATCTTTACTGTAGGCAGTGGTGTAGGTCTCTCGGATCATAATGCAAAATAAGATCCTTCAAGGAAATCTTTTAGAACAGGGCCTGGTGTGTAATAATCTAAATGCCGGTAAGTGACAGAGTCTGCTCCAATCATTAAAGACCAAGCAACCACATTCACACTGTTATTTGAATCTATGATTAGTTAAAGGCCCCAAGTCGACAGAGCAGGTGTCACACTGGGGTGGAGAACCCTGGGCTCTTCTAGAGAGGGCTCCTCAGCCTGACACTCTTTGTGATCACAGGTGCAGGTGATGTCAGGCCCATCATGTCAGAGCCTCTGCATGTGGTTTGATGTCACCTCCCAACAGAGTCCGTACATCATGCTACCAGGGTGCGTGACCCAATCCCCCAGTATACCCCGAGCAACTTGGGGCAGGAGCAGGCCTCACTCATGTTCCCAGACCTAACTCCAGGAGCACCCCCCTGGGACAAACTTGATGAGGCCTGGTGCATGAATGCATGATTGGATGAATGCAGGGAGCCCCACCAAAAGAGTGTTGGCTGGCTAAGGGCATCCTTTGCTGATACTTTCCCTCAGGGCCCTAGCATCTGAGGCTCAGAAGGCTAAGAGGTCACAGTGGGCATCCCGCAAAGACCAGTGAGTTATTTTTTTTACCCACTGTGATCCTTTGGAAGGTCCAGAGGCCCTGGGAGTGCATGGCACCAGGGCAAACCTGCAAGGGAAAGAGAGCCCCCACCCAGCTGGGTTTCATTTTGCATTGTCAGTGTGAAGCCCAGTCAGGAGTATTTGGAAGGGAATTCTAATTACCATGCAGTCAAGAACAACTCTGGAAGAAGCAGGTGACTTATTGTCTGACACTGTATGGAACTTTTCCTGTATTTTTGTGCTGCCAGGCTTGAAAGAATTTAGAGTGAGCTATTTTAGGTACCGTGGTTAAATTGATAGAGCCACTCCTCTCGTTAAATTAACTGTGAGATGTTACACGTATTCAGGCTTAGGATTCTACGGTGCTGGCTGCTCACTCTTGAACTTCGTAACATCAGGAAGACTTGTTCTTCACAGTTGTTCTGGGCTCAAGAAATTTGGCAAGGTGTTCAAGGCCAAAAGTAACAGCCGGACCGATATGGCCTGCCTTGACCCGTCCCTACCTCCACGTAGAGTGAAAAAGATATGACAGGGGCCTGTCGGACAATCCCCTGAATCTCTAATCCACAGAATCTCTAAACCTCAGAAAACACAAATGGAAATGTGTGCACGCTGTCAAATGCAATATTAAAAAAAAAAAAATAGATAAATGATGTGACCACCTCAGTCTCAGTAGCATGTAGTGGTAGATTTCCTAATTCAGGGCCTGCCAAATGCCATCCTGGTCCTTGGTACCTGCCAGACAGCGTTAAGCATCACTCCAGGCGCTTCTTGTACACAAACAAACAAAGCAACAAAAAAAGCTCTGGATCCCCCTCCAGACAGTCTGGTGTATGAAGTCTGCAGGGAGCCCTAGGGGGTCTGCATTTTAAACAACCTTCCCGGCTTATTCTGATGTACAATGACGTTTGGGGATAATATCTAGATCAGAATCACACGGGGAAGAAAACTCTGACTCAAGCTATCTTACAGACTCTTTTAAAAAAATGCATTCAGAGGCAGAAGATGTGATTCAAAGGAATTTAAACATCTTGTTGTGGGCAGGCTCTGACCACCTGCATTTGGATGCCACAGAAGGAAACTGAAAGGAAATCTTTGAGTATTAAAACAAAGTAGAAAATACCATGTGATTAGAACCTAGAACGTCTGTTTTTCAACAGGTGACTTTGGGCAAAGAATTTTATTTCTTAGCATTTAGTTACCGTGGTTAAATTGATAGAGCCACTCCTCTCGTTAAATTAACTGTGAGATGTTACATGTATTTTTTGCATTGGAAATGGAAATGAAAGTTTGGGATATAACAGCAACTAGAAAGTGTCTTAAATATAATTAAAACCTAAATCACAAACTAAAGCACTAATTGAGACACAGAGTAAACAGTCAAGCAATAGGCAAAGTATATATATGACAGTAGAACTCAAACTCAGAACTGCCCCCAGCAACCAGCCCCGAAGCCAATCACAACCCAGGCAGCAATGGCCACAAATGGCCAGGACTTGATCACTGACTGCCAGCTTCCTTAATTTCTGTCCCTTCTTGCCACTTAGGATCAACCAGGAAAAGCCCAATATACACCCCTAACCAATGGCGTAGAAGCTGAGCTTCTAGTAAGCGCTCTGCAGCTTCCCCAGGTCAATAGCCCTCAGTCGGGACAAACCTGAAGCTTCCCTTTTCCACTGTAAATCTCCCCTCCTCCACTGTCTCTGCCAAAGGCAAGCAAGGTGACTAGCTCTCTTGCTATAGGAAGCTCTGGATAAACAGACTTTGCTTTTCTACTTTGGATGGTCTTTGTCTATGTCTACAGCCTCATCAAAGTAATACAAAATAACAAGCCAAAACTCACTACCTCTATTGTCTATGGGCTTTGATTCTAAAGCATTGTCCTCACCAGCATTCTCATTAACGGCAGAAATTAAAGGAAGGGGCCAAGGGGATGGAAGGAGGAGACAGCAATTGGAAGCCTGCCAGTGAGGAGCTGACCTGCAGAAAAGACCTCAAGGAAGAAGAAAAAGAAAGGGAGGATAAATGAATCAATGAATGCTACATCAAAAACTTAAAAAAAAAAAAAAGTTGAGTGTGTTTTTTAAAATACTTCAGTTGCAGAGAAAGAGGAACCCATGCTGGATACTTAATTGGTTGTGGGAATGTATTTGAAAGGACTAGCCTCGTGGCAGTGGGAGGGACTCAGGCAGGGGGCTCTACTCAAGCACACACTCCACCACAAACAGTCATGGGGAGCCATTTGACAGCATGGGCCAAAACACCAACAGTTGCTGGTCTCTTTGGCAATTGAAGACTCAAAGTCCAAGCATTAGCTTTGTTTGGGTCATGAGCCTGAGCCAAGCTGAGGGAAACTGGGGCATGAGGACTATAATCCATGGGTGTTAAGAAGAGCGAATTCCTCAAAAGTAGAATGGGTGTTCTTAGAAAGAGAAAATGGGTGTTAGGCAGCCAAAATGCATTAAGGATTAACAAAGGGCTCTAAGAATTTAACACACCATCCTTAGTCCTACCACAGAACTCAAGTAAAAGGGGGGAGAAATTTTTAAGTTAGGCAACCTGCTGGAATTATAAATGTCTGCAAAACATTCAAATGATTGTGTCATGCTTAAAGTTGACTGCTCAACAACTACCAATTTTATTGCTAAAATTAAGGAAGCCATGAATCATCAATTCTGACAGAAAGATTAGCAGTAAAATAGAGAGTCATAAAAATTATAACAATGGGAAGATTGGTAGTAAAATAACTTGGAAAGTTTCGTGAAAATTAAAGAAACCCTCATTTAAAATGGAACAGGGAGGCCAGCAGGGGGAGCTCTAACACCCTACCACTCCTGGTCCAAGGCTGACCCAACAGGAAGAGAGGTCATTGGAGTCCACACTAGCTTTGCTAAAAAGAAAGGTTCCTCCTCCCCAGGCAATAGAGCCAATGAGAGACTGTCATAACTCAGCCTCTGAAATATCATTCTATTTCAAACTCCCAGGTTACTCCAATGGGTTTTTTGTGTACAAGATCCCTCCTCACTGCCTCCTACCCCCTTTCCTTTATAGAATAGTGTTCTCCTTTTGTTCTGTTGACTTGTCTATGGTTTTGCTGTAGCTTGCTTGTCCTAAATTGGAATTCTCTGCTTTTTCCAAATCAACCCATTTTGCTGGGAAAATAACTGGCAGTTTTATTTTTAAGGTGAATGGACACTTTATGAGCTTACCTTGAGTCTTCTTTCCTCCATAGACTATTCAGTATAATATTACTATTAAGTGTGTCATTTCAAGGAGTTAGGTTGTATTTTCATGGATTCTATGTTAGCCTAATACCTCAGGAAAGATATTGCAAGAGTTTCACCAACCAATTTTAAAGTTTCGGAATATTCTGAGGAAATACTTGCATGTTCTCAGTGCACTCTGACCTGCGACTTCTGGGATTGCCAGCCACTTCAAGATACATTCTTAGCCTCCTGAGTCTTTCTGAGGAGCCTGTCTCTCTATTAGCTGTGACACTTGGCTAAGCAAGACACTTCTCAAATCTCTTTTCTAAGAATATTTTACTGGGCTAAAACAGAATCCCAAAAACTGTTGGAGAAAAAGAAAACAAGATGGATTTCTTAAAGTATTTCAATGTTCTTAGCCTTCATATTAATCTCCATTATCGCTAAATATATTTAATTTGTAATAAGGAAACAATGATTTTTATTGTTCCTGTGTTGACCCAGTCACTGTGCTCAAGGACACAAAGATGAAGAAGATGAGAATTCCTGCTCTCAAGGAATTCACTATCAAGTGGGAGGAATAGACTAATACGACAGGAAGAGTTGTAAGCTATTAATTCCTGACTTCTTCCATTTGCTCCCTTTCCTCCCGTCCTTTCAAGCAGCAGGTCAGAGTAGGTAAATCTCTGCCCCCTGAAGTTTGGTAGGAAGATTGAAGTTCCACAAGAATTTAGCCTTTATGTATGTAGGTAGTTAAGATACTCCCTATTCATTCTTAATCATTCATTTCTTTATTCATTCTTAACTTTTTAAATAAGCTATAGATTCAGTGATTCAGAACAACCAAATAGCATGAAAAGACTTTCCTACCTTCATCTTCCATTTCCTCCATCCCTACCTCTGTCCTGGCATTGGCAAACCATTTAAAAATTTTTAACATATCTCTTGCCAGTCCAGAATAGGCAAATTCACAGAGATAAAAAGTAGATGAAAAGTTACCAGGAATTGAGGGAAGCGAGGAATGGGAGATATTATTTAATGGTGTGAAATTGAATAAAGGAAACCTCATTTAAAATGGAGCTGGGAGGGGTGTCTGTGTGGCTCAGTGGGTTAAGGCCTCTACCTTCGGCTCAGGTCATGATATCAGGGTCCTGGGATAGAGCCCTGCATCGGGCTCTCTGCTCTGCAGGGAGCCTGCTTCCCCCTCTCTCTCTGCCTGCTTCTCTGCCTACTTGTGATCTCTCTCTCTGTCAAATAAGTAAATAAAATCTTTTTAAAAATAATAAATAAATAATAAATAATTTTTATTTATAAAAAATTTATAAATTTTATAAAAATTTTATAAATTTTATTTAAAAATTTTATAAATTTTATAAAAAATTTATTAAAAATTATTTATAAATAAATAAATAAAATGGAGCTGGGAGGCCAGAAGCAGGAGCTCTCATATCCTACCCTTTGTCTATTGCAGACCCCAGCAGGAAGACACATACCTTGCCTTACCAGCAGGAAGAAATCTACTTTACTACTTCAGAAGGAGGAAGGGAGAATTTCTCCCACCCCAGCAAGAAGCTTAGCCAATAAGAAAATACCACAACCTTCACTATCTTCGCACTTCCTTCCAATGGATTTCATTCAAAGCAGCCCAGCCCAATTTCCTCCTTTTCTCTATAAAGTAACCTTCCTCTCCTTTGATTTCCCAACTTTCTTATGGCTTGCCATAGCTTGTGTGTCCTCAATTGCAACTTCTCTGCTATTCCTGAATAAACCCATTTTTTTTTACAATAAAATAACTGGCTATTTTACTTTTAAGGTGAAAAAATGGGTATAGAGTTTTTATTTGCAGTGACAAAAAAGTTGAGAAATGCATAATGGTGATGGTTGTACCACATTGCAAATGTACTTAATGCCACTGAACTGTACATCTAAAAATGGTTAACATGGCAAATTCAATGTTACACATATTTTCTCACAAAAACACATATGAACCATGTAAAGAATGATTATAAAATCAACATTCATTCAACCATCATAAAAGGGCCCGTAAAAGAACACTGACAGTTGTCTGGAAGTCCCTCCTGGATTGAGTCCCCACCATTTTTCCTGACGTTTCAGTAATCATTTCCAGACTTCTATAAAGACAACTATATATATTAGTGAATTAAACATTGGATATGAAATATTTGCTGGTTTTTGAAATTTATATAAATGGAATTACATTTATATATTTGTGTTTCCTGTTTATTTTGCTCATTATGTTTATGAAATTCATCCGTGTTATTGATGAATCTGTAGTTCATTCAGTTTTAGTGTTGTTTTATGGGCCAACACATGCTCAGCATTTACGATCTTCTAGGTATATCTGAAGAGAGTGTGCATTTGTCATTTGTCAGGTGCAGTGTTTTGTATCTGTCTATTAGGTCTTTTGCTAATCATGTCACTTAAATCCTTTGTATCTTTTTTTCCCTACTCATTCTCTCAGTTACCAAGAGAGGTATGTGCTAAAATCTCCTGATACTATTATATATATATATGTATGTATATATGCCTATTTTTACTTGAGCTTATGTTTATTTTTGTTTCATATAATTTGAGTCTATATTATTAGGGACACATTTAAAATTATAGTAACTTCCTGGTGTATTCAGCCTTTTATTTTTTTTATTTTTTTTTAAAGATTTTATTCATTTATTTGACAGAGAGATCACAAGCAGGCAGAGAGGCAGGCAGAGAGAAAGGGGGAAGCAGGCTCCCCGCTGAGCAGAGAGACAAATGTGGGGCTTGATCCCAGGACCCTGATATCATGACCTGAGCCGAAGGCAGAGGCTTTAACCCACTGAGCCACCCAGGCGCCCCAGTATTCAACCTTTTAATCTCACATATACTGTTTGGAAGTTTTATCTTTTTTTTTTTTCTTCTTTCAGTTGGTTACACGAGAAGTTCAAACACACATACTTAATCTAATACCTTTATCCTCCTTCTAGATAATACAAGGGCTTTAGAATACAGCACTTCACTTTCTCCTCCCCACATACAAACTTACGTATTTGTTTCCAATTTAAATTCTATCTCATTTTATTTTGAACTCCATATCACTATATGCAGTCAATGTTATTTTAGATTTGCCTACATACTGGCCACTTCCTACAACTGTCATTCCTAACGATACTAGTCCTTCCATGTAGGGACATATTTCCTTTGCCTCAAGTACCTGCCTCAGAAGTTCCTTTAGTAAAGGACTAGTGGCCAGCACTTAGAACGTGTGTGTGTGTGTGTGCTTTGTGTTTGAAAACATCTTCACTTTGGCCTCATTCTGGAAATATATTTTCCCTGACTGGAGAATTCTAGATTGCCATTATCATCTTTCAGAATTCTGAGGATATCCTTCCACTCTCTGCTTTGCTTTGCTGCTCTCGAGACCGCATCTGGGAGTTTACCTTCTGTTTCCTTGAAGGTCAACTTTACCCTGAGGCTGCTTGTAGAATGTTTTGAACGTTTCTGGTAGTAGGCAGTTTTTACTGTTTTTTCTTAGATGTGGATTTCTTTTTATGTATTCTGTAAATTTAAGACTTATTGGTCTTCTGGAAGGTGAAGGATCTGTGACATGGTATCTTTCAACTTTTATGGGAACTTCTCAACCATTATCTCTCCAAGTATTGCCTCCATCACATTCTTTGTGTTCTCCTTACAAACTTGGTTAGACATATTAGAACTTATTTTATTCTCAAAGTCAGCTAACCTCTCGTTCATACATATGATCTCTTAGTTCTTCTCTGCTACATTCCAGAAAATTCCTTCTGTCCTATACTCCAGTTAATAAATTCTCTTTTCTCCGGAGCCTACTTTGCAGTTAAACCCAGACACTGAGATTTAAATTTTAGGCACTGTATTTTTTTAATTTCTACAAGGCTTACTTGGTTTGTTTTTTCAATATGCTAAGTTAATTTTATATTTTCCATTTAGGCAGATATTTTCAAGCATGTTGCTTATTTTTAAATATAATACTATAGATGTTTCTATAATCTGCATCAGCAATTCCAGTGTCTGAAGGCCTTGTAGCTCTGTGTCTGCCATCTGTTATTAATCCTCAGTGCTTCTTTATTTTTATTTAACGTTTAGCTTTGATTTTATGGTGCACCATCCATTTTCTTTGGCAAATTATTTGTGGAGATGTTTCGAAGCTTAGTGGAAGTGACATTACCTACACAGCCTCTGCTTGATCTCAGCCCTCCTCTTTATCGACCAGGCTTCATATACATGCCCACTCCAGTAGTTATAAATTTAAAAATAGAGCTTTTTTACTTCCTAGGGGGGTGTGCACTCTTTGTAAGTGGATTTTTGCTGGCACTTTCTAATATTCGCCACTGATTGGCCCCTCAAGTTCTTGTTTTATCTGCTTTGGGCAGATTTTCACTATCTCATGTTTTCACTGAAATTGGAGGTTGTACATTTCATTCTCTTTGTTAATTTGAGTAAGAACAGAAGGGAAAGCTTCTTTTCTCTGCTTTCACCATGTTCATATTGGTAACAAAGTTCTATCTTCTATAAAAGCCCAAATGTGTAAATGAGCTTACACTGATTGTGCTACAGAAGGAGAAGGGAAGAGTTTTTGAGAAGTGACACGCTAAGGAGAAGATATTTTCTTTTATCGGAAAGAAAGATCTGGGTCCCCAAGCTGTGTGATTCTTATGGGATTTGTCATCATGGGGTAAGATTAGACCTTGAGGGGACTTTCCCAGGAGAGGGTCACCCAACAGCCTAGGAAGGGGGGACCTGAGACATTCAGGTTTCCAGACTTGCCACAAATCAGAAGCAGATAGAGAATGTTCCTCAGTGGGAACAATGGTAGACTGGTAGGAGAAGCATTTTCTTCTCTTTCCAAAGATAGCATTAGCCTGTAGGATTCTGTTGCCTCTTGGGAAGGAGAACATGCCACAATTATGCTCAAAAAGGGATTTTCTACCAGTCTGTGTGATGGAGACTTGGAGTCAGACATTAAGTTGATGTATAGGAAACAAAAAGTATCCTATTTGTCACACTTCTGAGTTTGTAAACTAGGACCAATGCCCACCCATGCCCATTATAGAAATGATAATTACAATTACAGAGGAAAGACAAAGTAATACGGACACAAAGGGTGGAATGCCTCGAAGCTGACTGATAGTGACAAAGTCAAACTTGCTTTTATTTTATTTTTTTTTACTTTTCTTATTCCTACTTTTTTAAATTTATTTTTTTATTAACATATGATGTATTATTTGCTTCAGGGTACATGTCTGTGAATCGTCAGGCTTACACATTTCACAGCACTCACCATAGCACATACCCTCTCCAATGTCCATAACCCAGCCACCCTATCCCAACCCCCCCCACCCCCCCACCTCCCAGCCACCCTTAGTTCGCTTCGTGAGTTTAGGAGTCTCTCATGGTTTGTCTCCTTCCTTCCTGATCCCATCTTATTTCATCCTCCCCCCACCTTCCCACGACCCCCTTCCTGCCTCTCAAATTCTTCATATCAGAGAGATCATGTGATAATTGTCTTTCTCTGACT
>CM053606.1:98242502-98292150 GCA_028646535.1 Procyon lotor | reverse complement strand
CTCAGTTTGTTTCTTATAGTTAAGAATCTCTCATGGTTTTTCTCCCTCTCTGATGACTTCCAATTCAGTTTTCCCTCTGGGCTTTTTCTTTTATTCCACATATGAGTGAAACCATATGATAACTGTCTTTCTCTGAATAACAATATTTTCTTTAATTTAAATCCAGTGCAGTGCTATATCAGTGTCAGGTGTACAATATAGTGATTCAACAATTCCATACATTTTTCAGTGCTCATCGTAAGTATACTCTTAATCCCCTTCATTTTCACCCATAAGAAGAAACGGTGTGTGTCATCTATCATAGATTAATCTTGGTCAGTTATTGACTGATTCTTCTCCCAACTGTTGAAGTTCTCAAAAGCAAAGGATGGGTCCGGTACAAGCTGACCTCCCCAGCTGTTTGCTCCAGTATGAGAGGAGGGCAAACATACTATTACAAGCAGATCAATAGCCTTTTGAAGGCACCATGGAATGACAGACACACGTTGGCCCCATCAGGAGGCCACAGACTCAGTCTCTCCTGCACAGGAGCTACTTTCTGCAAACAATTCTCGTTCAGTCCTGCCATCATCCTGGTACTCATCTAGCCACCTGCCATGGGAAGAAGGAAGATAATTAATATGAGAGAGAACTTAAAGACACATTATTCAAAACTGAAAATAAAGTACAGAAAGGATTTAAAGAGACCTTCAGGGAGAACCACAGAAATTTTAAAAAGCATTTAAGATTTCAGGCTATCCCAAATGATCTTTGGGAGTGCAACTTCAGCAAACCTTTGCCATATACTTTAGTTGCAACGTTACATTAATTCATCTGAAAATGCTGGATTTTAGGAACATCCTATGGTAACATGACAGATATTCTAATATATCATAAAATCAGCAAAAATTTCTCATTTGGTATTTCCTTAGTGGAAGCCTTTATGTCTCTCTTTCCATGTGACTGGTAGGTGTATACGCTGGCTCAAACTTCAGATTCTAGAACAGCATTCTTCAAGAGAAATATAACATAAGCCATGTATATAAAAACAGTAAAAATTAAAAAGGTGAAACTTTTAATATTTTTCATTTTAATAAATATAAAATAAGTGAATGTTTGTTGCCTCCACTCCTTGCCCAAATTCATATATTGAAATTTCCTGAAGTGCTTCAAGTCAGGAGGTCCCTTGTGAATGGGATTAGTGTTTTTATAGACGAGGCTCCAGAGAGATCCCTTGCTTTCTCTACTACATGAAAACACAAGTAGACAGTTTGCAGCTTGTAGAAGGCCTTTATCAGAACCCAGCCCTGCTGATACCCTGATCTTGGGCTTCTAGGCCCCAGAACTGTGAGAAATAAATCTCTGTTGTATAGAAGCCACCCAGCCTATGGTATTTTGTCATAGCAGCCCAAACAGACTAATACAATTACATTCTTATTCATTCTAATTTTTGATAGCTGATATGTACCTTATACCTACATCACCTCTCAGTTCGGAATAAGCGCAGTTCAGAAGTTCAGTAGACATATAGCTGGTGTCTCCCTTATCGGATGGAGCGGTTCTAGAATCATACCCACCTCCATCTGAATACTGATTCCACTAATCACAGGTTGGATAAGACGCTTCATCTCTGTGTCCCTCAGCTTCCTCATCTGTGAACTACAAGTATCACACAGCGTCCTAAAGGTCAGCTGTGAGGATCACAGGAGCCGCTGCGTGAAGCTCAGGCTCCATCATGGAGCCCAGTCCATGGCAGGAGTGTACTATGTTTTAGTGATGGGCACTCCTTCATTTTCTCCCAGCCAAGCAGAAGAAAGAAGGTGTAAACCTTCGAACGCCCACAACAGAGTAAATGCCCTCTCTGTTTGCTTTTCTTATTCCACAGTAAAGTCCCAAATAATTTCCTCTCCAGAGACCTTTTCTTTTCTCATATGTAGAAAGGGACTTGAGTCTAAATGATTAAGGTATACTGGGAAAACTAGCAAAATCTGTGTCTTCTAAACACCTCCAATCTCAGTAGAATTTCCAAAAAATCAGTTTTATAGGGAACTCAATAATTTGGGACTTCTTCCTTAGAGGATAATGCACAAAACTCTGGGGATAAAATGGGAACAATAGATTGATAGACACTAAATTAAAATTCCCAAAGTGTTCAAGGGACCAAGAGACCTGACTAACTCATCTACAACATGTACACATCATTTAATCTCTTTGGGTGACATTTTTCTCATTGTCAATGAGGCATGAGACTAAATGTTATTATGGTTTCTTCATCTTTAAGGGAATAATAGTAAGAAAATGTCCCTCTTTTCTTACTCAGGTAATCCAGGGCCCCCAAAGAGAATAAACAAGGGAAACCCTGTTAATATTCTTATAGTTCAGTTGATGATAACAGTGCAATGGTATATCTGTGTGCAGTATTCAATATGATGTAGTAGTTTCATGCAATAAAATGTTTAAGGCTTTTCATTCATATCACTTGGTTTCTTACATATCCAATTTCTAAGGTTTGTAATTATTCCAAAATGTTAGGTCCTAAAGAAAGCAGTCACCTCCATCTTGACTTCTATTCCTTTGCATTGCCAGTAAAATTAATTTCAGTTCTGAAGAGAATATGACTATTATCACCTGTTCTGGATGATTCTTGATTTTTAAAATGTGACACATTTATAAAAATAAAACTCTTTTATTTGTTCCTTATGTTATTCCATAGTTACCATAGTAAACAGAGCAATAAAACTATGTCATATAATATTAAACATAACTTCATATGATATAAAATATCTGGATGCAATTTAGAACCAAATGTTGTATATATGCTGCCCACTAGAGTAGCCACTAACCATCTGTGGTTATTGAGTGCTTGAAAGGTAGTTAGTATAGCCCAGGAACTGAATTTTTAATTTCATTTCATAATTCATAAAATTCATTAATTCATAAAATTAAAATTTTAATTAATTTACATGTACTAGCTGTATGTAGTTAGTGGTTACCATATTGGACTGTGCATATCTAGATTTTTAAAAATAAAAGTTAGTGGGGAACATTGGTGAAGCAGTCAATTAAGCACCCTACTCTTGGTTTCAGCTCAAGTCATGATCTTAGGGTAGTGGAACTGAGACCCAAGTGAGGCTCTAGACTCAGCATGGAAGTATACTAAAGTTTCTCTCTCTCTCTCAATAATCTTCCCTCCACCCCCATGCTCTCTCTCTCAAATAAATAAATAAATCTTTAAAAATAAATAAATGAAAGTTAGTAAATTATTTGGAATCTTCTAATTACTACACATATGATCTAGAAATAAAAGGGAGCTTTTCTCCTTCATTTGCATATATGGCATTATATCTAAAGATTTATTTAATTCAAAACTGCTTCCATGACAATATCATTTATCATCATGGAGCTTCTAATAATTGCAAAGTGCTTTTGCAGTTACTTTATGTACAGCATGTGAAGTCTTCAAACAACGCTGCCAAATAGGTGCTATTACTGCTATTTTACATAACAATAAACTGAGACTCACAGCAGCACCAGTCAGTGAAGGAGCTATAATTCAAAGCAAGATCCAAGAAATTTCAATCATTGCTCTTTTCAATGCCCATTAATAAAAAAATAAATAAATAAATAATTTCAGAAAATAAAAACATAAGATCTCTTTCCAGAGCTTGAATATTACACAATGGTGATAACTACTATGATGCATGTGCATTTTAAATGGATGTGTATGTATAAAACAAACAAACCAAAGATCAGAGAAGTGTTATGCATTTTGTTCATACAGAATGCAACTCCTTATTAAGTTTCTAAAGAATCAATATTTCCTAGAACCAAGTATTGTAGGGTATAATCCACTCAGTCAACCGTCGTGTTTCTCTATATGTCTGAAAGAGCATACAACAGTCTAGGAGACAATAATGCCAAAACACCTGCTAAACTCAGAGCACACCCAACTCTCTGGCTTCATTTAGTATCACATCCCTCCTGCCTTATCCTAGCATTAAATGGGAGCTCCTTCAAGACAAGGGTGCTTTATTTTTTTTATCTCCATATATATAGGACTTGGCATAGGGCTTGACACCTGGGAGGCATTCAGTTTCTGCATGCATAAACGAATCAACAAATGAATAAACGCGGTGCTAATAAACACAGAGTTCTTTAGGTTCTAGGAATGTGCAATCACGTAGACACCCACCGTGGCACCTGGACTCTCACATAGGTCTCTGTCATCATCCTGAAGACATTATTGTTCATTCTTACATGGACATCCACTGAGTCCTTTCAGGCAAGGACTATATGCCTTATCACTGGATCTCTTTACTCCATTTCTTGATAGCTGGTCAGTTATTATTTATACAATTACTGAATGAATAAATCAGTATGTTCTATAGATTAATTAATAATGGAAGGAAATTAGTGTTGTAATTTCTATTCATAGTGCATGTTGTGTACAGATGGATTTGATATCCAATTCATAACAACCCTAAAAAAGGAGGGACATCTGATTTAAACATTCTCATCATAAAATTCTAAAAACTAAAGATCCAAGATTGTAAGTGATACACCTATAAATGGCCTGGGAGTTACAGAGCTGCCCTTGCAACTTGATTCTCCTAATTTATATTCTATCTACACCACATTAGAATAATGCTTTAGAGCTCACAGCTCATATACATAACTTCATTTGATTTTAAAAGAGTCTGATGAGCTAGGAGGAACAGGTATTATTCCCATTTTACATATGAGGAAATTGAACGTCTGGGAAATTGATGGTAGCACCCCTGTTTGCAGAACCGGCAGGAGCACAGCAAGTATTCGAGAAACACATCGAGAACCAGTTTTCTGAGTCAATCCATTTTTCTTTCCATTTCAGCATGTTTATTCCAGAAGAGAAAAAATATTAAATAATACAAATAAAGAGAGAACTGCTAGTGCTGTAAGGAACAGTTTGCTGAGGAGAGAGGCCTTCGGCTCTGGTATTAAAAGAAGGGGTGATGTGACCAGGTGGCTGGGGACAGAGCTTGCTGATGAAGCAGCTAAAATGAACCGGACAGAGGGAAGCATAATTCCGCATAATGAGGAATTAAGTAACAGCATACCTGTTGCATGGAAACAGCACCTCTTGATTGCCATCTTCCTCTTCAGACTTAACAACAACACTCTCAAGAAACCATCCGTTACCTGTTTAAATGGACAAAGGAGATCACTTTCCTTAACATAAAATATACTACTGTTGTGATTTTTTCATAGACTGTCCAAGCGTTCAAAATCTGGGTCCAAAATATGCACTTTCAAATTATATCAGAAAAGAAATGAAAGTGTGAGTAAGTGGCCTTATTACTCAGAGTAGTAGAAGCAGAGGAAAAGAGAAGATTCCTTATCAGGAACAAACTCTCTAAATTCCTTTAAAAGTACTTAAGAGCCAAGAACAAAAAGAAATAAATTCCTATAAATATGTTTCAGTGCATTATTTATAGAGGGTTGGTAGATTTAAATCATAATGTAAAGTCACAATAATCATCACTCTTAATGATGAATATCTAGAAGTTATCACTGATTACTGCATTTGTCAATGCAATTAAATAAAGAGGAAAGAGAAACAGAGGAAGGAAGGAGAATGAAAAGTACTAAGTGTTGAGGGGCGCCTGGGTGGCTCAGTCGTTAAGCGTCTGCCTTCGGCCCAGGTCACGATCCCAGAGTCCTGGGATCGAGCCCCGCATCGGGCTCCTTGCTCAGCAGGAAGCCTGCTTCTCCCGCTTCCATTCCCTCTGCTTGTGTTCCCTCTCTCGCTGTGTTTCTCTCTGTCCAATAAATAAAATCTTAAAAAAAAAAAAAAAATACTACTAAGTGTTGGGAAAGAAGAAACAGAACTGTCATCATCCATGTGTAAATGACTTTGTAAATTAAGAACCCCAAGAATGCAGAAGATAGTGAGAGATGAGAAAAAATGATTACATAATAAATATATAAAAATCCATTACATTTCTATTGACCAGAAAGGAAGCATTGAGAAGAGTAGTTCAATGAAAGCCATCATTTTGAATTGCTGTGAAAATTTGAGAATGTAGCGATAAATCTAAAAACAGATACAGTATAATTTATAGAAAATTATTGGGGGGCCTGGGTGGCTCAGTAAGGTTAAGCTCCAACTCTTGATTTTGGCTCAGGTCACGATCTCATGGATCTCATGGGTAGTGGGATCTAGGTCCTTCCCACTTTGGGCTCTGCACTCAGGAGCAAGTATGCTTAGGATTCTCTCTCTCCCTCTACCTTTCCTCCACACACACTCTGGAACTCTCTCTCTAAAATACATAAATCTTTAATAAATTAAAGAAATAAATTAAGCATAACAGCAAAGAAGACATAAAGAACTATTCCATATTCCTGAGAGTGAAGAAATTATAGAAATGTCAGTTTCTCTCAAACTAATCTAAAGCTCAAATATAATTAAATCAAATTCACCCTAAGATTTTACAAGAAAATTGACAAGCAAATGAGAAAATGTATACAGATATGTGAAGCCCAAAAATATCTCAGACATTCCTGAATTAGATAGAGCAAGGTAGATGAATCATCCTTCTAATGACAAACATTTGTAATAAATATATACTAATTAAGACAATACAAAATTGGTGCTGGCATAGATAAAATTTACTTATGGAACCAGAAAAAGGACTCAGAATTGACCTGCACATCTACAAACTTGTTACGAGTAGTCTGTGCTTTGCTCTTGGTGCAGAAGTATATGAAGGACTGCTTGCTGAGAACACCATCCTCAACAATGAAGAATATTATGACTAGTCACGTGTTAAGTATTTTTGCCAAAATATCAAAAACTCCCCATCAGTTATAAATGTATAAGAAAATGAAAAAATATCACAGTAATACTTAGTGCACTGTAACTGAAAAACATTAGAAACAGTGAGAATTAAAAAAGTATTTTTCTTTGATAAAAAAGAACTTATCAAGAGTGTATCAAATGGTGCTCACCTTTTTCTTTCATCACATAACTTGCAATAAAGAACAAGCATCTTTTCAATCCTGAATAACCAAAGGAATGTTGAAAAAGAAAACCAAAGCTGGTGGCATCACAATGCCAGGCTTCAATCTCTATTACAAAGCTGTAATCATCAAGACAGTACAGTACTGGCACAAAAACAGACACATGGATCAATGGAACAGAACAGAGAACTCAGAAATAGACCCTCAACTCTATGAACAACTAATCTTCAATAAAGCAGGAAAGAATTTCCAATAGAAAAAAAGACAGTCTCTTCAACAAATGATGTTGGGAAAATTGGACAGCCACATACAGAAGAACAGAACTGGACCATCTTCTTACACCACACAAAAAATAGACTCAAGATAGATGAAAAACCTGAATGTGAGACAGGAGTCCATCAAAATCCTAGAGGAGAATACAGGCAGCAAACTTTATCACCTTGGCTGCAGCAACTTCTTGCTAGTCACATCTCCAAAGGCAAGGGAAACAAAGGCAAAAATGAAATATTGGGACTTCATCAAGATAAAATCTTTTTCAGAGCAAAGGAAATACTCGACAAAATCAAAAGACAACCAACAGAATGGAGGAAGAGATATGCAAATATCTTATCAGATAAAAGGCTAGTATCCAAAATCCATAAAGAACTTTCAAACTCAGCACCCAAAGAACAAATAAGCCAATTAAGAAATGGGCAGAAGGCAGGAACAGACATTTCTCCAAAGAAGACATACAAATGGCTAACAGACACATGAAAAAATGCTCAACATCGCTCATCATCAGGGAAATACAAATCAAAACCACATGAGATACCACCACCTTACACCAGTCAGAATGGTTAAAATTAACAAGTCAGGAAAGGACAGATTTTGATAAGGATGTGGAAAAAGGGGAGCCATCTTACTCTTTTGGTGGGAATGCAAGCTGGTACAGCCACTCAGGAAAACAATATGGAGCTTCTTCAAAAAGTTGAAAACAGTGATGAACCATGAGAGACTGTGGACTCTGAGCAACAAACTGAAGGTTTTGAAGGGGAGGGGGTGGGGGGATGGGCGAGCCTGGTGGTGGGTATTGAGGAGGGCACATATTGCATGGAGCACTGGGTGTGGTGCATGAACAATTAATCTTGTAACACTGAAAAAATAAAATAAATGTATTTGGGGAAAAAAAGTTGAAAACAGAGCTACACTATAACCCAGAAATTACTCTATTAGTATTTACCCCAAAGATACAAATGTGGTGATCTGCAGGGGCACCTGAACCCCAGTGTTTATAGCAGCAATGTACACAATAGCCAACCTATGGAAAGAGCCCAGATGTCCATCAACATCTGAATGGATAAAGAAGATGTGAGAGATAGATGATGATGATAGATGATAGATAGATAGATAGATACATACATACATACATACACACACACACAATGGAACAGTACTCGGCCACCAAAAAAATGAAATCTTGCCATTTGCAATGACATGGATGGAACTATAGAGGGTAATGCTAAGCAAAATAAGTCAGTCAGAGAAAGATAATTACTATATGATCTCACTCACATGTGGAATTTAAGAAACAAAACAGAGGATCATGGGGGAAGGGAGGGAAAAATAAAACAAGATGAAATCAGACAGGGAAACAAACCGTAAGAGACGCTTAATCATAAGAAACAAACTGAGAGTTGTTGGAGGGGAGAAGGGAGGTGGTGATGGACATTAAGGAGGGCACATGATATAATGAGCACTGGGTATTACATAAAACTGATGAATCACTGATTTCTACCTCTGAAACTAATAATACACTATACATTAATTAATTGAATTTAAATTTAAAAAATTAAATGGACAGTGAAAAAAAAAAAAAGACCAAGCATCTTTTCTAGCCCTTGCAAAGTGTCTCTTTTCTAAGTTTGTATCAGCTTCTTCCAATTTTATCCTCTCTGCTTCCAATGTCATAAAACATCTCTTGGAGTTGCTTTTTTTTTTTTTTTCAAAGATCCTATTTATTTATTTGACAGAGAGAGAGAGATTACAAGTAGGCAGAGAGGCAGGCAGAGAGAGAGAGGGAAGCAAGCTCCCTGCTGAGCAGAGAGCCTGATGAGGGGCTCGATCCCAGGACCCTGAGATCATGACCTGAGCCAAAGGCAGAGGCCCTAACCCACTGAGCCACCCAGGCGTCCTTTTGGAGTTGCTTTAATGGAAAGTTTTTAGTAACACCACTTCTTCCAGGACATGTTCATCATTTTTGTCACCCTCATTCATGGTCATAAGGTCCCTTTTCTAGGTTCCTTGGGCTGTTTATTTAAAGTCCCTCCAACGGTGACATTGACAACATTCCCACAGTCAGATATTTCTTATATGACTAACTCCACTTAAGTTTGATTTCAATGTCCATCCCAGCATTCTCACTTTTGTTTCTTTGATGTGCTTGTATCTTTGAATTGTATATTTTTGTAGAATGTCATATGCGTTTATTACTGAGAGGCAAGTAGTCAATATAGCTACAGGCTTCGCTGTCTGCATGAACTCTGTAACAGACTGTGAAAGACTTAAAGTGATTGCTCACCAATCAGGATGCACATCTGTTATGTACACAGTGATTTGTGGACTGAGGACGTGGCAGTGAAGTTTGTACTTTATGCAGTTACAGTTAGCATGGCATGATAGCTGAAGTTTGAACTATGTTGTTGAGGGACTTGTGTTATTTAAATCATTGTCACTAAAATTTCTGCATACAGAAACCATGCAAAGTAAGAACTGCCTATATCTGACAAAAGTGACTTTGTAGAGCACAGTAGGAAAAAACAGAGTAATTGATAAATCATGATGTTACAACTGGATATTCATGTGAGAAAAAGTAAAATGGATTACATCCTTATGTCATACACATAAATCAACTACAAGTGGATCAAATATCTAAATCTTTAGGACAAGAATTTATATATATTTTTTCCTTCCTCCCTTTCCTTCCTTCTCTCCTTCCTTCCTTCCTTCCTTCCTTCCTTCCTTCCTTCCTTCCTTCCTTCCTTCCTTCCTTCCTTCCTTCCTTCTTTCCTTCCCAATGCCCCAGGGGTAGAGAAAGCTTTCTTAAGATAGAAAATCTGATCATTAGAAAAAACACCATATTGTTAAATTGAAAGACATTAAAATTGGGAATTTTAGTTTATCAAAATATTCCCTACTGCACAGATATTGGTGGTAGTAACTGCTAGTTGATGTACCCCTCTACAATCATTGCAATGTTAGAGCCATGTTTCCCAGATGGCATTGCAGCTGGAGATAACTGTATGACTAGCTTCTTAGTAATGGGATGTGACCAGAAGTAGCGTGAGCAGTTTCTACCTTACTTGCTTGAAAGACATTGTTGCCAGGGATTTTCTCTATTTTCTATGTGCTGTGACAAGCTCTGCCCACTCAGAGGAGGAAGAGGTCTAGGTGATGGTATAATAACAAGATTCAAAGAACTGGTCCCCGTTGACTGGCTAGAGCACACCCATAACTATCCACTTTGGAACTGTTACCTGGGTGGGAAACCAGCTTCTGTCTTTTTAAAACCCTTTCTGAGCTTTTCTTATTAGACATCCTTTGCCTTTACCATAAATATTATAGATAAGAACATGTATTTCCACAGAAAAGGAAATTCAGTAGAGAAAGAAAGAGAGAGAGAGAGAGAGAGGGAGAGAGAGAGAGAGGAAGGAAGAAAGGAAGGAAGGAAGGGAGGGAGGGAGGGAGGGAGGGAGGGAGGGAGGGAGGAAGGAAGGAAGGGCAAGCTCACACTTCTTGGGAAAATCAGGGAAATGTAAATTAAGACCACAGTGAGATACCATATTACACCCCAAAATTAAGTATACCAGGTGTTTGTGAGACTGTGAAACAATAGAAATGCTTATACATCATAAGAGTAAGACAGTAAAATCACTTTTGAAAAAGCAGTTCATTTTATAAAGCTGAATAGAATTTTTTTGGAAATCAAAGGTTTTTGGCCCAGCAATTAACTTCTATGGATTTAGCCTGGAGCAGGGTTTCTCAGCCTCAGCACCACTGAGACGTTGGGCCTGACAATTCTTGGTTGTGGGGCTCTCTTGTACATCATAGGATGATGAGCTGCAGCCCAGGCCTCTACCCACCAGATACCGGTATTACCTCCTTCCCAGTGTGCCAACCAAAACAAATCTCCAGACATTTCCAAGTGTCCCTGGGGGAGGCACAATCACCCCCACCTGGGAACCACCACCCTGGAGGAACTCTGTCTTCCATGCACCAGGGGACACACACAGAGTGTTCATTTCTGTTTGTGACAGCCAGACTGGAAACGACATGATTAACAAGAGATGAATAAATTCATTATGTGTAATCATGCAATAGAACATTACAGTCATGAAAACATTATCTAGAGTACCACACAAGAAAGTGGTTGAATCGTGGAAAAATAATTTTGAGTGAAAATAAAAAAATCAAGTCATGTGAGATTCCATATGGCATGTCATGATTTTTACAAAGCACAAAAACTATCAAAAGCATTTTAAGGGATGCCGACATAATTAAGAGATTTTTTTTTTTTTTAAGCAACGGTAGGAATACCAAGAAATGATAAAGAAAAAAACTCAGGATGTCTACCTTGGGGGAGAGATTGGGTGCAGTGAACACAGGCAGGAGCACTGGTGTCAATAATGTTCTGGCATTAACTTGTATGGTTGGTTATTGAATTTATATCATCCACATTTCAAAAAGAAAAGAAAGGAAAACATAGCTTAGATACCCTATCATGGTATTTTTCTATTTTAATGAAAGAGTGTGCAGCATATAAGAAAGAGAGTTTAAACAATTTTAAAAGCATGATGAAGTAATTACAGGCATATCTTATTTTACTGTGCTTTGCTTTATTGCACTTTGTGGATATTACAGTTTTTACAAATTAAAGATTTGTCGCAGCCCTGCATGGGGCAGGTCTGTCTGCACCATTTTCCCTATTTGCTCATTTCATGTCTCTGTGTCACTTTTTGATAATTCTGGCATTATTTCAAATTTTTTCATTATTATAATATTTGTTATGGTGATCTGTGACCAGCAACTACTACTCAGTGCAACTTCAAATAATGGTTAGTATCTTTTAGCAATAAGGTATTTTTTAATTAAGGTACGTATGTTGTTTTCTTAGACATAATGCTACTGCACACTAAATAGACTATCATATAGTATAAACAGAACTTTCATATTCATTGGGAAACCAAAGAATTCATTCGACTCACTGTATTGTAATATTTGCTTTATTGCAGTGGTCTGGAATGGAACCTGCAATATCTTAGAGGTATGCCTGTCCTTCCAATTTCCCAAAACTGAATTTCAAGTAGTCTCATCCCATCAGTCAGAGAAAACAATCAAGATTTCCAAGTATCACACCAAAACCTAGTTCTCACCCTAAGCCTACTAAGTTTTCATCTTTTCTCAGAGAACTTGTTCTTCTGGACTATGCTAAGTACCCTTGCCATATGTCCAAAAGCACTCCAACAGTCACTTTCAGACTATGAATCATATTTTATTACATTTATTACATATGTGTCTGCCCCCACTAGGCCCTGCCTACAAGGGTGGAGACCACCTACATCTTCTTCACATTTGAATGCCCGGTCTCTGGCAAAATGCCTGGCACATAGCAGCCCCTCAGCAAAGAACTCTGACATCAGAAAGCAGTGCTTGCCAGCCAAGGAAACAGTCAAAAAAACCAAAAGAAGATATTTGCAAATGACATATCAGATAAAGGGTTAGTATTCAAAATCTATAAAAACTTCTCAAACTCAATACCCAAAGAACAAGTAATTCGATCAAGAAATGGGCAGAAGATATGAACAGACATTTCTGCAAAGAGAACATGCAAATGGCCAACAGACAGATGAAAAAGTGCTCCGCATCACTCAGCATCAGAGAAATACAAATCAAAACCACAGTGAGATATGACCTCACACCAGTCAGAATGGCTAAAATTAGCAAGTCAGGAAAGGACAGATGTTGGCAAGGATGCAGAGAAAGGGGAACCCTCCTACACTGTTGGTGGGAATGCAAGCTGGTACAGACACTCTGGAAAACAGTATGGAGGTTCCTCAAAAAGTTGAAAATAGAGCTACCCTACGACCCAGGAATCACACTACTGGGTATTTACCCTAAAGATACAAATGTGATCCGAACGGGCATGTGCACCCGAATGTTTATAGCAGCAATGTCCACAATAGCCAAACTATGGAAAGAACCTAGATGTCCATCAACAGATGAATGGATAAAGAAGATGTGGTATATATATATATACAATGGAATACTATGCAGCCATCAAGAGAAAGAAAATCTGGCCATTTGCAATGATATGGATGGAACTGGAGGGTATTATGCTAAGCAAAATAAGTCAGTCAGAGAAAGACAATTATAATATGATCTCTCTGATATGAAGAATTTGAGAGGCAGAAAGGGGGTCGTGGGAAGGTGGGGGAGGGAAATGAAATAAGATGGGATCAGGAAGGAAGGAGACAAACCATAAGAGACTCCTAAACTCACGAAGCGAACTAAGGGTGGCTGGGAGGTGGCGGGGGGAGGAGGGGAGGTGGGGGGGCGGGGGTTGGGCTACGGTGGCTGGGTTGTGGACATTGAGGAGGGTATGTGCTATGGTGAGTGCTGTGAAATGTGTAAGCCTGACGATTCACAGACATGTACCCTGGGGCAAATAATACATTATATGTTAATAAAAAAATAAATTATAAATAAAATAAAATTTAAAAAAAGAAAGCAGTGCTTGCTATTGACTGCTTTGAGGACCACATGAATCAGAATCCCTTAAACTGTTTAAATATACATATTTTATATATAATATATAATAAATATATTAAAATATATAATAAAATATGAAATATATGACAAAATATTTGTTTTATATATTATATATTTATATTGTAAAATACATATTTTTATTTTTTAAATACATATTTTTAAAAGCTTATTTCTGATAACTCAATACCTACTGGATCAGAATATCTGAGGTGGGCCCAGGAGTCTATTTTGTTTGTTTTAAGACACTCAGATAATTCCTGAATACTCTGAAGTTTTACAAACTTTGCTAAAAAAGTAGGGCTTTCTAATGATTCACAGACAGGTACCCTGGGGCAAATAATACATTATATGTTAATAAAAAAAATTAGTGCAGAATATAAGAGACTCAGGAGTCTGAAGAAAAAGGAAATTGAGAGTTGGGAATAAAGTCATACAGTTTTCATGAAAAAAAAAGTAGAGCTTTCCTGAAGCTTTCTATTATTCTATTTGAGAGTAAATATCATCTACAGATATTTGCGCTGAAGTTAAAAGAATAATTAAGCTTCTCTTTTTACAAATGAGAAGGGGAAATTAGCCTTGAGGATTTAGCTGAAGTCATTCCCATACCTGCACAGGTTTTGTTCATCAATGCTTCATTGGAGAAAATTGATGTTTAGAAGTTTGTTGTGCCTTCAGCCCAAAGCATTTTCCATGTGAGTCATTTAGCTCCTTCAGCATATTTAAAATCACAATGTTTATTTCCTTTTTCCTGCTGTCATTTTTATTCTTTGTACCAACTAGCCTTGGTAATGACAGAACAGCCTTCATATGTGTGGTTTGCCCCTTCATGTAATTCCCTGACTCGGCTTCCTTTCACCAGAAATGGTCCCCTGTGATTGATGTCCTGTGACTCCTGTTTTTACAGTCCCTCGACATTGGCCCTTTCAGTAATTCGGGGCTTCCTTCACTCATCTCCAAGAGGAGTCTCAAAATAATTTTCTGAAACGACAGCCTGATGAAGCCAGGGATTTCTGCTAACTGCTCTGTTCTGAACCACGCCCCAGTCTCCGGTCTCGCCTCTCACTGGCTGTTCTGCAAATCCCCACACTGTTTGCAGCAGAGACTTGGCATAAAGTCAGGACGATGCCAGTTTCCATCCATCCTGAAAATAATGCAAAAGTCATACCCCTCTACAGCGACACCATGTAGAAAAGGCAGCATACTGTGTCTTTCTATTCAACTTCTCATTTCTGTCTCTTTCTAATAATTTCCCCTATATGATCTTCAACTCATTTTACCACGTGTCCATTCTTTCCATAGACTGCTACCTTCCCTTTTCTTTTTCATTTCTCTTTGGTTCATATCCAGAATAAACACATTTCTTTCTTGAGAAGGCCATTTTAAGCTCTCCTCATTCTTTTTCAAGGATTTTACTCAAAACTGTTTTACTGACTTAAATCTATTCGTTCAATAAATGGTCCTTAATTAAACTTCCATAATATTCAGTGCTATACTAGGAAAGAGTGTAAAGATGAATAAAATATAATACCAGACTTCAAAAACTCAAAATTAAGAAGATAAAAAGGAGTATAGAAATAAGTGTAATAAATGTTTCAATACTATAAGTTGTGATGTATAGCTGCATTCTACCAGTAAAGAATACAGGTTCTAGAGAGAAACACATAAGTTTGAATTGAATGGCTCTACAGAAGGTGTTAATGAGGTAGAATTGACAGGGCTAGTTTAATAGAGATAGAAGTTCAAGAGGAAAAGGAGGAATAAAAAATAATTCTCAAGTTGCTGGTTTGCTGAAGAGTGTGTGATGGGGGACCGAGGAGAAACATACCTGCAGGAAACATGATAGATGCAATTTTGCACACTGTCTAGTAGGTCTGGAAATTTTGTGTGTGGGTACATACACACAGTAAAGTTTTTGTCTTCTTGGGAAATTTCCTTCATAGTAACATAGCGGTGAACTTTTTAAGTCATATGATAACCCTAACCTGACAAAATTTCATCTAACTATATAATTTCTTAAAAAAAAATTATTTTCAGTGGCCCAGTCAGTTAAGTGTCCAACTCTTCGTTTCAGTTTAGGCCATGATCTCAGGGCATTGAGATGGAACCCCATGTTGGGCTCTGCATTCAGAGGGGAGTCTGCTTGAGATTCTCTCTTTCCCTCTCTCTCTGCCCCTCCTCCTGCTGTCTAAAATAAGTAAATAGATAGATAGATAGATAGATAGATAGATAGATAGATAGATAGATAGATGATAGATAGATAGATAGATAGATGATAGATAGATGATAGATAGATAAATAAATCGTTTTTAAAAAAGAAAAATTATTTTCTCATCTCAACTTTACATGACCTGTATATTTGTCTTTTTTCTTTCACTTGCCTTTTATGCTACTTTTAATAAATTTTCAAAACAGATTTCTTACCAAGAAAGCCCATCTTACCTGGACCTGTCCCATCATGACTAATCAGAACTTTCTTCAGTTCTCCCAGAGACACCGCTTCAATGGAAAAAATATCAACCTGTGTGATAACAAAAATAAACTGAATGACCATTAGGATATTTCCTTTCTGTAGGAAAAAAATAGCATTATAGTACTATATCAGTTCATCACTATATTGCTATGTATTGCTATATTATTATTATTACGATACTTTAAAAAATTTCCTCTTACTACTTTATATGCAGTCCTATACTGCTTTGTGAGACAAATACAAGCAAGTTATATAATTTTTGCCTTCCTCATACACTCTAAATAAATCTGAAAAAGATTTTAAACACGTAATCATACCATTTAAGCTACCATTAGTAGTGATAATAATAGTTGATATTGCCCTCACTATACACAAGCTCTTCTAAGTGTTTTTCATATATTTAATCCTCAGAACAACCCATGAGGTAAGTACTGCTCATTGTCTTATTTTACAGTTGAAGTGATGGAGACATACAGAGTTCAATTATTCACCCAAGATTAACGTCTAGGGAGAGACCGAGCTGGACTCAGCCCCCAGCAGTCTGCCTCCTAAATGTACACTCTCCACCATTGGTGTCTGCCTCTCAGTAACTTTTGTTTCTAAATTGACTATGCATTGCAATAGATACATGTGCATGCATTTGCAAATGAAGTTTTAAACTATTCACTAGATATGTAGTCTACAAATTAAAATACACAACATACTCAATTCACACATCCATGCAAATGATACATTAACCGTACCCCAAGACCCCTCCATGACCCATCAAAGTCATAATATTCCCCAGAATAACCACTATTCTGACTTTTAGTTAGTTTTGCCAGGTCTAGGACCATAAACAGAATCATAGAATATGTTCTTTTTGCCTGACTTGTTTTACTCAATCTTTGTGGAATTTAGCCATGTTGCTTTATTTAACAATGTTTTTCATTTTCATTAGTGACTATCATTCCACATAATTTATCCATTCTATACTTATGAACAATAATTATTTCCGGATTTAGGATATTATAAAATTGCTCAGAACATTTTTGATGTGCCTTTTGTGTATACTTGTGTACGTTTCTGATGGGGAACTACTGGGTTATAGAGCGTTAGTAGATAGTCTACTTTTCCAAAATGCTTATACCACTGCACATTGTGTGTGCTCAGTGTGTGAGAGGTCAAGGTGCTCCAAAGCTACTCAATACTTGGTATTGTCAATCTTTTCAAGTTTAAACTATCCGTTTATGCACAGTGACCCTTGATTATGGTTTTCATTGTATTTCCCTGATTACTAACAAAGTTGCGTACAGCTTTCATGTTTATTGGCTATTCGGATATCCTCTTTTTAAAAAGGACATATTCAGGGGTGCCTGGGTGGCTCAGTCAGTTAAGTGTCTGCCTTGGGCTCAGGTCATGATCCCAAGGTCCTCAAGTCAAACCCCACATCGGGCTCCCTGCTCAGCAGGAAGCCTACTTCTCCCTCTCCCACTCTCCCTGCTTGTGTTCTCTCTCTGGCTGTGTCTCTTTCCATTAAATAAATAAATCTTCAAAAAAATTAAAATAAAAAAGACCTATTCAAGTGTCATGCCATGTTTTTAATAGGACTATCTATTTTCTTGTTGGTCTGTTGGTGTTCTATATATAGTTTGGAAACAAGTCCTTTGCCAGGATATATTTTACAATGTCTTCTCCCACTTTGTGATTTGCCTTTTTACTCTCTGCCTTAAGAAAGAGAAGTCTTTATTAAAATGGTGTAAATTTATTTTTTTTCCTTTATACTTAGTGCTTTGTTTTGTCTTTAAAATCTTAGTCTAGTGTGGACATTGGGGAGGGTATGTGCTCTTAAGTGCTGTGAAATGTGTAAGCCTGATGATTCACAGACATGTACCCTGGGGCAAATAATACATTATATGTTAATAAAAATTTAAAAAAATCTTGGTCTATATGTGTACACGTATATGCATAAATTATCTACAAAGCTGCTATAGCCAAAATGTGGAAGCAATCCAATTGCATTCATAATAATGAAATGGATAAACGAAATCTTGTCTATACACATAATGGAATATTATTCACCCTTTTAAAAAGGGGAAATTCTGACACATGCTACAACACAATACAGATGAACTTGGAAGACATTGTACTGAGTGAAATAAGTCACTCTCGAAAAGACAAATACTCTCTGATTCCACTTAGATGAATTTTGTAAGCAAGTCAAAGTCACAGAGACAGAAAGAATGGTGGCTGCCCGGGACTGGGTTGAGAATGGGATGCATTGTTTAATGGGTATAGCTTCGGTTCTGCAAGATGAAAAGTTCTGGAGCTGGATGGTGGTGATGGTTGCACAACAATGTGAATAAATGTGCTCAACACCACTGAATTGTACACTTAAAAATTGTTAAAGTGGTAACATTTATATTATATGTATTTTACCACCATTAAAAGATTTTTTTTAATCCTAACCCACCCACAAGATCACAAAGGTTTTTCTCTTACAGTCTCTTCTAAATACTTGATTGTTTTACTTTTCCCATCGAGACCTAAATTTGTATGAAATTGATTCAGGGGTTTAGTGTAAAATAGGGTTTATAATTTCTTGGATATCACAATCGATGTCCAATTTGGTGCCTTTCCCTGATGCTGCACATCAGGACACGTGGATATTTTCTGGCTCTATTCTGTTTCTTTGTTCTATTTGTCTTGCCTTGTGCCAATTAATGCCATCTTAATTACTTTAACTTTACAATAAATCTCAATATCTGGTAGTGTGAGCCCTTCCACATAAATTTTAGAATTAGATTGCCAATTTCTATTAAAAAAAATATGGGATTTTGATTGCTATTGCATTGAAACTGCAGATTAGGAGAAAAGTGAGCATTTATATCGACTCTTCCAATCCCGGAATATAGTGTATCTCTATCAATTTATGACTTTTTTAAAAATTTAAAAAACAACATATTTTATTGTTTTCTGTGTAGAGGTCTTGCCTTGGCTGTCTGGTGCCTGCTGCCCACTGGGCCTGTGTATGGAGGGAGCCTTGGGGCAGAGCTGCGTGCTCACTGCCCCAGGACTGTGCTCCTTCCTGCTCGACTGCTTTAGTCCCCATTGTCATTGATGCTCATGTTGGCCAAGGTCCTGGAAGTCCTTGCTGTCCACAGAGGTAACCTCAAGAATGCATATGTACCTTGGCTCCTCCTCTTTCCTTCTTTCCTCTACATTCATGCGTTCACTGTGCTTCTTAGGATCATTCCCGTCCCCATTAACCATTCACAGGACCTGTCCCAGGCTCTGCTTTGGGAGAACTCACATGAAGGTCCCACTTTGCAAGTGGAAGTTTGTGAAGGCCCCCAGAAGGCCTTTACTGCTGGGTCCACACTGAATCCCAGCCCTCTGAAACCTTCTAAATCTCCACATGGCATCCAGGGCTCTCCATGGCCAATCTCTGATTGACTTCCAGCTTCTAAGCTTCCGCTTACAAATGGTAGAAAACGATCCTGAATACCAGCTTCTCCTCTGCACTTCCTTTCTATCCCGGATGTTGGACCCTCATACCCTAACTGGCAGCCTAACTGACCCTTGACAGACGTCCAATGCCTTTAAAGCCAATTTTAAAAGGTATTTATCAAATGTTTCTAGCTGTCAGCAAGATAGTCACTTTGTTACGAGCCAGACTGTCCTAGCTGAAAGTATAATCTTGGTTGTTTTGGTTTTGGTTTTGGTTTTGGTTTTGGTTTTTAATAGCAGAAAAAAACTAGTAGTTGCTCATGGTTGCATGTCCTTGGTTAAGCCCACCTCCACTCAGCCCCAGACGCATACCAAGAAGTGCCCACACCTCCCCATACTTCCTAATTGGTATCAAATGAGCAGCTCTGCAATTTTCTGTGTGCCTTTTTAGTTATAGAAATTAGAGGAAGGATGGTAGGTAAAAATTGATAAAGATCTTTCTATTACCTGTCCACGCCGAAACTTGACTTTGTTATTTTGGGATTGATGAAGTCTTCGGTGCCCTGAATCTCCTCTGGTGCCAATGAGGTTGATAAGCACGTTAGACTCTGTCTCTGCACCTGGCTTCCTGCCCGTATACATGTAGATCTGATAAACCACCACTGAAATGTCAGAAATCCGATATTATCTTTCTCATTTTTATTTTCCCTCTGAGCATATCAGATACCTGGAAAAGCAATCAGAACGTTGCCTACTCTAGCTGACATGAGTTCCTCTGTGGTGGTTGGTCCCAGCTCTGTTTCTCATGCAGACCCCATTCCAACAGAATCTCAGCTATCCCGGGTTTACCTCATTCATAAAACTCAGCTATTCCCCAAACTACAGTTTCAAAATAATTATTGTTAGCAATTATACACTTTTATTAACCACTATATTTTCATAAGTATTATGAAAAGTTGTACTTAAAAAAAAAAACTTTCCTCTCTCTTAATTAGATGAAAGTGGCAACTTTTCCCCCGAAGTTTGGCTATTCTAATCATACCTGGTCATTCACACTGCTATTTCACAGAGATCATTACTCCAATAATGGAGATTTTTAATAGCACTTGAGAGAGAAAAAATACAAAGATCTTAGAGAGATACAAATTTAAATTTTTTTAAAAAGAGACCAGGGAGGTACCAGCAAATTATAATCCACCATATTTGACCTTAGAATTAAGGCAATTTCTGAGACACTGGTAGAAGTCGCTAATTAGAAAAGAGATTGCTCTTGCTGATACAACTAATATGAATAATATCTTGGACACAATGAGTACTTTTTATTCCAAGTCCTAGAACACTTTATAACTTGTACTCTGTGCAATTGAACAGTTGCATTTATAGAAATTCACATTAACATTTTCCAAAGAACTCAGACATGAAAATCCAACAAGTAAGAAAACAAGGTAAGTGAGAAAGATTGCCTGTTTCCATCGTTTCTGACCTTTAAAAAGACAAATGTGGTATACTGGGAAATGGTGTAAGCAGAGAAGATAAATCGGTTTCTTTGAGCAGTCTTATATATTCTAAAATACCCCAGAGTGAAACCCAGCTGAGTTTAAGCAGAAAATTAGAACACTTCTCATGAATTTAGGACAACCAAATAAATCCTTTAAACTTCCTATAAAGAAGATCTGGTCTTACAACCTAGGTAGCTGCCTGAACTGAATTAAGCCAAAACTTATGCTAGAATTCTTCATGAAAACAAGTATATGGACAAGCATGATTGGAAATCTTAATAGGGAAACCTTGCTTCTGTTTACTGAGAATTTTTTTATTGTTTCAGAGGAAGAGTGAGCTTGTTTACAACTTTTTTTTAATGAAGACATTTAAAGTAAAAAAAATAATTATTAAAGATCTTAAAAAGGACGTATCAAAAGTTATTTAGGGGGGGCGCCTGGGTGACTCAGTCATTAAGCATATGCCTTCGGCCCAGATCAGATCCTAGGGGCCTGAGATCGAGCCCCGCATCGGGCTCTCTGCTCTGCAGGAAGCCTGCTTCTCCGGCTACCATTCCCTCTGCTTGTGTTCCCTCTCTCGCTATGTTTCTCTCTGTCAAATAAATAAAAAATCTTTAAAAAACAAAAACAAACAAACAAACAAAAAGTTATTTAGGACAGAGATCATATACTTAGAGGACAAAGAACAACACTCAGTGCTCCCTCAGTCACTATAGACTGTACACATTGTACAACCAATGTACCCATTGTCCCATGATCAAATCATGCACCTTGCCTGCTACCTACACACAACTTAAATATTTCTTAACATTGTATTCCAAGAAACTGCTATAAATTAAGTTTAATACATGAGCACCAAAAAAAAAGAAAAAATCACTTGCCATCTAAAATACAAAGAGAATTAAATGTACCACATATTTGGAACAAAGTGGATAACATAGTTGAGTACTAAATTTTATTCTCAAACCACATCAAAGAGAGATACATAGTTTGAATTGGAAACTGAAAGAAAACATATAATTCCACCCAGAGGAACAGACACTTTGCTGAAATCTTTACCATCGACTCAACTTTAATTGTACAGTGTTACATAATTCACTAAGCATTTGTGTATATTGTTCTTCAACAGAAGCATGTAGGTTTTTTAATGCTAAATTCGTAACAATAGAGTCTAAGTTCAAACCTTTTCATGATGCTTAAAGCAATACAAAATTCTTTCTTTAATGTAAAGAAAGGAAAAATTTAAAGAATGCCTAGTTTACATGTTGCTTAGATGCACTCTAAAATATTATGTGTTTTAAACAAGTCTTAGCAAGTGAAGATCTCAGAGAATTCTTTGTTCAATCTCTCTCCTTGGGTGTGAATGTCAGATCTCAGGGTTGTTGATTCAAAGGCGGGGCCATATGTTCTAGCTAAGACTGGCATTGCTTTTGTTGTTTTACTTTTCCCCAAATATGTTTATTTTTTCAGTATTACAAGATTAATTGTTCATGCACCACACCCAGTGCTCCATGCAATACGTGCCCTCCTCAATACCCACCACCTGGCTCGCCCAACCCCCCACCCCCCCCTCCAAAACCCTCAGTTTGTTGCTCAGAGTCCACAGTCTCTCATGGTTCATCTCCCCCTCTGATGTCCCCCCATTCCCCCTTCCCTTCCTTCTCACAATGCACTTCACATTTTTCTTTATGCTCAGCACGTGAGAACATAAGGTAATTGGCTTTTTCTGCTTGACTTATTTCACTCCACATAATCTCTTCCAGTCCCATCCATGTTGACACAAAAGTTGGATATTCATCCTTTCTAATGGAGGCGTAATATTCCATTGTATATATGGAACATATCTTCTTTATCCATTCATCTGTTGAAGGGCATCTTGGTTCTTTCCACAGTTTGGCGATTGTGGCCATTGCTGCTGTGAACATTGGGGTACATGTGGCCCTTCTTTGTAATGCATCTGCTTCTTTGGGGTTAATACCCAGTAGTGTGATGGCAGATTCATAGGGTAGCTCTATTTTTAATTTCCTGAGCAATCTCCACACTGTTTTCCAAAGTGGCTGCACCAGCTTGCAATCTTTTGCAATTACCAACAGTGTAACTCAACACTCACCAAACAAATAATCACATCAAAAAATGGGCAGAAGACATGAACAGAAACTTCTCCAAAGAAGACATACAAATGGCTAACAGACACATGAAAAATGTTCATCATCTTTAGCCATCAGGGAGATTCCAATCAAAACCACACTGAGATACCACCTTACACCAGTTAGAATGGCCAAAATCAACAGGACAGTAAACAACAAATGTTGGAGAGGGTGTGGAGAAATTATCTCTATTCTAAGAGAGGGGACCCCCCCACACACTGGAAGGTGAAATCCTAAGGCAGAGCAATAGTAAGTCAAAAATGTGAGTTAGGAGAAAACTTATAATTACCTCAAATACTTGAAAATTTCAAGGCTGGGTTTCTAGACATGAATGTTGTACAGAATGGAAGAGATGATTTTACTCGAGCATATTCAAAGTATTACTAATCAATTGTTCTGGCTGCAAATAACTATTCTTAAATCACCAGATTCTAAATAGTTATTAATATACATTTCTTACCATTATTTAGCTAAAAGTATTGAAAGACTTAACTTGTTGCTTTAGGTTATCCATAAATTTTGGACATTTTTGCCTCCAATTTTCTAATATTCTTTTTACCATAGTTGATGCTAAATTTTCTTTCAGACCATTAGTCAGGAGCCTCAGCTGCTGTGAGTCTTACTCACTCAGATAAAGTCTGCCATATGTATCCAATAATAACATTGCTTGTCTGCCTGTTTACCACAACTGTCATCCAATTCAGTTCCTAGCTGAACAATATATTTTCACCATTGCGGGGGGAGGGGGTGTGAGGCCATTTGTTTCACTTGTGTTCTCAATGTCATCACCTTCAACTCTCTCATTCTTATATTTCCCTATAATTTTTTTAAGATTTTATTTATTTGAGAGAAAGAGAGAGAGAGAATGAGAGAGTAGAAGGTCAGAGGGAGAAGCAGACTCCCTATAGAGCTGGGAGCCCAATATGGGACTCGATCCCAGGACTCCAGGATCATGACCTGGGCTGAAGGCAGTCGCTCAACCAACTGAGCCACCCTGGTGCCCTATATTTCCCTATACTTATAGTCATTTCAAAACTTTTCACATCTTTCAAGGAATGCATAGCACATGTATCACTGTCAAAGCTTAGCATTCTTTAGGCTGACAAACTTGTGGCCTACATAGGAAGATTTAACATCACTTCATTAGTGACACAAAAATCGAGTTTTTACCTGCAGGTTGGTTTTTTTTTCCCCCTCAGACATCATTTTAGGCCAGAATCTGTGCCAACTCTTTGTTAATGATGATTTATCAGTATCAACTCCAAGCATTAACATCTCCATAAATAGTATCCTTAAGATTTCCTTTCAAGAAATCTTAGATTCTTTAGTCTCTGCTTACTATAGCAAGCATAGAGTTAAATATATATATATTAATATATTTATATTATTTTTAATATATATTATATAATTATATATATAATTATATAATTATATAATTATATAATATATATATTATATAATATATAAAATATATTTTTTATATATAATTAATATATTAATATATATTATATAAATATATATATATAAATATATATATATTAATTTCTTTGACACAAGGATATATTAAAAATGTCCCATGGCTGGGAAAGGGGCTGAAAAAAATTCCTTAAATGTGATTTTTCACTGGAAGTTTAGGAGAGGGAAAACAAAGCCATGGTAGGACATGTGTTTCCTTCAGCAAAAGAGGGAGGAAGTGATACCTAAAGAGAAAGTCGAATGAGATGCCTCAGGGATAGCCATACAAGGGTTTTCTTCACATCTGAGGGTGACATCAGGTACTGAGGGTGACATGGCATAGGGATGGGAGCAGAATGAGAACTCTGAATTGACCAATTTTTGACCAAAAGAAACTAAGCTTTATACTGGAAATAACTGAGCTTATTGAGTTATAATGATTAAGATTTCTATCATCCATGGAAACAGGAGATTGGGTAATTTTTTTTTTAAGATTTTTTTTATTTATTTGACAGAGAGAAACACAGCGAGAGAGGGAACACAAGCAGAGGGAGTGGTAGCGGGAGAAGCAGGCTTCCTGCCGAGCAAGGAGCCCGATGCGGGGCTCAGTCCCAGGAGTCTGGGATCATGACCTGAGCCAAAAGCAGACGCTCAACGACTGAGCCACCCAGGTGCCCTGGGATTGGGTAATTTTTATGTCAGGTTTGTAGAAATATGATTTAAATGCGGCAAATTTCACTCTTTTAAGGTATACAATTTGATGAGTTTGGGGAAATGTTTACAAGTCCTGTAACTACCACCACCATCAAGATAGAGAATATTTCTATCACCCCAAAAAGTTTCTCTAGGGAGGTGTGATTTTAATCAGCTATGAAGCATGAAAAAAGTTATATTTTTGCAGCCCTCAGAGTCATGATTGTGAAAATTCAAATCCATGGCATGATGATAAAAACAATGAAGAGGGAGTGACCTGGAGGATATCCAGAATGATTGTCTCATACCTATGCATGCCTGATTTTTTAATGAACATGTAAAGGAATTGAATCCAATTAACTGTTTATAAAATATATTATATTTAGTACAATCCTGAAATTTTAATCTGAATTCCATTTGAAGGATCATCTCTTAATATTTTATCATGCCAAGAAGCTTTTCATTCCCTTGGTAGCCCATTTCTTGATTATCCCAGGTACCATATATATATATACTCGAGTTGTATGTTGATAAGGCAGCCTTTTCATAAAGCTACTGGAATGGAATGTTTTAAGTTCCATTCCAGTAGCTTTATGAAAGCTACCAGAAGTTCATTTGTAGAACTAAATGGAATCCATAGGGTCATGGAGGGCCAGTGTATGGTTCAAGAGGAAAAGACCACCACTAACCCAATCTAAGATGTCAAGATTGAACTGAAGAAGTACCAATGACCAAATAAAATCAGCCCTGGAAGTAAATAAGGAAAGAAGCAGGCTGCTGCCTTATTCCACAGTATACCATTCATTAGTATTAGAATGTCATAATAAAATAGTTGGACCAGGACATTTTCCTCCTACATTAAAACAGCTACTGCCAGAGAAATAGCCTAAAGGGAAGCAATCTTCTCAATTTAGGATGATTTTGAATAAATCATTAAAGAATATTTGGTGATTCTGCTGTGAAAGTCACCTGAGATCATCGATGCTCTATAGAACGGTTGGCTGCATTCACAGATTTGTCTGTAGTCCAAGCCATGGTCTGCCCTCCAGCCAAACACACACCCCCACCCTGGAGTGCACATACCTGTGTACTGGGCATCTTGGTCTCCCCTCCTAAATCTCACATGCTGTCAGTGCAGGGTTCACATCTTTTTTAGTTCTGAACCCCCAGCTCCGAGTACTTGTAAATGTTTACTGAAGAGTATGAATAAATGAATGCTTATTAATCCACCCATCTATTAAAAAATGCTGTGTACTGATCTCTATTGGTTGCCCCCAAAACCATTCAAGTATGAATCATCTAGAATGGGCTGTGGCTGCCTTTACCCAGAACTGTGCCTTAAACCAAGGCTACCTTCCCAGGCCCTTTTGCTCCCAACTTTGTCTCATTCCCCAGTTTCTTTTAGGGTCCACTTGTTTCTGGCCCTTTGGCTTTATCTCCTAGATCTATATGTGCAGGAGTGGATGAGTGATTTTGGCCTCCCAGACTCTGACCCTGGAGTGTCCAGAGAGGACCAGCAGTCCCAGGAAGTGACTACAGAAGGGAAGTGGGGCAGGGAACTGGCATTGTCAAGCCCTCCCTACCAGACTGGTGCCAGATGCTACTTCAAAGTGAGCTCATTTGAAATGCTGTCTTATCTTCCTTGTGCAGTATGGCTCAGTGGTGTTATTCTCTTTTGATCCAAACCATCAAGGAGTTCTCAAATATGCTGCCCAAAAAATTCCCCATCTATTAAATAAAAAATAGAGTCCTATAAAAATATCATCCTTCCAGCTGTATCCCCAGAGTTGCAGACTTCTATTCTCCTCCCAGGGTACATTGTTCAAATTTTCACTGGGTGGTGACTTTTGGGACTTAGCCTAGGGAGATATGCTCTGTGCAGATGTGTGTAGAAGATGGACACACACACACACACACACACACACACACACTCCATGTATTGTGTTGAGCACATCACATCAATACTTCAGTGAAACTCACAGGATCTTAAATCTTAAATAGGGTCCTCACTGGAAGACTATACACCCAAGCCCTTCTAAATATTTAACTCTCCAATTTAGAGACAGTGCCATCAAATGGTCTCTGGAGTAGCTGGTCCCCCAAGTCTCTCCAACTAGCACATGGTCCTGGGGCCATGATCTCTCGGTGTCCTTTTTTCCATCCTATGAGACAATTCTCAAAACATCTCAGGTCTCCCAACCTTGGATGTCATAAACAAATAATCACAGTCTAAGGAAAAAAGTTTAGAAGGCCATGAATTTTACATTTGTGTCCCCATCTCTGCCAAAGTGTACACGGTATTTTTAGGGAATGTAAGTTTTGTGTTTGGTTTTTTTTTCCTGAAGACTTTACTAATTGGAAAAGTGAAATGTAATTATCTACGTTTAGTGGGACTTCCTGGGACCATGTTGTTAGTCATTATGCTCAAGTGTTCCTAGGTAATATTGTAGGACTTTGCCCTGCCAGGGCTGTCTACATTCCTTCCCATAGGAAGCACCTCCTCTCTGCATGAGGCACCTGCAGTGCTGGTGAGCACGGAGGACTGCTTGTACCACCTCCCAGAGCAGGAGCTCTGGTACCTATAGAGTTCTCCAGGCAGTGCAGCTGAACTTCCCCAAGACAAACCCCTTGGCTGAAGCTTTAATTTGATTTAAGTAATGGACTGTTTAGTGCTTTCTCTCAGGTCACCGAGAATTAAGCTTTCTCAGCACTCATCATGGTGTGCTCATGTTGATACAAACTGCCCAAAGAAATCTGATCTCAGGAACAGATGGTAAATGAGATTCAGTGTTAAACACGTGCAGACACTTCAGTCTGCACTGAAGGTTTGTGGCCCAAGACCATGTACATTGGCAGTTTAGGACTGAATCTTTATGTGCCTCTTGGTTGAAAATATTTATCTTATTGCTGAAAAAGAAATACCTTTGAGCTGTAGAGAGAAGTGCCTGAGTGGGAAGGGAGTAGAATTTCTTCATATTTTATAGAAGGTCTCCTGGATAGGGTGCCTGGGTGGCTCAGTCGCTTAAGCCTCTGACTTTGGCTCAGGTCATGATCTCTGGGTTCTGGGATCAAGCTCTTTGTCGGCCTCCCCACTCAGTGGGGATCCTGCTTGTCCTTCTCCCTCTCCCTGTCCCACCACCTGGCTACTGTTCTGTCTCTCTCTGAAATAAATAAATAAAATCAGAAAGAAAGAAAAAGGAAGGAAAGAAGGGAGGGAGGTAGGGAGGAAGGAAGGAAGGAAGGAAGGAAGGAAATCTCCAGGAAGGCCTCACAGAGGAGGTCCCTTGGACCAGAAACCCGAAAAAAGGTGAAGGAGTTGGCCATGCAGAGGCCTGAGGAAGGCACAGGCCAGCAGACAGGATAGAAGGGCAGAGTCTTAAGGGCTGAGGGGATAGCTTGCCTGGCACCATCAACAATGGAGTTTTTAGTAAGTGAAGGAGCAACACAATCTGATTGATATTTTAAAAAGGCCATTCTAGCTGTGGGATTGAGAATAATAGACTGTTGTAACCCCAAATCATTCTTTGTGTTTGCCCTCTCATCATGATATCAGCTGCATGGTATGACTGAAGCAGGAGGGAAAAACAAGTTGAAGGAGAAAATAAAGAAATTAATTTAGTCTGTGTTGAGTGCCTCCCCAGTGACAAATACCATATTCAGGGGCGTATGAGTGGCTCAGTTGGTTAAGATGCTCCCTTCAGCTGAGGTCATGATCCCAGGGTCCTGGGATCGAGCCCCACATTGGTCTCCCTGCTCAGCAAAAAGCCTGCTTTTCCCTCTCCCTCTGTCCCCTAGCTTGTGCTCTCACACTCCCTCTCTCTCTGTCGGATAAATAAATAATATTTTTTAAAAATACCATATTCATACCCTCCCGCTGAAAACCCAATGGGTGACCCCATTTCTGCTTTGCCTTGGAATGATCCCAATTGACGCTCATTGTTCTTGTGCACTAATAGAGCCTTTCCTCTCTCTCAGAAATGTCCTGGTTTGGATGGTGAATTATGTGGTGATCACTCTAACGATAGGTATTTTATGTTCCATTTCACAGACAAACTGACTGAGAAAACTCGTGAAACTTGCCCCACTTCACAAAGCCTGTGATTGAGACTTAGGTTTGGAAGCCAGACTCCCCATCTCTGCATGTCAGTTATCTCATCAATGAAAGGGTCTGTCGGTCTCTGAAGCCCACATTTTCCCCTTGAGCATGGCTGTTGTGGTAAAAGACTAAAGCATTACAGAAAGCTGGCTTGTTTTTTCAAACCCAGCTCAGCTATTATCATCCAAAATTTGCTGTAGGTTGTCTTTAAGTGTTCAGAGAGACACTTATTTTTCTCACTACTTAAAATCTGATAAATACAAATATTTTAAAACAGATGCATTTCTATTATGATGGTACTTCCTTACATTCTCTGAGAGTTATTTCTTGTTTGGAAGTGAACCATGCTTCCTTCAGGCTTAACAAAACCTAGCATCAAACGTTTCTTTGGCCATAGTTGTGGCCCCAAACCTCCCCTCCCAATATCATGGGTCTCCCCTGAAGAAAGCCTGAAGCCAGAACTTGTGAAGCCACCACTGTCAGCTGAGTCAGCCTTCTTATAAGCCCTGGGCATGCCCACCAGGCCACTAACTAAAGATCATTAAGGAGAACCAAGCAATGATGATCAACAGATCTTGGTGCCTTTCCCCACAAACATGGCAGATGGTGAGCAAATTGGAGGAAGGTGTGGAAACCGTGCATGTGAACAGGCTCAGCTTGGCAGTGCTGGTCTCCAAGAAAAGACTGCTCTGATCCCACCAGCAATCCAGCTCAGCCCCCAAAGAGTGATGATTTATAGACTAATAGTCTCAAAAAAAACCCTTTCTTTTGAAAACATGCCAGTAATCTTTTGAAAAGAAGAGGCAAAGTCACAAAATTAATTGGCTCAGAGTATAAGTGCCAACTGCAAGGAAAAGCACTCTTCCTGTGCTACTAAATTAAAAAATATATATAACCCTCTAGGGTCCCTAGGACTCTATCCAGCCTGGCAAACCTAAGTATTAATAGCTTCATTTTAAAAAAAGTTCCTCTATAATCATTCTTTGTGCTCTTCCCTGGGCCGGCTTCAGAATATTTTGACAGATGAACAGACAATCCCAAAATATTGAAGGTCAACCCCTCCTCAGTCCTCCTTTCAAACCCAACCCAGAGAAGCATCAATTCAGTGGTTTGATTCTGCTGTGGCTTTCCTTGATGTCACAAGAATAGTAAATGAACCTCTTGGCACCAAGAATGACTTTCCAAAAGCAATACTCAGCATGCCTAGACTGCTTCTTGCTCCCCAGTAGGTTTTGATCCCTAGTTAAACCTGAACATTGAGGTGTCATTGTCTTTTTGTTTTCTTATTTGAACGATTTTCCCCTAAATGAGCGAATAATCAAACTGGGAAAGGGGCAGCTAGATGAATTTGTCAGAACTGGAAAAAAAAATGACTAGATCAGATTAGCTGTAAGTATCATGTGTTACATTATATTATTTTGGAGGAGAAAATACTGTAGAAATGGCTCGTGTCCTTTAGCTAAGAAATTAGCCCTTTAAATGGGAAATGCTAATGGATAAAGTTTCATTAGCTAGTTTGGGAAAAGGATGAACAGAATCATGCAGGGTAGACATGCTGAGTCTTTACTGCTGCTAAAGTTAAATGAACCCAAAATCAATAGTTCATTTAAAGCACAATGGAGTTTGTTTCTTGGATTTTTTTTAAAAACCCATACAACTGCTTTCCACTTTTTTTTTTACATGTAACAAACTGCGTATGTCAAAGAAGCAATCGGAAGAAATAAGAAATAGTCAAATAGAGTTTAAATAAAGTTCATTTTTTAAAAATGTAGCTTTTTAAAACACTATACATTGAGAAATAACTAATATAGCAGGCCAATATGACTTCTTCTGTTTCTTATTGGTACCATGAATTTCAAAATCCTTCTATACATCATTTTGGGTGGGGGAGAGGTGGGGGGAGGGGCAAAGGGAGAGGGAAAGAATCTTTTTTTTTTTGCCCCTTCACTCTTTTTTTTAATTAACATATAATGTATTATTTGTTTCAGGGGTACAGGTCTGTGAATCATCAGTCTTACACAATTCACAGCATTTACCACAGTGCATACCCTCCCCAATATCCATCATCCAGCCACCCTAGCCCTCCTTCCCCTTCCACTCCAGCAAACCTCAATTTGTTTCCTGAAACCAAGAGGCTTTTCAGGTTTGTCTCTCTCTCTGGTTTCATCTTATTTCATTTTTTCCTCCCTTCCTCTATGATCCTCTGTCTTGTTTCTCAAATTCCTCAAATCAGTGAGATCATATGATAATTATCGCTCTCTGATTGACTTATTTTGCTTAGCACAATACCCTCTAATTCCATCTATGTCACTGCAAATGGCAAGATTTGGGGGTTTTATGCTGCATAATATTCCATTTTATATATATATATATATATATATATATATATATATATATATATACACACCACATCTTCTTTATCCATTCATCTATTGATGGACATCTAGGCTCTTTCCATAGTTTGGCTATTGTAGACATTGCTGCTATAAACATTGGGGCACACGTGCCCCTTCGGATCACTACATTTGTATCTTTAAGGTAAATACCCAATAGTGCAATAGCTGGGTCATAGGGTGGCTCTATTTTCAATTTTTTGAGGAACTTTCATACTATTTTCCAGAGTGACTGCACCAGCTTGCATTCCCACCAACAGTGTAGGAGGATTCCCCTTTTTGAGAGAGAGAATCTTAAGCAGGCTTCACACCCAGCATGGAGACTGACATGGGGCTCAATCTCACACCTCTGAGATCATGACCTGAGCCAAAAATCAAGAGTGGGCTGAGCCATCCAGGTGCTATATATACATACAGCATTTTTAAAAAACAGAATGGATTCTTGACAGATGTTAGCTACAGGGTGAATAGTAGGATTCTAAATCTTTTCCTCAAATGCTAAATATCAACTCTAATTTTTCCCTATATATACTCTGTATTTCTAACATTCCTACATCAGTTTAAAATGATTCATGCAACAGAACATACTGAGTCTTTTTTAAAATCTCCTTATTCAATTTATTTAAACTAATGGAAAAAAAAAGTTCCCCATTTCTCCTATCCCCTATCCCCACCTCTTGCAATCACCAATATGGTCTCTGTATCTATGAGCTTGGGGTTTTTTGTTTGTTTTTTGTTTTTAGATTCCACATATAAAAGAGATTATATAGTGTATGCCTTTCTCTGACTTATGTCACCTGCCAAAATGCACTTGAAGTCCATCCATGTTGTCACAAATGGCAAGATTTCATTCTTTTCTATGGCTGAATAACAGCATGTGTGTGTGTACACACACACACACACATATACACACATATATGTATATATAAAATACCAAAGTTATAAATATTATACTAAGTATTTATATAATTATATATATGTAATTATATTATATATACCAATATATATAATATACACTAGCACATATAATTATATATCATATATAGTATATCTGTATAATTTTGGTATATATAATTATTGGTATATATTTGGTATATATATCATAATTATGCCAAAATTTCTTTATCCATTCATCCATGGATGGTCACTTAGGTTGTTTCCCTAACTTGGCTATTGTAAATAATGCTGCAATAAATTTGGGGGTCCTCATATTTTTTCAAATTAGTGCTTTCATTTTCTCTGGATGACTACCCAGAAGTGAAATAGCAGGATCATACAGTAGTTCTATTTTTAATTTTTTGTGGAACTTCCACAGTGTTGTCCACAATACCTGCACCAATCCAACACTGAGAATGTACAAGGGCTCCCTTTTCTCCACATCCTCACCAATACTTGTTATGTTTTGCCTTTTTTATATTATCCATTCTAACAAATATGAGGTGATATCTCACTGGTTTTGATTTACATTTCCCTGGTGATATGATTTGAGCATTTTTTGCATGTACTGGCTGGCCATCTGAATGTCTTTTTTTTTTGGAGTATAGTTGACACACAATGTACATCAGTTTCAGGTGTGCAATAGGTAATGATTTGACAAGTTTACACATTATGTTATGTTCATCACAAGTGTACCTACCATCAGTTCCATATATCACTTCTTTGGAATCTGCCCATTTTTTAATTGGATTGTTTTTTTCTGTTAAATTGTATGAGTTCTTTATATTTTTTAGATTATTAGCCTTTGTCAAATATACGATTTGTAATTATTTTCTCCCATTCAGTAAGTTGCTTTTTCATTTTGTTACTGGTTTCCTTTTTTGTGCAGAAGCTTTTTAATTTGATGCAATCCCACTTGTTTATTTTGTTGTTGTTTTTGCTTTCAATGTCAGATTTTTAAAAAAAAATCATGAAGATCTATGTTAAGGAGCTTACCTCCTACATTTTCTTCGAGGAGTTTTATGGCTTTAAGTCTTTTTTTTTTTTTTAAGATTTTATGTATTTACTTGTCAGAGAGACAGAGAGAACAAGTAGAGGAAGCAGCAGGCAGAGACAGAAGCAGGCTCCCGATGCAGGGCTTAATCTCAGGACCCTGATCATGACCTGAGCCAAAGGCAGACGCTTAACCAACGTCCTTATGGTTTTATGTCTTATGTTCAAGTCTTTAATCTGTTTTGAGTTAATTTTTGTGTATGGTGTTAGATAGTAGTCCAGTTTTGTTCTTTTACATGTGGCTGTCCTGTTTTCCCAGCACCATCTATTGAAGAGATTTTCCTTTCCCTACTATATATTATTGGCTCCTCTGTCATAAATTAATTGACCACACATATATGGGTTTATTTCTGGACTCTCTATTTTGCCCTGTGGACCTATGGGTCTGTTTTTATGCCAATACCAGACTGTTTTGATTGCTTTGTAATATAGTTTGAAATCAGAAAGTACAATACCTCCAGCTTTGTTTTTCTTTCTCAAGATTGCTTTGGCACTGGAATATCGTTCCATTTATTTTTGTCTTCTTCAATTTCTTTCATTAATGTCTAATAATTTTCAACATACAGGTCTTTTGCCTCCTTGGTTAAATTTATTCCTATGTATTTTATTCTCTTCAATGGAATTGTAAGTGGGATTGTTTTCCTAATTTCTTTCTGATAGTCTGTGATTAGTATAAAAAAATACAACAGATTTTTGTGTATTGACTTTGTATCCTGCAGCTGTACCTAAGTCATTTATTAGTTCTAATAGTTTTTTGATGGAGTCTTTAGGGCTTTCTATATATAATACGCCAGCTGTGAGCAGTGACAATTTTGCTTCTTTCTTTCCAATTTGGATGACTTTTACTTCTTTTTCTTGCCTAATAGAGCTTCCAATATTATGTTGAATAAAAATGGTGGAAGTGGGCATCCTTGTCTTGTTCCTGATCTTTTATCTGTTCAACACTGAGCATGATGTTAGCTGTGGGTTTGTCATATATGGCCTTTATTATATTGAAGTACATTCCTTCTATACCCACTTTTTTGAGAATTTTATCATAAATGGATGTTGAATTTTGTCAAATGCCGGTGGGACTCGGGGGAGGGGGCCGGTGCTTTACCTGCATCTATTGAGATGACCATATGATTTTTATCCTTCATTTTGTTAAAATCGCATAACATATTAACTGATTTGTAGGTGTTGAACCATTTTTGCACCCTTGAAATAAATCTCCACTTGAGCATGGTATATGATTCTTTCAATGTGTTGTTGAATTCAATCTCCTAATATGTTGTTGAGGATTTCTCTATCTATGTTCATTATGGGTATTGACCTGTAATTCTCAATTTCTTAGGACCCTTTTATCTTTTCCATTTCAGTCTCTCTGATATTCCTGAACACTATTGCCATTCTCATATAACTGTAGGACCACTAAAACTGTAAGGATCTGGAGATTTATGTATTAAGTGAGATTGTCTATGAGGAAATACTTTCATAAACTGTGAAAATAAACAGGCTGAAGTGGAGCGGCAATGGTGGTGACTTCTATTGGAGGTGTGGTGTGCTCAAAGCATTGGTGAGCTGTGGAGTGAAGATGTGTGAGGGAAGTTGAAGAGAAGAAACTGATGAGAAGGCAGAAAAGGAGGAATCATTACAGCTAAAATAAGAACTGAAACTACAAAACTGAATAACTTCTGGGGAATGGAAGCCCTTTCTGAATTGTCTTTCTATTCTCTGGTTGTCCATACTCATGGCAACACTTGACACCTAATATCTGTTTGTATACATGTGTTTACCTTTACTTGTGTGGAATGGCTGAATAGACCACGGATGGTTATTAGACATGATGGGGTGGTGAATTATCTAATGGAACGTGAGGGCTCAAGACAAGGAAGAGGACAGGGCTGAAGATGAAATATTACACCTCTCTGTAGAGTTAACAACAGAAGTTAAGAGGGAGGCTCAAGAGGGCAGGGAAGAATCAAGCATTTAAATCCATATGTTCAAGGAAAGAAAACCAAGGGGAGCCAGTGATAGAAATAGAAAAAAAAAAATAGAGAAAAGAGTGAAGAACTAGGTTGGTATCATGTGATGGTGGTCAGGGTTGGGGAGATGTTTAATAACAATGTTGGTAATAGAAAGTATTTATTGAATGATTACTATGTGCCAGGAACAAAGTACCATAAGTACATTATTCTAAAGACTAAGTGCATTATCTCATGTCCCTAAAATAATCCTATGACGTAAGCACTATTTTTTTTTTTTTTGGTCTCCTTTCTTAGATAAAGTATTTTTGGCTAAGAGAGGCTAAGTAGCTTGCCCAGGATGACACAGCTAAACACATCACTAAGCCCAGATTAACTCAGCGAGTCTGGTTCCAGAGCCTCTAGAAATCTCTTCCTCTTCAAATGATCGATCAACAGTGTCAAATATAGTAGACAGGTCTAGGACACCAAGAACACACACACACACACACACACACACACACACACAGAATAATTTTATTTGGAACAAAATGGCCATTAGTATCTATTGAGAGAGAACATTTTCACTACAGCAGTGGAAGCAAATACAAGGTGGTTGTCAGAGAGATGCAGGGAATGGAAGGAGAGACAATTAAAGCAATGTGTGAGTTCACTTTTAGGCAAAACTGAGGAAGGGAATTCAGGCACGTCTGAATTCATGAGTGCTGACATTTGTTAACATAGGAACACAAGAGGAAAGCCACATTTAAATGGCTAGCAAAACTTTTTACAGAAAGATGAACTGGTGACACACATACACCCTTGCATATATGCTTTCACCTTTGAACGGCCATAAAAAAACTAACCCTAAAATCTATATTCTAAATCAGGAGTAGGCAAGCTACGGCCTGTGGATCAAATCTGCTGGCACATGTTTTTATACAGTGCAGGAGCTAAGAATGCTTTTTACCTTTCTTAATGGTTAAAAAAAAAATTGAAAGCAGAATTCTGTTTCTTAACAAATGAAATTATATGAAATTCCAAGTTCAGTGTCCACAAATGAAGTTTTATTGGAATGCGGCCACACCGTTAGTTTACATTTTATCTATAGCAGCTGTTTCACAACCCTGGCAAAGCTGAGCTGTTTGGAGAGATTTTATGGCCCACAAACCATATTGTATTTAAGTGCCTGCTCCTTTCCAGAAAAAGGTTGTCTATCTCCATTCTAAATCATCTCAATTGCTTTAATTTTTAATACATATACAAAAGAAAGGAAACTATATACCTGGTAAAGTTGCTGTATTAGTTCTTGCAATGGGCATTTCTTTCCATAGGTCTCCACCATTTTCATTCTCAGCTATCCAGGAGTCAACAGCTAGATAATATAGCTCACATGTGTCTATATTTTCAAGCCTAATTTCTTCCAGATACCATGCAGGGTCCTTTCCACTGTTGTCATGTCCAATGCGTACTTTATAGATTTCACCAATATATTTAAGATTAATCTACAACAAAAAGGGAAAGGAGAAATAAAAGTCCCCAGATTTCTGATTTTATTTTTCAAATTGAAAATTCATATCCAATTTTGAACTCAATATCAATATCTGTTTTCCCCACATGTACTCTTTACTAATTTTCCTTAGAACTGTTTACTTATAACACTATGAAATGCTGTTACGTATGGCAAAGCATGAATCCACTGACTATGGACAAACCAATAGATTAAATCTAGCTAGTTTTCACTACGTTTTTTTTTTTTTGGCAATTCATTATTATTACCTTGCAAAATAAATGTTTTATTGTAATGATTGATATACACTACTTACTTGGTAGTTTGGACTTGAAGAAAACAATATAATTCTCTAGTGTCTATAATAAACTGGATATTCCTGAAGAAAAGAAAACATATGGCTTCTGGATTTAAACTAGGGCTAACCAAGTAGTCCTGAAACAGAGTGGCACTGGAAAGACTATGACTTCGCAACAGTGCTGGTAATATGATTAACAAGTAATTCTGCCTTACACCCCTTTGCACCTCACCAAACATGTAATTACCTGGCAAGATAAATATTCTCACATACCATTCACTGTTCATAATGAGCAATATTTTTCTTTTGAAAATTCTTACAAAAGTCATATGAAAAAATTGATCATTTATATGCAATATTAGTTTTCTATTACAAACAAAGACCTTTATAGCCTCCTAATTCTGTGGGTCAAAAATCCAGATGCTGTGTGGCTCAACGATGTTCTCTGCTCAGGGCCTCACAAGCTGAACTCAAGGTATGGACTGGACTGGGTTCTTCTCTGGAGGCTCTGAGGAGAATTATGCTTCCAAGCTCATTCAAATTGGTGACAGAATCCAGTTCCTGGTGGATTTAGAACTGAGGTTCCTCTTCCTTGACATGTAGCCCTTCACCTACAAGCCAGTGAAGGGCACACTGAACCCTTCCCATGTTCAGCATCTCTGGCTTTCCCTCTGCTACCAGCAAAAGAAAGATCTTTGCTTTTAGGGGCTCATACAATTTATATTAGGCCCACCTAAATAAATCAGGCTAATCTTCCTATTTTAAGGTACTCAAATTGCACCCTCTGTCACACCATAATTAGAAACAATGTTATCTGGAAAAAAAAAAGAAACAATGTTATCTGCCTTCTGGTATTTTGTCTCCCTCCACCCAACTTCTTTTCTCCCCTGTGGTATTAAACATTCACATCACCACTGGAAGTCACTCCTTCAGAGTTTATGTAGACCTGCCACATTTTTTTCCACTAAAATATTTTTTATTGGTAATATAATTTTGGGTTGCTGCAATGGTGATAATTGTTGTGAAGAAATTCTGTCCTCCAGCCAAAATGCCTTTCTGTCAGGGTGCAGAGTTCAATAGAGTTCACTAAATAATTGGGCCACTCCTTTTATTTCTGGAACAAAGTGGTTATAAAAATACTATCATGGAGAAATCTGAATATTGGTGCTTTGTGCAGATAACTAATATCCTTCCGAGTTAGAGCTGCAGATAGTAGGACACAGGAATGAAAATAGAGGCCACATCCCAAAACAGTGAAAAGGCAAAATTGTGTGGTGGCTTAAACCCTGGTTTTTGAAATGAGATCTGGAGTTGAAAGTTCTTTTGCCCTTGCTGGTTGTGCAGCAACTATGCCCACTCTTCCAAGTTTTGGTTTCTCCATCTGCGTACTATAATGGTACCAATCTTATGAAGTTCTATAGCACTCATTAAGTATGAGCAGACATCATTTTATCATAATTATGTGCTAAATAGAAAATGCCTAAATCTACCTAATGTAAAAACAAGATTAATCTGAAGACAGGGTCCAGCATTCATAGAAGGAATCAAACTAGTATTTGGCCATGGTACGTGAAAGTGAAATTGATAAGGCCTATATCTAACCCTGCTGGTAAAAGCAGATATTTGTCATCAAAACCTAAATGGTGCCATGGTCCAGAAACAAAATCATTACTCACACCATGTATGCATAGGTTGGACAATTAAAATCAGAACCAAAAGACTATACCACAGTCTGGTCAGTGCTTTAAATTGCTCCCAAATTACTTCTAACATGTTAGCCTAACTGATTTGGAACTCTTTGTTCTGCCTTTAATATAGTCAGCCTGGGTCACTTCAGCTTTAATAAAGTACAAATGCAATATGCCAAGAAATTATTCCTGCACATAACTGTTTTTAGTTTTCTGCATTTAACTTCCACACTTGAACACACTCACACACACACACACACACACACACACACACACACACACACACGTGCATGCACGTAAACACACAATTTTATTCCATAATGTAGGATTGCTTTTCATCATACAGATGGACCACATCATGGCTCAGTTATTCTCCAGAAACAAAATTATGCTTAAAGTAGCATACAGTCACAGATTAAAATAAAAGTATCTTCAACCTAAAGACCAAAGAAGCATATGGATTGAGAGATAGAGGGTCAGAAAGAGAAAGGCAGAAGAAATATAGTCCATTCTCATTGTTTTAATGTCACATACTGAAATTTATAATAAAAAAAGAAATTTATAATGATATCAATAAACTTTTACTACATAACCAGAATGTGAAGATTAAAAAAAAAATTGTCATTTGAAATGTCTGATTAGGGTGCTTGAAATTATTAATAAAAATGGATTAAGTCTACACTGAATTTAAGTAAGAAAATAAAGCACTTTGTATATCCACGTGTTTTGGATAATTCTGTTTATCATATATACTACTCCCAAGAACAACTTAAATTTGGACTAGGTAAATTAAACCATTTAAACATTTAATGAATTTTTACTACATACAAACACTGCTTCTAATGAGCATATATGAACAGGAGAAAAACAGAGCTCTCACATTCATGTAAACTGCTAATCCAACCCATTCAAAGTGGGAAATAAACAAAGTAGGAGTATGAGAAAAGTATGAGATGGTACAAGCAGGGCAGGTAGCAAGAAACCTGGACTTGGAAGACTGAGCACCATGTCCGTGAAGGAGAATGGACAGAAAATGCTATGAGCAAAACCAAGAAGAGCAAATGTACTTGAGTCTGAGCTTTTTTGTTCCTGATATTTCACAAACCTGGGTTTTATTCTCTCCATCTGCATGGAAGCTAGTAGTATCCTTTCAAGTACGAATAAGTACTTCATAAAAGCAGATGCTGCTTCCAAGAAATGGACCAGGAGCAACTCCTTGGTTAGAGGTGTCTAGCGTCACACATAAGCACACAGGTTTCTCTGCAGAGGGATCCACTGCAAACTCAGACAATAAGACACTTGGGCACTGGGATCTTGAAGAAGTCATATCTTATCTCTAAACTTCAGTTTCCTCATTTGCAAAATGCAGGGATTAAGAATCACTTTACTGGGAGATTGTGAGGATAAGGGACATATTAATTAGCAAAAATCGGTCAAATAAACACATTTTTAGGTCCTTAATATTGCTGATTTTAGAAATTTATTATTATCATTATTATTATTATTAATTATTATTATTATTAAAGGGAGATGGAAGGAAGTAGGTGAAGAATAATAGTGGAGAGAAGGAAACTAAAGTCCATTTACTTCGATCATACAAGTATTCTTTTTCAGTGCCTTTGACCCTCCAGCACTGAGCTGGGCAGATGGGAGAAGAAGATAAGCCAAGGGAGATCAATCCTCTCCACCCATCAAGTCCTTACCAGCCAACAGCATCACCAGGGCTCTAAGGCATGGGATTCTTGACCATGGGGTGGGTCTAACTTGGTTAGAGATTGGGTCTCAAAAGCAGAGCATTAGAGGAAACACAGGACAACCAGGCCCAAGGCTAGCCATTTCCTATCCCAGAGTCTCAAGTTTCTCTTTGTAAAAAGAGGAATTTTGTAAGCACCAAATTAGGTAATCTTGTGAAAACACATTATAATTCGTAGACTGGTAGTCCATGCAGGTCTCAGAGAACAGGATAGAGAGGTTTAGAGAGTTCTCTAAAGAATAACCAGGATTTATATGTATCTTGTTTCAGACCACCTCTTTACTTGGAGCTCCCTTGATTGAAATAGTTGGGGAAATTAGATAGTAATTTGAGGGGTACTCAAGAAAGAATTTGAGGATTATCACAAAAAAGGACATTTTTCATTTGTCAATGAAAATGGAAATATGCAAAAAATAGCAGAAAAGGTTCTCAAAGCTGAAAAATGAACTTGAAAAAATTACATTCCCTTTGCAAACTGCACAATACAGTGCATATCCTCCCTTTCCAAAGATGAAAGCTTTTGTATGCTACGAGTTGTATAGCCTATTAGAGAATATTCAGTTATAGAACCATGAAGGAATAACCTGTATTGTCTAAGAAAACAACATGACTGGTGGATTTGTGAATATTCATACAAAAAGTTTGTGGAAAAAATATCCCTCTTCAGGTATCCAGTTTTGGGGGTTTTTGTTTGAAGAAAAATTTTGTAACAAAATTTTTAAAATTTTTTACTTGAGTATAGTTGATATAGCAATTCAACTCCTCTATATGTTATGCTGTGCTCGCCACAAATATAGCTACCATCAGGTATCTACTTTTAGATGGAGATCTTAATCCAGACATTTTTGCATATGTAATTACTGACCAGTTGGATTTTTCTAATTTGGAGATGCTAAATCTCCTCATGCAAACTCCAGTATTTTGTCGGTAAATGAGTTATTTTTTTTTAAAGGATTCCATTCTAGAAGCAAATTTCATGTTCTACAAAGTCTCTTTTCTCTATTTAAAAGAACAATTTCATAGTTTTGGAAAAAAAATACCGGACACAAATTAGCTTTGTGATCACTGAAATCCCATCCAGGGGCATTTCATTTCCATTCAACATCTCAATCTATTATGGGACATCTCATTTTACATTATTTATTGACTTCCAAGAGAATATTATGGCTTAAAGCTCAGGACAAGAATGTTGAAGTATAGGCTGGAAACTTGGGTTCTATTATGTTAGAAACACTGAAAATTATCAGGGTAAATTTTTAAGAGAAAGTAAGCAACACCACTAAAAACAAGCAAATATCCAAAATACGTAAGCACAGACAATTTGCTATATTGCACATGACAATGAAAATAAGATGCTTTTCCCCTCCACATGTCCTAGGCAGAGATTCTTGATGTTAATCGGTCTCAGTGCCCACGCCCCCCCACCCCCAAAGAGATAGGAAGCTCCCATACTTTTTCATAGGCTACCACTGGTGAGTACTTTTCCTGAAACCCCGCCCCCTCCCCTCTCCACCCGCCTCAGCCTTGGGCTTTTCTGTATACCAGCAATGTCCTTCCTCTTGAAAGAGCTAGAAAGAACCCTTTCCTGGCTTAAGTAGTAAATGATAGATTTTTTTTTTCCAAAACAGGGGACTTTTATTTCCTAGAATGTTTATATTTCCTTTGAAGATAGACAGGAGTGCCTGAATTGAAGAATGCCTTATTTTTTATTCTTGGTGCCAGTCACAAGCCAAGTTCAAAAGCCCTGTTATAACCAATCTTAAAAGGTTTAAAGACCCTCATTATCTCAGATGAGACCAGGTTTTCCCAGTCCTGAGTCCCTGACACTGACCTCATCTGTCAGAGTAAACAGCTTCTCAACAACTGGCTACCCAGGGTCTCTAAAGATTTAGAAGCTAGTAGCTCTAAACTAAGTGTGAGTACGTTACTGACCCCAGCCTCAATTTCTTGAGAAAACTTCAGGATTTGGTACTTCATGGTTGTTGACTTTATCTTCCTTACTGGACTCTTAACTCTTTGAAGACCTAAGCTCTGTCTTCCTTTTTCTATCCTTAATACATATAAAGATGAAAGTAACAGTTGTTGAATAAATAATTTAATTTTGATAAATTAAAATTTTAAATTTTTTAAATTTTCATGTTTCCTTCGATCTCTTTGCTTTCCATCAAAATTTTGCTGGATGAAGAAATTTGATAATTTTCAAAATTATGATAATTTGCTATGGCCTACTCCTGGTAAATATCTGAGCCCCAGTAACTAGGAAAAAAAAAATCTTAGTCATACTATAAAATTGCTGCTTTTTAAAAAATTTGGTAACATTATGTAATCCAATTAATACAGCCTGAATGAATGAAAAAAAATGTTTTTTACCTTATCATGCCATCTGTTTTTGTTTTTGTTTTTGTTCTTAAGTAGGTTCCACTACTAGCAAGGAGCCCAACATGGAACCTGAACCCAGGACACTGAGGATCAAGACCTGAGATGAGATCAAGGGTCAGACACTCAACCAGCTGAGCTACCCAGGCACTCCATGCCCGTTGTTATTTTTGACAGTGAATGAATTTGGTTGGGAAACAAATGCCAATATCTTTATAAAAAGGGTTGTATGATTAAGATTTAAAGTCATTGTCCTATGCCATGGATCTTTGACTTAGTCCAACAGCAGAGATATTTTTTTTCTGGATTTCCTCATAAATTTTGGTACATTTTGGACAAATATAAACAGAGTGTGACCAACTCTGTATCTAGGTTCCAATTTCACCAATGGTCGTTTACATTGACTACAAGTCAGCCATAAAAAGGAATGAACTACCAATACAGGCAACAGCTTGGGTGGATCTCAAGGGCATTGTGCTAAATGGAAAACAAAAACCTAAGGTAGCCATATAGTTCCAATTATATAACATTCTCAAGATGACAAGGTAATGGAGACTAAAAACAGAACAGTATTTTTCCAAAATGGTGGTGGTGCATGGGTTGGGATGGGGTCTGAGACAGTAAGGAGATGACACAAGGGAGATTTTTGGGGGGATATAATAGTTCTATGTCGTGACTGTGATAGCAGTTACATGAATCTATATACCTGATAAAATAACATGTAACCATATTCACAGATTGTATCAATGTCAAAGTCTTGATTTGATACCGAACTATAACTGTGTAGGATGAATCTGTGGGACGGAAACTGGGGTGCATGGGATCTTTCTGAATGTTTTTTGCAACTTGCTATGAAGCTATCATTATATGACTACAAAAGGCCAAAAAACATGTATTTACCAGCATTTTGTTACAATTAGCAAGGCCCTCTGGAGGATATCATCTCTTAGGAGATAGAGAATTTTTCTGCGTGATTTCTCCAGGCATTTGGCTAACTCACCAGTTGGGAGCACACAATGACCTGCTGCTTACCCTGACTTTTCTGATATCAGTGGGGCAAATGGAGACCTGCCTCACCTTGATGTAATACCCACTTTTTCCTGGACTACTTGAATTACTCAAAATTCTCTATATTTTTTCCTTCCTTCCCACACAGATAGAAATGCATACATTTTTGTGCTTCTAAATAGATACATAATTAAAATAAGAAACAAAATACTCATGTATTCAAGATATCCATAAAATAAATATGTAGTTTTAATTTTAATACATTTGCATCTATAGAAGATATAAACAATTTGCAAAATGTAGGAGAGTTGGAATTTACTGATAATTTAAATTGTTAATGATTCATTTTTTCTAATTTCTTTCTTTTATATTCCAGGTATTAAAAACTATACTAAATAACACTAAAATTATCCAAAATCATGGTGGATATATTGAAAGGTGATTCCTGCTACTCTCAAATATGCTATTCTCTGGATAATTATTTTCCGTTGTGTATTGCAGATTGTTTATATCTTTTATAGAAGTGAATTTATTAAAATTTCACATGGCACAGGGCTTTACAGCCATCCCATTTATTAAAAGTCCTTTATTTATTAAAATCAATTAATAATTAAACATACACTATTATATATATGCCATTCTTTGCATTACATCTACATTTTGTACATTTAACATTCACTTTTCTCTTTTGAATATAATTACTAATTCATAGCTGTTCACAGTCTCTACTTGTTTCAATTAACTATTATGATTATTATCACTATTAAGATGGTACTTCCAGCTTAGCTCGTACAAGCCCCCTTTAAATTTGCTCTTCTGTCCTTCAGCACTACCCTTGACATTTTTGAAGCTATCACTGGGATTCCAGACAATAAGAGGATATTCCATACCAATTCTGGTTTGGTGTTTTGAGTTGGTTTTGTTTGTTTATTTATTTTTGTTTTGGGGGGTTTTTTGTTTGGTTGGTTGGCTTGGTTGGTTTTAGTTTTTTTGCTCAAAGGCATAGGATCAATTTCCTGCCCAAGTATTCTTGTTCTTTTTAGTGATGTGCATTATTAGAGACAAAATATAAGCCCTCTGGGACACCTGAGAGCTGCAAGTGGGTGGAAGCGTGGCTGCTGTAGGGACAATTAGTGATGGCAGACCAAAAAATACACATCTTTTTAAGGTCATGAGTTCACACTAATATTTCCAATTTAACACATGAACTCACTCTCCCTACCTTTCCTAGAGTCTCAAATTTCATCAACCACTGAGGCCACCAATGCTGATAGCTTCATGCCCACAACCAACCTAATATTTGTACCTCCTTTCTACAAATCAGAAGGCAGAGTTTTGAAACTATTAAATTGGCCTCCCTCACACAGTAAAGCAGAGTATGGCATCCAGCCCATAAATACTAAAATTTCTTTTGAACAGTGTAAGTCTACTGGAATTGGTGTCAATATGTTTATGTAAATTATTTGTATTGTTCAGCAGCATCAATTTTTTTTGTGCAGGTTACCTTAGCATTCCAAAAAGCAGCCAACATGTATCTGGATGTGGGTCCCTTTCCACTGATTTTGTGTAGAACCTGAAGAGCCCTTTCATTTATATATGATAGTCGTTCCGTAACTCTAGAAAGTTTGTTCCATCATTTTTTAAGGCTAATTATTACCTATTCTCTTGTTTCTTTTTCCAAAACACCTTGATTTACCTTCTGTTCTTGATTCTCTACCCCTGCCTTCTTTTCTCCATTTTCTCTCTTTCCATTCTGGAAAGACAGTTCTTTCTCTCTCTCTCTCTCATTTGAGAGAGAAAGAGAGAATGGAAATTCTCTCTTTCCATCCATGTCCATGGTGTGGGCATGCCCCACACCACAGATTCATTTTTAGGTGGTACTATTTTACACTCCTCCAATTTATATATGAATGTTCACCTATGGTTGTGTTTTTGTTTTTTTAAGACATTTCCAGCTCTACCTCTCATCTAGCTGCTTCCTCTTGTGGATTCCTGGAGACAATGCCTTCTTTTCTTCTTGTGAGGACACCAATCTCCCAAACCTTCTCTGGGCCCTGCAGGAGGGCACTGCACTTCTTCATTCCCCCACACCCCAGCCCCTCTTTATCTGTAGCAGCCAGGTGCAGTGAGCACCCACTGCTCCCTGACACCTGCCAGCCTCATCTCCAGGACTTTGCACCTATAGACTCCACCCCACAGAATGCAACCCATGACTGCCAATTTCCTCCCATTTTTTGATCCATGGTTCCTGGGATTTGCAGTATCTGCTTTGTTCTGGGATCCTGGCAGAAAACGTCCTGGGGCTTCAGGAAAAAGCAGAGCAAATAGTAATTCACCTCTCAGAGTAGTTCCATAGGGGTAAAGACCAGTAGCTGGCCTTTCCAGTGGGGTGCCCCCTAAGACTCTGTGCAGGCATACTACCTCACAACTCATTACCTTTCCTTGGGCAGCTGTTCTCCTTAAGTAAAGCTGAACCTGTCATTCTGACTCAGCTCCATTTAGATGTCCTTCTGCATCAAGAGGTCTGTTGTTATTATTAGTTTTCCATGCTGAAAGTTTTCACTGTTACTGGGTCTTTATGTGTTTGTTGTGAGATAGATGCCACTCTGAACAAAAAGTCTCAACCTAAATAAATCTGAGGGATTTTTATAAAATAGCATTTCTCAGTGTTGATAGAAGTGAGAGGATAGGGAAGCTCCTGTCAGAACATGCCATCATTAGCATAAGGCTTATTTCAGCTACAGTTTGCATTTTTGCAAAGACACTATTTATTGAATCCATTTCACAGTTGAGGAAATTGAGCTAAAGTAGCAAGTCCAAGGTTGCATAGGAAGCATGCAAATTAAGAATGAAGGCCTCCAGCGCACATTTGGTTCAAAACTGTCAGTCAAGTTCAATCCTGACTGAGGCAGCTTAAGATGACCTTGGCATGAGAAAGTGACTTAAGCAAATGTTGTTAACATATTGAATCTTTGAAATGTTAAAAATGATTGAGAGTTTTATTTGTATGCTTTTTTTTTTTCTTGTTCTATAGAGAAACTCTGGTTTTAAGCTTTTAGGTTGGTCAATATAAGCTCTGTGAGGAATTGTCACATTTCCCAATTATGAAATGTCTTTCATGGATCTTTTGTGAAAATAAAATAAAATAGGCCACATATTAATTATAACCTTCTCTGTAAGTGGAATTTTGTAATACTACAACACAAGTCTAATAAATTAAAATGAGTGGATATTAGTTTTAGGGAAAAATGTTTTACTTTATGTCTGTGTGAACATCAGTAGAGTTAACAGATGTTATAATAAGGTTTCTAGAGTCATTTAACAACAACAAAAATGTTTGTAGTAAGTGAGGAAATCATTTAGAAAATTAGTTGTGACAAAATGTTCTCTGTAGTTTTGCACACAATATGCACAGACAGAGAACATACTCTATTTTCCGGAGTCACAGATCTTTCTGTGTAGTTTGCAAACCCTTTTGCCATTAATTGGACCCCACTCTGTTTAGTGTCATTCCCTACTACTTCCTGCCAACCAAGTTCCTTTCTAGGCTGGTTCGTTCTTCACCAGCTTCCAAAGGCCTGGGGCTCTCTCCCTTTACCAGTCCCAAAGAGTATGTGCCCAGGTCTCTCATCCACCTTTCCAAGCCCTGGGCAAATTTCCAACTTGACCCCACTTCTTCCAATAGTCCCCTGGACATCAACCCTAACTTGCTTTGAGCTTCTTTGTTTTTTATTTTCCCCAGCTTTTTTTTTTAAGATTTTATTTATTTATTTGAGAGACAAAGAGAAAGAGAGCATGAGAGAGAGCAGAGAGCATGGGGGGGTGGGGAGAGGGAGAAGCAGACTCCCCACTGAGCAGGGAGCATGGCACAGGGCACAGGGCTCAGGGCTTGATCGATTCCAGGACCCTGAGATCATGACTTGAGCTGAAGGCAGATGCTTAACCAACTGAGCCACCCAGGCAGCCCTGATATCCTCCAGCTCTTAGTCATTCATACATTCAGTCAGTCAGTCATGTAACCTTTTACTGAAAGCCTATTACACACTAGGCACTGTTCTAGGCCTATGTATGCAGAGAGACACAGTGATGAATAAAATAGAGTACCTAGCCTTGTAGACTTTCTAATGGGGTGAGAGAGACAAAAGACACAAATGAGAGAAAAGAAATGAGGTGCTTAGTCCCCACACCGACAAATAGGTGACCATTCTACATAGGATATCCAGGGAAGGCGTCCCTGAGAAAGTGATATTCAGGCAGAAGTGTGGATGATGTGAAAATACTCTGCTGGTGGACAAAGGAAACAGTCAACAAAACCAAAAGATAACCAATAAAATGGGAGAAGATATTTGCAAATGACATCAGATAAAGGGCTAGTATCCAAAATCTATAAAGAACTTCTCAAACTCAATACCCAAAGAACAAATAATCCAATCAAGAAATGGGCAGAAGATATGAACAGACATTTCTGCAAAGAAAACATCCAAATGGCCAACAGACACATGAAAAAGTGCTCAACATCACTCGGTATCAGGGAAATACAAATCAAAACCACAGTGAGATACCACCTAACACCAGTCAGAATGGCTAAAATTAGCAAGTCAGGAAACAACAGATGTTGGCAAGGTTGCAGAGAAAAGGGACCCCTCCTACACTGTTGGTGGGAATGTAAGCTGGTACAGACACTCTAGAAAACAGTATGGAAGTTTCTCAAAAAGTTAAAAATGGAGCTACCCTATGACCCAGCAATCACACTCTTGGGTATTCACCCTGAAGATACAAATGTAGTGATCGGAAGGGACACATGCACCAGAATGTTTATAGCAACAATGTCTGTAATAGCCAAACTATGGAAAGAACCTAGATGTCCATCAACGGATGAATGGATAAAGAAGATGAATGGAATACTATGCAGCCATCAAAAAACCCAAAATCCTGCCATTTTCAATAACGTGGTTAGAACTAGAGGGTATTATGCTAAGCAAAATAAGTCAATCAGAGAAAGACAATTATCATATGAGCTCTCTGACATGAGGAATTTGAGAGGCCGGGGCATGTGGGGGATAGGGAGGGAAAAAATGAAACAAGATGGGACCAGGGAGGGAGACAAAACATAAGATAC
>CM053606.1:98222087-98242402 GCA_028646535.1 Procyon lotor | reverse complement strand
AAGACTGATGATTCACAGACCTGTACCCCTGAGGCAAATAATACATTATATGTTAATAAAAAAAAAAGACATTCAGCTGGTGGATATTAGGAGAGAAAGCATTGCATGTAGAAGGAACAGCTACCATGATCTCTCAAAGTTCCTAAAGTGGGAATGAGTTTGGATTGTTCAAACTTTGAGCAGAAAGAAGTTCCATGGGCTTTTTTTGCCAGGAGAAGCACAGAATGGGTGAAGAACAAAGAGGTGGAGAGGTGCCATCCATCAGGGATGGGACTATAAGCAGGACATAACATGATCTGGTTTATAGTTTTAAAAAAGTTTCTGACCGCTCTTCAAAGGCAAGATTGGAAGGGAGTAAACGTGGAAGCAAAGGGACCATGTAAGGGACAAGTGCCTCATTTGAGTGACAGAAAATGGGGATCTTGACTAAGGTGTTCGAAATGGAGATAAAAAAGAATTCTGAATATATTTGGAGGCACATACTATGTCCTATATTTTATATATGATCAGATCCTTAATTTCTTGGACTGAAATTCTCCCTGATTTGCCTTTATATTTCAAGGTTAGAGATTATTCTCATTGAAATCCTGTCATAGTTTGGTAGTTCCACCTTTTCCCTGATTTTTGTTCACATATCCATTTGACCCAAGCAGGGAGTCTATCCCCATGATACTTTTCTTCTTCTTGGCTTTCAGTGGCCCCTAGCATTTTCCACTTGTCTCTAGTTATGTAAGTCTTTAGCCTTACAAAGACCTTTTTGAAAGCTCCTGCTATTTGTTTTTATGTGCTCTTAACTCTGGCCCTTTATGCATTTTAAAACAGCTTTCAAAATTTTAGTTTGTCAAAGAAATCTCTATGGAGTCAGAGTGACTTTATTAAATACTTCCCCCTTTCTCTCTTTGGTTTTGTTTATAACTGGAGAGTAAGGGTTTTATTTTGAAGAGTCTAGCTTTCTTCGTAAGCCAAATGCCCCAAGTTTCACATTTACAGTTGTGGAAGACAGAGTTAAGGCTCAGCAGCCATCTCAAAGTTAGTAGACAAGAGATCTGTAAGACTCAGACAATGTTAAAATCAAATTGGGATATATCAGTGTGCTGCAGGTTCATACTCATGTTGTATTAAAATTTCTGAAGTAATAACCCCACTAGAAGCAAAGGCATTTGGTCACAAACGAGAGAATTCCATGGTGGTGGGTTGGAGGATTGCAGAATTGTTTCAATCTATCAAATTACCTACTCTACAAAAGAAGTCTAGGCCATATGCTGAGGTTGTTTTTTAGGCAGTATTTCCACTGTTTTCAATGGGCCCATGGGCACAATCATTTCATAATCAATGGTAAACCTCTCCAAAGAGAACAAAATAGCTGAAACAATTTGAGCAGTATCAAATGTCAGCTTAACCAAGTTAAAATTCTACCAAATAAAAGAGGGTTAAGGAACCAGCACACCTGAGAGAGAGAGAGAGAGAGAGAGAGAGAGAGAGAGAGCTTTGAAAACCCAATAACCAGAGCTTTTACTTAATGGGGCAAATTGGGAAGCTAAATTCCATGTTCATTCCTCCCATCAACATACAGAGAGTTCCATTACAGCACTTATTTGCCACAGAACTTCCTTGGTGAACTCTGAGAAAATACACCAAGTTTTATATTCTAATGATCGTCCATCGTGCACTTTGTTCTCCATAGAGAAACCACTATCCGCTCCGTGCTAAATGGACACCGTAACCTGAAATACTCTAAAGGACAGCATAGTTACTTGCAGTTAATTTGGGTGTTTATTGCCTTGTTTCTTTTGTTTTGTTTTGTTTACTTTTGATTTATTTTGAGCACTCATTCAATCTAGGTGAGTGCCACTTAAAGGCGCTCTTCATTCTTAATATTCCATGAACTTCTTGGAGAATTTCATATTCCATTCATTTTTCAGAACTACAATAATAAGAGTTTTGGAGTTTTCACTTTAAACTATTCCAGTCTTATAATCAAAATCAAGTCAAGATTCAAGATGTTTATCTGGTCTAATAACACCAGTGATGAGAACATGTTGAGGAAAAGAGATTTTCTGCCAAACACATCACATATGTTATTTTAAATCCTTACAGCAACCTTATAAGATATACATAATTCTCTCCATTTTGCAAAAAAGGAAACCAAGTTTGAGAGAGATGATGTCATTTGTCCAAAGCCTTGTGGCCCTTTAGTTTCAAGCAGGAATTTTAACTCAAGATGACTGGATTTTCTGGTGCACATACTTTCCACCCCACAGAACAGTAACACAGCTGGGCAACACTATCTGGAGAGGTGGATCTGATCCACATAGGAAAATATGTGGATTTTCCTCATATTGTATATTGAGGAAATATACAATATTTCCTCATAAATAAAAATATACAAAATTTTGTATAGAGACAAAACAAAAATAAATAGACAAAATAAAGCAAAGCAGAAACACAAATATAACTAGTGCTTTACAAAAGTAAATCAATGTTTCCTCCTTTCTTCCTTCTTCCCATCAGCTCCTACATGGAGATATAGCCTATGCTTTCCCAAGTAACTGTGTGTGAACGTCACATGCCTGAATACATGTGTGTTATATCTCTGAAGACCAGCTCTCAAATATTTCTAAGGAAATTATTTCTAAGGAATTAGGTTCCTTAGAACTAGGAACTAACTAGAATTAGGTTCCTTAGAACAACTAATCATGTGCAAGATCAAACACTTAAACAGTGTTACAACTGATCAAATTAAAATGCACTTTACAACTGCTGAGTTGGAATGTTTTTGCCATTTTGCTCTAAGTCAAAGAGGGTTGACAGCATCCATTCCAACCCTCCAGTGCTCTCCAGGCAGTGGCCTGGTTTTACCATGGCATTGTATTTCTTTTTGCATTTGGAGCAAAGGTTAGCCATGTTTGTAAATGCTGACACTATACCAGAGCACACTTAAACAGTAAAACATGGGTACGGTGACCCAAAAAGTAGACTGCATGAGTAAAATAGAAGCCTCTCTGTCTTGTTTCAAAGACTGAGCTTGTTGAGGAGCTAATTGCAGAGAAGTCTTCAGGGTGCAGCAAGGCACTGAGTCAGTGCCTCCCTGTAGTATATGGGAAGGCTATTCATGAAACTCAATCCCCCCAGATGAGGTGACAGACCTGAAGTCTGGAGCTCTTTTCTCAGCATGCTAGGTTGCAACCAGTTAACTCAGTCTCTGGGTCCAGGTAAAGAAGAGTGAAATATATTCCATGGGAATAAGGTAGCTACTAATTTGATTGCCCATTGTTACCAGTCCTAGGAAAGTGCTGGAAACAATTTAGGTACACAATCACCCCCTCATCCACGGCGATCCATTCCAAGACCCCCAGTGCATACCTGAAACCACAGATAATGCTGAATCCTACATGTATGATGTTTTTTCCTATACATACATACCTATGATCAAGTTTAACTTATAAATTACAGTCAGTAAGAGATTAACAATAATAATGAATAATAAAATAGAACAATTATAACAATAAACTATAATAAAAGTTATGTGAATGTGGTCTCCCTCCAAATAATTTATTGTACTCCACTCACTCCTCTTCTTCTTGTGATGATGTGAGGGGACAGACAGCCTACATGACGAGATGAAGTGAGGTGAATGACATAGGCACTCTGACATAGCATTGGCTACGACTAAATGGTTGACAAGTCAGGAGGATCATCTGCTCTCTGCCCGTGTTTGACCATGGGTAAAACTGAGACCACAGAAGGTGAACCATGGATACGGGGTATGGGAGGATCACTGTAATTAAAGTTCAAAACATAAGGCTTCACTTGCACACTCAACCTGTGACTTCCTTTCCTGTCCTGCAAGCTATAGAAGTTGGACTGGATTTCCCCATCATAGGCCCTCATCATTGCCACAATAAGACTCTCAGAGAAAACAAGAAAAAAAACCTCAATTTTGACTTATGGCACAGAAGTGTTGATACCAATAAAATCTGTTGGCCAGATGGATTAGTAGGAATGACTTCCCACAGGCATTTAAGAAACTGAAATAACTATAGCTTTAGTCTTTGGAGAATTATCAAGAAATATCACTTCTGTGTCCTTTACTTTCTAATTCAACAAATAAATGGTAGATAGATGACAGATAGATGATGATTAGATCAGATAGATGACAGAGATAGATAGATAGATAGATAGATAGATAGATAGATAGATAGATAGATGATAGATAGATAGATGATAGATGATGATAGATAGATGATAGATGATAGATAGATAGATAGATAGATAGATAGATAGATAATAGATAGATAGATGATAGATGATAGATAGATAGATAGATAGATAGATAGATAGATAGATAGAGGTAGATCATAGATAATAGATGTACAGAAATGTAGAGAAGGGGATAGGGAGGAAGAGAAGTACCTACAATTATGTAAATGAGAATCTACTCTTATGTTTGAGATATCAAATTAACATATACTTAAGAGACAAAGGAAAACAAATGGAAGTGAAGATTTAAATAGCTTTATGGATGTTTCTAAGGTTGATTATTGAGAAGCCAGGCATGAGGATGAGACGTTTGAACATTAATCTTTGTGTTATTATACGGTTGGAGCTGATATAGCTGGTAGGAAATATGTGCGTTTTATAAGGAAATAAAAACCTGGCAAATGTACACATTTTTCATGGTATTGATGAGATTTGTAAGTTCTTCTCTTGATCTTGATATAACACAGTTGTGCCCACTCTGTATTTTACAGACAAGTATTAGACACAAGGATACAAACTGTTCTTGAAACTGACTCCACAAATATTGTTTTTTATAAAATGTTTTTATGCAATTATAACTGAGCTCCCTCCCCAAGACTGTACTTCAGGTCTTTGGGGAGGACCAATCAGAAACTGAGCCTTTACTGGATACTGTGAACTGAGGGAAAATGTTTTAAGTGAGCTTTCCATTTGAGTTTATCTATGCAATACTGAGTTCTATGAAAAATGTCAAGATCAAATTATAAACTTGGATCAGTAGAAACCTGGAAACTTTAGAGAGTTTTCCTTACCCCTAACTTTCTGAATTCCTGGATTCTACCAATTTTTTAAAAACAATAGCTGAATATACCTGAGGTTTGGCACATGTGTTTAGAACTTACTATCACTTTCAAGTTTACCTACTTCACGGATATCTGCGGGCCTGAGTCTGGCTGATCCCCAATGCTGAGGAAGCAACAATGTGTAACACACATACAACTCCTTCTCTGAGCACACAGCTCTGACATGAACTCCTATCTCAAAAGCATTTGTCTCTGAGGTGATGGTACTGCAAGGGGGATCCATGGAGATGAAGGAAATACTGACTTACACAAGTCTACATGTCAAGGAATGGCTTGCTTTGTTAAAATTGTAAGTAGTGTTGATGATCATCTGCTAAAGGTGGGTGTGGGGATGTCAAGTACAGGGAAGAGCCTGGCAGAAGCACCCTGTAATAAGGACACTGTAGAAGTGCCATCATGGAAAAGCGAGGTCAGTCTGAGGTTGGCAGCAAGTAACAGTTGAAGGACAACTGCACATCTACACATCAAAGCAAAGCAAAATGGAGAGAATCTTGTATGTTATGTGTGCTTGTCAAAATCAGGATGGGGATTCTCCCTTTTCTAAGTGAAGCCTTATTTTGGTTCTTTTAAAATAAACAAGGAAAAGGGAATTTCAGGGTAGCAAGAGACCTAGAGACCATTTGACAAGGATTTATTCTCCTCTTCCTTGTGTACGCAACACTACATTTCACAGCCTTCAAAGATTCCCACTGCTATGTCCCCCCAGATTCACAAGTCAAAATATTAACCCTCCAATGTGATGGTGGTAGGAGGTGGGTGTTTGAGAACCCCACCTAGGTCATGGAGGTGGAGCCCTCACAAGTGGGATTAGTGCATTATAAAAGTAAGCCCAGGACACCCCTACCGTTTTTCTGCCACATGGGAATGAGAAGTTGGCAGTCGGCAACCTGGCAGAGGTCTCTCACATCCTACCCAACCTTATGGGCACCCTGACATCAGACTTCCAGCCTACAGAACTGGGAGAAATAAATTTCTGTGGGGTATAAGCCAGCTAGTCTGTGGTGCTTCCTTAATGCAGCCCAAAGGAAAGAAGACAAACACCCTGTGTTTCTGCCTCGATGTGTGCTTGTCGTCCTTTTATTCATGCAGGTATATGGATTTGAACCTATTATCTTGTGGGGTGGAGGAAACAAATACTTGGTTCTGCTTCAAGACTAGAGGGATGGGACAGTACCACGTTTCACACCCTTTTCTATGAGTGGCTGATAGAAACTGTGAATTTTCCGTGTCATCATGGACAGATCCCTCTCTTTTCTCCAATAGCCACTTTAAGCCATAAGCAGCATAGTGTTTGAAAGGGGATTTTCCACAGGAACAGTGCAAGTATCACATTTTTTCCTTCGTTGCAATAATGTGAAATTTATTTTTCTGAGAAAGGAACACATGGATTGGCAAGACTTACTTGGGAATAACAGTTAACGGTTGATTTATTTCTGATTGTTTTCCAATAGAAGGGAAAAAGTAAATCAATATATAGTGAGTTTTAAGAGGCTTCATGCCTGTGAAAGGGATTTGAACATTCCTGGGAAGAATATTACAATCATTTGATAATAATAATTGTAATAGTAATGGCAAAAAGTAAAAAATAGAATAATGAAACTTTAAAAAATTTATTTAGAAAGTGATCAGATACTATATGTTAAGGAAATAATTGCCCAAAGTATAGGATTAAGTATTACAAATATTAGAAAAACATCCTTCTTAAAAATCTTTGCACTGAGATCAAAACAATCATCATAGAGATTGCCTTACGAGAAGCTGGGCATTGCAGCATAAAAGTCATTTTAAAATATTGCTTCATATCTGTCTTATCCCAAGATAATTATAAGTTCAAGCTGGTCCCAAATGTAAATTTTGTTTATTTCTTTCTGAAAACTGTGGCGGAGATTTTAACGGCATTCACTAGAACATATGGTCAGATGTGTGCATTATTTTGAAAGATTACTCATATATGTGCTCCAAACACATATGTACAAGTTGTTTAGAACGTGATAGTGTTCATTGGTCTGAGCTTCCATCAATTTATTTCACTTTCAGATAAGCTTTTACATTGCACCCTCAGCAGTATTGACTTATTAAAATGCTACCGTTTGCCAACTGGAATACCGTCAAACGTTTTTCAGCTTTCTCTTTCACACCGCAGTTCGGAAGAAAATGCTCTTGCTATCACACTGCATCACAAATGACTTTCTTGTTCCCACCTTTAGTATTACAGCTGAAGTTGCTACTTAATTTCCAGCATCAACCTAACCACTGCAAATGTCATGCATGCAGTTCTCAGTATCAAGGTATGTTGCACAGTCTGCTCTAGGAGAGAAGGCTACTTTTTCCCTAGCAAGGCCACCACATAGACTTTTATTTCCTTTTCAGTACAATGGCTGTGAAAGAAACAGTCATCTTTATGTACAGCATGTCTTTCTGGCATAAGGTTGAAATAAATACAGAGAAGATGTTTGAATTTAAGGCTTTTATGAACACAGTTCCCTACAACTTACATACTGCACAAATCTGTCTTTTACATAATGCCAGCAATAGACTCCTTCTCTCCCACTGAACCCCTATTGCTGATACTATCTTCCCAGGCTATTTTGATGTCCTGTGAGAATGAGGCCTCTTTAGGAAGCATATACATAACTCACACTGATCCCAAGCCAAGTTCTGCATTGCAGAATGAAGAAAGAGAATGTATGAGTAAGAATATGAGTTGTTTACTTATGATAGCATAGGTGTTAACAAGCTGTGTGTACTTCTAAACTTCAGAAAGATCTCCAAATTAATAAGAGCAAATTAGATCTTGTATAAGCCCACATTCTTTCTAGGCAAAGGCGAGAAGGAAGCAAATGTGATTGCTCAGAGTTTAAAAATAAAGACAGGATGATGTAGGTAAATTCTTAAGAAATGAAGGTTGAAGTGCCAAGTGAAATCATCTGTATAAATTTAAAACTCTTCAAATAGTTGCTAGAATTAGAGCTTTTAGATAGGTTCTCTTCTTGTTAGCATTACAGAATATTTTTTAATTTTTTATGCAATAAGATAGACAATATTGGTAGATAGAATTTACAAACTTTATTGGATACTAGAAGTTGATCTAAGTCGAATGGGGTGTGGCCATGAAGGATTATTCTAATAACACAACAAAGTTTTCAGGTAGTAAAGAAGCACAAATAGATAAGCAAGTGTACATCAATGTCTGTGCATCAGATCTCCCAAGTTCTTTAGGGTTTTGAGGTTACTCCTCAGGGAAGAGTAAGAATTTTAAGAAATAAATGGTAAAAGAATGAATCCATATAAAAAAAAAAAGAAAGAGAGCTTTGTTCACATCTTCCTGATTTATTAAGAATTCTAATGATGGGGGGAAAATGATTGGTATTGATCAACTAGGTGTCTTAATCCACCATATAACCAAATGCTCTCAGGTTAAGATTATGACCGTCCTATAAGTTAAGAACCTCAGTATTAAATCAAAACCATTCAAAGCTTAGGCTGATGGCAAATATGTAGAAGATATGAGGGATGCAGATATGTCTACCTTCACACTCTTGGTGGCTGTGGGATGCTGGATAAGGAACTAAAGCAATGGCATCTTCTTTCAGTCACATTAGGACTCTTAAGGAAAGTTGCAGAGAGCTGTGGGCAAGTCAGTCTAGTTAGTGGAATGGAGTAAATCTCCATGCAGTAAACCCCAGTTTACTGAGGAAAAGGGCTACTTGAAGGATTATTAAGTGGCCAACATTTTGCTACTCCTGAACCTGGGAGACAAACAACTTTAATGTACCTCAATAAACTTCATATCCTATAAGTTCCTCTTTGTTTGGTTGTTGAAGGAGTTTCAGGGCTTAGGATAATTAATTTATATGTCACTTTGGCAAGCCATGGTACCCAGATACTTGGTCAAATATTATTGTGGTTGTATCTATGAAGGTGTTTTGGATGAGATTAAAATTTAAAGAATGGACCCAAGTAAAAGAGATTGCCCTCCATAATATCGATGGGCCTTATCTAATCAGTTGAAGGTCTAAACAGAACAAAGGATCATCTCCCCAGAGCAAGAAAGATTTCTGCCAATAGACTGCCTTTGGATTTAGACTGTAACACTAGCTCTTTCCTGGGTCTCCAGCTTGCTGGCTTACCCTACAGATTCTGGACTTCCATCTCCATGAGCCAATTCCTTAAAACCTCTCTCTCTCCCTCTCTCTCTCTCTCTCTCTCTGTGTATATGTATATGAATATACAACCTGTTGGTTCAGTTTCTCTGGAGAACTCTGACTAATATGAATGCACTATACCCAGGTACCTCTCTAAGTTAAGGGATAAGCTCAAATCCAAACAAAGGAATGGACAAATATCAGAAATCCATACATCATATATTTATACTCATGCAGTCAAGGAGTGAATGGACTTAATGAGATGGTTGAGGCACATTTTAGCAATATAACTCTCTCGGCATGTAACCACCATAACTTCTGACTGAAAAAAGGAAAATATCATTCCCTATCATTAATAATACATGCAGTTCAGAAGATTTTGCTCTTTGAAGGACAGGGGACAACATTCTGCCATGTTCTTTGAGATCTGCTAATGTATCTCAGTCTCTGACCCAATGGCCAACATGATACAATAAAGACAGGTGAAGTCTGACAGACCTGGACACACAAAGTTGTGTGTTCATTGCTCTCTCAAGTACCTGTTCATTTACAGCCTACATCACAGCAGATGGTGAAATTTTAATTAAATGACATATGTAGAATACCTCAAACCAACTTGGCCCCTTGCAGGCAGTGAATAAATATTAATTTTGTCACTCTGTAGTGCAAATAAGAATGAGACATCTCTGCCACCAAGGACCTGATTATTTGTTCATTTTTCTCTCAGAAACCTAATTCTGTGGCACATCAGACTTTAAAGACAAAGGTAACTTAAATTGATTCACTCCCATGTATTTCCAGCACCACAAAGTCAGCACTCAGTAACCTCAACAGGATTTTCTTAGGGTGACGAGAACTATCCATCTCCTCTTGAGATACTAAATGTTCTTCCTCACTCATTACTAGCAAAAACTTTTTGAAAACAAAGAACATTTTTTAGTGAAAATATAGGGAGGGAAATAGAGGGGAATATTTGAGCCATTCTTTGAGTTTCTCTGTTGGCTAATATTCTAATTCTGTCTCCAAAATTATCACCAAATAAATTGTAAGCCTGACTATATAAGTTATGAGTTCTTAAACCACATATGTTCACATATAGTAAGGTGTTGAGTTCTTAAACCACATATGTTCACATATAGTAAGGTGTTGAACTTTAGGAATTGTATTCATGAGACAAATGTGCGAGTGAAAAAAAAATGAAAATTCTATTTTAAATTTTAAACCAGTGCCATTCTGCTTGCCAAAAAAATTAAAAATTAAAAAATTTTTAAAAACCCACAAAAAGCAAAGCAGAACAAAAAAAAAGATACACATTTTTACTAAGAAGTAGCCAGGGAAACCTCGTAATGAGAGATGGATTTTTGTATTTTTTAATCAGGCATACCTAAGAAAAATGTCTATGATTATACACTCAGAGGATGTCCATCTTTAAGCTTTCTAGTTGATGCTACGTTAAGAAAAAACAAAAAAAAAAAAAAAAGAAAAAAGAAAACAAAGACTGTAAATTCATTATCTTCTATTTTTGTATTAGACACAGACATTCCACACAAGAGCAGAATAGTCTCCATTCAGAAGAATCAGCGTTTGTCTTTTAGCACCCAACATATACCCTGGAGGAACAACACTTGATGAGGCGCCCTTAAAGACCCATCATTCACAAAGTTTCAGATGTCTTATGTAATGGCTAGATTCTCTAGCAGCCTGGAAATCACTGACAACTTTCATTTGCCTCCTGTGGCACCTGAAGACATGAAAAAAACCTAAGGAAATGAAAAACATTTCCACTACATGAGCATGCAGCTGGTGTCATTGCCACAGATGTCATAACTAATGTATGGACAAAAACACCAAAGGTCTAACCAGGTTGTTTGTATTTTCCAGTTGTATGAACTTAGTTTTTGGAACAAAGTTCAATTAACTTGGCACAGTTTCACTGGGTATAATGTACAACAGGTAAAGCTATTCAGCATAAAGGATTCAAGTTATGCATAAGAGGATTCAAGTTATAAGTGTAAAAGTGCCATTCATTTTGTTTCTTTTTTTAATTAAGATTTTTTTTCACAGAAGTTTAAGGTTCACAACAAAATTGAGGAGGAAGGTAGAGAGATTTCCCATACACCTTTTGCCCCTGCACATGCAGAGCCTCCCCAATTATCAGCAACCCCCATCAGAGCAGTACATTTATTACAATCAATGACCTTACATCAACTGGTCATATTCACCCAAAATCCATAGTTTACATTACAGTTCACTCTTGTATATTCTATGGGTTTGGAGAAATGTATAATGATATGTCCCCATCATAAGATATCATATAGAGTAATTTTCACTGCCCTAAAATCCTCTGTGTTCTGCCTATTCATTCCTTCTCACTATCCAAACCCTGGAAACCACTGATCTTTTTGCTGTCTCCATAGTTTTGCCTTTTCCAGGGTGTCATATCCTTGGAATTATATAGTATGCAGGCTTTTCAGATTGGCTTCTTTCACTCAGTAATATGCATTTAAGTAACCTCCATGTCTTTTCATGGTTTGATAGTTCATTTCCTTTTACTGTTGAATAATATTTCATTGTCTAAATGTACTACATGTTGTTTTTCCATTCACCTATAGAAGGGCATTGAGGTTGTTTCTTAAGTTTTGGCAATTATGGGTATAGTTGCTACGAACCTCTATGTGCAGCTTTTTGTGTGCCCATAAGTTTTCAACTGCTTTGGGTAAATACCAAAAAATGCAAATGCTGGAGTGTATAGTAAGAGTATGTTTAGCTTTGTAAGAAACTGCTAAACTGTCTTCTGAAGTAGCTGTACTCTTTTGCATTCCCACCAGCAAGATATGAGAATGCCTGTTTCTTCACATCCTTATCATCATTTGGTGTTATAAGGGTTCCAGATTTTGGCCATTGTAATAGGTATGTAGTGGAATCTCATTGCTTTAATTTGCATTTACCTGATAACATACGATGAGAAGCATTTTCATATGCTTATTTGCTATCTGTATATCTTCTATCTTCTTTAGTGAGGTGCCTGTCCTTTGGCTCAATTTTTTATCAGGTTGTTTGTTTTCTTACTGTCAAGTTTTAAGAGTTCTTCACGTATTTTGGTTAACAGTTCTTTATCAGATGTGTTTTTGCAAATATTTTCTGCCAAACTGTGGCTTTTCTTCTCATTATCTGGACATTGTCTTTTGCAGAGCAGAAGTTTTTAACTTTAGTTAAGTACAACTTATCCATTATTTTTTTCATGAATCATGCCTTTGTCTTGTATCTAAAAAGTCATTGCCAAACTCAAGGTCATCTAGATTTTTTCCTATATTACTTTCTAGGAGTTTTATAGCTTTGTGTTTTATATACTATAATTCATTTTGAGTTAATTCTTGTGAAGGGTATAATGTCTAGGTCTATATTCAATTTTTTTCATATGGATGTCCAGTTGTGACGGCACCATTTATTGAAAAGATCATCTTTACTTCATTTGTTCCTTTGTCAAAAATCTGTTGATTATATTTATGGTGGTCTATTTCTAGGCTCTCTATTCTGTTACACTGATGTATATTCTTATTATTTCACCAATACCATATTTCATAATTACTTTAGTTTTATAGTAATTCTTAAAGTCATGTAGTGTCAGTCTTCCACCTTTGTTCTTCTCTTTCAATACTGTCATGGCTATTCTGAGCCTTTTGCCTCTCCATATAAACTTTACAAACAGTTTATCAATATCCATAAAATAACTTATGGGAATTTTATTGGGACTGCACTGAATCTGTAGTTCAAGTTGGAAAGAACTGATATCTTGACAATCTTGAGTCTTCCTGTACATGAACATGGAATGTCTCTCCATTGATTTAGTTCTTTAATCTTATTCATTGGAGTTTTCTACTTTTACTCATATAAATTTGGTACAAATTTGGTTGGATTTATACCTAATTATTTACTTTTTGAGGGCTGCTAATGTAAATCATACTGTGCTTTTTTATTTCAAATCCTATTTGTTCACTGCTGATATGTAGAAAAGAGATTAACTTTTATATATTAACCTCATATCCTGAAAACTTGCTATACTCACTTATTAGTTCCTGGACTTCTTTTATTGATTATTTTGTATTTTCTACATAGATGATTGTGTTATCTATGAACAGAGATAGTTTTTCATTTCATTTTTTGTGTGCCCATTAGTTTTCATTTCATTTTTCATTCATTTTTATTTCATTTCCTTGTCTATTTGCATTAGCTAAGACTTCTAGAATGATATTGAAAAACAATAGTGAGAAGAGACATCCTTGCCTTATACCTGATCTAAATTGGAAAGTTTCAAGTTTCTCACCATTAAGTTTAGTGTCAGCTATAGATTTTTTTTGTAGATATTTTTATCAAACTGAGTAAATTCTCCTCTGTTCCTAGTTTACTGAGAGTATTTATTACGAATCTGTGTTGAGTTTGGGTGAATCTTTTTTCTGCATCTACTGAAATGATCATAAGTTATTGTTTTTGCTGTTTTTTACTCTGTTGATGTAATGGATTACATTAATTGATTTCTGAATACCCACAATAAATCCCATTTGGTCATGTTATATAAATCTTTTTACAAATTGTGAGATTCAATTTGCTAATATTTTGTTGAAGAACTTTTCATATGTGTTCATAAGAGATATTGATCTTTAGTCTTCTTTTCTTGTGATGTCTTTGGCTTTGGTACTATAGTAATGCTGACCTCATAAAATGAGTTAGGAAGTATTCCCTCTGCTTCTATTTTCCAAAAGAAATTGTAGAGAATTGGTATCATTTCTTCCTTAAAGGTAGAATTCACCAGTGAACCCATCTGAACATGTTGCTTTTTATTTTGGAAGGTTATGAATTGATTAAATTTCTTTAATAGACTTTATTTAGGTAGTCTATTTCTTTTTGCATAAGTTTTGGCAAATTGTGTCTTTCATGGAATTGGTCCATTTCATCTTGATCTGTCATTGGTTTTATTTTATTTTTGTACCTCTAGAGGAAAAGTTGAGAATACCATATATTCATATAAACATCCCTTTTCTTAAATAAATGGTAGCATACTTGTTTTTCTCTACTTTCTTCTTTTATATTACATATCCTGGAAATCATTGCATAATAGTATATGAAAACAAACCAGATTCCTTTATGTAGTAAATAATTCTTTTAAGAAAATTATTCAATGACTGACAGACTTTTCTGAACAGGATTTGGGGGATAATACTGTGTAATTTCAATATTTGTTATACATTTTTCTTGATCTTTAGTTTTCTTAGGTGAGTCTTTATGTTACATCAAATCCATTAACTGTTAGAGAGTCCAGATAATTTTCATGGCCCTTAAGAGGCCCCTCATGACTATTGGTGTTAGAGGGTAGTATTCATCATCTCATTTTTCTATTTTTACCTACGATATCTAATTGTCTTATCAATAGTCCAAAATTCTGCCCATGTGTTTCTCTCCAATCCTCTCCATGATACAATAAGGAACATATTTATATACAGTCCCAGTGCATGTATTACGTTGATTCCCAAAGTAGCTATGAAAACTAATTTGAACGCTGAATTCTGATTAGACTGAAAAATAAGCCAGTTTTCAGTGAGATTTTTTTTTAAATAATACTTTGAAGTTTTAGTTGCCTAGTAAGTTTAAGAAAATGTAGAGAATACTCAGCAAAAGGATAAATGCTGCTGAGTTTGGGGTTGCTCATGTTATATTTGAGAAGCACAAAGAAGCACAGAGGAAAAAAATGAGCTCTGAATCCAATGAGAGGCAAATTTCTTGTCTCCCTTAAGCTTAGTAAGCTACGCTGTTTTTATAGAATGACACTTCCAGCACACCCTGATCCCAGTTGAAAGGTCCACTAGTCAACAGCTATAAAAGATTTTGCTTTATCAAGTCCCGAGAGAGAAACATAGATCCTTTCTCTGAGTGCCAAAAACATTTTTTATCTATGCTGCTTAATGGGGCACTAAGTCATAAAATTTCTGGCATCTTACCTGTTTGATGTGCACATGTCCCTTCTCTTCAATATGATTGTTCCTTGTTTTATAGTTCTATACCTATCAGAGGTCTTAGTACAATGTTGAAAATATTGTGTGTGCTCTATAAACACTTGCTGAACTACACTGAAATGAATTTTGAAGACCCTTTGAAGACCCTATCTTCTGAGGACGAAACAATTTGGTTTTTCTGAAATGCTTTTTTGAGAAACTGGATGAAACATTTTGTTTAGATCCTTCCTAAGAACTTTCTAGTCTCCTGACTCCAATCGGATATTTGAAAATATGTCTCATTTTTTTCTCATTAAAAAGCCTATATTTTTAGTATCTAATGCTGTCTATTGAATATCATGATTAAACGGTCTATTTATAATCCAAAAATTAAATTCTTCTGATAGGTTGGTTTCTTCTAAATCAAGGCGTACTAAGGAGCACCTGGGTGACTCATTAAGTCCAGTATCTGACTCTTGATTTTGGGTCAGGTCATGATCTTAAGGTCAGGAGATTGAGCCCCACATCTGGCTCCATCCTCAGCACAGAGTCTGCTTGTTCCCTCTCCCGCTGCTCCTCCACCTGATCATGTGTGCACTCTCTCTTTCTCTCAAATAAATAAATAAAAATCTTTAAATCAGGACATACTAAAAATGCTCCAGCTGTTGTTTAATATTGTCAGAGAAGAAAAAAACATAATAAATACTATTCCAAGGCTTTACTCTACCTTTATTATTTAGAAGTTCTTTCTTGAATATTACTTTAATTTCTCTTGCTACAGTCTAAGACATTTATTCTCTTCTCAGAGAAGCTAGAGCATGTCAACTTATGTTCCTGAGTAATATTTTATTTGCCCACCTGGTTATTAAGGCTTTATATATTTTAAATTTTTATATAAAATTTTTAGCTCTTTATGACATTTCCAAAAAAATCTTACGAAAGGAAATAAATCTGGCTATACACACACACACACAGACACACACACACACACACACACACACTTCTAGTTTGAGCTTCGAGATGGAGAGAGTTGGAGAGGATGGTATCACTCTCACCTTCACAACTAAGAAAAACCTGGGTAAGCTGTAAATTAATGACTTTTCTTGAAAACTAGGTTCTAGGGTAAAAAACTAACCCAAAATTGAGAGAGAGACAGATTTTTACAGGTAGACACAGGATCCAAATATTTGCTTATCTGGGGCAGATGCCAACAGATCTCCTATAAGTCAGTACAATAATTCACCTAGAAATTTTCAACAAATTGCCAAAGGCTAGGTGTGAACTATCACAAAATTTTGCACCTGCTTACAGACTATTCCTCTAGAAACTCCATCAGGCATTTGCAGGGAAAATTAGAGAGAACATTAAGAAAGATTCCCTCCTGGTCTGGCTAGAAGGAGAAATAGCAGTCACCGCTGAAATTCTGCCCAGACCTATTTCTCCTATCTCCCCTTTAGAACAGAAAGTTTAATCTCCAGAAGGAAGAGCAACAAAACAGTCACCTGAGGACACTGGTGGAAACCCACCACAGCTTGTGCAGAAAGAAATTAAGACAAATCTCTGGCCCTGGAGGAGGAGGAGGAGGAATATGTACTAGACCCACTATATTTGGAGAAGGTAAGGAATACTTGTGAAGGCCATAACTCCAGACCCATGTTCATAATGCCCAGCCAAGACTGAGGCTTAATCAGAATATCAGAGAACATACATACCTCTTTCCCACCCTCTCATCACCACATTAACAAATGTTCAGTAAAAATAACAGTGGAATACAGCTGGGAGAGTGTCAACAGACAGATCAGAAGGGCCAAATCCAAGTAGGAATACTCAAGTCAGGTGGGAAATAAACATTGAGAAAACCCATCTGAGGTTTTAGGACTTAGGGTAAGTCCTAAGCACAGGTGTTCGTAAAGGAATCTGAAGACAATGATACACTAAGTATAACCCTAGTAAGAGCAGTCTTTAATCTCAATCCAACTACTGATTACATTAGCACGAATTCTTACACTAAGTGCTGAGCACAGGGAGGTGTGCTTATCTGCAAGCATGAACAATACTGAACCTAGTGTCTTCTGTTCTATACAACATATGTGGTTTCCAAGAAAATAATTACAAGGCATGGAAAAAAAAAAAAAAACAGGAAAACCAGTCTGAAAAGACCAAGCAATAATCAAAACCAGACTCAGATATGAAACAGACATAAACTATCAGACAAGGAATCTAATCTAATTATGATAAATATGTTAAATCTCTAATAGAAGATGCAGATAACATACAAGATTAGATAGAACAATTAGAAACTAAGAAAGAGCTAAAGCAAATTCTAGAAATCAAAAACATAGTAACCGACATGAAAAAAAATTTTGACAGGTTCATCAGCAAATTCAACATGGCTTAGGAAAGAATCAATGAATTTTTAGGTAGGTTAATATAGACACAAAGAGGAAAAAAAGATTTAAAAAAAAAAACAGAGAATCCAACAGCTGTAGGACAATATCAAACAAATAGTCTTATAGATACACAACTGGAATCCCAGAAAGAGAAGGGAAAAAACAGGGCCTGAGAAACATTTCAAAAAGATGATAGTTAAAATTTTTCAAAATTAGATGCAGAAACCAAACCACAATTCAAAAAAATTCACCAAGCAGGATAAACACAAACACAAACAGACACCATTACTACCACCACCACCCCCACGCCTAAGCACATCATATTCAAAATGCTGTAAACCAAACCAAAGACAGACAAAATCTTGAAGGCAGTCAGAGAAAAAAGACACATGAACAGCAGAAAGGATAAGAATCATAGCAGACTTCTAGGGGCACCTAGATGGCTCAGTCGTTAAGTGTCTGCCTTCAGCTCAGGTCAAGATCACAGGGTCCTGGGATCAAGCCCTGCATCGGACTCCCTGCTCAGCAGAAGCCTGCTTCTCATTCTCCCACTCCCCCTGCTTGTATTCCCTCTCTTGCTGTGTGTCTCTCTCTCAGATAAATAAATAAAATCTTCAAAAAAAAAAAAAAAAAGAATGGCAGACTTCTTTTTTTTTTTTTTAAGATTTTTATTTATTTATTTATTTGACAGAGAGAGAGATCACAAGTAGGCAGAGAGGCAGGAAGAGAGAGAGGAGGAAGCAGGCTCCTCGCTGAGCAGAGAGCCCGATGCGGGGCTCCATCCCAGGACCCCAAGATCATGACCTGAGCCGAAGGCAGATGCTCAACCATCTGAGCCACCCAGGCGCCCTAATAGCAGACTTCTTGTCATAATACATGCAAGCAAGAAAACAGTGACATCTTCCAGTACTAAAAGAAAAAACTCTGGTAATGAAGAATTCTATACCCAGTGAAATTACCATTTTGAAATGAAGAAGAAAAAAATACTTTCTTAGAGGAACAAAAACTGAAGAAATTCATTGCTAACAGACTACTCAGCAGGCAGGATTGAAGGGAGTTCTTCAGATTATGAGTAGACCAGAAGCTTTGATCTACACAGAGAAATGAAGAGTGTCAGAAAAAGAATAAGTTGAAATAAAATGAGTTTTTTTCATTTTCAATTCCTTAAAAAATAAATTACTAGTTATGTTTAAAGCAAAGCAGTAATTATATGTCATATATTTATACATATGTAAAAGTAAAATGTATGATAGCAATGATACAAAAAATGGGAGGTAGAAATTAGAACCATTCTGTTGTAAGATTTTTATACCCCACATGAAGTGGTATGATATTATTTGATGGGAGGCTCAGATTATTTTAAAATAGATATTTGTAAACCATGGACAACCACTAAGTTAAAAAAAAGTGTAAATGATATCAATGGAGGAGTTAAAACTGATTAATTTTATTTTTTTCAGATCTCAAATTTCTTTTTTTTAAATTTTTATTGTGTGATGTAGTGTTCCAAGATTCATTGTTTATGTATAACACCCAGTGCTCCATACAATACATGTGCTCCTTAATACCCACTAACAAAGATCCACTGGGCATCACAGTTTAACAAGACAATGGAATTTAGGGGGAAAATAGATGAAGAAGAGATGAGATATAATTTCCTTAAAATTTTTCAGATGATTGGGTAGATCAGTCATTAAGCGTCTGCCTTCGGCTCAGGTCATGATCCCAGGGTCCTGGGATCAATCCCAAATCAGGCTCCCTGCTCAGTGGGAAGCCTGCTTCTCCCTCTCCCACTTCCCCAGTGTGTGTTCCCTCTCTTTCTGTGTTTCTCTCTGTCAAATAAATAAGTAAACTCTTAAATAAATAAATAAAATATTCTAAAAATAAATTACTTCAAATTCATGCAACTCAATATGCAGTAAGAATTTTAATGCCCCCAAAATAAATCATGTGAGAATGATGATCTTTTTCCTCTGTTGTCTTGTGCCTGAAAATCACTTGATCTATAAATTCTACTTACTAATTGGCCTAATCTACATAATATAATTTGTGAATGTTTCAATAATAAAATTCCAGGGAATGAAACAATGGAATATTATTCAACCACAAAAAAAGAATGACATCTTGCCATTTGCAGCAACGTAGATGGATCTAGAGGGTAGAATGCTAAATGAAATAAATCAGTCAGAGAAAAAATACCATATAATTTTACTCATATGTAGAACTTAAGAAAGGAAAACAATGAACAAAGGAAAAAGAAATAAACAAAAAAACAGACTCTTAAGTATGGAGAACAAACTAGTGGTTGCCAGAGGGGAGGTGGGTTGAGGGATGGATGAAATAGGTGATAGAGATTAAGAAGATACAAATGTGATCCAAAGGGGCACGTGCACCCGAATGTTTATAGCAGCAATGTCCACAATAGCAAACTATAGAAAGACCCTAGATGCCCATCAAGAGATGAATGGATAAAGAAGATGTGGTATATATATACAATGGAATACTATGCAGCTATCAAGAGAAATGAAATCTGGCCATTTGCAACGACGTGGATGGACCTGGAGGGTATTATGCTAAGCGAAATCAGTCAGTCAGAGAAAGACAAGTATCACATGATCTCTCTGATATGAAGAATTTGAGAGGCAAGGCGGGAGTTTGGGGGGGTGGGGGAGAAAAATGAAAAAGGAAGGG
>CM053606.1:98197234-98221587 GCA_028646535.1 Procyon lotor | reverse complement strand
AAAAAAAAAAAAAAGAAAGAACCAAAAAAAAAAAAAAAAACAAACTTCCGAGTTTTTTTCTATGTGAACTCCTCCATGCTGAGTATTTTACATTGATTTTATATACCTCATATAATCCCCACAACTCTTTTAGATAGGTGCACTTATTTTTGCCCACTTTACAAAGCATAAAATTTTACATAACTTCCCACAAATAAGTTGGTCAAAACATTAGACTTTGAATGTAGGAGATCTGATCCCAGCACCCACACCTATCATGACATTTCCTTGACCAGAAACACAGCATAACAACTGGGGGGATTATTAGGACTTCACTGCTAATCCTAGGAAACATGGCTTAAAGAATAATGGGTGAGGGCGCCTGGATGGCTCAGTGGGTTAAAGCCTCTGCCTTCAGCTCAGGTCATGATCTCAGGGTCCTGGGATCAAGCCTGCATCAGGCTTTCTGCTCAGCGGGGAGCCTGCTTCCCCCTCTCTCTCTGCCTGCCTCTCTGCCTACTTGTGATCTCTCTCTTTCTCTCTCTGTCAAATAAATAAAAAATCTTTTTTAAAAAAGGGGGGGGGGGAAGAGTAATGGGTGAAAATTCCAAACCGTAAGAGATTTAGGAAAGAATGGGAGGAAAAAGAGGAGAAGCAACAAGGATAAATTAGTATTTTTTTAAAAATGTGCAAAGAAGAGAAGGAGAAAGGTCAGTAATTTAAGAGCAGAGTAAAGGTTATATTTTAGAATAAGAAAGACATAAGTATATATGATAGATTGAAGGCAAGGATTAACTAGAGTCATTGTGGAGATGCAAGGAAGAATAAGGATGGCTGGTAGAACATAGTCTTGGAAAATGGATGAAGTTGTAATCAAGACCACAGAAGTGTTGATCTTTGCAAAAAAAAAAAAAAAGAGAGAGAGAGAGAGAGAGAATTTCACCAGGTCAACAGAGAGGGGTCAGAGAAAGGAATATTTCTCTCACATTTCAGCTAAATATCTAACATCTAGTTCAGAGTAGACATTAGCAAATGCCATTTTACTTTTTTGCCCACAAGGGTTTTTTTGGTTTCTAAGGAGTGGGCCATGCCGTATTCTTTTGGTAATCCTCCAATAAATAAGTAATGATTGCTATCTGAAACCAATAATCATTTTGTTTTAATACTTAGCCTTTCTAAGAAAATTTTCCCCTTCTGAAAATTTATCTGCTTTCTGTAGTTTATTCTGTATTAAGGCTTTGGTTTCTGTAGTTTATTCTATATTTAAGCAACTCTACTGGCTTTTTTGGATAAGAATTCACATGTGAAAATTTGGTGCTCCAAATGTAGATGTCATTATAAAATACTTCCAAGTATTTGAAGAAAAAGATCAAGTTAAATTGTTTTTAGGACCTGTCATCTATAGGAAAGCCAATTATGTCAGCAGGGCCCTGCTTAAGGTGGCAATTCCTAAACTGCCAAAAAGAGTCAATGTGAAATATTACCAAAGTCCAAATTTCAAGTCCACCTAAAGAAACAAACAAACAAGAAGAGAGAGAGAGAGAGAGAGAGCAAGTGAGCAAGAGGGGGCGGAGTGGGGAGGATGGAAAGGAGGAGGAGAGAAAACTATAGAAAAATACAAAGAAGAAAGAAATGCAAAGTTGTGCCAAAATCAAAATGACATGCTGACATCTATTTAGCTAATGGCTAATAATTTGTAGCTCCACATGAACATCTAACCTTTCAACACTGAAAAGGCCCAAGATAAACGTTCCTGTTATTCCTTATATACTCACTGCCTTACTCTAGCCCAGCCAACCTAGTCTTGGCTCCCTCTCCTTCCTCCTACTCCAGCCTCCAGACATGTTTCTACGCAGACCCTCCCATGCCAGCAATAGCCACCTACCAACCATCTGCCAAGCTGTCTTCCTGCCCTCATTCATCTGAAAAATTTTCTTAAATCCTACCCCATCAGGAAAACAACCTCAATTTGTGGGCAAGAACACAAGAGTCTGCCTCTGGAGTATAAGGACAAGTGTTTCTATAAAGCATTTTAATTTTTAATTCTTTCAATCTATACAATAACATTATAAAGTATTATTGTGCCCATTTTACAAAGGAGGAAATTCAAGCTTAGAAATGTCAAGTGATTTATCCATATTTCCTTAGATGGTAAAGGTCAGAATTGGAGCTCAAATATAGGTCTTCTAATTCCTGCTGATATAAATTGTTCTAAAAAGGCAAAAATGGATTATGCTTTCTATTCTAGGAACATAAGGGATTTTCAAATGGTTGTGCAAGTGCCCTATGAGCTCATAATAAATATTAAAACTATTCATCTACAAAATGAATTGACTTCATGCAATAGTAAACTAGAAGCAGGAAACCACTTTCTAGGAGTGAAGGGCTTAGATACCAACATTACCCAAGCAACAGAGAGTACTATTTAGTGTTTCAATTTGCAAAAAAGCAATAAAAAGCTCAGCTAAATCTCCAGGCAAGTTTATAAGTAAATAATAACCATATAAGATACATGGGATGCCTTTATGATGCCTCCAAGGTATAAATGATCACAAGGGAAAATCAACAATGAATGCCCCAAGGGAAAGCAGCAAATATTAAACAAATTTCAGGGGAGTCATTTTTATTAAATTTTCATACTTTCTACAGATATTCATAAGTGTCTCATCTATGTCAGTCAATGGATAAAATTCAATAGTTAGCAACTAAATGAGGTCCAGCCCCTGTGGTCTAGGAATTCTTTTCTGCCTATAGTCTTCAAACTTCCTGCTATAACAGAATCTGCTCTGATTTTTGTTTTGGTCATTTCAGGGGGATGAATTATTTCCTTCAGTCTGGTTCTCATGACATTCCAGGTGCTCCTACAAGGCTGATTTCATAGCCTCTGGAGGGTAGCTACCAAAATTACTACAAAGCTTGATATCACTCTGAAAGCCCCTTTTTGATGCTGGAATCTTCTACTCTTTTTACACCTACCATCAAGTTCTCCTTCAAGACCTATGATTGCATCAAGAAAACATTACAGGGGCGCTTGGGTGGCTCAGTTGTTAAGCGTCTGCCTTCAGCTCAGGTCATGATCCCAGGGTCCTGGGATCGAGCCCCGCATCGGGCTCCTTGCTCAGCAGGAAGCCTGCTTCTCCCGCTACCATTCCCTCTGCTTGTGTTCCCTCTCTAGCTGTGTTTCTCTCTGTCAAATAAATAAAATCTTAAAAAAAAAAAAAAGAAAAAGAAAACATTACAGCTGTCCCACATTGCCACATAGACCAGTTATACAAACAAAAGATTTTTACTGTCCTGACAATAATGAGATAGTCAATGTCATAACACCAATTTGTTGGTGGCTCTTAAGTTTCATGGATTTAGTCATATGACATATTATAGGCTCAACGTCACATTTACATTGGGCTAGATCCTACTTCTCTATAGCAGATAGTAAAAATTACAGCCACAAATAGAAGATTTCATAGAGGAATAGAAATATCAATAAAATAGAACAAAATATGATAAAGATAAAAAGGGATAGCACAGGACTCCTGGAATGATTAGGCTCTCCATGAAAACAGTGGCAAAAATTATTAAAATCAAATTTCCAAGAACTCTGGAAATTAATCAAAGACTTTCAGCAATCTGAAAAGCATTCATTCAAATGAAAACTATGAACCTTGATAAGAACAGAAGGGTTTGTGTATTGTAATTTGATCTATTTTCATTTTTCTCTCCCCAGTTCTACAACATCCTTAAACACCAACACACTTGCAACCATGGTAGCTGTGAAAACCGACAGGAAGGTTGTCTACATCCTGATACAACATAGTCAAACTACTGAAAGCCAAAACAAGGAATCTTGAAAACAACAAAACAACTCATCACATACAATAAAATTAACAGCTGACTTCTCCTCAGAAATCAAGAAGGCCAGAAAGCAGTAGGATGACATTTTCAAAGATCTGAAAGAAAAAACTGTCAACAAGGAATTCTATTTACAAATTAAGACATTCCCAGGAAAAGAAAAACTGAGAGAATGTAGCATTAGCAGAACTACCCTACAAGAAATACTAAAACGAATCTGTCAGTCTGAATTAAAAGGATACCAGAAGTAATTTAAATCCATACCACCAAGAAAGTTAAAAGAGAGCCCACAAAATGGGAGAACATATTTATAAGTCATATATGTAATATGCCCCTCATATCCAGAATATATAAAGAACTCTTAAACTCATGAGGAAAGGGATAAATAATCCAATTAGAATGAGCAATGGATTTGAATGGACATTTCTCCACAGAAGACACAGAAATATGTAACAAGCACATGAAAAGATATTCAACATAATTAGTCATTAGGGAGTTATCTATCAAAACTACAATGGGACATCACTTCATATCCAGTAGGATAGCTAGAATCAAGAGAGAGACAACAAATTTCTGTTGGAAGGTAGAAAAATAAGAGCCCTCATATATTGCTGGTGTGATTGTAAAAGTGGTTCAGCCACTCCGAAAAACTTTGTCACTTTCTTAAAATGTTGAACATTGAGTTACCACATGATATAGTAATTCTATTCCTAAGTACCTATCCTAGGTATACATAGGATATATTGGATTATGGATATGTAGGAATACAGTTGACCCTTGAACAATGCCAGAGTTATGGGTGCCAACCTCCCACACAGTGGAAAATCTGCATGTAACATGTGACTCCCTCAAACACTTAACTACTAATAACCTACCATTTACCAGAACCCTTAAGTGAAAACATAAATAGTCAATTAACACATATTTTGTATATTTATTATATACTGTATTCTTATAATAAAGTAAATAGAGAAAATGTTATTAAGAAAATCGTAAGGAAAATACATTTATAGTACTGTACTGTAAAAAATCCACATGTAAGTGGATCTGCACAGTTCAAACTAGTGCTGTTCAATAGTCAATTATACAAATATATCCACAGAAAAACTTGTACATGGATGTTCATAGCAGCATTATTCATAATAATTATCTATATTAATAGCTAAAAGTAGAAATAATCAAGTGTCCATTAGCTGATGAATGGGTAAATAAAATGTGATATATTCATACAATGGAATTCTGGATAGATAGTGGAAAATAATACTGGATAATTATGGATAGGTAACTGGTTTCCTAAGATTAGAGAATATGAGGTTGGAGAGTTGCTGCTAGTGGGTCTAGGCTTTCTTTTTGGGGTGATAAAATGTTCTAAAATTAGAGTGTGCTGATAGTTGTACAACTCTATGAATATACTAAAATCATGAATTCTACACATTAAATGGATGGATGTTATGGTATGTTAATTATATCTCAATAAAACACTTTTAACAAAAAGGGAAGAAGTGGAGATAATGTCCTTAGATCCACAGTCACATACTGTAAGTTGCAAAGAGGTACTGAGGAATTTTAATTAAAATAATTAAACACTATGTATGGCAGAAATAGATACCATGATTTGGGGTATGTAATAACAATTTAATAAGAACTAAAATTTACCAATTGCTTACTATGTCCTGCTAGGGACTGTGCTATAAATTAGACACTTTTACTAAGTGCTTTGTCAGAATGGATCAAGAGTAATCCTATCTCTCAGAATTTGTCATAAGGAAATAGATAGCTTTGTTTAGAAAAAAAAGAAGAACCTGAGATCAAAAATACATTCATTATGGCATTACTTATAAGTAAAAACCTAGAAGTCATTTAAATGTCCAACAGTAGCAACAGTTAATTTCATATATTCAATATTTAATCAACAAAGATTATAGTTTAGAGGACTATGAAGCTCCTTGCATAAATAAGGGGCTACAGAATTGCTTGTGTACTACAATAGTAAAAGCAAACATCTATTGAGTTTTTCAGGCATGACACTAAACATTTTACATACATTAATTCATTTAAGCCTCATGTTAACCCCTTGAGGTAAGCATTATAGAGCAGTTGTCAAGGTCACCATGCTGGTAAACGGTAAAGTCAACATTTGAATCTTGGCCATCTGCTTCCTCAGACCATGTCTTAGCCATTAGGCTGTACCACCTTTCTATCATAGCATCATACTCCATGGATAGAAACAAGAACTAGAAAAGATATTCAACAGTGGAAATATTTGGCTTGATGGCAGTATTAGGAGTAAAGTTTTCCACTCTCATTTTTTTAATTTTCTAAAGTTCGTATACTCTGTGACCTTTATATTAAAAAAATGGGGAAAAAATAAAAAACCTTTTATTCCTGTTATTACTCCTGTTTACCTCTTTACTCCTATTACTCCTTAGGATAAAAGATTTCATGTCTACCAAGAAAACATAATGCAAATACAACATCAAAACAAAGATTTTTCTATTCCATCTTAGGGAATGTAAATCATAATATATCTTAACAAACAAGTTATAGCATATCAATTTTACCTTGAATATATCTGCACTGTTAGGCTTAAACAGCTGGTATTTCCCAGATCCCAAAATAATAGGACCTGAACATGTTGCTTCTCCATAGACATAAAGAGATACTGTTGCTGTAGTGCCAGCATTTTCAAGATCCCCAGTGACAATGGTCACCTTCCAATCTCCTGCAAAGGGAAATTAATAGGAAAACGTGCAAGAAAACCATATTAATAATAGGAAATGAGGGATTCTACCTAAACCACTTAGTTATGAAGTAAATAATTTGTGAAATCAAGAAGTATTAAAATAACTACTAATCATGGACTCCCTTTCGGAAGCTAATATGTGGAAAAGTCTTGGAAATAATAGATTATTTTAATTACAAAGAAAATAAGCAGTAAGCTTTTTAGGATAGCAGATATTTTGGGGGGAAAAACACTGAATGGGAAGCATTTAGTACTAGGTATTTGGCTGGAAGACTTAGGCATCACTGTCAAATCTTTGGGTGGGAACTAATGACAGGCATATTGATAAGCTGACATTATGACATTATCTGTACTAGGGAATAGCCTCAAGCTGGGGCTGATAAGTTTGGTGATCCTAGCAGAATCATGGTGAGGATGTGGAAAACCTAAAGACAAACAAAAAGAGCTAAAATTTATTTTTAAAAAATTGCTGGAGTCTCCTAAGGGTTGGAATGAACCAACAAGTAAGGAGTAAAATATTGTATGTAGGGCCTAGCAGAACTGAGAGGGTTTGGGAGGTAGAAGATGAAGAAAGGAGGTGTTTGAAACAGAGGAAGACCATGGGTCGTGTAAGCAAAAAGGATCATTGAACTTCCTGCCACAGCAATGCTGATGAAAGCACAGGAAAGTTGAGACAGAGCGTGACGGAAAATATCTTTTAAGAAGATCTACAACTTGTTCTGTGATTGGTTTAGTTGGGAAAACAAATAGAGATATATTTATTTAATCATTTGGTGCACTTTGGAAAATGTCACCATCAACCTCAAAGCAGTGAAAACCTCTCATCATGAGCCCACACCACATAGTCAAGAGAAGCAAAGGATAGAGTCCTGTCTGCTAGAACTCTCTACTCATTACAACTGATTCCTGGATTGCAAGGGCAATTTAAAGATGTCTATTATTATTTTCAAAGCCACCATAAACATATACTGCTCTGTGAGTATATATTACATTTTCAAAAGGGGATGAAGACCCACCACCATTATGAATACCTGAGTTCTCAGTAAGTCCTCCACTCAGAGGTTATCTTTCTTTTTAGTACATTACACTACTCTCCCCGGTCCCCAATCCATCCACAACGATCATAGGAATATCTCTAATCAGTTTGATAAAATTGCATCAGGTAGATTTTGCATAATGCTACATTTGTTACTAAAGATGGAACTTAATTAAGCCTTAGTACCAAAATGCCAAAGGACGGGCACAACTCACAGGGGTGCACTCTGCAATTTCCACCTTGTAGCAAGTTTACTTTGAAGAATTTCAGTTCAGAATTTTCAGGAAATTAGAAAACGTGAAAATTTCAAACTATAATCCCATTGAGAATCCTACCATGATATTAATTCTTATAGAAAGCCTTCCACCTGTGCTTTGATGCATAATTCAACAAGTTAAATTATCTCTTTTCCTGTTTTTAGATCTTCTTTCCTATCTCATCTTCATCTCCTTCCCCTGCCATCTGAGGGTTTTTGTACCATGCTACCATTGGAAGAGGGACACAAATGAGTTTGCATGTTGGCTTGCATATCTTGTTTACTACAACGGGGACAAATAGCAATGAGCCACTGATTTATATAATATTCTTACGTTCTCACCTTCTGAAATTACCATGTCACCACAACATGAGATTTAAAGGTGGAATAACCAATGAAACATCTTCTGTAGTGATTTTTTAAATTGTCCTTATTCTCAACATGATTTTCCTTACTAGCACCGGAAAAAAAATTAACTAAGATATTCCAGTATTCCCTATAGTATACTTTTAAAATGTGATCATTTAATTTCTCTAAGAATATCTCACTATCTAAAACATGAAATAGTTAAAAACAGTTGTAGAAAATATCATAGAGGTACAATCTCAGTCTATATTTATTTTTTTAAAGATTTTATTCATTTATTTGATAGAAAGCACAAGTAGGCAGAGCAGCAGAGGGGCAGGCAGAGGGACAGGGGAAGAATGTTCCCTGCTGAGCAGAGAGCCTGATGTGGGACTCGGTCCCAGAACCCTGGGATCATGATCTGAGCCGAAGAAGATGCTTAACCGATTGAGCCATCAATATAGACCTTGAGCCTATATTTAAAAGTTCCATTATATTGCAAAACAGTTTCTTTTTATCAGAGCTAAAAATATGTTTATAGTTTTTATATTTTTTATTATGTGTCACAATTACAAGTTTTTAGTTCTGTAATTTTCTATTGTGAAACTATCTTTACCCAAAAAAATCAAAGAATGTGAGTTCAGATAATCCAAGTGTCTCTTTTCTTTCTTTCCTTATAGCTGCTATCTGTTCAACCCCAAGGAGTTATATCTCAAAATACTGTAATGTGCTAACCCCTTTAGAAAAACCAATTCTATTAACTCAAACTCTCAAAGAGAATTTCATGTAATTGAAATATAAATATTTATCTCATATTGACCAGTGTTTTAAAGGTTCTTTAAAAAAAATTTGTTGACTATGCAATAAGCCATTGCTGAGAATCTACCTCAGACTGTCCCATTTTATTTTCTTTTCATTGGCTCTCAAAGCTTAAATTTGGAAAGATACTATAATAGTTGCCTCCATTTGGAGAAATCCTGCTACAGAAAAAAGAAAACTTTTATTGGAGACAACGTCTATGGAGGTTTATTTTTCTTTTGTGTTAAAAATATTTAAAAGTTGTCTAAGATATACTCTATGATCTCCAAATAAGCCAACAATAAATTTATTTTTTATTATGTTATGTTAGTCACCATACATCATTAGTTTTTGATGTAGTGCTCCATGATTCATTGTTTGTGTAAAACACCCAGTAATAAATTCAAATTTCTCATCAATAATAAAGTAAATTTTAACAGCAGCTTCCACTTTAACAATAGAAAGTATGTGTTCTGTATTTGCTATTCTTATGTAGCTAAGTGCAATTAGTATGGATAAAACTGAACTAGAAAATCCTAAACTTAAGGATATGATGCTATGCCAATAACTGGAATTCAATTAATATTTGTTGACCAGTTGATTTATAAGTATCAAGTGTCTATATTATGTACAAGCATTGTGATAGGTATTCAAGAGGCTCTCTACGGGACCATGTGAGTCAAATTATGAAATCAGACTTGACAGTTTATAAAGCTTACCTAATACCAAATTTACTGATCATTTACTAGTAAGCCATAGGCTAAGCATTGTTCCTTTGGAGAGATCATGGGCCAAGGGGTGGCAAATTGTGGCCCACTGGCCAAACCCAGCCTGCCACCTGTTTTTGTAATTAGTTTCACTGGAACACAGCCACAGTCATTTGTTTATGTATTTTCCATAGGTGCTCTTGTGCTGTAACAGCAGAGTTGGGTAGTTGCAACAGAGACCATATATGGCCTGCAAAGCCTAAGATGCATATTATCTGGCCCTTCATCATAAAACTTTGCTGACTTCTGCTCTGTATGATCGATACAACTCAAAAATGTCCTCTCCAGCCTCCATCAGAACTTCCGCTGCTTCAGACTTTAAACTATGCAAGATTTAAACAATGGAAGCATAGCTATCAAACCCCATTGATTTCCTAGCTTACATCTCTGCCTCCACTCATGCTTCCATCACTCCATAAATACCAGGTTGATTTACAACAGGCAATCTAGACAGACCAGGCATCTTCTGCTATGGCAGACCGCATTATTTAAAGGCCTTACTGATATCTCCCAACCCACCTGCTCCTTTACAAAGTGACTATTTTACCTCTCTATTAAGAGGTAGAGTCTATTTTCTCTGATCTAATCTGGGCTGCCCTTGGCCAACATAATGCAGCAAAGTGACATTCTGGGACTTCTGAGTCTAGGTTGGTCTGGGTCTATTAGAACACTCTCTCCAGATACTCCCTCTTGGACCTCAGGAGTTGTGCTATGAAAACCTAAGGTGGATGGAAGACCTCATGTAGGAAAGTAACTCCAGCTGAGCTGCCAGTGTCATCATCCAGTGGAATGGGTAACCCATCTTGGATATCCAGCGAGGCATAGCTTCAGATGTCTGTGCAAATGAAGTATGATCAGACTAAAGTCACAGAAGTTTCCGAGCAAAAATCACCTGACTGAACCACATCAACCCACTGAAAGAAGAAAGATAGGAATTAATTACTGTTCTGAGCCACTAAATTTTGGGGTGGTTTCTTATAAAGCAAAGGAAAACTGGAAGAGCTGCTGAAAGCATTTCACAGGTAAGAGCTTTCTATTATCTTTCATTTATAAATACCATTAGTGTTTCTACCAGGAGGTCTTATTCTTGCATGTATGCAGGAGGATTTGACTGAGGCATCTCCTTCATTTTCTAGGAAAAGGGAAAAAAATAGATTGCAGATTTACTGTTAACTGTTTCCTTTCCAAGGTTTTCTTATTAACTGGAGTTTTACTTTAGGAAAGCATGAGTGAGTCATTTTGGTGAGCAAAAACCCTATAGCTAGTGAAGTTCCATAGCCCTTACTTGGATCTTAACAATTTATCTTTACCTATTCTGTGTATTTTGTTACAGGGGTTATACACATTTGCCTTTGTAGCTCAGAAAATTGACCTGTTGTTGAATATAGAAACATCTATGTCTAGACACATTTTCAGTTACTTTGCAACTATCCACTGAATACACAAAGAAATGTGTAAGGAGGATGCATGTAAATTAAGCTCTGACCATGTAATTGTCAGTTCAACATACTGAGGGAAAAACTCCCCAAAGCACATTAAAAACTATGGGACAGGCATGTTTTACCTGATGATGCACCAAATAGTAAGCATATTCCAAGACACTTACATTAACAGAGCAGGACACAATAAGATGCAGTGAGAGTGACAAGACTTAATGCACCTCTGCAGATTGCAACCTCCCACTGCTCTGATTACAATCACAGGTAGATTGAGATGGCCTAAGAAGAACAATACCACTGTGTATCACAAAGGATGTGCTTGGCTCTAACTTGGTAGAGAGTTGAACTTGTGGCAAGGAAAAATGGAATAGAGCTGCAGGCGACTCTGGGGAACAAAAGCCCTAAAGTTAACCAGATCCACCCTCTCCCAAAGCCCTGTGAGGTTCCCCCCAGACTCTAGGTGAGGAATCCAAGAATTCCTTCTACCCATGTTCCCTCTGCTCCTTGAGAGAGGTCAGAACAAATAAAACTTTCTCCATCTTTCCATTCATGGCAATATGTTAACATTGCTAATAGATTGCCATGCCTGTCAAATACTTAGCTCTGTTCATAACATCGATACCCTTGCCCACAGCACCGTTACAAAGCAGTCTCTGGCCCCTCTGAAATCTCTCTCACCCAGCTACTCACACACTGTCCTTTAGCTATCTTGAAGGGTTTTTTCCTACCTCCAGGGCTTTGCCTGAAAGTCACTTCCTCCAAGAAGCATTTCCAGGCACCTCTTCCAGTAACTAGAATGAACCCTTCTCTCCATAGTTATATTGGACCCTGTGCACACTTCAACCCTGAGATATACAAACAAATTCCATCTCTCTGGCCCTCCTACCCCTATCTATCCACCCAGACTCTAAGCCCCTCAAAGGGAGTCTTAAATGTCTCTGTATCCCCAGGACATAGTACAATACTTGGCACAGAATCCCATAATGTTTGAAGATCCATTAAGATCCATTTATTTTGAAAAATAAAGACCATGTATGAGAAAGGATATGCAAGGCATTAAGAATGCTTTAGCACAATATATAACTATTTCTCAACAAAGAATGAGTCCTTCTGATTATGCATCATTAGGGTCATTTTTTGTATACAGGACAAGGACATTGTTATTTGCCTCATAATTGGTCTTATTATTAGCACAAAGATAATAGAAACAATATTGACCTTGTATCACCCAAATTTTGAAGGGCATGTAAATATATTTCAATGAAATTTGGCAAAGATATTATAAACAAGACAAATTATTACTTAATCCTAATTTTTGATAATTTTATCTCCAAACAATTCTATGTATATAAATTCATAAATCCTTCAAAATACAACCTCATAAGAGGATCATGAGATTTTTTTGAATTTTTTTCAGTACTTTACAAATATTTTTATTCTTCCAAGAGACAGATATCATTAATCCTATTGTACATATGAAGCAATAGAGAAATGATGCGCTCACTACCACAGGAGTTAGGATAAATTTGATACAGAATTAGAAAGAGTTATGCTTCCTGGAATAAAATGGTTTTAAACAATACTCAATTTTCTCCACTTTAAGTCTGGAAAACAAGCATAAAACACTATCAGAAGTGAACCTATTATATATTTTATATTGATATTGGTTTAGGGTAAATGTCATTTCTATGGTTTTGTTTGTTATTTATTGCTGTGTGACATGGTAAAGGACACCCCAGTTTACAGGGCTGAATAGAGAAGAAGCAGCAATAGAGACACTTCCTGGCCATGGGGCATGTTGCCTGCTCCATCAAAACATTACAATGGGGTTGTATGCTGCTGGATGCTCTTGACATCTTTTATCACAAGGAAAAATGAAGTTTAGACATTACCACTGATGAGTATATGAGATGTACAAGCTCTGGTTAGATGTTTAATAGATACTATTTTTACCTAATCCTCACAGCAACTCTAATCATTTCTATTATTATCTCCATTTTCTAAGAAAGAACTGAGGCACAGAAAAATTCAGTGACTTCCTCAAGCCAAACAGTAAGTGCTGCAGTCTAGATTTAGAATCTGCACTGTTAACCAGGATGCTTAGTAGCCTCCCTGCATGTTGGAGCTTGTTAGATATCACTGTGAAGTTAGGGTGATCACTCTTCACTGATACTCTGAATCCTCTGCCTCTCTGTTTAGTATATTCAACTCCACTTCAAATCTTGATTCTTGACAGGGGTAGTAGCATGGTGGCTAAATGGCAAGCTCCTGCGGGGTGACCATCCTCAACCTGGATGCCAGATTCTCATCAATGGTATTTCTGCCTCGTCCTTATCCCAAATTCCCCTCAAGTTTATCCTTCATGCTTGCTGCTAAATCTCTCCATGCCTCTACTGATCATCCTCCTTACCACAGCTAGAAACCTTAGCTTGCCTCTTTTTCAATATTTGCTAACAATTCTCAAATACTTCAAGCCCTGGCTTCCAGACAACGTATTATGTCTAAACCTACTTTCAGAACCACATCACTGACATCATTAGGAGAGCAACTCATGATCCTCAATTATAGAATTCAAATCTTGACCTACATATGCAGTCTACATGAACTACTCTCTACTAATTCTACTGCTGTGGTTATCTATTGCTGTATAACAAACCACCTGAAAACTTAATGGCTTTCATCAACAATAATTAATTCTTTGGCCAATGAATCTGTAATCTGGGCCAGACTTGGCAGAGAAAGTTCATCTTTGCTCCATACAGCATCAGCAGGGGTGGTTCAACAGCAGACAGAAAGATCTGTGTTCAAGATTGCTCTCTCCTGTGACTGGCAAGTTGGTGCTGGCTGTTGGCCGCTGGCTGAAAGCTCAGGCAAGGCTTGGGGCAACAGCCTTTGTGCCTCTCCATGTAGACCTGTCCATGTGGTGTGAGCTTGTTGATAGCATGATAGCTGGGCTCCAAGAACAAACACCCCCAGAGAGAGGGCCTGGCAGAAGCATCATTACATCTTTGACCTACTAGTATATGGCAGAAACATCATATGGAATAATTTTTGTTCCATGGTATTAGTTGAGGCAGTCTCAAAAGTCTGCCTAAATTGGTTCCACCCTTTCACGGGATATTGGCAAGGTTCTTGAAGAGTAAACAGGACAGGAAATGTAGTTACAGCACTTTAGCAAATACAATCTGCCACATCTACCTTTCCAGACATGCACATCCCAACTCCTCAGTCCCTTTCCCAACAGAACCACCATTCTTTAGGTCAGTGGTTCTCAACTGGGGGTCATTTCTCCACTCAGGAAACATTTGGTGAAGCCTGAAGACATTTTTCATGGTCACAACCAGTGGCTGAGTGCTATCAGCATCTAGTGGGTAGAGGTTCAGGGATGTGCTGAACATCCTGTGGTATACTTGACAACTCCCCACAACATAAAATTATCCAGCTCAAAATGCCAATAATCTCAAGGTTGAGAAACCTTGCCTCAGACTAAATAAGAGCCATTTGATTAATCCTATATTCACCCCAAAATGTAAGATTCTTTTTGTGAATTATCTCCAAATAGAAATTGGTTGAGAGTAGGTTCTTTGTGGCAATGTGTCCGCACATCTGTTGGATATTCTGAAGATGCTGAGATCGTATTGTTGTTTTCGTGTCAAATCCATTATATTCAATTACTATGTTGAATTACAGGTATTTTGTCTCAGTCAGGAAAAGATATGAACCAATATTTTAGAATCAATGCTGCATAGATAACTATCCAAACACTGGCCATTTACTGTCAGGAGAAAATGAGGCAAAAGCCAAGCAGCGGGTATGAGAAGCACTGCAGTGTTTCCCTAGTTGCTCACTTAACTCTTCCTGGCAGACCCATGTCAAACAGCAAGTCACAACAAATATCTGGCCTCTGATGAGAATTCCCATGAGCTCACCTTCTTTCTTCTGGTTCCAAACTTGTCCCCACATTGACTTCCCTTTTCCCATTTAGCCACATTGGAATTTGTTAACCAAGTTTCAAGCAACATGTGTTGGGACTGATGCGGCAATCCCAGATATGGTTTCTCTGGCATCTCAGTTACACACATCACAGGCACTTATGTGGGACACCAACCCCTCAGGTCCACCCAGGTTCCCAGGTACCCACAGCATGTCTTCCTATCCAGGAAGCAAGACTGACCAAATAGGAAGAAGGTTCTGACCCAGGAGCAGGTGGTCACTTCTTTATCCATACAACTACAAAAACAATGTGCCATAAATGACCAATTTATGGCACAATTCTAAGCTATCTACACTTGATTTGGGATGCATGATGATGTTATCAAAGAGTTTATGTTGTTAATTATGTTTATATTGTTAATTATATTGAATCCAATAATTAAATTCCAGCTTCTATCCTAGAGCAGACACTATAGGTAGTGAGACCTGCAAACATGTATAGAAAATAGAATTGAGGAGAGAAAATATTTTAATAATCTCTACCCCCAGATAATCCACCAAGTTACTAATAATTATGCTACGAAGAGTTGGCATTTCTTATAAATAAATAGGTAAGTGCTCCAAAAATTTTATAGTCCCTCAAGTCAGAAACCCTTGAGAGTATGCAGGAAGCTCAGTCATTTAAAGTAAAAATTATACAGTTTTGTATAATGCTTAAGAGCTGAATTCTAATACCAGTTCTTTCAGTAACTAACAGTTTGACTTAAGTTTCTGATACTTTGAGCCAGTTTCCTGGGATGATATTTTTAAAGCCCTATCATTATAATGCCACTAGATTCTGGGCAAACTGAAAAACAAAAACAAACTTTTTGTTCATTATTTCATTTCCAAGAAAGTAAAAAAAGTTCCCCACTGCCAAATAATAATAACAAAATAATAATAATGATGATGATGACGATGATGATGATGATGAAAGAGCCATCCACATAAGTGGTGAGTAGTCAGCACTCTGGAAAGCTAGAGTTTTGCTTGTGGTAAATGTCAACACCCCCTGACAAGAGAAGGTGTTGGGAAGGCTGGGAACACAAGGCTGGGAACTAGACCTGAGATTTTTGAAGACAAAAGTGTCTACACCACCCTTGGTGAAAGGTTGGGCTCCAAATAATCATTAACAAAGGAAGTCTTGCAGAAACCTAAATTGTTTCCACAAAAGTTCTAGGTGAAAAAAGATTACTAAGGATAGCAACAATAATAATAATCCCCCGAGAATTAAAAACATCCTTTCACTTGCATCTGGAAAAAGGTTAAAAGGTAAAGATCTAAAAATACAACCTAATCATCTAGAGAAACAATACAACAGGGGCGCCTGCGTGGCTCAGTGGGTTAAAGCCTCTGCTTTCAGCTCAGGTCATGATCTCTGGGTGCTGGGATCAAGCCCCGCATCAAGCTCCCCGCTCAGCGGGGGACCTGCTTCCCTCCCCCCTCTGCTTGCCACTCTGCCTACTTGTGATCTCTCTCTCTCTCTCTCTCTCTCTCTCTCTCTCTGTAATAAATAAAATCTTTGGAAAAAAAACAATACGACAAAGTAAATCCAAAAGCATAGATGACATATACACATATATAAATATACACACATTCCTAATGAGTAGGGATAGTTAGAAGAAGTTCCTTTAAAGAAGAGTACAGACTCTGGAGTCAGACCATTTGGATTCAAATTCCAGATGTCCTATTTGCCACCTGTATACCTGTGTGACCTTATTTGAGTTAAAAAAAAACAAAAAACTCTTGTCCTTTAGTTTCATCATCCGTAAATGGAATAATGATACTGTCTACCTCATGGATTATTGCAAGGATTAAATAAATATATCTAAAATACTTAGACCCTACATAGTAAATGCTATATGAGTTCACTATTAATGTCGCCATTACCGCTTCTATTCCAAATTGCATCACAGACCTAGATAGCATCTTAGAGCAGGAAAAGGTGTCATTATTCACATGTAATATGGTTGCCTTCACAGATTATCCAAAGAATATGTAAAAAATTATTAAAATTCAAAGTAATTTAATTTACTTATTATTATAGAATTGTTATAAATTTATTAGAATTTAAAAGAAAGCTTATCATTATGACTAGCTATAAGCATTATACAAAAGGCATTGATAATTCTTAGACAATTCAATCTAGTAATATACATTAAAAATAGTATCCATGACTAAGTTCAGTCTAACTCAGAAATGCAGTTTCACTATGATAAATTATTTCAACTATGTTCATTATAAATATTTATGCTTATAAGGTGTCAGATTTGGGAAACATGCCTTAGATAGTTGCGGGAATTCACTAAATAGAGCCTAGAGTTAATGATAGCACATAATTGTATTTATTGTTAATCACCTTAAAATGAAATTAAATTAACTCAGTTGATTCCTTCTTTTCCTTTCTACCATTAAACTGAAATAGCATCTTGGTCTACCTTCTTTCCACTGCAGCTATACAGAAGGGCATGAATTACATTAAAATGCTTTATGTACTTTCAAAATCATGTTTGCTCTTCAACACTCTTCACAATATAACACTGCCTCATCGGATTAGACTACTTAACTTCCCAAGGTTCTTTTCACACCATAAAGTAGCTTATTCATACAACTATAAAACTACTCATGTATTTCTAGAATCATATCCCAGGAAATATTAAAGATCACATTCTTCAGAATTTAAAAATGAAATAAAAAAGGACCATCCACAGACAAATAGTGAGAGTGTCCCATGAACTGAGGTCTGTGATTAACTTGCATTTGTACTATAAAAAAGAAAGACATTTTAAGGAGACCATAAAAATAAATTAAAACCAAAGAAATGATTAATTATAAAAAAAAACATTTTATAATACTTTATTTAATCAAAGTTACACTAAAAAAGTGTATCTACCAAACTCCTTGGTAAACACATCTGCTATATAATGCAACTTCATTATATTTGGTATTACTAATGTTGATTACATGGTTAATATTATTACAAAAGACTTTCAACATTTGCATCCTTATTTAAAATCTTTACTACAAAACTATTATTCTAGGGATGTCTGGGTGTCTCAGTCAGTTAAACATCTGCCTTCAGCTCAGGTCATGATCTCAGGGTCCTTGGATTGAGTCCCACATTGGGCTCCTTGCTCAGTGGGAAGCCTGCTTCTCCCTCTGCCTGCCACTCCCCTTCCTTGTGCACTCACACTCTCTCTCCTCTCTCTCTCTGACAGGTAAATAAAATCTTAAAAAAAAAAAACTATTAGCCTATATTATTCATATATACACCATCAAGTCCTGAGATTAATGATTAACTTTTCTACTTAGAGTGTCATTTCAAGCTTTATCACTTAGGGACTTACTGTAAGACACAGAACTTTTGAGGCCTTTCAAAATTACTAAGATATTCTAGAACAGTAGTAAATTCCATCTGTATTAACGGTCTAACACATGCACAGCTTTTCTCCTATAAATAACTAAAAGACAAGAAGTAAAATATAAGCCAAAATATAATTTCTAATAAATTAAATGCAAATGCTGGTTACCAGAATGGACATAATATTTGCATCTCAGTGACCATCCTAATCAATAGAAGACTTTATGAATATAGTATTGTTAGCATTAACCCTTGCCTCGTTTCAAATTGCCATACAGTACAAACATTTTGGGCCACATAAAGGTTTGTTAACTTGGTACACATATTAGTAGTTTGTATTTATCTCATTCAGGTCAGCTTTAAAATGTAAATATATTAATAACAATCTCAGGTTGATTTGAAGAACATCTAATAGAAAAAGCTAACCTCAAAATACTTAAAAAGAAAACTGAGAACCAATAAGCAAAATTAATAAAAAAAAAGACAATTAATAGAAATTAATCATTTGGAAAATGATTATTTTACCCATATATTTAAATTATTGAAGGGAAAAAGCATTTGGTGCTAAAGTTGCTTATATTTGTTTCTTTGTAAATCAAACCATAATATAATGCCTGTTCCTATACTGATCTTAAATATTTTTGATCAATAGTTTAAACTCAATAAGAATATACTAAAAATGTATAAGGCAGGAATCTTGAGACAGAAATAGATCATTTCAGATGATTAGAAGATGAAAAGTGGCAACAGCATTTACCATTTTCTTCCTCTTGTATTTTAGGTTGATGATTTATTTGCATTTCTGCAAAAATAAAAGTGAAGTGCAGTTAATAATAGATCTGTCTGATGATGTTATAAGTGGGAGAAAAAGAAGTGTGAGTTAACTCTGTAATGGTAGCATGAGGCGCCTGGGTGGCTCAGATGGTTAAGTGCCTGCCTTTGGCTCAGGTCGTGACCTCAAGGTCCTGGAATCGAACTGCATCAGGCTCCCAGCTCACATTGGGCTCCCTATTCAACAGGGAGCCTGTATCTCCCTCTGCTCCTCCCCCCTCACACTTGTACTCTCTCTCTCTCTATCTCTCTCTCAAATAAACAAATTAAATCTTAAAAAAATCTTCAATGATAGCAAATCCTTAAGCTTATTTTTAATCTACAGTAGGGCATATAATGTTGCCAAGACACATTTTTACATGTGCTTTTATTTTCACTGTGAGGAATAACGATAAATCTGATGTAAAGGGTTAACTATCAAAAAGGACATTCTGGGGGCAACTGGGGAATGTTCCATAACACCCAGTTGTACCAAAATCATCTTGTAATATTCCATTGTGTGTGTATGTGTGTGTGGGTGTGTATGTGGGTGTGTGTGTGTGTGTATACATTCCGCATCTTATTTATCTATTCATCAGTTAATGGACACTTGGGCTATTTCCATAAAGAGAGAGAGAGAGAGGCAAACCAAGACTATAGACTCTTAACTATAAAGAACAAACTGATGGTTACCAGAGAAGTGGTGGCTTGGGGGGGTGGGTTAAATAGATGAGGGCTAAGTAAGTGGTGGGGATTAAAGAGCACACTTATTATGATGAGCAACAAGTGATGTAAGGAAGTGTTGAATCACTATACTGTGCCCCTGAAACTAATATTATACTGCATGTTAATTAAATGGAACTTAAATAAAACCTTTAAAAAATCATCTTATATTTTCTTCTTCTGAAGTTTTCATTAATCCTTACCTTGAAGATAAAGTTCAATTTCTGAGTGAATTATGCCCTGAGACATAAAGGGAAGCCATCTGAGGAAAAGAAAGAAAAAAGAGAAAATAAAAAAGAAGAGAAAATTAATTTTTGTTTTTCTCAGTTTTTACAATAAGCTCAATTCTGCACTAATTTTGAATATTAAAAGGTAACTATAAAAATAGCTTTTTATAAAGTCAAGCAATCCAATCTACTGTGAGCTCGTGATTGTGACAGTAATGAGATCACAACTGTGGCTTGAAGAATAAAACACATAAACTACTAAACCTGCTAACCATCTACCTCTCCAGGTTTATCAGTCCTCAGTCACTAACACTCATAAATACACCTGGGCCTCTAGCAGAGCACTGCCCTACCAAATTGTAATGAAGACAAGGGCTGGCCTAAGACTTTGAGCCCAATACCTGGGCTAGGCTAGGAAGTGTCACCCACCCATTGGCACAGAAAAATAAGTTCCCTCATTTTAATATATCCTCTACAGAGGTCTTTATCTTGCTTTCGCATGACCTCCTTTAATATCTCTTTCTCGGGGTTTCCAAAAAATAGTGGTACTGCCTTAAAACTTGATGAAAATAATACCATTTTGGAAAACGTGCTCATGCTAAGTAATAGCTCATCCCGGCAGTTTCCCTCTAAATCAGCCAAACTTCTGTGTTAGAAGCTCCATGTTGTAGAAAAAAACCAAGGCTGAACTCAGAAAACCAATGTTATCACTTTCAGCTTTGGGATATTACCCTCTTGAAGCTTCATTTCCTTTACTAAATTATCACCTCACAGAGCTGCTGTGAAGTTGAACTGAATAGTCAGGTAGTACATAAATGTTACTATTATATCACAATAACCACAGTTATTGTTATTATCCCACATTCAAATACACTTCCAGTCCTTCCATCCATCCATTCAATAAACATTCAGAAAATGCCTTCCATGTGTCAGGCCCTTTGATAAGTGCCAGAGATACAGGAAGAACAGTAGAGACAGGGAACCTGAGCTGAAGGAGCTTTCAGGATAAAAGGAGGAAATAGTTGTGTAAAGGTATAAATGTACAGAATTGTAGGTGATGTAAGCAATACTTGCAGATATTGTAGGAACAGAAAAGGAGACTGACCAGCTTTGAATGGCAAGAATGAAGAAGTACAAAGGAATAAAGAACAAACAAATGTCAATAAAGAGGTGACACTTGATCCGAAGGTTGGACAGTAGGTAAAGAGATGTCTGACAGGCAAATGAGAGATTGGGAAGGGCATCACAGGGAGAAAAAATAGCATTGGTAAGGGTACAGAGATGAAGTTCCATATAGTTGAAGCACAGGAGGCTTCTGGGAAAGATTTAGGGGCAAGGTGGGTGATCCCGTGTGAAGGACGCTGATGGGAGGTCACTGGATCTGAGAATGTCAAATGACTCAGAGGTAGAGGTATGGGACTTACTCCACCACAATGGCCTTAAATTTACCAGATGATGCTAACAGGTCAGGTATAAAGATGAACTATGTCAGCTCATGCTGTTCTACTCAGCTCTCAGGACAGTTCATCTCTCCATTTTTCAAAAACTTTGAGAGATCCCATTTCCTTCTAACCACTTCCGCCCATGCTTTGCAACTGTGCCATGGAGAGATAGGCCTTGAACAGTAAGGTTTGTACTAGAGGACCTGCCTTTTGTCCTAGGGCAAAGTCTGACTGGGGCAGATATGGACACCTGATCCACATTGGTCAATCAGTCTTAATATCTTTACATAAGAGATAGAGAACTTGCAATCAGATGGCACTGCTCATGGAGATTTCACAATACTTTTATTGTTAAGGCCAGGTGGTATTTTGGAGCACAAAGCTAGCTGCAAGCCAAAGATATGGGAGAGAAAAGCCTGCGTACAAAGAGAAGAAGCTGGTGTACAGAGAGAAGAATAGAGATCTTCACTGAAGATACACCTTCAAAATCCAGAAAGAGTGACTGGCTCTTGATGACTCTCTAGTTTATAACGTCTAGCTTTCTTTCTTTATTTTTTATTTTTTTCAGTGTTCTAAGATTTATTGTTCATGCACCACACCCAGTGCTCCATGCAATACATGCCCTCCTCAATATCCACCACCAGGCTCACCCAACCCCCCACTCCCCTGCCCTAAAAAAGCCTCAGTTTGTTTCTCCGAGTCCACAGTCTCTCATGGTTCGTCTCCCCCTCTGACTTCCCCTAATTCACTCTTCCTTTCCTTCTCCCAACGTCCTCCATGTTTTTCCTTACGCTCCACACATAAGTGAAACCATGTGATAATTGACTCTCTGCTTGACTTATTTCACTCAGCATAATCTCTTCCAGTCCCCTCCATGTTGATACACAAGTTGGGTATTCATCCTTTCTGATGGAGGTGTAATATTCTACTGTATATATGGACCATATCTTCTTTATCCATTCATCTATTGAAGGGCAACTTGGCTCTTTCCACAGTTTGGTGATTGTGACCATTGCTGCTATGAACATTGGGGTACATGTGGTCCTTCTTTTCACTACATCTCTATCTTTGGGGTAAATACCCAGTAGTTCTAGCTTTATTTCTTAAAGCTGGGTTCTATAAGAGTCACCTTCAAAGTTGCCCTTTTAACATTAACTTTAGTGAATTCCTCATCCTTGCAATCAAACCAGAATTTATTGAATGGCCAATTGAAATTTTAAAATTCATACTCTCATCTTGTCTTTTGTTTAGTCCATTTATGGAAGGTCCCTTCTATGGTTTCTCTTTTTTTAGAAGATACTCGGCTAATGCAGGGCTGTGGCCCTGAAAGCCACTGAGACTTCTGAGTACTGGATACCTACTAAAAATATCTCCCTCTATATCGCTCCAGGTTCAGATTTCTTTACGTGAAATCATCAAGACAAGTTGATAAACTCTCAGTTCCAGAGTGACCATAATTTCTATGAAATTTTTTGAAAATAGTTTTATTGTGCCATTAGATATTTATTCATGAACTATTTCTAATAGAATAGATCTTAGTTGCTGTAGATGATAGTTATTTGTGGCATACACATATTTTTTGCTGTATATACGCTTCTACTTCCCTGCCTAGGTCTGTGTCCACACCCTTCCTTTAATTTCTATACCAGAACAAGCTGCAAAAGAAACTGAATCAGCCAAGACCAGTTGTTGAGGATTGTGAACCATGGTTTTGCATGAGAACATAAAAAGTCCCCCAGATCCAGTGAACAGATGAAAAGTATTAGAGCAATATGGCTTGAGAGGAGCGTGCTGATATTAAAGAAATAGAATAAAAAGTAAGAAGGAGGAGCCTGCTTGCCCAAGATCATCATACAAATAATGCAGCCACCAGCAGAAACATGCTTCAAAACTCCAGATCAACGAGGGGTTCCCTTTCACTGGGCTAACTAGGAAATACAAACACAGAAACAAAATAAATTTCCTCTCATCTTTTAAGGTTAAAGGAGACAACTATGGAATGTGTTTGAGTGAACTTGCCCTTGAATATATGGGCTGGGTTTGGTGGGGAAAGGGCCTAAAAAGGTGACATAGATTAGATGTCATCTGAGATAAATTTTAGATAAGGCATCCACTCATTCACATTGAAAACAGCAGAAGAAATACTAAATGCTTGTATGAAGGTTCTACGTCTCCACCCCCATCCCAAAAAATGAGCAACACATCCCTGCACCTCATTCTGTCAGTTTCCCACCATCACTACTTGTCACTTCCATACTGAGGAATGGCTCAAACTGACAAAAAAGAGCCCAGAAATCTGCAGCAGCACAAATACATGCTCAGAATAGCAAGAAATGATTAATAGTGGCCTCTTTTAGGGAAAAAAAATCAGTAAAGTTAAATGATTGCTCACTGTCTCATGATAATTTTTATTATTTTCTCCCTATAAAAATAGTATTTTACATTTCTATATTTTATCAAAATTGCAGCATCCTTTCTTATCTATATTATTCACCACTCTCCCCTATTTCCCAGAAAAGGAAAGTAAAACTATTTGTATATAAGCTGAATTATTTTCAAATTAAAGAAATGCATAAACAATTTTTACCAACACACCTGAGCATATT
>CM053606.1:98157585-98196734 GCA_028646535.1 Procyon lotor | reverse complement strand
CACACCTGAGCATATTATCGAGGGAACTCATATAAAGATGAGGTGACCTCTAAGGTTTCTCCCATTACTGTTTATTAGTCTTTCCTTCCCTCCCTTCCTCTCCTCTTTTCTTGCTGCTACTTCGTCTTTCCTTCCTTTATTCCTTCTTTAAATATTGGCCAAGTCTGTACTTGGAACAAGAAACCATGGTGGACAATAAAAACAAATGTAGCAGACCCTACCCTTAAGAAGTTTATCATCTAGTACATGAGAAACACACATTCATGAACAATGACAGTGGATGACATGGTGTGGTGAGTAGTGCATAGAGGTCTAAGTAAAGCACTAGAGAATTTTAAAGAGAGTTAAGATAATTCACTTCTGGTTGGGCAAGCAGAGAAGCTTTCATGGCATGAATAGCATCTTATCCTGAGCCTTGAAGGCTAAGGATTTCACTAAGCAGAGAAAAGAATAAAAGGTAAGAGAGTATTAATGTTCCTGGAGAATGTCTAGGAAAGGGAGTAAAATGTACTTTATTAGGGAGAATTGGAAGAGAAACCTAAAAGATTGATGGGAACACAGGAGGGATCAACTCATTTTACATCTGGCACCACAAACCTACACCTTACACACAGCTGGCCAGGGTGGAACACTTACTTGTCCACTATGGTTATGCAAAAGAAGAGTGCTGTTTCCACTAGGCTGCCCTGGTTCTTTTCCTGACCCGCTCCACAAATTAAGTCCTGCTCTGTATCTGACTTAGTTTATGATTTACCCACAAATCTGCCAAATTTAGCACACACTTCCTGAGCACCTACAACATTTTACTATCAGTTCGTCCTGTGGACACTGATGGTCTTTGTTGCCACCTTCTAAGGGTATGGACCTTCATATGTGATCTCCTTGGAATAAACACCAGAGCTAGCATGAAACAGTTTAGTAAGGAAAATGCCTTGCGAATGAGAACAATGGAATGGTAGAGAGGTGACCATTAGCTTTGCTTCTGTTTAAGAATCTCTTGCATCAAATGCAGCCCTGCCAATGCCTAAAGCCACAGAAAGGAAATGTAGAAAATGCACCCCTCCCTGCCAGGCAGTGAAAGCAAAAAAGTCCTTGTTGTGGCTGATCAGCCAGTAACTTCAGTTTTTCAAACTGATATCCTGAGACAAATAAACCATTTATTGGCATAAAAACCAGTGGAATATTGGACTTTCTTTTTAACACCTGTGCTCATTCTAAGAATCACTCTTTGGTATTGTATTAATACTTCAAATTAATATTAAATGATAATTTTGTTTATACATTTCTTAGTGAGATTAAGACATATTTAAACCTTTTAGATTCCATGTTCTGATCTCAAATCCTTCATTTAATGTGATTTCCTTTAGGACTTATGGTGTCTTCATTAATATATACACTTCAGTCCAGCTGAATATACATGTAATTTTAAGTTATTGTATTCTGGGATACATGGTAGGGGGTGAAAGTAGAATATGAGACATCAGCTTGACCTTGAGGAATGTCTTGTGAGAGCGAGGAAAAGTCAGAGAGACATAAACACATAAATACAATTACAGGTAATAAGTGCTGAGTTGACATTATGTGCTTTAGTAAAGCTACAGAAGAGACTGTTGGCCCAATCTGAAGGTGTAGGATCACCTCCCTAGCAGAGGGGACACAGCCTCTTGTTAACTCACCAGTCAGCAGAGTGAAAGCCCACCAGACTCCCAGCATTGGGCGAACTCCCAAAGGGATAGCACCAGTGGAAAGGAGCACTGAGGACTGACCAGGAGCAGAGAAGAGCCAAATATACTCCAGGCTGTGCAAGGCTGGCGTCAGCTGCCAAGGGTGCTATCTCAAGGGTTTGAGGAAGGCCTCTTACCTGTTCTGCTCAAACGCCTACCTCACATGCCTATGGGGCTCACATTTATTTTAATGGAGCAACAGACCTTCTTTTCAACAATTAGTAAGATGTTGAAGGTTATGAAATGATGAGTGTGGACTTTAAGTGGAGGTGGCATTCCACGTTTAAGAAGTACCCAGGATTTGCTGATAGTCTATTCTATCCAAAGTGGAAACTTTTAAAAGTATTTGTTCTTCCACTTTTATACAAAAGAAATGATATCAACCTTTCTCAAAAAAAAAAAGTAAAGAATATTGAATAGAAACGAGGCTAGAACAGTTTAAAAGTATTAGTTGCAATATTAGCTCTAAGGAACACTGTGCAGCTTCTTGTTCTTTTTCCTTAGGATAATGTGCCTCAGGGTCACTCCACCTATCTGACCACGATTTGGTTTTGAGAGGACAAAGCAGGTCATGCTGTTCTGCCTTGACAAGTCAAGTTAGATAGTTTTTTAAAACATGATTTATTTGTGTTTAACTTTTCAATTTCTCATCCATAAATCATCTTCTACTTAGAAGTACTTTTAGGTGGAGCTTTATTTCAAATAATCTGCTCCCACAGGCTAATGCCAATTTCAATTCCCAAACCAGTCAGGAGTAATGGAAAGCAACACTGAGAGTTTCTTGGCCCTCCTTGTCCTCAGGTTGAAGAACTTTGCTATTAACCATCTGTGAATCTAGACTTTCCTGGGTCAAGTGGGTTAACAAATATATTCATAAATGACATTGTGTCTTTTAAAAGTAAATACTCAGTGATTTCCTTATTAAAAGTCTACACACATATATACACGCACATGTACACAACATGCACAAGTTTGGTAACATACAGAAAAGTCTAGAAATCTCTAATTTAATGACAATAAACCTTGCAGGACATTGTGAGATCCCCTAAAATAGTGTACTGGATTAAACAGTGTCCCCCAAATATTCATGTTCACACAGAACCTCAGAATATGAACTTCTTTGAAAAGAGGCTCTTTGCAGATATAAAGTGGGGTGAGCCTAGTCTAAGGACTAGATTCGGTATAAAAAGAAAAGTGACAAAGAGACACATACATAAAGGAAAAGTACCACCATGGGACAGCAGAGGCAGACACTGGAGTGATGCAGCTGCACACTGAAACACACCAAAGACTGCAGGCAACCATCCAACCACCAGACGCGCTAGACGAGACAGGGAAACATCATTCCCCAGAGACTTGAGAGGGAGCATGATCTTGCTGATACCTGAGTTTCAGACTTCTGGCCTCCAGAACTAGGAGAGAATAAATTTCTCTTGTTTTAAGCCACCAAGCTCATGGTGATTCGTTACGGCAGTCGTAGGAAACTAATACAAATAGTAAATAAGAATATTTACTTCAAAAAAAAAAAAAAAAGAAGAATATTTACTTCAATTCATAGAGGAACGCTTGCCTGCTTTAAAGACAATTTTGCTTGCTCCAAACCTCAAATAGCCAAACTTTATGTGTAAGTGGCAGAAATTCAGTGGTGTGTACTCTATCTATATTAAATGTACAAAAAGCAGAAAAATAAAATCTTCAGGTATAGAAATAAAACAAAACCATAAGGATGTGGGTGTTGAATTGAAGAGGAGAAAAGGAAAAAAGTAAAGGAGATGCGAATCTTCACAGGAAGCATCTGTGATGCACAAAAGCATCCTCTTCCTGTAGCTGTGCTTTATAGTTCATTTTTTCCCGCTTAACTTATAAAAGGAATGAACACTTGGTGGTCTTTCTCTCTGTCCTAATTCAGCTGTGCTATAAATTCTTGCCCCATAAGGAAGCATCAAGGAGCATACTGAGATTTTCTTTCCTTTTCCCCTGTGATGTATATACTTGAGCATTTCTGCTGCCTACACCTCAGAACTCATTAGCTGTCGTGAATGCACCCAGCACCCCACCTTGGCCAGCTCCCTGTCAGATCTGAGAAGAGGATAGGCAGTACAGAAGGAGGTCTGTACAGCTCCTGCGTACAGCGTACAGCGTGGGTCCCCTTTGCTATCAGAGTGGCCATCCAGACTCACACCTGCCTTACTTATAATAAGTTGTTCTTGACCTTTCACATGCAGAGAGGTGGCGCTGATAGCATAGAAGCAACCACCAACAAAAGCTTCTGAGTGATCTTCTGTTGCAGAGAGGAATCTGCTGTGCCTGAGTTCTATTCCTGGGGCCACTACTCTTCTGTTTCTTTAAGAATTAAGAAGGCAGGGTGCCTGGGTGGCTCAGTGGGTTAAAGCCTCTGCCTTCATCTCAGGTCATGATCTCAGGGCCCTGGGGTTGAGCCCCACATTGGGCTCCCTGCTCAGCAGGGAGCCTGCTTCCCCCTGCCTCTCTACTTATTTGTGATCTCTCTGTCAAATAAATAAATAAAATCTTAAAAAAAAAAAAAAAAAAAGAACTAAGAAGGCAGGATCTGCTTCATCTCTTTATACCCAAGGAAAGGAAGGAATGATTTTTGTAACTTACTTTCCTCATTAGGGTATTGTGTGAATGAGCATTGGCTCCCATCTCTTCAGGACCTATTACTATGTGCAGATCATCAAATATTAACATTTGCTATGTCAGGACAGTGCATGTCTGTTATATTACTTTTTGTCACTTAAATGAATTTTGTAATTAAAATTTTTCAGTCTCAATCCATTGAAACTAACTTAAGCCAATACTTATGTTTCTTCTTTCTAGACAAGGCCACACTGACTTAATACAGACATGAGCAAAGGTAGCACAGGGGGTTATGGTGGATGCAGCGGGGTAATGATGGCAGGGGGTTGGACAGCACCAATTTCATGATAGCTACATGTAAGCATGAACAAGGTGATGAATAAAGCTAAAGAATCCCAAGAAGATTTCACATTTTAAAAAAATCAACTGTAGCTTTGCGCAGTGGCAGTATCGTAGCCAATGAGGTTTATCCGAGACGCGATTATTGCTAATTGAAAAAAATCAACTTTACTAATGTGACAAAATATATCAGAACCTAAGAACTTAAGAAGAAAACCCTTGATTAATCACTTCCTGGCTCTTCCCTTCATCCTCAAAATGTGCTATGGGTGGGAGAGACTGGGAGAGGATGCCCAGTCCTCTATAGCAGGACTCGTCACTTAAATAATGGAAGTTCTGTTATACTCAGTTCAGAGAAAGCACTGGGAGAAGGAAAAGTATTTCCAGTTGGGCCAATTAACTCATGCTAGCAGCAGAATTTGAATGGGAACCTAAAGGACGAACAGTGGAATAAGGAAAGGCATTCTTGAGTGAAGATTAACCATACTCCAAGGGGACAGAAGCAAATGGAACAGAACTTGTTCTGGCAGTAATAGATGGTCTAATTTCACTAAGATCTTGTGAAAGGACAATTAAAAAACAAATTGGAAGAGGGTAATGGAGTCAAGACCTTCAATGGAAAGATCATAGATTGTTTTTTGGTTTATGGTGTGCAATAGAGATTAATGAAAATTTTTGAACAGGGACATGATGCAATTAAAATACTACCTTGGGAATAAGGGGACAATATTTTCTCCATATTTTTTTTCTTGAAAAATTTTAGGATAACACTATACAACAAAATACCAAAGAATTTATTCTTCAAAAAGGGTAAGAGAGAAATGAAAGAAAAAATAAGCTAAAATCAGAATAATTTTAAATATCAAGAGTCAGATTAGCTAGACACTGGCCCTCTTAGCACCGAGTCAAATTAGCTAGAAAGTGGTGAGCAGGGAGGACTGAAGAAGGAGGAATCAAGATGGTCCAGAGACCACTGAAGTAATCCAGTCGAGAACACAACTGGAATAGAGGAAGTGAGAATAGAAAAGAAGGGATGAGTTAACTTATAATTAAGTTAATAAAAAAAGTTAATAAGCTAACTTATTCAGAGTTCCTTCTGAAAAGGAACTGACTCAATTTAAGGGCTAAAAATGTAGAAAAGAGGGAAAAGCTTACTGTTGTTCCCACTGCTCCTTCTAGTTACTGTCACCCCCAGTCATCTCTGGCTGGCAGTTTTTAGTGCCATGCATTTAGGATTTTTAGTTGAATTGACTCATTATTTTTAAAGACCTACTTTTTGTTTAGTAATTAAAGTTGAAATTGTTTTCACATCTCCAAAGCTGTATGCCTGCATTTTCCAGTGCCATTTTTGTCTATTTTTTTTTTGCCTCATTTCCCGTTGATTATCTATTTGAAAGAAGGCTGAAGGGCCCCAACATTGAGGATTCAAAATTTCAAAATAGAGCCCCAAGTTTCTTACTCCATGTCCACAATAGATTGGGTTTTTGTGTAGAACCCCATTCTAATTCAATCCCATTCATGGGTCTGGACCCAATCCTTTTTCCCTGGGGTGAGAACCAAGCAACAGTAAGGGTCAATGACTAGCTGGCTGAAGCTGGGACCTTCTTGAGAGGGGTCTCAGCAAGTTTCTATAGAGCAAGGCTTAAACCTGGAGGCAATAGGGCCAAGTCAGAAATGGTTGCCAAAGGATGGGGAGTGGGAGGATAAGACTGATAGTGTTTAAGAGTACAAACTTGCAAGGAGTACTAAATAGACCATAGAGATCTAATTCACAGTGTAATGAATATAGACAATATTGTACTATAATCATATAGTGCATAAATATTGCTACAATTGCTACTAATTAAACTATAATATAATTATATTATAAGATATGAAAGTATCAAAATAACACATTGTACACCTTAAATTTACACAATGTTGTACATCATGGAGCTCAAGGGAAAGCCCAAGTTATCTAGATTTTAACCTTTGTCTTTCTTCAGTTCTATCTGAGTGTTCTTGCTAAAATTCTTCTTGCTTAATTCCCTTATGAAATTGTTATAACTATAACTATTAAAATTATAACTAAAATTTTAAGTAATGCAAACAAACCAATATTTAAACAAATATTCCCATGGTTGATGTAAAATTGTCCATTATTAAACATCTGATCCTATTGTGATATATAGCACATTGAAATAATAAGAAATTATAAATTTCCTTTACAATGCTTAGCAACAGATTATCTATTTAAGCAATCAATGAGTGGAGCTTATGTGGAATACTTAGTTAATGACACAGAAACACACATGTACCTAAAACACACATACACTCACACACACACAGTGTTATCCACATGGCAACACACTCTTTGAACTACTGCAGGGACCAGCACTACCTTTCACAGGTGAAGACGGACTCAGATGCAGTACCAGTTTCTCTGACCACGACCTTCTCACAATACCAGTACTGGGATTCCTCACTGGCCTCGCAGCGCAACAGCACCTTCTGCAGTTTTCCAAGTGACACTGTTTCCACTTGAAATGTATCAGTCTGATGCAGGAGACCAGGACAAATGCCACAGAAATAACAGTAGTCCAGCACATGACAAATGCAGGCAATAATAATAACCCCAAGACTGCCAGAAGCAGCCCAATACTTTAAAAGAGATAATGTTACTACAGTTAGCATCAAAAGAAGTAAGAAAGAAAGAAAAATAAGCAAATTACTTTTATCTATTCAAACTATATTTCTGTGCTTTTTTCTCTTGCAGTTTTATTTCCTCCGTTTATAACAGTATCCAGTGGAAGAAATAAACCCTAAAACAAAGACTTCTGGTTTGTGGCTTTCCTCTTACTCAGATTCCTGCTCCTGTGACAAAGTTTAGTAGGTAGACAGGTTGAAAACCATTAGCCCTAATATGCAAAATATTTTGTTTCCATGGATATTGATATATTTTGAGGCACATAGAAACAAATTTTCCTTCCTCTTCCTTTCCCTCTTTCCTTCCGCCCTCCCTCCTTCTTTTCCTTTATGCTTCAACAAACCCTCCCCTCTACTTTACTCTGTAAATAATATATAGAGCATATTCTTGTTTATTGTGAAAGAGCATCTTGGAATCTTCATTTTCACGTCAAAACACCAACATTTCTAGAGAGAAGTGGGACCTGAAGTAAATGTTATACTGGCTGGAATAAAAAGAACTACTTCACACATTACTTTCTCATAGATAGTTGTTGAGAATAACCACCTAAAGTTACCTAATGAAAGGGTCAAGAATTTAATTAAGTCTGCAATGCTCCCAGAAATGACAGATGAGTATTAGCCACTGTTACCCTATTTTGTGGTAAAAATGCAAACCCAGTGTTGCTTATATTTCCAATATGGGATACATTGTCTTAACAGCTGCCTATATCGTTACCAGGTTAAATTTCAATTCTGTATTTGAAGATGTACTACCTGGATGTTAACTCTTGTTTCCATGTTGTTCATGTTAATTTTTAAGCCAAACTCAAAACATCATTAGTTCAATGAAATTTTTGCAAACAAAACGATGATTATACGTGTTCGTGGTTGTGCCTGAGTTCCCAGTGTGCCTCTACAAGGCACAATTTCACAATATATATCACCTGTTGTAGCAGATGTGCCTGATGTCCCACCCCCTGTCTTCTAGGTCCCTTTCTGAGTTCACCTGCTGCTTTGGTAGATAATTTAGGCATGATGACAGCTTTCTTTCTCAACCCTCTAGGTCTCACTGCCTCTTGTGGGAGAGTTTTGAGGGATGTTCTGCAGGGTTTTTCAAGGTTCCTAGCAAGGAGGAGTTTCAGCTCCTTAATGTTCATATATGGCTTTTCTCCCTTTCCTGCCTCATTTTCCCAACTCCTTCTCTCCAAAGATAGTTACTGGGATCACCCCCCAAATAAATTACTTGTATCCCGTCTTTGTCTTATGGTCTGTTTTGAAGCAAATCCAAACTATGATACCTCAAGGTCCAGAAAGATTGTCTAAATCAGCTTCCAGGTTACTTCTTGCTTCTTCAAGTAATTTTAGTTTTTAACATAGAATTAAATTAGATCTATTATCTATGTCACTGCATTTTGATTACACAACTGGACACTTTGTAGGGAAAAATGACAATAACCAGCCCAATCAGTGGCTAAGGATGTGAGCTGTGGCTGGTGTGAAATCATTCTGGTAATAAACTAAAAGGTGGTTGTCACAGTTTCTCAACTGCAAAACTCTTGGAAATCATTTGGCATTCCCATTATATTCCATACATTAAGGGAAAAATGTGAAATGATCCAGGGAAGATATAAAATACTTTTATATCTCTGATTCTGAACCTCAGAACATACCAGGAAGCCCACATTTTTACTCTTATCTATACATTGATTGCAGTTATACCTCCTGCCCAATTTTAATTTCATCTATAATGCACCCTCTCCATTCTCTGGTAAATGTTATATGTAATAATAAACTGAAGATTAAGCATGACGATAACTTGTAATCTTAACAAGCAACCTCACATGATGCTACACACCAATAAACCAACTAGCTGACAACCAGGAAAGATGGAGCCTTCACCATCATATATATCACAAAATGGCAGGGTAAAAAAATCTGGGACTGATAGAAAGTTAGGAGGATTCCTTAGGGGATAACATCACTGGTCACTTGGTATAATAATAGTAATCTAAAACTTTGTTTCTACTCAAAATTAATTCACTTGTGATGACAAAAATTAGGCACAATTTTGCTTATTCCCTTATCCAAAGTGGATCCAGCTTTCTTCATTCTGATGAAAGCATCTATGTAATCTGCAGTAACAAGACAAGCTTAGGTGATCTTTAAGATCTCTGTTTCAAAATAATTCATGAACTACAAAAAAAAAAATGTTTGAGAAATAGCACTATCAAACTAGTTTGAGAGCTTTCTTTCTTAAAAATATATCCTATGGTTACATGATCTCTATTTTTAGTTACAGACTCCAAATAGTACTTCTTTCTATACATAACAAAATAACATAAAAAATTAACTATGTTGATCATATATCTCACTGCCACTCCTCAACATCTAATATATAGGAAGACTCATGCTTATTTATATATACACAGACAAAAGGGAATAGTGAATGACTTAAGGTGTGAAAATAATTTAGTTGATTCCATTCAAGGTGTTTTAAAGAAAATCTATTGTGCTCCTATGTGAAATATACTATAATGGCCCTTCTATGACGTGACCTTTTAGAATACTACTTTGTACTTTTCAGTACTAACAGAGCATGTTCCTATATTTTTTCCCTGATATCATCTCATTTTTTCTTACCATCACAAGTTTTTAATGTAATTTTCTTTGTTCTTTTATTCACTGTTAGTATAGTGTTTACCATTTTTCTTTCAAGAACTTCTAAAACAAAGGATATTAGGAAGTCTGATCAGGAAAACTTATGTTAAAGATGTCCTAAAATGAAAACTTGAAGGATGTCAAGCACTGTTCAGTTTTCAATTAGAAATGTCCACCTTCAAGGAGATGGCTAAACACACAAAAAATTTATCTGTGTGGACTCACCTGTCCTCTTCGAAATTTTACTGGCATGTTAGATTTGTCCAGCAGTCTAAGACCAGAGTCTCCCCTCTCTCCACAGAGACACAGGGAAACTTCAGACTCTGTTTCTGCTCGCTTCAGTTGCCCAGTATGGACATCAACATAGTATCTCACTAGTGGCAAAGCAAAGGGGAGAGAAAAAAAAAGGAAATTCATTACCTGGGAATACGTACAAACAGAACCCAGATCCATGGGTTAAGCTATAGTAAAAAGCAGTTTATGAGAATTCCTCTAATCTGGACTTTCCGTAGCTATTGAGAGATTTTTAATTTTTTCAATTATTAACTTTAATTATGAATGGGCATTGTTATACCATTAACTAGTGCCTAAAAGACCTGTAGCTTTTTCAAAAAGAGAAATAAAAGAATTTTTTAAAGGCTGTTCTTAGGGTGCCTGAGTGGCTGTTGGTTAAGTGTCTGACTCTTGATTTCAGCTCAGAATGTGATCACAAGGTAGTGAGAGGGAGGCCCACATCGGGCTCCATACTCAGTGTAGAGTCTGCTTAAGACTCTCTCTCTCTCTGCCCCTTCTCCCCTGCTCTTTCTGTCTGTCTATCAAATAAATAAATAAATCTTAAAAAAAAAAAAAAAGCCTGTTCTATGTATGACATAGGAGGACATTTCATGCTTAGTATTTTAGTGGAGGGTGGCAATGTTATTGTACATGATACTTAAAGTTTAAAGTGATGTAAGTGTGAATGAGAAAATACATCAAAAATGAGGTGATGGCTTAAGATAGTCACTGATCCAGACAGAGCCAGATGAGGCCCAGACCTGACATTACATCTTTCTCATATCCTCAGCCCCTGCAACTGTAGTTGAACCATAGGAACCTCTGAGATTACATTTAATCCCAGCTCCACCAGTGATCCATGCTAACAGAAAAAGTCACTTCTCAAGGGTAAACAACTTTCTTAAAAGCAGAAAAAATAGGGGCACCTGAGTGTCTCAGTCAGTTAAGCATCTGCCTCTGGCTCAAGTCATGATCCCAGGGTCCTGAAATAAGAGACTGAGCTCCAAGTCTTGCTCTCTGCAGAGTTAGAAATCTGCTTCTCCCTCTACCCTGCCCCATTACCCCTGTGTGCACGTGCTCTCTCTCTCTCTCTCTCTAATACATAAATAAAATCTTTTAAAAATGAATAAATATCAAAAAAGTAGAAAAAATATTCTGTAACTAAGTCATTCAGAAGTAAATTTAAGCAACTATAAAACAATTTGTGCACATAATATATGGTACTAAAAATTAATAACACATGGAAAAATGGCTTGTTCTTCTTGTACTACAGGAAGCTCACAGACAACATTCCACTCAGCTTGCATTTGAAAGAACTATGCATTTACCTCAAAATCTAGGATCTTCTGGGGAAGGAGCAAGATGGTGGAGGAGTAGGAGGCTGAGATATCATTGGATCCCAGAAGTTCATCTAGATAGTTATCAAACCATTCTAAAAGCCTGCAAACTGAACAGGAGAGCCAAGAGAGGAATAACAGCAATTCTAGGAGCAGAAAATCGACCACATTCCAAAAGGTAGGACGTGTGGAAAAAGTGAATCCAAAGCGATGGGAACAGAGACTGCAGGGGGGAGGGGCCAACTCCTGGCAGCCACAGAGCAGCAGAGAACAAAATCAGAACTTTTAGAGTCTACTCCACTGGGGGACTACCCTCCAGAGGTTGAGCAGGGGGTTTAGCCCTTGCAGGAACAGTGTGGTTTCAGGACCTGTGGGGTCACAGAAGGACCAGGGGTGTATGAGTGCAGCAGAGCTCCCAGGTATCAGGGCAAAGAAGCCAGTGGCTGAGAAGGAGCCTCACAGTGCACTATCAGCTTGGGCTTACCTTAGACTTTGATCCAAGGAACATTCAAGCCACTGCTCTATGAGCAGGGGCCCCACAAGAGGCAGCTTCAGAGAGAGCCCCTCCTTCCTCCTCCTGGAGGAGTGGTGCAGGAGTGCACACCAGTAATCTTCTGGGTTTGGAGACTCCAAAATGGGCAGCGCACCAGAGATAGAAAAGCTCCATCACGGGCTGGATAAGCTCAGAGTGCAGATTGGAGACCAGGGAGATGGGAGTGATTGACTACTTTCCTCTGAGGGAGCACTGCGGAGCGGAAGCCCAAGCGCTCAGCTCCTCTGGGCTGGAGACTGTGAAGCTGCCATATTCATTCTCAGCCTCCAGGGCAGTACGGAAAGCACTCAAGGAACAAAGATTCCCAAGAGTGAACCCGAGCAAATTGCTTGGCTCATCCCCTGACAAGGGTGGTACAATTCCGCCTTGGGCAAAGACATTTGAGAATTACAGCAATGGGCCCCTCCCCCAAAAGATCAGTGAGAATATCCAGCCAAGACCAAGTGAGTGAAAGATCATCCAAGACCAAATCAGTGAAAACTGTGGAACTCCAGAGTATTTTTCTCTCTCACTCATCTATTCTTATCTCAATAAAATGATAAGGCAGAAAACAAACCAAAAAAAAAAAAAAGAACAAGAGGCAGTACTGACCACTAGAGACCTAGTCAATATGAACATTAGTAATATGTCAGAAATAAGTTCAAAATGACAGTTATCAAGGTGCTACCTGGGCTCGAAAAAAGCATAGAAGATATTAGAGAATCCTTTCTGGAGAAACAAAAGAACTAAAATCCAACCAAGTTGAAAAAAAAAAAAAAACTGTTAATGAGGTACAATAAAAAAAAAATGGAGACTCTTACTGCTAGAATCAATGAGGCAGAAGAGAGAATTAGTGATACACAAGACCAAATGATGGAGAATAAAGAAGGTGAGAAAAAGAGAGACAAACAACTACTGGAACACAAGGGGAGAATTTGAGAGATAAATGATACCATAAGATGAAACAATATAAGAATAATTGGGACCCCAGAAGAAGAAGTAAGAGAGAGGAGAGTGGAAAGTATATTGGAGCAAATTATTACAGAGAATTTCCCTAATCTGGTGAAGGGAATAAGCATCAAAATCCAGGAGGCACAGAGAAAGCCCCTCAAAATCAATAAAAATAGGTCTACACCCCATCATCTAATAGTAAAACTTACAAGTCTCAGTGACAAAGAGAAAATCCTGAAAGCAGCTCAGGACAAGAAACCTGTAACTCACAAAGGCAGAAATACTAGATTGTCTAATCTAATCCACAATTAGATTGTGGATAGCAGACCTATCCACCGAGACCTGGCAGGCCAGAAAGGACTGGCATGATATATTCAGAGCACTAAGTGAGAAAAATATGCAACCAAAAATACTATATCCAGCTAGGCTGTCACTGAAAATAGAGGGAGAGATAAAAGCTTCCAGGACAAACAAACAAAAAAACTAAAAGAATTTGCAAACACCAAACCAGCCCTACAGGAAATATTGAAAGGGGTCCTTTAAGCAAAGAGAGAGCCTAAAAGGAATATAGACCAGAAAGGAACAGAGACAATATAAAGTTAATAGTCACCTAACAGGCAATAAAATGGCACTAAATGCATATCTGTCAGCAGTTACCCTGAATGTAAATGAGCTAAATGCTCCAATCAAAAGACATAGAGTAGGAGAATGGATAAAAAAAACAAGACCCATTGATATGCTGACTACAAGAAACTCATCTTAGACCCAAAGACACCTCCATATTTAAAGTGAGGGGGTGGATCACAATTTACCATGCTAATGGACATCAAAAGAAAGCTGCGGTGAGAATCCTTACATCAGATAAATTAGATTTTAAGCCAAAGACTATAATAAGAGATAAGGAAGGACACTCTGTCATACTTCAAGGGACTGTCCAACAAGAAGATCTAACAATTGTAAATATCTATGCCCCTAACATGGGAGCAGCCAATTATATAAACCAATTAATAACCAAGTCAAAGAAACACATCAACAATAATACAATGATAATAGGGGACTTTAATACCCCCCTCACCGAAATGGGCAGATCATCTAAGCAAAAGATCAACAAGGAAATAAAGGCTCTAACCTTTATTGGACCATATGGATATCACAGATATATTCAGAATATTCCATCCCAAAGCAACGGAATACACATTCTTCTTGAGTGCACATGGAACAGTCTCCAGAATAGATCATATCCTGGGACACAAATCAGGTCTCAATCAGTACCAAAAGATCAGGATCATTCCCTGCATATTTTCAGACCACAATGCCATGAAACTAGAACTCATTCACAAGAGGAAAGTTGGGAAGAACTCAAATACATGGAGGCTAAAGAGGACCCTACTAAAGAATGAATAGATTAACCATTAACCAGGAAATTCAAGAAGAACTTAAAAAATTCATGGAAACAAATGAAAATGAAAACACAACTGTTCAAAATCTTTGGGACACAGAAAAGGTGGTCCTGAGAGGAAAGTATATAGCAATACAAGCCTTTCTCAAGAAACAAGAAAGATCTCAAATACATAACCTAACCCTACACCTAAAGAAGCTGGAGAAAGAACAGCAAGGAAGCCTAAACCAAGCAGAAGAAGAGAAACAATAAAGATCAGAGCAGAAATCAATGAAATAGAAACCAAAAAAACAGTAGAACAAATCAACAAAACTAGAAGCTGGTTCTTTGAAAGAATTGATAAACCCTTAGCCAGACTTATCAAAGAGAAAAGAGAAAGGACTCAAATTAATAAAATCATGAATGAAAGAGGAGAAATCACAACCAACAACAAAGAACATATTATGAGCAACTATACTTGCGAACTATAAATTGGCAAAGAAGAAGTCAACTCTCACTCTTTGCAGATGATATAATTGCCAGCAAATCAGACAATCTGGAAGAAATGGATGCATTCCTAGAGACACACAAACTACCATAACTTAACCAGGAAGAAAGAGAAAGCCTGAACAGACCCATAACCAGTAAGGATATTGAAGCAGTCATCAAAAATCTCCCAATAAACAAGAGCCCAGGGCCAGATGGCTTCCCAGGGCAATTCTACCAAACATTTAAAGATGAATTACTACCTATTCTCATGAAATTGTTCCCAAAAATAGAAATGTAAGTGAAACTTCCAAACTCATTTTATGAGGCCAGCATTACCTTGATCCCCAAACCAGATAAAGACCCCATCGAAAAGAAGAATTACAGACCAATATCCTTGATGAACATGGATGTAAAAATTCTCACCAAAATACTAGCCAATAGGATCCAACAGTACATTAAAAGGATGATTCACCACGACCAAGTGGGATTTATTCCTGGGATGCAAGGTTGGTTCAACATCTGCAAATCAATGTGATAGAATACATTAATAAAAGAAAGAACAAGAACCATATGATACTCTCAATTGATGCTGAAAAAGGATTTGACAAATACAACATCCTTTCTTAATCAAAACTCTTCACAGGGTAGGCATAGAGGGTACATTCCTCAACATCATCAAAGCCATCTATGAAAAACCCACAGGGAATATAATTCTCAATGGAAGATCAAGAACATCAATGGACGAAGGAAGATCAATGGAGATCAGGAACACAGCAGGGATGCCCACTATCTCCACTGCTATTCAATATAGTACTAGAAGTCCTAGCCTCAGCAATCAGACAACAAAAAGAAATCAAAGGCATCCAAATTGACAAAGAAGAAGCCAAACTCTCATTCTTTGCAGATGATATGATATTTTATGTGGAAAATCCAAAAGACTCCACCCCGAGACTGCTAGAACTCATCCAGGAATTCAGTCAAGTGTCAGGATATAAAATTAATGCACAGAAATCAGTTGCATTTCTATACACCAACAAGACAGAAAAAAGAGGAATTAAGGAGTCAATTTCATTTACAATTGCATACAAAACCATGAGATACCTAGGAATAAACCTAACCAAAGAGGCAAAGAATCTGTACTCAGAAAACTACAAAGTGCTCATGAAAGAAATTGAGGAAGACACAAAGAAATGGAAAACCATATTCCATGCTCATGGATTGAAAGAACAAATATTGTGAAAATGTTTATGCTACCTAAGGCAATCTACACATTTAATGCAATCCCTATCAAAATACCATTAATTTATTTCAAAGAAATGGAACAGATAGTCCTAAAATTTATAAGGAACCAGAAAAGACCACAAATAGCCAGAGGAATGTTGAAAAAGAAAACCAAAGTTTGCAGCATCACAATTCCCGACCTCAAGCCTTACTACAAAGCTGTAATCATCAAGACAGTGTGGTACTGGCACAAAAACAGACACATAGATCAATGGAACAGAATAGAGAATCCCATAATGGACCCCCAACTCTATGGTCAACTAATCTTCAACAAAGCAGGAAAGAATATCCAATGGAAAAAAGTCTTTTCAACAACTGGTGTTGGGAAAACTGGACAGCCACATGCAGAAGAATGAAACTGGATCATTTCCTTACACCGCACACAAAAATGGACTCAAAATGGATCAAAGTGAGATAAAATGATCAATGTGAAACAGGACTCCATCAAAATTCTTGAGGAGAACACAGGCAGCAACCTCTTTGACCTCAGCCACAGCAACTTCCTCCTAGAAACATCCCCAAAGGCAAGGGAAACAAGGGCAAAATGAACTATTGGGACTTCATCAAGATCAAAAGCTTTTGCACAGCAAAGGAAACAGTCAACAAAACCAAAAGACAACTGACAGAATGGGAGAAGATATTCACAAACGACATATCACATAAAGGGCTAGTATTCAAAATCTATAAAGAACTTCTCAAACTCAACACCCAAAGAACAAATAATCCAATCAAGAAATGGGCAGAAGATAGGAACAGACATTTCTGCAAAGAGGACATCCAAATGGCCAACAGACACATGAAAAAGTGCTCCACATCACTCAGCATCAGAGAAATACAAATCAAAACCACAGTGAGATACCACCTCACACCAGTCAGAATGGCTAAAATTAGCAAGTCAAGAAACAACAGATGTTGGCAAGGATGCAGAGAAAGGGGAACCCTCCTACACTGTTGGTGGAATGCAAGCTAGTACAGCCACTCTGGAAAACAGTATGGAAGTTCCTCAAAAAGTTGAAAATAGAGCTACCCTACGACCAGCAGTTGCACTACCTAGTATTTACCCTAAAGATACAAATGTAGTAATCTGAAGGGGCACGTGCACACAAATGTTTATAGCAGCAATGTCCACAATAGCCAAACTATGGAAAGAACCTAGATGTCCATCAATAAATGAATGGATAAAGAAGATGTGTTGTTATGTGTGTGTGTGTATATACATATATATATGTATATGTATCTGTATATGTATATGTATGTGTATATATATATATATATAATGGAATACTATGCAACCATCAAGAGAAATCTTGAATCTTGAAATCTTGCCATTTGCAATGACATGGATGGAACTGGAGGGTATTATGCTAAGCAAATAAGTCAGTCAGAGAAAGACAATTATCACATGATCTCTCTGATATGAAGAATTTGAGAGGCAGGGCGGGAGGTCATGGGGGGTTGGGGGAGGGAAATGAAACAAGATGGGATCAGTAAGGAAGGAGACAAAACATAAGAGACTCCTAAACTCACGCAGCAAACAGGGTGGCTGGGAGGTGGGAGGTAGGGATAGGGTGGCTGGGTTATGGACATTGGGGAGGGTATGTGCTATGGTAAGTGCTGTGAAATGTGTAAGCCTCATGATTCACAGATATGTACCCTGAGGCAAATAATACATTATATGTTCATGAAAAAATAAATTTTAAAAAATCTAGGCTCTTCTTGCTATTTGTGTGTTGCCTATTCACCTGGATTTGGAAGAAACAATGACCAAACTGTGTGATTTCCAGTTCTCACAGAACTTCAAAATGCACCCCAGGGATTGCTAAAATGTACTTCATACTCTGACATTTTTTGTTGTTGGTAGTAGCAGTAGTAGTAGAGACTATTGCTTCTTATTTGCCAGTTATTACGCTAAATGATTTGTTTTCATGATCTCTTTTAACAACCACCAATTAGATATGACAAATTCTTACAATTTTATAGATAAGAAAGTGGAGGCTCTTAGATTTGAAGTGGATTCCATCTGATTCAAAGCTCTCAATTTCAAGATAGTAGTTGTTAAAGAAGAAATCTATAGGAGGAACCCCAAAAGAGATTTTGTGTTCATTTTAGACACCCAAGCAGGCATACTCCAGAATTTAGAAAATTGCTAATGTCTTTTAGATGTATTTCAATAGCCATAGGCTGTGAGTAGCCCTCAGCTGCCCAGCCAAAGTGCCTCACTTCCCAGCAGGCAGCAACTTAACTCTGCCTCTCAGCCTGGTGAACTCTCAACAGACTCCTCACTGGCTCTTTTTCTTTGGTGCCCATTCCACAAGAAGGCTCTCTTCACTTTATCTTCCCCTTAAGATCTCAGCAAAGGACTTCCAGAAAGAATATCACAATTGCCTGCCTTTCTTCCAATCACAGTGGATGAAATTCCCCCCTCCCTTGAAGATGTTAGTTCATCTTCTAAATAAGTCTCTGGCCTCCTGAATTTCCTCTGCCTCCTAGTCTTGAGAACCAGCCCCACTATTTCCCAGGTGGCTTATCCTCACATAACCTGATGGCTGCCACTTCGAACACTGCTTTTCAGCTGTTTCAACAGAAAGCATTCTAAAATAGAAATCTGATCATTGTGTATGCTGCTCACAACTTTTTCAATGGTCCTACCTATAGCACAAAAACCAAAATACTCAGCACGATGAGCAGTTCATAATCAGTCCCTGCTGAACTTAATGGAGACTTCTCCTTCACATCCCAAATCCAGTAATACTAATCTGTTATGGTTCCACAACTGACCACATTCCTTCTCACCTCAGAGTTTTTGTGCATACTTGTTTCTCTACATAGAACAGCTTTCATCTGACTCATCACCTGCTGAATCTGCCCATCCTGCATTACATGACTCAGATAGAACCTCTTCTGAGAAGGCTTCGGTGAGTCCCTGGCCTGGGTTAGGCAACCCTATTTTGTGATGCATGGCAACCTACCCATTCATGACTAAGACTTAACACCTAATATTTATTTGACTGACCTGATGGAAAGGATCATGCCCTATTCACCTTGGTTCTTCCACAAGCTTTCACAAGGCGACTGCCTTAAGTTGTTTTTTGAATGAATGATTAAATAAACAAATAAGTAAAATGGGTATTTGTCAACATAAGTAATATAACTAAATCAGTACATCTGTCACTAAAGCCTGATTGTGTCTTTCCTGCTCCAGACAAGAGGCCATGAAAAGAACACTGGATTTTGAGACAGAAAAACTGGAACCAAAATCTAGATCTACCATTTTACAACTGTTCGACTATGAGAAATTTACATAACCACTTTAAGTATCCATTTTTCCATCCATAAAATAGCTCACATGGTTGTTGTGAAGATTAGATGAGATTATATGTAAGAAAGGTGAAAACTTTTTATAAGCTGCACAAATAATTCATATTTACATTAGCCATATTTATATGATAATATATCAATAAATATAAAAGTAATTAATATAATGTATTCCACTAAATTTGAAAATGTTCCTCTCTCTGAGCCATATCATGCTTTACTTTTATAGCAATAAGATGGAAAATTCAAGAGACTGGTCATATGCTTTTTAATCCAAAGCAGATACAATGCTCAAAATTATTTTTGCCATTAGTCTGAAGTTTTAAAACTTCAGTTCCCCCAGTAGTCCTGAAATTCAGAGGTTTGGTTGTTGACTTGACAATTGGACAGACAGGTGTGGTGGATGAATAAAAGAAGAGTAACCTACATCCCACAGCTGAGGATCCATATTATGAGCCATCTTGTTCCTAAAGTCATAGCAAGTGAGAAATGATGTTTAATCTTTTTATTTCCCTTCCTATGTCCCATTATGATATTTTTTCTTCATTGAGGACAAAAAGAGATGTTACTTCCTGAACTATATAAAGTAACATGCTCCTCAAAAGAGCAAGCAAACAGAATTCCTAAACAAAGAAAGCTAACCAAGGGTACAAGGGAATTTCCAGCTCCCCCAAGTGTTTGCATGCCAATGACCCCCAGAAGTGGGTCAGACCCTAGGCCTCCTTGCAGTGACATTTTTTACAATGCTAATCACAGCACTGCACTGGCTATGGTTGGGAGTTTAACAAAAAAAACCCTCTACCATCAAGGAGAGTATATAGATTATATGTGAAGTATGAACCAAAATATTTATATAATAGAAGACTACATTAAAGCAGCATATCAATAAACACTTATTTTTTTCCATAAATACTTATTAAAAGAAACTAAGTTCTGTGGGGGTTAAGGATAATGTGAAGATTAGGATACAATAAGAATAATTTCAGATGGAACCTAGTGGATGCTTCAGATAAATGAGGGTCATAAGCAGTGAGTGGGAGTCTTCTGGATTCTGCATTTGAAACCTTCCCCATGAAGCATAACATTTTTACAAAATCATTCTATCTAAAATTCCAACAAGCTCTTCCTCTACACTAAACTCTCTGTGGAACTGGCGAGAAACCTCTAGTTTCTGAGGCGCCACCACCATCCCTCATCTTTAGAAGTACCCACTGTTGAGAGAGTCTTAATAATTTTACTTAATTGAGTGCAATCCCACTAACTCCACTGAAAAGCCTTTGGGGTGAGGGCTCTGAATGAGTTTCATTTACCTTCAAAGTAATGATGCCATAACATAAAAAACAACAAATCTACATTAATTTGGGTTTTGTTTTGTTTTGTTAAGCAATATAGAGATACAGCAGTGGTTCTTGACTGGGTGAGATTTTGCCCTCCCAGGTACATGTGACAGCATCTGGAGACATTTTTGGTTATCACAATTGGGGGTTGGTGAAAGTGCTACTGGAATTTAGTGTGTAGAGGCCACGTATGTTGTTAAACATTCTACCATGCACAGGACAGATCCCATGACAAAGAAATATCCAGCCCCAAATGTCAAAGTGCTAAGGTCAAAAAATCCTGGCTAGAAAGATAAATATTTGATAATAGATAATTCAATAATTAAACAGAATGATTTAGGTAAAAAGAGATACATACGTTCATAGATCTTATTTCCAGTTGTGTTTATTTGTTTTTATTGTCACAATTTTTTCTGTTCTTAAAGTAATAAAATCGTTTTTAAAGTATTAAAATGAGTAATAAACTTCAATTATGAAAGTATAAAGGTCAAAATTCCTGGATGATCACAATGGATAAGCTCAGTCATACAGTAGCTAATGGCAGGACATGGTGAAAGACATATGTCTAGTGGGACAAACCTGGGCTTGGATCACAAGACCTTCATTTATGCCCTAGCCCTGCTACTTTCTAGGTTTACAGCCATGGATAGAAGTTCTCCATGACCTGTGGTCTTCAGGTTCTCATTTGCAAAACTGGAATATTTCTGTCTTGCCAGGTTGCAGAATGAGTGTTTTAGAACCAGAATGCTTTATGTAATAAAGTGAGATAAAATTATCTTGTAGAAAAGAGAAATAGAAAGTTACTTTCCAAAGCAGAGCTTTCTCAAGTGTGGGTTACTATATCTAGGAATATTGAAAGACATATTCATTTGGAACATCTGATTTGCCCAGTTGGCAGTAAGAGAGGGTGGTACATGTGCCTAAGAGTCAGACTACTTCTTTCCAAATCCATGTGCTAGCTATGTGATACAGGGAATGGCTTTATTGTCAATTCAAAAAATTCAACAGCCTCAAATGGGATAATAATTTTATGTACTTCAATGATGTACTGTATGGTGACTAACATAACAGAATAAAAAATAATATTATCTACTTTGTTATGGTATGAACATTGAAAGTGATGATCTATACCCTGAGTGCTCAATAAATGTTTAGTGGTACAGATGGTGCTAGGAGGAGGAGGAGGATCACAATTAATCACAGATATTAGTGATCAAAATTCTTAACTGTTATTTGAGATTATTTGTGGTTCCACCTCTCTAACATCCTCCTAGAAAGTGCATAAGGAAAACTTCAGCCAAATGCTCAGTTCATAATCAGAAAGAGATATGTCTTTAGACATAGGTCTTTAGAATAGAAAGACATAAGACATAAAGACATTCCATATAAAGACATATTTCTTTAGAATAGACATCTATTCTAAATCCCTGATTCCTTCTCTACTAGGATGAGCTGACCAGAATTATTTGGGAAGACAGATAAAGGCCTCCTTTACCTCTCCTCCCCTGAGCCAGTCTAAAGTAGCTTCTCTTGCTTCCTCTCCTCAGGGCCCTACCCTGAATTTTCTAGCTCATCAGTGAAGAAGTCCATACACAAAAAGCACAATCCCTAACATGCAAAGAATTCCAAAGCTGTCCTCTCACCCCCTCTTTCACTCATCCTATCCCTCCAATAAAGCTCCCCAGTACTTCTAGCCTCCTGGATTCCTACTTATATAATCCTTTCATTCTTTCTCTGAGGTGGTTCCCATTCTGGTCTTCTATAACACCCGGCAGGAGCACATGAGAAAAAGGATGCACATTTCCCTAAAACAGCAGGGACTGCCCTAACCTCTCCAGAGGTTTACCTCTTCCACTAAAGTCATACCTATTCAGCCCTGCAGAGATAGCTCAGTAGCCTTTTTCTTACCTATCCTTCGTGCCTATCTTTAATACCAATCAGGACACCCAGTAGAATAAGAGTCGGGTCCAGGTAGGGTGAGATAGGGCCACCACTGTGGCTGGGACATACTGGATCATGAGGGCAGATGGAGCAGCCACCCCCTTCCCAAGCTCCATATCATTCTTTCTTGCCTGTCAGGACTGAAATTAAATGCAATTCATAACCAACAAAAATTACCACCCTCTATGTTTATACTTTATTTTATGAAATACTCTTGGCATATATATGTAACCCTAAATTTAATCTTATCTTTTCTTGGAGAAGAAATGACATACAACCAGAGTCAATCCTTTCTGAGAACTGAACTTGTGGCTAGTTGTCTGCTGGACCCTGGAAACAGAATAAAGATGTATTAGGATGAGAAAAGTTAAGAAAAATGCTTTTAGAAATCCCACACTGAAGTGTCATAAACCTTTGTTCCATAAAATAAAAAATGTGCAATGCTTCTACTCTTATTACATATTCAGTTGAGACAATTCTTCTTAAAAAAATAATAAAAGCAAATAGTCACTGACATACTTTTTGGGCACTTGAGGTATTTATAGTATTAGATCTGGTCCTGGGGACAGGGGAGCAAGGACTGATGTCAGTCATTAGTATTTCCTTCTTGGAATTAGAAGTATGAAAATATAATAAGGTTTAAATGTGTTCTCAGAGAAGAACTCTAAGCATTCTTACAAATTAGACAAAAAGGTAAGCTTGACTTTAAGCCTCCTTATTTCTGGTACTGTTCCTTGTGGTAACACCCTATTTGTTACAAGGACTGTACAAGAAGGATCAACTATGGTATTTACAACTGACTGAGGGACTATCAAATACATGAATTATCTTTGGTTCAAATAAGCTGGCACAACTTTTAGGATGTTTCTATAAACTGCTGGAGTCCTTTGAGATTAAACATTTGACTGGAGATTTTGTGAGAAGAGAAAGCTGGTGCTTCCTGCTGTTCATTGAACTAGAAAATCCTCAAAAACAACCATTTTTCTTACTGCATTTTTGAACTTGCTCTTTCTCTTCTGTGGTTCTTTGTAGAACCCTGGATGAAGAACTAACTAAAAATGGAAAAGAACTGGAAATATTTACAAGACGCTTTAAACTTTAAAAAAAAGAAAGAAAGAAAGAAAGAAAGCAATTTCTTAACCAAGTTTAGCTCCCCTCAGGACAGCCTAGAGCTCATATCAGATAGGTTATCATATCTTATCAAGAAGTAGTAGTATAAAAATAACAACAAATGCCCCTAAACCTATGACCCACTTCAATTTAAAGGCACAGAAGAATCAAGAGGTGTTAAGAGAGTTCCTATTCTATTTGAGCCAATTTATCCAAGTCACGTATATAGCACATACTGCAGAGGTAGCTTAACACTTGAAGAGAGAGCAGTGGGCCAAGAGTCAGGAGGAGGGCCTTTGGCCTTCACTGGGCTAAAGAAATAAAATAATCTAGAAAAACATATAGAGTTCTGGTTTGGATAACTAGGTGGATGGTGACACCTCTACTCAGGTGAGTAAGAATGAGGGAGAAGCAAGCTAGGTGTAGAATGAAAAGCTCTGATTAAGCTTTGCCTCATTTTTTTAAAGATTTTATTTATTTATTCAACAGAGAGAGAGAGAGATCACAAGTAGGCAGAGAGGCAGGTGAAGAGAGAGGGGGAAGCAGGCTCCCTGCTGAGCAGAGAACCCCATGTGGGGCTTGATTCCAGGACCCTGAGACCATGACCTGAGCCAAAGGCAGAGGCTTTAACCCACTGAGCCACCCAGGTGCCCCAGCTTTGCCTCATTTTTCACTTGATATTCACAGCTTGCAAGATAATCAGGGTAAGTATTTCTTTTTTTTTTTTCTTTTTTTTTCAGGGTAAGTATTTCTGAGCCCTATATTACAACAGGGAAAACTCAGAGAAAAAGCAAACAAAAGACTCTTTAGAAATTAAATATCTTTCATATGTTAATAAAAATTAATAAAACAAAAAAACAAAAAAAAACAAAAAAAACAAAAAAAAAGAAATTAAATATCTTTCAAGTCTTTGGACTCTACATCTAAGATTTCTTACTTAAATTTTAAATAGCCAAAGTCAATTCCAGAGAATAAAAAATAGAAACCCCAAGATTCAAAAATAATTACTAGTTTTACATGATAGTATTTCCTAAAATAAATTCTTACCCTTAGGTTTTTCAATATTCAAAGTTAATTGCTATATGATTATGTTCAGTTATAGCCATCCTATTTTGGGGCTAAGCTATCTGTTAACTTGGAATCAATCTAGTGACTTGGTTTAATAGTTTATGCCAGTATTTAGGAAGCTAAATAGCACAACCAGTTAATGTGTATTAATATGGCTGAGATAACAAGTCAGACCTCCAAAAGGGTACATAGAGTATGATCAAGAGAAAAAAAATACTTTCATACTCTGAATGATATAAAAATCTACAACAAAACTATCAGCCCAAAACTACTAGAGCATCATGAAATGTGGCAGCCAATCCCTGCTGAAAATCTAAATGTTAAGCAAAAAAGCAGGTTTTCACCCATTTTAACTTGGGAAACCAGGAATAATTTCAACAAACACTTGTTAAAAGCACTGGCCTCCCCAAAAATAGTATCCTGTAAGTGCTCTTATTGTTCATCAGCAGAAACTATTGGCTATAAACAGTGCATCCTTATCAATGGGGAAAAACCTTCATGGCATATACCCGAATAATGGCAGACTTTCAGATTTCACAGTCCACAGAAAATAACCTGTGGCTATGATAGAATTATTGCTTTTTTTGAAAACAGTATTTCCTTTTGGCTTTCAGATTGGGGCATCATCTACTATACTTCTACCTATACTAAGAAGACCCAATGCCCTAACTTTGCTTTAGCTCTGATACAGAGCTGCCAAATGTGAGTCTATAAAAATGTCAGTATAGCTGAGAAAAAAAAATGCACTGATATTAAGCTTCAAAACCAAATTTTATTTTAGGATAGATGTGGGAAAAGAAAAAGGGTGAGTTCCCAAAAATATTTTTTCAATAGAACATACTCTCATTTCCTTTTAAAACAAACAAAATGCTTAAGGAATGACAGTATCTTAATCATATAAAATCTTCAGCATTCGTCTTAATTTCCTAAATGAATAGAAACAATTTTAGAAATGGCCTCAATAGAAACTGAAGTTCATTTGCTAAGCTTTCCCTGTTGATTTACAGCACCAAATATTAGGTATTTCACAAGAAAACACTAACATGAAAAACTCTTGGTTTCTTAGAAACCTAAAATGCCTGGATTACTTTAAGAAATTTCAGCTACAGGGGTGTCTGGGTGACTCAGTGGGCTAACGCCTCTGCCTTCGGCTCAGGTCATAATCTCAGGGTCCTGGGATTGAGCCCCACATTGGGCTCTCTGCTCAGCAGGGAGCCTGCTTCCCCCTCTCCCTCTGCCTGCCTCTCTGCCTACTTGTGATCTCTCTCCTCTCTGTCAAATAAATAAATAAAATCTTTAAAAAAAATTCCAACTAAGTAGTTAAATACATGTCCTAAAAATAGTTGACTAAAACAGACATACAGTGGTGTTTACAATGTCTGAATTAACTCATCAGAGTTAAACACTGAGGTTATAACACCTCAGTCAGGTTACCCAACCTTTCTGTTCAGAACCTAAGAGGTAGGAGAAATCAATTTAGCTCCTTCAATACATCTTTTGGAAGACAAATGCCGTGAAAGAAGCATTTTCACTCAGGAAGATATGACAATTAAAATTAAAACTCTAAGAAGAACAAAATCACAATTTGGTTTATAGTTGGGTTAATTATGGAATGAACTTTTTAAAGACCAGTACTACATCTTAGATGGACTTGCTCAAACTTCTAGCAGAACCCCTTGCACATAGTGGGTGCTCTAACAGTACTTCATGAAGTACTTTGACTATATGTACAATTGCATATGCCTTTAGGCTTCTGTTATTATTTATTTTAGCACCAGAGTCCTGTTATTATTTATTTTAGCATTGTCTCTTCCTGCCACTCGGACACATTGAAATATTTAAGCAAAATTACCTTGGTCTTGATCTGTCCTAAAATATAAAGTTAATTTAACTAATACTATACTAGTACTGGTTTAAAAAAAAAAAAGGATAAGTCCTTTAAGAAAAGGGAAATATTGATTAAGAGGAATATAGAGAAGATATAAAGATCACTAAATTGTTTCACTGGGCAGTACATGCAGTTGAATAAAACTGTATGTTACATAGGGATAAGCTTCCACTACAATTGTGAAATACTAAGAAAACAGTGGCTGGGGTTTAATTATCAGACAGAAGATGGTAGTCATGTACACATAATTCTTTGTACATGTATGAGTAGGAATGCAACACATGATGATGAAAGATCTGTAGGTCAATGCATTTATCAACTGACTCTACCTAAACTAGGTCAAGCAACTTGTGTCTGACAAAATCCAAGCTATTTAAAGACCATTCTGATACAAAATACTTCAGCATTGCAAATAGACATCTTTTCTCTTATTGAGGAAAAGTCATTTGACATATACATGTATTTATAGAATATTTCACAATCATCCAGGTGCAGCACTGATACCTGAAATAGGCAACCTCCTAGCACATTTCCGCTAACCACTTCTCCTGCTCTGCCCTTACTCATCCCTCTCCACTCTTCAAGAGCCTCTTGTTCACAAAAGCTTCCTGGTTCCTCTAGGGCACATATCTTTCTTACTGGAAATCCACAGCCATTAGGGCCTGTATACAGCTGGACCTTTAACTGCCCTCTAATTATTGTATGGTTGCTACTTGATCTTGCTTTTCCACCCAGATTGAAAGCAGAACCTACGGTTTATTCTAGTTTGTATAGTGAGTTCACCATTTCCTCTTAGATATGCAGCCATAATCCAATAATTCCAATAAATAATCCAATAGTCCTATCTGCTTCTAGGTAAAAAGCAGTTCCTTGGGATTTCACATTGATCACCTCTCCCAGAACTCTCTGTAGCTTGGAGATTTTAGAAGAGTGGATTAGCACAGTGGTTAGTCATTTTCAAATCATATAAATTATAGACCCCTATTTATTATTAACTATGATTGAATTCATACAAATGTAAGTCATACATCTCAGTGTGCAACTGTTATACCACTCAAAGATGGCCTCTGTATATTCATCCTTAGATTGTTCATTTCTTCACTGCAGGCTAAGACGCATTAGCTCAAAAGCCTGCTGGTGGCAAACTCAAATTTTCTAAGCTTGAAAGTAGCCCAAAGGGGGCGCCTGGGTGGCTCAGGTCATGATCTCAGGGTCCTGAGATCAAGCCCCACATTGGGCTCTCTGCTCAACAGAGGGCCTGCTTCCCTCCCCTCTCTCTGCCTGCCTCTCTGCCTACTTGTGATCTCTCTCTCTCTCTCTCTCTGTTAAATAAATAAATAAAATCTTTAAAATAAAAAATAAGAAAATAAAAGTAACCCAAAGGATTTTACCACATACAAACCCACAAAAGATAGCCCAAACAAGCAAATCTTTAGCCATTTAGACCCGTGCTGTATTTGTCTTTTGTGGGGTATGCTTTGCACACCCCACAAAAATCTCACGCAACAGCTGTTACCTATTGATAATATAGGGCCTTGTGGAGATGAGGCCCCAAGCGGCTGCTGCTGCCCTTTGGAGCTCTATGACAGAGACTCCCCACTGTTGTGCTGAGAAACCTAGACACATAAGCCCTCTCTCCTCAGATCTTGCTCTCTCCTGGGAGTTCCTTTACCCTCCTTCCCTACTGAGTAGGGATCCCCTATCCCCCATCCACACCCTAGGCTCTGCACAGACTCCTGCAATGATGGGCTTACCTTGCATGCAAACTTGTCACAATAAAGGGCTTTCACAATAAAATTTGTGTGTTCTACTGCTGCTGCCTCTGGGTCATATCTTTTTCCTCAATTGTCCCCAAAATGCTTCAAATCTCTATAGTAATGCATAATATTCATTTCAAGGAATATTAATAGATTTTACCTGAAAATATGGGTCCCATGGTGATTTTAGTTTGGAAGTGCTGTTAAATAGTTCTCTTTACCACAGGGCATTTCAGAGCCTTCACTACAGTTGTATGTGCCGCAAATCTCCAAGAGAGAAATGAAAAAGTCGGTGTCTCACAAACTCATTTCACCACAGAACTATTTCCTGAGAGCATCTTTGAAAGCAGAAGCATGGTCAGGTTCTCACACCAGGAGTAGCCCCTGGGCTGAGGTAGGTGGGCATTAGAGGGGAAAGTAATTTCTCTGTGTGCCTCTCACAAATACTAGTTCCTAAAGCCATTATCCACTAAAGGAAACCAGGGCTAGGGAGAAGAAAGTATTAGATGAGCCTGAAATATCTTTTTGTGACAAAAAAGTGAAGAAGTGCTCAGAGTATAGATGGTGACAAGAGAGGAAATAGAAAATAGGAACTTGAAAGTTATCCCACTAAATGAATGTAGGATGACTTTAGCATCAAAATAAAGGATGATAAAAACATATTAAAACATAAAAAAAAAGAATCCATTAAGTTCATGCTGGTACAAATTAAATTTTTAGGTTAGAGAGAAAACAAAGTTCTACCCTGCTGTAGAATACCAAATAATAAATGGAGAAGTAATGACATAATCAGAAAAATCCCCATTTGGCAAGCATTCTAGCAATAACAAATCCTGGCAAGGATCATCAATAGATACTAAAATTAGCGGGTGAAAATTTTATGAGAACAAAGTGTCTCCCCCCAGAATACTATTAATTAATCATTAATTAATAAGTACAAAACACTGGGGCGCCTGGGTGGCTCAGTGGGTTAAAGCCTCTGCCTTCAGCTCAGGTCATGATCCCAGGGTCCTGGGATCGAGCCCCACATCAGGCTCTCTGCTCAGCAGGGAGCCTGCTTCCTTCTCTCTGTGCCTGCCTCTCTGTCTACTTGTGATCTCTCTCTCTGTCAAATAAATAAATAAAATCTTTAAAAAAAAATAAGTACAAAACACATAGGATTTTACATTGAAGAATTGTGCTGGACACCACTCTAATCAACTGCTCCAAGTGAGCATCATCAGGCATGGGAAGAAGTGATACATGTACCTCTAGGTATGAGGCACTGAATGGAACATGCCATCCCTTTTGTGGAATTTCTGCCAAAAAATGAATAATTTGAATCTAATTATAAGAAACACAAATCGAGGGGCACCTGGGTGGCTCAGTCGGTTGAGCAGCTGCCTTCAGCTCGGGTCCTGATTCCAGAGTCCTGGGATCGAGCCCCACATCAGGCTCCCTGCTCGGCGGGGAGCCTGCTTCTCCCTCTCCCTCTGCTTGCTCTGCCTACTTCTCTGCTCTCTATCTCTGTCAAATAAATAAATTAAAAAAAAAAAAGAAACACAAATCGAAAGCATTTTACAAAGTAATGGGCATGCACTTTCCAAATATATCAAGGTTATGACAGACAAGGAAAGACAGAAGAATCTTTCCACATTGAAGGAGATTAAGGAAACATGACAACTAAATATAATTCACTATCCTGGATTGAGTCCTTCTTTGGGGGAAATAAACATTGAAAAAATTAACAATGGGCTGTAACCATCTCTCAAATGAATGAAAAGTATGCACAGGTATACACACATGCAGATATTTTAATAGAGAATGATAAAGCAAATGGGGTACAGTGTTAACCGGGTTCTGGGTAAAATTCATTTTTTATTCCATTCTCATAATAATTTTATAAATTTCAAAATAATTTAAAATGAAAAAAATTTTAAAAATTAAGCCATAGGAAAAGTCCTTTATTCCCCATCACTTTGATGATTTAATCATAGTTCTAGTTGCTCAATTCATTTGTTGATTTGACTTACTTATTCTTCATGGAAATCTATGCCTCCAACCCAGAGATAGATGACACCTCTTTTAGTCCCAAGGACTGAGCACTCTCTCCTTGGAGTGCCCTTCTTGGGGCTGTTTTTCATGCCCACTAGAGGAACACCACATAGTGATATCGCTACGCCTCTGAATGCTCTTCTCACTTAAAGGTCCCAGAGAAAGCACAAGCGGTGCTAGTGACTACAGGCCAATAAGGGAGAGACTTGCTGGGGACCTCCTTCCTAAAATGTCTTACTCGTCTTTCCCAGTAACTCACAGGTACAGAATTTATAATTTTTCTAAAATTTGTGGGTTCTATAGGTATTGCATTTTCCTCAAGTGTCACTTTCTGTTTCTCCTTTGAAATCTCTGAATGCTTCTGAATAGAGAAACTTTAAAGGTTTCTTCTCATTCTCTACAATATTTGGCACAATAGAGAGCATTTATTAGGTGCCCAGAAAATGCCTCTTGTCTAACTGACTGGAACATACTTATCTGCTCTTGTACTAAAATACTAGTTTTCACTGCATTAGTTATGTACTAAGAAATGCTACAATATACATTTCAGCAAATTTAACATTTTCTCATTTACTTTCATTATACAATCAAGGATACAATAATAAAAATCACAGATAAGAATTAAGAAACATTTTAAATGGAAAAATGACAAATTTGCTAGAGTCTATAAAACTTATTAAAATTTTAAACCTCAAACATGCTAAAATAACATACCATGTACTATAAAGCAATCAGTGACAGACATGGTATTTAAAGCTAGAAAGCAGAGATGTTCTAGAAATCAAACCATAGCATCTGACTCCACAATAATTATGCTTCCATACAGATATCTCATGGCTTTTAAAAAATTAATTACCACCTATTTTTGAAAACAAACTTAAGGCCCAATAATAGTGCTTAAGGTCTCAGTAATATTGTATCAACTATACTCAAATAGAACTGTAATTTTAAAAAGATCTCTGTCCTTGGAGCCTAACACACAGTAGGACCTTTACTAAGTGATCTTAGCCAAATCATTTTTTTATTGAGCCTCTGTTTTCTCATCTATACAAATGGATACTCATGGTACCAAAATCAAAGATTGCTTAGGTAATAAAAATATGGTTGTATTTGTAAGGCGGTTAGCATATGGTAAGAACTTAGCAAACACATTATTATTGCTATTGTTACTGCCATGATTTAAACAAAAAATAAGAAACAAAAAAAAAGGTGGGATCCCAAAGTACATATATAGCATGATTCGATTTCATTAAAGGGGTGAAATATATATAAATGTGTGTGTATATATGTGTATGTGTAAATGTGCATGTAAATATATTTATATCTTTACATGTACAAATATATATTATACACATTTATATATAAACACGTGTTTGTGTATGTATGTGTATGTAGAGAGAAAGAAAGCAAGTTAAAGAGAGTGATTCATAGAAAAGACTAGAATAAAGTGAACAACCCCAGTGGTCATCAAAGTGATCAATGAGTAACCACTTATTTTTTCTTATACCTGACTGGATTCTTCAGATCTTCTTCCATAAACACAGATCACCTTTGAAATATAACTATAAAAATGCTGTTTTTAAGAAACTCACAAAGGGGCGCCCAGGTGGCTCAGTGGGTTAAAGCCTCTGTCTTCAGCTCAGGTCATGATCTCAGGGTCCTGGGATTGAGCCCTGCATCCACCTCTCTGCTCGGCTAGGAGCCTGCCTCCTCCTCTCTCTCCGCCTGCCTCTCTGCCTACTTGTGATCTCTCTCCTCTCTGTCAAATAAATAAATAAAATCTTAAAAAAAAAAGAACCTCCCAAAGATGAACCCTATTTGTTTAGAATGTTATAACCACAAAAACTGTGTTCACATTATTTACAATTAGGAAAATATGTGATCTCTCTCACTGCTTTAAAAAGGCTACTTCCTGGGTGCCTGGGTGGCTCAGTCATTAAGCGTCTGCCCTCAGCCCAGGTCATGATCCCAGGATCCTGGGATCGAGCCCCGCATCGGGCTCCCTGCTCGACTGGAAGCCTGCTTCTCCCGCTACCACTCCCTCTGCTTGTGTTCCCTCTCTCACTGTGTTTCTCTCTGTGAAATAAATAAAATCTTTAAAAAAAAAAAAAAAGGCTACTTCCTTCTTTTCATAATAGAGTAAATATTAAACACAAAATAAAAACCATTACCCTCTGTAAGCTCCACTCGGGCTGCTTGCTAGTCCCACCATGTCATAGCCTGATCTAATATATTTTTCCAATGCTTCTTATTTCAATCTGAATAACATGCAAAGAAGAAACAATTAGCAGAGTATTTAAAATTAAGCACATTAAAAAATTCATTTTCTTCTTACTAAATGCATTTTTTGTTGCTAATAATTGGAAAGCTCTCAGGGAACCTCTCAGAATCTAGCAATGAAGTCCTCTCAAGAAGCCACTAGTGGACTCCACAGACAGAATATGAAACAGAAAAATCACGAGACTTGACTACTAAAAATATGCAGAAGGAGTCAGATGAAAGAATAAGATAAAGAACATACATATGTTCAGCTCTCTGATTACCACACATTTCTCACTGGAAGCCAACATCTTCTGAGCTGCACCCAAAGATGGGCTCTTATTTTAAAAAGAAAAAAAAAAGCAATTTTCATCAAAGCTAAATATAGATATTTCTACAAGCTTAAGGAAAAGCACCAATGAGTCTAGAACTTGCTTCTTACTCTGAAAATCCTCTCTTGTTGGATTATAAACTACAACATAAATGTTCAAAGTTGAAGATAAGAAACAAACCTAACCACAGTCTATATATACTTGGTTAGTTTTTGAAATGTCCCAAGAGTATTTGTTAATCCAGGTAGCGTTAGAGAGAATTGGCTTGGGAATCATATTGAGTTCAATTGGTATCCTGGCGATTGCAACCTGAATAAAAAATGGTATTGTACAACTCTGGATCTCAATTTCTTTTTCTGTGGGATGGACATAATGTCTATTGCATACAATTTTCAGTTTAACTAAATAAATGTTTATTTAGCACAATGATGTAAGCATTATGCAAGACTACAGGTATGCAAAGATAAAAATGATGGCATAATCCTTATCATAAAGAAATTTATAATCTGGTAAGGGAGATAGATTTATAAGCAGACATTTTCAGTATAAGATATGTCCAGGACACTGAACTATGAGGATTAAAAAAGGTAGTATACCACCTTGCTATTTAATAGCTTAAATAATATCCATTATCATTATTTATACTACAGGTACTCATCTATCTCCACAGACTAGAGATATGAATATAGATAGGCACTTTCATATTATATTTGACTTACATCATTGCCTACCTATAAACTAGACCCCGAAAAAGTTGGGACAGTCAAGTGACCCAGAAGCCATCAGAATTTCTTTTGCATACCCATTTCCCACGCTTAGAAATTCTCTTTTTTTTTTAAGATTTTATTCATTTATTTTAAAGCTAGAGACAGAGAGAGAGAGAGCAGGAAGAGGAGCAGAGGAAGAGAGACAAGCAGACTCTACACTAAGCGCCAAGCCCGACAAAGAGCTTGATCCCACAATACTGACATCACGACCTGAGCCAAAATCAAGAGTCAATCACTCAACCAACTGAGCCACCTACGTGCCCAGAAATTCTCTTTTTTTTAAGTGTCCACCACCACCACTACTTTGCCCCATAAACTGTAGCAGTTAGACCAAGTAGTTGATGGGGCTATTATATCACCAGATCAAAAAGGACTCTGCTGGAATTGACAGGAAGGGAGGAAAAGAGGCTGTTAATCCCCTACAACACTCGCCTCCCCCCCCCCACTTTCTTATCCCTAGAGCTGATCTTGGTGGCAGAATGCAGAAGCTAGCTCTTCTCTCTAGAGAAAGTAAGAAATTATCCTGTATTGTGGGCTTAATTTCTCTCCGCAAGTTAAGCCAGCTGTTAGATATCTTTTCCGAAGTGTAATCTTTCTCTTCCCACACATTCTAAGTGAAAAAATAAAGGGCTAACTGAACAGTCAGGTTATAGCCTATGTGACGTCATGACTGTCCTCCTATTATTTCTGGAGAATGTAACCATCATGCAATGAGCTCAGCTATGTGCCAGCCATGGAGCAAGACCTTGGCATATATGGTCTCTTCCAATCTGTATATAGCCCTGTGAAGAGTAAAGCTCTTTCAAGACTCAAAGAAGCTAAATGATTTATCTAAGGATACATAGCAGGACACAGGTCCAAAAGTAAAATTCAGGCACAAGCCTATTTGATCAGAAATGCTACACTGTCCTCAGAAAAAAAGTTATGTGTTCACTTTGGGATTGGAAGGCAGGAAAAGTGAATAAAAGACTAATGCAGGGCGCCTGGGTGGCTCAGTCGTTAAGCGTCTGCCTTCGGCCCAGGTCAGATCCCAGAGTCCTGGGATCGAGCCCCGCATCGGGCTCTCTGCGCGGCAGGGAGCCTGCTTCTCCCGCTACCATTCCCTCTGCTTGTGTTCCCTCTCTCGCTGTGTTTCTCTCTGTCAAATAAATAAAATCTTTAAAAAAAAAAAAAAGACTAATGCAGAAGTTGCAGATGATATTAGTGAAGAAGAGCAAGGGAGTCAACGCCTACAAAAGTGACAGCATACAGGGATGAGCTGTCCTGTCCTGACTGAAGGTTTTCAGACTACCAAGAGGCCCACTGCTCTTTAAAACCCTAGACCAATACTTCTCAAACATGAGTGTATACACAGATTACCTGGGAATTTTGTTAAAATATAACTTCTGATTCAGTAGATCTAAGAGTCCGCATGTCTAACCAGCTTCCAGGTGATTCCCATGCTGCTGGTCTGGGTATATAAGGACTTAGATTCCTAGGGAGCATTGATAAGCATCCCTGAGTCTCTGCCACTGAAATAGTAGCTTGGAGCTGGGGACCCTGATCTCACTTCACAGTAAATAGAAGCTAGAAGGTAAAAACAAACATGTTGATGCTATTGACCAGGAGAAAGAGAGTCCTTAGTAACTGCAATATCTATAGTTAGTAGAGCACTTCCCATCTACCTGGGGCAGTGTGTGAGGCACACATGCCCAAACTTTTTTTTACAACTGGACTTTTTTTTTTTTTAAACAAAACAAAACAAAAAAGGGGGGGACCTTCCTTTATTTTTTTTATTTTATGTTATTTTTTCAGTGTTCTAAGATACATTGTTCATGCACCACACCCGGTATTCCATGCAATACGTGCCCTCCTCAACACCCATCACCAGGCTCACCCAACCCCCCACCTCCACCCCTCCAAAACCTTCAGTTTGTTGCTCAAAGTCCACAGTCTCTCATGGTTCATCTCCCCCTCCAATTTCTCCCAAATTCACCTTTATTTTCCTTCTCCCAATGTCCTGTATATTTTTCTTTATGCTCCACATGTGAGTGAAACCATATGACAATTGATTCTCTCTGCTTGACTTATTTCACTCAACAATCTCTTCGAGTCCTGTCCATGTTGATACAAAAGTTGGATATTCATCTTTTCCAATGGACGTATAATATTCCATTGTATATATAAACCATATCTTCTTTATGCATTCGTCTGTTGAAAGGCTTCTGGGCTTACAGTTCCGCTATTGTGGCCATTGCTGCTATGAACATTGGGGTACACGTGGCCCTTCTTTGTAATGCGTCTGCTTCTTTGGGGTAAATACCCAGGAGTGCAATTGCAGGGTCATAGGGTAGCTCTATTTTTAATTTCTTGAGGAATCTCCACACTGTTTTCCAAAGTGGCTACACCAACTTGCATTCCCACCAACAGTGTAAGAGAGTTCCCCTTTCTCCACATCCTCTCCAACATTTGTTGTTTACTGTCTTGTTGATTTTGGCCGTTCTAACTGGTGTAAGGTGGTATCTCAGTGTGGTTTTGATTCAAATCTCCCTGATGGCTAACAATGATGAACATATTTTCATGTGTCTGTTAGCCATTTGTATGTCTTCTTTGGAGAAGTGTCTGTTAATGTCTTCTGCACATTTTTTGATGTGATTATCTGTGGGGTTTTGTTGTTGTTGTTGTTGTTGTTGTTGTTGTTGTTGTTGTTGTTTAAAGATTTTATTTATTTGACAGAGAGAAAGAGACCACAAGTAGGCAGAGAGGCAGGCAGAGAGAGAAGGGGAAGCAGGCTCCCTGCTAAGCAGAGAGCTTGGTGCGGGGCTTGATCCCTGGAACCTGAGATCATGACCTGAGCCAAAGGCAGAGGCTTTAACCCACTGAGCCACCAGGCACCCCAATTATCTGTTTTTTGAGTGTTGAGTTTGAGGAGTCCTTTATAGATCTTAGATATCAGGCCTTTGTTTGTAGTGTCATTTGCGAATATCTTCTCCCAATCCGTGGGTTCCCTGTTTGTTTTGTTGACTGTTTCCTTTGCTGTGACAAAGCTTTTTATCTTGATGAAGTCCCAAAAGTTCATTTTCACTTTTGTTTCTTTTGCCTTTGGAGATATGTCTTGAAAGAAGTTGCTGTGGCCGATGTCAAAGAGATTACTGCCTATGTTCTCCTCTAGGATTTTGATAGATTCCTGCCTCACGTTGAGGTTTTTTTATCCATTTCAAGTTTATCTTTGTGTATGGTGTAAGAGAATTGTCAAGTTTCTTTCTTCTACATATAGCTGTCCAATTTTCCCAGCACCATTTATTTAAGAGACTATCTTTTTCCACTGGATATTTTTTTCTTGCTTTGTCAAACATTATTTGACCATACAGTTGTGGGTGCATATCTGGGCTCTCTACTCTGTTCCACTGTTCCATTGTGCCAGTACCATGCTCTCTGTCTTGGTCGCAGCTTTGTAATAAACTTGAAATCTGGCAATGTGGTGTCACCAGCTTTGTTCTTCTTTTTCAACATTTCCTTAGCAATTTGGGGTCTTTTCTGGTTCCAAACCAATTTTAGGATTATCTGTTCCAGTCCTTTGAAAAATGCCGGTGGAATTTTGATTGGGATGGCATTGAAAGTATAGATTGCTCTGGGCAGTATAGACATTTTAACAATGTTTATTCTTCTTATGCATGAGCATGGAATGCTTTTCCACCTTTTTGTGTCTTCTTCCATTTCTTTCATGAGTGTTCTGTAGTTCCTCGAGTACAGATCCTTTACTTCTTCGGTTAGGTTTATTCTCAGGTATCTTATGTTTCTTGGTGCTATAGTAAATGGAATTGATTCTCTAATTTCCCTTTCCATACTTTCATTGTTAGTGTATAAGAAAGCAACTGATTTCTGTGCATTGATTTTGTATCCTGCCACATTACTGAATTGCTGCATGAGTTCTAGTAGTTTGGGGGTGGAGTCTTTTGGGTTTTCCATATGATATAAAGTATCATATCTGTGAAGAGAGAGAGTTTGACTTCTTCTTTGCCAATTTGAATACCTTTTATTTCTTTTTGTACAACTAGCCTTTTAAGTTAGTATTGTTACCTGCCTCTCCTTACTAAGAAAGAAATTAAAGATTAATGAGGATAAGCAATCTATTTATGGTCACAGAACTAATGAGTGATCAATCTGGCTTTGAACCTGGTCTCCATTATTCCAAGGCCTCTGTTCTTCACTAATTTACTACATTTCTTATATGTCAATAAATTTTTTAAATATATATTTTTCTTCTGCCTATAAATTGCAGACTACCCTGAAACTTAGAAAAAAATAGATATCACTGCTTCCATTCTGTATGTAAAAATAATGCTGGCCTGTAGAAAATAACTGACAATAGCCAAAGTCACATGCTAGGTCTCTAATCCAGTTCACCAGATTTGCAGTCTAGTACTATAACTGGGATTCTCAGCCTTGGGTGCACTTTAGAATCAACTTGGGGAGCTTCTAAAAGCCTCAATGCCCAGGCTCTTCCCTAAAAAAATAAACTAGAATCTCTGGAGGCAGAACCAGGCATCAGTAGTTTTCAAAGCTCCCAGATGATTATATGTGCAATCAAGACTGAGAATCTATATCAATCATCCTAAGACTAGAACATGAGTAAATGTTTCCAGAAAAACACTGACAGGATTTGTCAGCACATACATACACATGCCACAGGTATATTATGGGTAATAATAGACTTTTTGGGGGGTAACTTAGGGATCAAGCCATACAAGCCTCTGAGTTCTAAACAGTCATCTTCAAATAATCTTTTGAAATGAATATATTGTACAAGGTATAATTGCCTGTGCATCGAGCCAACATGCTCCTTCATGATTGCATGACTGCTTTTCTTCACTGCAGGTTTAATGATTGTAAAAGTGGAATGGCAGACTCAAGTCTGAAGATGTGGAAACCGAATAGGAGGGCAAGATGGCGGAGGTGTAGGAGGCACAGAGAGCCCTGGGAATCAGAAGTCCAGCTAAAGAGGAGGAAATCACTCTAAAAGCCGGCAAACGCAACAGCAGAGAGAAGAGAATAAGAACAGCAATTCTAGGAGCAGAAAATCGACCACTTTCAGGAGGTAGGACGTCTGGAAAAGGTGAATTTAAAGCGACGGG
>CM053606.1:98125034-98157085 GCA_028646535.1 Procyon lotor | reverse complement strand
TAGAGGGCACATTCCTCAACATCATCAAGGCCATCTATGAAAAACCCACAGCAAATATCATTCTCAATGGAGAAAAGCTCTCAGCATTTCCCCTGAGATCAGGAACACGGCAGGGATGCCCACTATCTCCACTGCTATTCAACATAGTGCTAGAAGTCCTAGCCTCAGCAATCAGACAACAAAAAGAAATCAAAGGCATTCAGATTGGCAAAGAAGAAGTTAAACTCTCACTCTTTGCAGATGATATGATACTGTATGTGGAAAATCCAAAAGACTCCACTGAAGATGTGGAAACCACTTTGGGATTAGTGTTTGTTAGGTACTGCAGCCTTAAATGGCTTTGGCTTCCTGGTGATTTGAGTTGGCCTCAATCATTCACTATTCTCTATGCAGCCTTAGGATCAACAGGAATATTCTCCAAGGAGAACAACTGCTGTTTAACCGTGCACTCTGTGGGGTTGAGGGTGAATTAGTGAAGTGGAATGTAATTGTCCTAATTGAAATTTGTCCAAAGCCCTGAGGGACTAGGAGAAGCAACCAGTGATAGTCAAAATAGTTCAGCCCAGTGTTCTCTGATGCGAAGAAGAGAGATATTTGAATGGGCATGGGCAGAGCTTCAAAATATGGCATCTGAAGATGCCCAGAAAATGATCTCACACTCATACTGCTCAGCTGAGCAACATGTCATATACTTGTATATGCAAGAATACAAAAGAAGGGTTTTCACTACTAAAAGAATTTCTAAATGACTTATATAATCTGGTTATAATTTGATTTGAGGTTGATGGTTTATGGGGCCAGTTTCAAACCAATGGCCTAAAACTAATTGCCTTTAAAGAAAGCAATTTTCTTCTATAGCTTTCCTTGCTTATATAAGATAGATGAAGGAAAAAATCAGTTTCCTGTGATGATTACAATAGACATTAGGATAACTTGTGGGGATTTTAGCAGACCAGAGATTTATTTTATACAGGACACATCCATTCCTACACACACACACACACACACACACACACACACACACACACACACCTTTCTGTATTATAGAAATAAATGTGGGACAATCAAAAAACAATATTACTGCCAATATTATTTACTCAAAACTCATCCTCCTCTCTTGGAAGGAGAAGCTGCTCTGGGCTGTTCTTGCTAAGACTTATTGGTCCAGTGACTCCTTCATCTCCATATACTCAGAGTGTGACATTGGCTTGAGTCCCTGTATTTTCTGTCAGCCCTAACACCTTCCATTCATCTTCTGAGAGAAGAATCTTACTGCTTTGGGAAGGTCTTGATTTCTTCGATGGGGAAAACAGGCATTAATGGAAGATCTGATGCAACATCAGGTTGACAGAATCCTTTGTCATATGGAGCCCAAGGACATCAAAACAGAGGAGGGGAGGGGCAGGGCAGGGATGCACTGAACTGCTACAACTCCAGGGAGTTGATTGTACTTTTCTCCTCACAGCAAGGTTCTGGTCAACTGAAACTGAAATAATTAAATTAAATTAAATTAAAATAATAAACATCTGAAATACCTGGCAATCTTTCACTTGTCCTCAACACCACAACATGGATGTGTGCTATAATTTGTAGTTCTGTCTCCATAAATTCTTCATAAAGTTGTCTACCTGGCTTACAGAATTTTAGACAGAACTACTACAGTGTAAAGTAACAACAACAAAAAAAAAGTGGAATTAAATCATTTTCAAATGAAATGTAAAAATGGCAAACCAAGGGGCGCCTGGGTGGCTCAGTCATTAAGCGTCTACCTTCAGCTCAGGTCATGATCCCAGGGTCCTAGGATCAAGCCCCACATCGGGCTCCTTGCTCAGCAGGAAGCCTGCTTCTCCCGCTACCATTCCCTCTGCTTGTGTTTCCTCTCTCACTGTGTTTCTCTCTGTCAAATAAATAAAATCTTTAAAAAAAAATTTTTTTTAAATGGCAAACCAAGGTGAGAGAAAAATTTTTCTGAGATATTTCTGAAAAAAAAAAACCTTATTGCAGAAGGCAATGAAGGGATTAAAAGCTAAAGGTAGATTTTCACAAATGCAAATGGTTTCTGAGGTGCTTAGAGCAGGTTAAGTTGTGAGGAAGGGGACTTTGAAGCAGCAGTGTTTCACAAGGCAACCCCTATAAGCCAGCAGTTCCCAGATGGCCACTCCATATTTGTAAGAGAGGCTTATGAAGTGAAGTCCCCAACTATAATTGCCCTCTTCTTTCCACTCTCTTTAACCTGTTCCCTCATCTAAGGAGATGCTGTGGCATGCACTGTTGACAGCCTCTCCCAAATTATTCTGCACTGTTGTCTGGATTAATTCTTAACTGAAATTTCCATGTAGAAACATCCCATACTTAGGTAATGAAATCAATTTTCTTATGACAAAACAGTTAAAAGTTCCTTGAAATCATGACTTCTTTAGCTCTTCCTACCTTTGATTCTGTGGCTTGAAACTATAGACAGCCCAAGGCAGCACCTAGGATCTTATCAACATAACATCAACAGGGGCTCCTGGGTGGCTCAGTGGCTTAAGCCTCTGCCTTCAGCTCAAGTCATGATCTCAGGGTCCTGGGGTCAAGCCCCACATTGGGCTTTCTGCTCAGCAGAGAGCCTGCTTCCCCCTCTCTCTGCCTGCCTCTCTGCCTACTTGTGATCTCTCTCTGTCAAATAAATAAATCTTTTTAAAAAAAAAATAACATCAACAATGATGTCAACAAACCCAGCAAATAACTCCATTAGTCCCCATCATCTGTAGTTTTGCTTCCCATGGCTTTAGTTACCTGTGGTCAACTAAGGTCAGAAAGTAGATGTCTGGTCATATGGTCAATAGTAGCCTAACATGAGGTCACCATGCCTACATCACTCACCTCACTCGACCTCATCACATAGGAATTTTATCACCTCACATCTCAACAAGAAGGGTGAGTATGGTGAGATGACATTCATGTAACTATTAACTATAGTATATTTTATAATTATTCTATTTTATTATTATTAATCTCTTACTGTACCTAATTTATCAGTTAAAGTTATCATAGGTATGTATGTATAGAAAAAAATCATATGTGTAAGGTTTGGTACTATCTGTGGTTTTAGGCATTGCTGGGGGTTTTGGAACATACCCCCTATACATAAAGAAGGTCTATTGTAATTATTTCCTGTTAAAATGAACAAATTTTAAAATAAAAATTATACAAAAAACTGTAAATAATGAGAAATAAGTGGACTTCATTTTTTTTAAGTTGCCACCTCTACTTTCTTGGGCAATTTCTGTCATTGCAAACCATTTTTCCTTCAGTTGCAATAATAATCACCATATATTAAGCTTCTACTACAAGCTAGGCTCTATGTTGGATGTTTCATATTCATTTCTCACTCCATGAGATAAGTCAAGTCATGATACCTATTTTAAGATGAGGAAAAGAGACAGAAGTTAAGCAATATGCCCAAGTCATATAACAAGTAAAGGATAGAATGTCTAACTCCAAAGCCTCTGTACTCCAAGCTGAATGGGTATATCTAAACACAGCTCACCAGGACACATTTTACACTGTACTAAGCACTGCCTTAAAAACTTCATTTTATTATCATCTCAACCTTATTCAATCTTCACACTAGTTCTATGAGATACTATTCCCTACTAAACAAGTGGACAAACTGGGACTCAGAAGTTAAATATTTGGCCCAGAGTTACACAAGCAGCAGCAAAGAATAAGGAGATGTCAAACTTAGGCAAACCAGATTTGAATCCCATGACATGCTGGATATAATATCAAAGATAGCTGACCTGGAAATGAGCACAAAAATTGGTCCAACAAAATGTTATCACATAATCTGATTTTCAAAACTCAAATATTATAGATGAACACTTAAATGTCCAGCCTCTTGTTTCTAGTCAAGCATGATTAGGAACCTCACAAACACACTGGAATTTTTTCAGACTCTGGACAAGAGGACAATCAGATCTCTACTCGCAAAAACACTATAGCATATCTATGAGTGCCAGAGAGTAATTAGCAATCTAGTTTAGGAGGATAAACTGTTTAGGATGGTAATCATTTATTCAAAATCTTATGAACATTTGAGTCATCTAAAAGGACCATTTTTACTCAATAAAATTTTCTTAAATTTGAATTTAATAAAATAGTGAGTTCCTATTATTTGCTGTGCACTGCGTTAGGTTCATTGCTCTCTAAAAATTTATGGCACAGATTAAGTTTGAAAGATAAATGAAATAAATGACAGTCCCTCCTCAGAGATACAAATTACTTGGTTGGGAAGTTAGACATATAAATATTTGGATTTCAAATATGTAGATGCGTTCATAGACGACAAAAGAAGTACCAGAAAGTTCAAATGTAGCAAAATAAGGAGTGATTAACTATGGAAGTGTGGGCAAGAAAGGCTTCACAGAGGAAGGCAAAAGGATGAATCAGAATTTTGCAGAAAGAGGAAGCAAAGGGCATTCCAGATAGGAGGATCAGCATACCCCGTATGTACAAACACTTAAAATAATGTGTGCAGGCATAATGAAGAACTGTACATGGTGATAAGTGGTTGAACATGACATCACATGAGATATTATAGGAGAAAGGCAGAAACAGTGAGATCATGAAAGGCACTGGGCAAGTTGGGAGTCGGCACACCCCTGTGCAAGCAATAGGGAGCCAGTCAAGATTCTCAAATACAATGGTGATATGATCTGAGTTTTAGAAAGATCCATGTGAAACAGGATGTGCTATATGCAGCAGGGAGGACTGAGGTAGGAAGTCCAATGGACAAACAATGAACACTGAATAGTGAACAGAGCTAGAACAGGGTGAACAGACCACTTTTTGATGTCCACAGGCAAGTACATATATATGCATGCACATGTGTGCATGTGTATAATGTGTCAGATTTAATCTGAAAACAAATAAATGGTTTCTAAAACCTCTTCTTCATTCTCTAACATTTTCACAAATAACACATTTGCACAAACATTGCACATCACTGGTGTGCATTCATGTTAATGAAAATTGATGACTGAATATGCTATAATCTATAACATGGAATAATTTATCAAAGTGTGTGTGGCCATCAATTAAATATGAATTCCATCTAATGCCCTGATCTTCTGGAAATAAACCAAAGTCCATTAGTCTCAGACCATAAGTGTTCTCCATTTGAGAACCATAAAAGCAGTTGCTATTGTTGACTAGAGGTTTAAAATATTCCAAGCTGGGAGAACATTTGATGGCAACACTGGATTAATCAATACACTCTTTCAGCCTCTCCCTGAATAAAATTTACAGTACCTAAAATGTATTCAGATGACTAAAAATGTGCTTCATATGGGTGACAGAACATTTTAATTACCACTCAGTTTGATTCAGTCAAAAGAAAAAAATAAAGCTAGGCTACCATTGTACTGCTGGTCTTTTGAAGCCCTAGAGAAAGAAAAAATTACAGAAATAAATAACAAATTAGCTGATTCTAATGGTTCATGGATTAATCAAAGTTAAGATTTACGAAAAGCATGAATCACCATCAAAGAGCATGGGCACAAAAAGACAAATGGTGTAAACTTTTGTGTACTTTTTCAAGATAGTGTTTGAGAATGATGATTTATACTAAAATGTAAAGCAGAAATTGAAAACAAATGTCCATCAATATTTGATACATGGTATCAGAAAAAGGCTATTATTTAACCCCAAAATGATCTGGAAAAAAAATAGGTTAAGCAGTCTCTCTATAGGTACCTTGCAATGTAAAAATATCTATTTCTACAAAATTAACATGAACAGTCTTGTTTTATTCACAAATTTATCTTTTTCTTGATTTAAAGTATAATAGCCATTTATACAAAGCACAGGAAGCACAAACCTGGTGGGGATAGCTAACAGAAAACAAGATCAAATAATCAAAACTATTTCAACATGTTAGGATGTTGGACTGGTATCAAGAAGATAAAAAACTAACTGGTATCAAAGTAAAAGTCTACATTCTGATTTTAAAAATCAGATATATATTTTTCAGTGAAAAGATCTGAATACAACATCCTAATGATCATAATATATACCAAGAGTGCAATAACAATACCTACAGCATATACTCCAAGCCAAGACCATATTAACAGACACATGGAATTAAATTAAAGGAATACCATTATTCTAACTATTCAGACTATATGAAAAGATAGGCTCCTACTTGGAGAATCACACTTTAAAGGAAATATTCATAAAGGTAAAGAATTTAGAGAACATATATTAGGGGGAACTATTAAAAATATATTTCAAGTAGAAGAGGATATACTAAAAAGAAACACTAAGAATCCACTTTTTAGTATATTTATATATAAGAAGAATATATAAGAAGAAATAAGAATATACTCAGAAGAAATATTAAGGTTTATTTTATAGGACAAGCTGATGACTTTTTATGGCTCAAAAGAGTTTATGAGGGGTAGATTTTTTGTTCAACACAGAGAGGTACTTTCAACTGATTAGAATTACTTAAAATAGTAGGGCTTATTTCTTCATCCTTCATGTGAACTTCTACATTGCTTTTTGCCAGGTCAAAAGTCCCTTCAAAACCTCGTTCTATGATATATGAAAACTTACACCTCCTCTACATTGTAACTTACTATAATAGCATGAGCACAAAAGAATAAACCTATACTTCTGTCTGGATGCTGAATGCTATTTTTTAATATTAAAAAAAACTAAGCATTAAGATCACAAGAGGAAAAACAATTAATATAAGCCATTACCTGCTAATTCTATTTAATTAATTCTAAAGAAATAATACAAAATACAGATGAGTGTCCATTGCAAGTTATACTTTTAAAAAAATTTGAAAACATGCCCAATAGTAAGATAGTAGGTAAATATGGTTTAGAATATCTATACAATGGATTATTTATAGCTATTAAATTATTTTATAAAAGTAATGTCATGAAAATGTTTATAATGCTTACTATATTCCATTAGCTGAGAAGCAGATTACAAAACTGTATACCCAACATCACTGATAATGTGCGTGTATATATATCTAAAGTGCTTTTTGGAGAGTTATAAAATGATATAATTTTAACTTTTTCCTTTATGTGTTTTACTTTTTTTTTTTTTTTTCAGAAAAAGACTTAATTTACTGTGACTGCTTGTAAAGAAGACCTCAACTTGGTAACAGATTTCACATTTTCTTTGCCCAAATATTTTTTTGTTTGCTTTTTAAAGTGTTGGCATCTAAATAGGTTTAAAGAAAGATTATGCTATGGCTGAGACTTTGGCACAGATTCGGCCTTGCTTAGCAACAGCAGTGAGACACCCCCACAGCAGATTAAGGACTAGCATGGTTGCCACAATACAATGCTCAAATTCTTCTGGACAAAGCAAGAGGTGGGCAATCTAGAGATGGGATTTCAACCACATTCGTTTCCCAGGCCTCTGTTTTCTCATTCATAAAAATAAGAAGTCACAGTGGTGGCTGGGTGGCACAGTTGGTTAAGTGCCCCACCCTTGGTTTCGGCTTGGGTTGTGACCTCAGGGTTGTGGGATTGAACCCCATGTCAGGCTCCATGCTTGGCACAGAGTCTGCTTCAGATTCTCTCTCCTTCTCGCTCTGTCACTCTTGCTCATGCTCTGTCTCCAAAATAAATTAATCTTTTTTTAATTTTTATTTTTTCAGTGTTCCAAGATTCATTGATTATGCACCACACCCAGTGCTCCATGCAATAAATATTTTTTTAAAGATTTTATTTATTTATTTATTTATTTATTTATTTATTTATTTGAGAGAGAGAAAGAACAAGCAGTGGGGAGGGGCAGACAGGGAAAGAGAGAGAGAGAAGCAGAAAGCAGGGAGCCTGATGTGGGGCTCAATCCCAGGACCTGAAGATTATGATCTGAGCCAAAAGCAGGTGCTTAACTCACTGGGCCACCCAGATGCCCCTAAAATAAATAAATCTTAAAAAAGAAAAAAATTTAGTCATATGTTGATAGTTGAAGCTGGGCAAGTGGGCACATTGAAATTCATTATTTTATTCTTTTTGTAAAAAGTAAAATTTCTTCCTCAAACTCTAATTCCCTAACAAAACTAATATTAAAATTCAACTTAGCCTTAAAGGAAGAGCTTGCAAATAGAATGGCTCTACACCTCTATTTACTACTACCTAAAGCACTATTTATTGTATATGTAGTTTTATAAGTTCTAAATCTTTGTCTCTTGATAAGAAAAACATCCACATTTTTTAAATAAAGAGTTTTGAATACAGAGAACAGGTTTATTTTTTCTATATTACCCAATCCCCCAACTATATATATCTTGCCCTATCCTGAAAGTAGTCTGGCAAACATAATTTCTGGAGCTGATAGTTGTTTTTGGTATTTTTTAAAATATGAAATAACTTTTCTGAAGTATTTTTCAACTAACATATATTTTAATATGAATGGCTAATGTAACCCAGATCTGTTCAGTATGACAGCCAAATTGCAAAACCAAGAGTAAGGTATTTCTGACAAGAAACAACTTTTAAATCCTGCAGATGTTTGAGAGGTAGAAGACAACTAAATAGTCATGATCTAATTACTGAGCAATGAATAGGAACCTTCTAGGTAATATTCATATATGAAGATATTTTTCCCATCTAAAGTCATGGATGTTTAAAAGCCATTTCCACAACATAGAAAGCAACATTAAAACAAATCATAGAGATTTTGTAGATAGCATTTGCATTAGAAAAGCTTTATCATCTGAATTTCCAGGATTTCATGTCCAAGTCCAAAGTCTGTGTTATGTCAGTGATTTAAGCAGCTCATTAACAAATTAAGCTCAGTCTCCCTTTTCTCAGTCCTTGGCCCACTCTCCATTTCTACTATATCACTATTAACTACAACAAAGGACCTACACCTATTTAACCCATCCCCCCACCACCTCCATTCTGGTAATCATCAGTTTGCTCTCTATAATTGGGTCTATTTTTGGTTTGCCTCTCTTTCTTTTTTTTCCCCCCTTTACTCATTTATTTCTTAAATTCCATATACAGATGAAATCATATGGTATTTATCTTTCTTTAACTAACTTATTTCGCTTAGCATAGTACTCTCTAGTTCCACCCATGTCATCACAAATGACAAGGTTTCATTCTTTTTTGCGGCTGAGTAATAGTCTGATATAGATGATAGATGATAGATAGATGATGATGATGATAGATAGATAGAGATAGATAGATGATAGATTAGATAGATAGATAGATAGATAGATAGATAGATAGATAGATGATAGATAGATGATAGATAGATGATAGATGATAGATAGATGATAGATAGATGATAGATAGATGATAGATGATAGATAGATAGATAGATAGATAGATAGATAGATAGATAGATAGATAGATGATAGATAGATGATAGATAGATAGATAGATGATAGATAGATAGATAGATAGATAGATAGATAGATAGATAGATAGATAGATGATAGATAGATGATAGATAGATAGATAGATGATAGATAGATAGATAGATGATAGATAATAAATATAGATATATCACATCAATATCTATATGTGTCTCTATAGATATATATATCACATCTTTAACCATTCATCAGTCGATAGACACTTGGGTTCTTCTCATTGTTTGACTCTTGATAATGCTACTATAAACACTGGGGTGCATGTGTCCCTTCAAATTTGCATTTTTGCATCCTTTGAGTAAATAACTAGTGGTGTCATTGCTGGATCACAGGGTAGCTCTATTTTTAACTTTTTAAGGAACTTCCACAATGTTTTGAAGAGTGGCTGCCGCAGTTTGCATTCCCACCAACAGTGTAAGAGGGTCCCCTTTCTCCACATCCTCGCCAACACCTATCATTTTTTGTGTTGTTGATTTTAGCCCTTCTGACAAGGTATGAGGTTATATCTCATTGTAGTTTTATTTGTATTTCCCTGATGATGAATGATATTGAGCATCTTTTCATGTGTCTGTTGGCTATCTGTATGTCTTCTTTGGAAATAAGTCTATTTGTGTCTTCCACTCATTTTTTAATTGTATTATTCATTTTGAGTGTGTTGGATTTTATAAGTTATTTATATATTTTGGATGTTAACCCTTTGTCAGAGAAGTACACTTGTTATGATGAGCACCAGGTGTCATATGGGCATGTTGAATCAATATATTGTACACCTGAACCTGAAATGATACTGTATGTTAACTAAATAAAAACTTAAAAAAACAAAGGACTTACAAGTCCTTTTATAATTAATAACTTAAATTTTATTTTTGTCTAGCATGCCCTGAATGTTTCTCACATCTCATTTATCAGTTTTTAACATTTTATTTTTGTGTGATTAATACTTCTCTGGCTCACTAGAGTGTAGAGTATAAAGTTCAAGAAGTCAGAGACCAAGTCCATTTTGCCCATCATTGTATTTCTTTACATCTGACATTCAGTAGACATAAAATGCATATTTGATCATTTATTACGTGAAAGAATAATTTGAAAAGGTTTATATTTATCATGAGGCCTAATTTTATCATTTTTTCCTTCCAGCCTCATTCTAAAACATATAATTTCCAATCCTTAAAAATTTAACAATGGTATCACAAATGGAGGATCCAAAACATATATAAAGAACTGATAGAACTCAATAACAAAAACAATCTGATTACAAAAGGGAAAGAAGAGTAAATAGACATTTCTTCCAGAAAAGATACCCAAATGGCGAGCAGGTACATAAAAAGATGCTCAATATTACTAATTATCAGGAAAATGCAAATCAAGGCAATGATATATCAACTTATACCAGTGAGAATGGCTATCATCAAGAAGACAAGAGATAAGTGTTGGTGAGGATATGGAGAAAAAGGAACCCTCGTGCACTGTTGATGGGAATGTTTAAATTCATAGCACTACTATGGCAAACAGTACAGAGATTCATCAAAAATTAAAAATGGAACTACCATATTATTCAGCAACTCCACTTCTCAGTACATATCCAAAGGAAATGAAAACAGAATATCGAAGAGATATGCATTTCCAGGTTTACTGCAGCATTATTCATAGTACCCAAGATATGGAAACAATCTAGGTGCCCATTAACAGATGAATAGATAAAGTAGATGTGAAACCCATGAGAAAGAAGGAAATCCTATCATTTGCAACAACATGGATAGACCTTGAGAAAATTATGCTAAGTGAGATAAGACAGGCAAGACAAATACTATATGATATCACTTATATGTGGAATCTAAAAAAAGCTAAATTTATAAAAACAGAAAGCAAAATGGTGGTTGACCCTCAAGGGCTTGAGGGTCAGGGGTCAGAATAGAAGAGATGTTTAAAGTATATAAACTTGCAACTAGTAGGTAAATAAGAACCTAAAGATCTAATGTACAGTAGAGTGAATATAGGTGACAATATTGTATTATAAACATCAAACTTGCTAAGAGACTAGATCTCAATTATTCCCATTACAAAAAAGAAATATAATTATGTGATGTGATAGAGGTGCACTCTTGCATATATATTGCAAAGCACAATATATGAATATATTAAGTCAACATATTGTACACCTTAAATGTAAAAACATTTAACAATGGTAACATTTTAAAGATGTTTTTACCAGAACGGACAAATATTCATAGGATATATAGATTTCCTCTTCAGCGGTTTGTTACTCATAAAAAGTTATCTATTTCTAGGAATTTCAGCTAGTATGTTATTTTCAACCAAATCAAATTTTACTTGAGGTGGCCATTCCAGATTTAGGTGCCATTACTTCCTGACACAAGATTGAGTTTTCCTTCTGTGAAAAATTTTAACTAAGCACATGCTTCTCATGCAGTGTGGTTTGTCACACTATTCCATGGAAATATAAAACTGGGCCTGGTCCAGTGCAGCAAAAATCAAAAGGCTAATTTCTCTTCCCTCTGGTTGATGTGATAGTATCATAAGGTTGTCAGCCAGAGACATCTATTTTCTGTTACTATCTGAAAGAAAAGAGAGCATACCCAATTACTAATTTTCAAAAAGCACTTTTTAAAAGGCAACCTTATAATTTATCTGTCTCTCAAAATTGTTCTTTTTTTTAAAAATGATCTAGAGACAGTGGTCCAATATTTCATTTTACTCAAAGATTTCTAGATTCTGATACACAGAATTTGTTAGAAATCATTCATTATACTTCCCAGAGAGAAAGTAATACATTTAAGAGCAAGAAAATGATCAGACTAAGAGATAGAAACTAAAAATTCAAACCTCTGAGGCCTACAGTACTTTATTCATGCCTCAGTTTCTGCATCGGAGAAACAGAGATTATTTTTTGTGGTTACTTAGACTTCGGTGAGAATTTGCTGTTATTCATGAAATACATTTATAAAATATTTTAATGAGAGACTGTGGACTCTGAGCAACAAACTGAGGGTTTTGGAGGGGAGGGGGGAGTTGGGTGAGTTGGGTGGTAGGTATTAAGGAGGGCATGTATTGCATGGAGCACTGGGTGTGGTGCATAAACAATGATTCTTGGAACACTGAAAAAATTAAAAAAAACGTATTTGGGGGAAAAATATTTTGAATGTGATAGTCCAAATATGATGTCATAATTTAATAATTTCTTCTTACCAAGTCTTGTTCTAGAGTCATTGAATTCAAGGTAAAGAAATAAACACATTTTAATATATGTGTGTTTTTTAAAAGATTTTATTTATTTATTTAAGAGAAAGAGCAAGCACATGAGCATGAGGAGGAGGAGAGACAGAAAGAATCTCAAGCAGACTCCCTGTTGAGCACAGAGCCCCTCACAGGGCTCAATCTCAGGACCCTGAGATCATGAAATCATGAGTCAGATACTCAACCAACTGAGCCACCCAGGCAACCCTATGCGTGTATTCTTTGCATAAAAAAGCAAAAGATAACAGTTTAAAAGCAAGTTCACGGGCAATAATATACCCTATACTTTAAAAATAATTTGATGTTCTTCCTGAGGTGGCCACAAAGAAGCAATGCAGACAAATCAAAAAGGGGGGAAACTTGCTTACTTGCAGCTGAAGAAAGTAAGGAACACTTGGCCTCAGATTCTGGTAGTGTTTCTTGCTGGTTTTTTGACTCATGGATTTTTTCCTCCTCTTGGCTGGGTGTTGCTGACATACTCATTGGGTTTTCTCTGCCAACTGAAATTAAGATTTTAAAAGATGCAATCCTCTCAAAATCATTTGTTTCTTCTCAGAAAATTCACCATATGTTCAGCTATGCAAGTTTAAGTTTTGCTATTGTCTCCATTTCAATGCCTAGTCAAATCTTTTCACTCTGCATTACACAGTTACCAGAAAATGACTTTTTATTCTTAGCAGCAGGCTGTGCATGAATGGTATTCCTATAAAATCTATTCACTGCCTTGTAAATTCAAGCAATAATTTAACACCACAGTATGAATCAAATAACTTATTCAAGATGTTTTTCTCATAGATTCTAAACAGAAAGTCCTTTGATAATCTGGCACTTTGCCTTCCTCAGAAGGGGAAACTGACTAAAACATCACTCAAACAACATTTTATGTTACCCTACTGAAATATGAAAATCAAGGAAATATACATATAGATGAAGAAAACATTAGCTATTTTTCTGCCTTTTATTTAGAAACAAGTGTTTTGGTGTTTTGTTCAGGAATGGATATCTCCAGCCTACCTGAATAATGACTCTAATTTTATAGCATATGCTCACGAGTGCTATCTGTGTTTAGGATTTCACAGTTTAAGTTTATTGTGTTTCATTCTTAGGGTTCAGACATAGTTAGAAGCCTCATCGGCAACAAAAATTATATAGACTTTGTATTATATACAATAATAAATAATAGCAGCTACTTCTTAATATCATAATTGCAGTCAATAATTTGAGATGACCCATGAAATGTATGTTGGCATGAGAAGGCATAATGATCTCGTAAGTATGGTTAACAGAAATCAGCAACACTTAATCGTATTGGAATATATATATATATAGAGAGAGAGAGAGAGAGAGAGAGAGAGATCCTTATAATGATTTGATATTCTATAATTTCAGACAATAATAATCTTTTGAACACCAAACTCTGTAAAAATTAAATTTTTCCACATGGCCTATCTACAATACAATGATTAGACGCTGGAGATTGATGTTAATAAATGAACTTTAAAATATTAAAAAGAAGGCCAGAAATAACTAGAAATATGTCCACTGAGGGTAAATGAACACTTAAAGAGGAAAGAATAAAAAAATCCTAAATACAATTCAACAACCATTTTCTTATAATCCATTAAGGGACCTGCAATAATGTAGAAATCCAGGATTTACAAAAAGAAAATAACCTCTCTCACAGGCACTGCCATAAGTTCAAGAATAAATCAATGCATAACACATGGCTTTGACATTGATAAGGTTACAGCCCAGAGGTAGAACACATAAAAAATGACCTCTGGTATATATTGATGAGTTCTATAGAATACACAAGCACAGGGTGCCTAGCACAGAGTGGGCTACACAACATAGTCAGCCTAAGCAAACTGTAAAATGGGAACACACATTTCTTATCTCTCTATCCTCCCACACTGACTTTTCAAGATTTTATTTCATCCTGAAAAATGAATGTCAATATATTTTTATAACAGTTATCTTGATAGTTGTAAATTAAGGACCTGGAAGACATATTCCGGAATGGTCATCCCAGATGTTCCTATTCTTTTGTATAGAACACTGCCCATCTTGGCCTTTGAGCCATGTGGGTCACATAGCTAGAGGTCCAAAATCCAGGTACCAAATGGCCATCCACTGGATCCAGAGCCTACTCTGAATTGGAATAACTCTTGCCAGTGTGCTCCTTTTGTCTCACTTTCACAATTTAAAAATGAATCTGAAGATTTATTAAACACAATATAAAATAAAACCTGTGATAAAGGTGAAAGAAACAGAATTGTTTAGCTGGAATTGAATGATAACTTTGTTCATTTCAGATAGCATCTCATCATATCAAAAAGTTTAGTATCATCAAGATCAATCAGACAGAAAGGCTTTAACTACAAAAACTGGACTTGTAAAAAACTTTTGGTTTATTGAATACCAGCTATTTATAAGTAAAATAAGCTAAAACACAATAGTAATATGTTGTTAAGACATATATATTTAAATCCATAAAATCTATTTTATTATCTGAAATATATTTTTGTCACACTTTTCTACGTAAGATCATAAGGTACATATTCAGGATCTGATAAATTGGGTATATGACAGTTGTTTTATTTATATTTTGAAACTTGAATGATCTTAGCAGACTAGTATGAAGTGAAAATGAATTTTCCAAACATTCTTTAATAAAAAGTTCCATAAAATTTGAACCTGAAAGAAATTCCTCTTTATTATAATAAAAATGTAACTTCTGAACTATATTTTCAGTCCTGCATTTTTCTCAGGTTACTGATACCTGAGCCTCATGATTTGTATACAGAAGGTGGCTAATACCATAAAACTGGGCTGGAATTTGAGCAAGAGGAGGCAAACTTTAAGCATAATTTAAGTCTCAGTTATGATACTTATAAAACTTGGATATGTTCACTGTTACCTAAATGCTCTAAAAAGAAACAGTGCATTAAAGTTAATGGAAAGTCACAAATTATATTGATCTGAAATTCTTCAAATAATACCAAGCACATTATGTTGTTATTACATAGAATTTTAAGAGTGGAGTTATTATCTGGAACAATGGGAATGAACAGAGCTTCCAAAAAATCCTTTGAGAACCTTCTTCATGGTGCTAGTATAATAACTGATTGTGTAATCACATGAAGTCAGATCTCACACTTTCTCCTACATACAGGGTTCATAGTACTGTGAATGTAGACTCATGAATAAGAGAGGTTTTGATGCACAACTATTTCAGCTAAATGGTAGTAGGAACAATGACTTTTATTATAAATTCTTAAGACACTATTAAACCAAACTCTAGCCAAATTGTAGATAAAGAAACCAAGTCTCAGAGAAGTTATATTCTTTGTCCAAAACGTTAAAAGAAGGAATGAAAAGATATCTCCCCAGGAATCTAGCAACTCTACTTAAGTTATAAAAGATATACCATGATGAATTAAAGCAGAAACAAGTGAAACTGAAAACAGGAAGTCAATAGAGAAAATCAATATACCAAAATCTGATTATTTGAAAAGATCAATAAAATTCATAAGTCTCTAGTCACTAAGGAAAAAAAAAGATGAAAGAACATAAATCACTAACAGAAATGAAAGAGAGAACATCATTATAGATCCTATGGACATTAAAAGAATATAAAGGAATACTTTCAACAAGTCTATACTATCAAATTTGATAAGCTAGATGAAATGGACCAATTCCTTGAAAGACACAATTTGCCAAAACTCACACAAGAAGAAATAGACAAAATGAATAGTCTTAAATCTATTAAAGAAACTGAATCAATATTAAATAACTTTCTAAAACAGAAAGCATCTGGCCCAAACAGATTCCCTGGTGAATCTTACACCGAAAATTTAAGGGAAAAATTATACCAATTCTCTACAATATCTTTCAGAGGATAGAAAAAGAAGGAATATTTCCTAGCTCATTCTATGAGGTCAGTACAGTATTGCCCTAATACCAAAAACCAAAGACATCACAAGAAAAAAAACTATAAACCAATATTTCTGATGAACATAGACACAAATATTCTCAAAAAAATTAGTAAATTGAATCCAACAATCTATAAAAAATATTAATATAATAAGAGCAAGTGGGATTTATCTTAGATATATGAGGCTGGTTCAACATTCAAAAATAATTAATGTAAAGATTTTTTAGGTCAATTAAAATATTCTTTAGATATCATACTGATGGATATATGCCATTATACATTTATCCAAACCCATGGAATGTGCAATATTATGAGTGAACCAAAATGTTAAGTACAAACTCTAAATAATTATGATGTGTCAATGTAGGTTCACCAATTGTAATAAATGTACCACCTGGTGGGGCATTTTGATGGGGAAGATTATGAACTTATGGGCCAAGAGGTATATGGGAAATCTCTATACCTTCCCCTTACTTTTTCAGTGAACTTTTTTTAAAAAGATTTTATTTATTTATTTATTTGACAGAGAGAGAGAGAGATCACAAGTAGGCAGAGAGGCAAGCAGAGAGAGAGGAGGAAACAGGCTCCCTGCTGAACAGAAAGCCTGATGAGGGGCTCTATCCTAGGACCCTGACATCATGACCTGAGAGGAAGACAGAGGCTTTAACCCACTGAGCCACCCAGGCGCCCCTTTTCTATGAACTTTTGTTTTTTAAAAAGTCTTTAAAAAATCTTGCTGGAAAAAAAATTCACCATGAGGAATTCTTCCATTCTTTAATAATCATAACCACAAATACTTGTGTAGCACTTACTCAGTACCAGGGACTACTATAAGCATTTTATATATATTAACTCATATAATTCACACACCAGCACTGACTTAAGGCACCCTTCATTCTCATTTTATAAAGAATGGACATTTGATACAAGTGCTGTCAGAGCACACAGCTAACAAGAGGCCTAAGCAGGATGTGGATAACTGGTAGCCTGGTTTTAGCCTATAAGTGAAATACCCTTGCCTTTCTACCTTGCTGCACTTTGAAGCTTCTAGGTATTTGGTGGGTGAACCCAGTCAACAAGATTGTGTCATCACAGACAGGGCAGAGCAGTGAAACTCCATGTGATTGTGAGCCCTGCCAGACAAACCAGTGTATAAAGACACTTAAATCAAGTGCAGGTATGTCTAAGGAAGTCAGAGGCATGATTTAAGGGTACATGCTTGGGGACAACAGGTAACTTCTCCACAGAAAGGTCTCTACTGAAGTCTCCTGAAATGTAACGTTACTATGCTCTTCCTAAAATGATCTCTTCCCCTATCCAAGTCCCTTTGTTGCTAAAGGTGCCTGACAATTTCAACTCCCCCTTCCTGAAAACTACGAAGAAAAGTTAATGTTGTTTAAAACAAAACAAAACGTACAGAGCCAGGCTGCTCTATATCTGTATTGAAATACAAACTGAAAATTCTCAACAGTTTTGAGGGGCTATTTGTTGTTGTTCTTGGTATCAGGTAGGTTCAACCTATTATATGTGTATGTGTATGTGTATTTGTTCCTGTGTGTGTGTGTGTGTGTGTGTGTGTGTGTGTGTGTGTAGTCTGGTTAGACAAGATTCTAAAAACAATGGAGTGATTTGGGGAAGTACTATAAACTTTTAAGTAAACATTCTGCTGTTCTTCACAAACTAAAGGTCATGAACTTCTTTCCATTTCAACTGTGCACTTATGTATATTTGCCCACAATTTACTCAAAATATGTTTACTCAATTTCAAAAGGTTCACAGATTCACACTAAAACTTCTTCCTGTAATGCAATGCTTTTATTCTCGTTTACAGATGACAAAACAGAGGTTCAGAGAGGTTAATTGACTTAATTAGGGACATACTGCTAGCACATAAAAATAAAACTCAAACATTCCTAGCATGAACTCACAGTCATTTTATGCTACATCATTCATTTGTTAAAAAACCTACTCTGAGCCAGGCATTGCACTGTATCCCAGAGATATAATGGGAACCAATATTACTGTTTAGTACTCAATGATCAGGAAAGCTTCATGACTTTCAAATACCAAAAGATAGTTTGTTATTCAGTAGACAGGAGAGATATCAGGGGAGCATTTAAAGTCCACACTAGTCATCAGAAGGCCAACATTAGCAGACAAAGTTTCAAAAGGGGTTGGGTTATATTCTCTCACTTGAACATCATATAAGATGTTAAGTTCTCATAGACATCACACAAGATCATAAGAACTCCAAACTTACTGAAAATCCATTTTGGTGGCTTATTTTTCACTGTTACGAGAAATAACATGACCCAATAATCTGTTAGTTTTCTGCTCAATATCTGGTTCAAGAGTTTCACATACTTTATATGGAAAGGTTTGGAAGGACAGTGTCAGCAAGTTTAGATAGCTCAAAGAAAACCCTACTTTAGCAAGACAATTTTATATATTTGAGTTAGAAAACCTATTCTTTCTTTACTCCTGTGTTTCCTTTGCTTTCACACAGAATACTTCACCTCTAACACTTCTGATCACCAAATGTGTAGGAACTTTTGCCATATCACACAGCTCTGCAGCACCAGCTGGATGTCCTACAATTTAATTCAGTTCTAACACCATCCACTTGGAGATAGCATCAGACCCCACGGGTAAAGGACTCAGTTCCACAAGTCCATTCCTCTCTTCAGATGCTAATCCCAAGGCCAGATTGTTAACTGTACTTCTGACCAATCAGCTATAAATCGAGATTCCCACCACCATTTCTCAAGTTCAGTTAATTTGCTGGAGCAGCTCACAGAACTCAAGGAAATACTTTATGTTTGCCAGTTTGTTTATTAAAGGATATGACAAAGCATATCAATAACAATCAGATGAAATGATACACAAAGCAAGGTCTGTGAGGGCCCTGAATGCAAGCAGTTTTGTCCCCACTGAGTTGGGTACCTCACCTCCCAGTATGTAAATATGTTCACTAACCTGGAAGCTCCCAAAATCCCTTACTAATGGGATTTTTATGGAGGCTACCTCACATGAATGATCAATTTTTAACTCCATGCCCAGTTTTTCTCCTGTCTCTATAGGATGGAGGGATAGAGTTAAAAATACCAAGCTTTGAATAATGGCTTAGTCTTCCAGGGGCCCACCTAGAGGCACCTCATTAGAAGAAAAGATGCATGTCATGCTCTTATCATTTGGGAATTTATAAGGGTTTTAGGAGTTCTGTGCAGGAACCAGAGTAGGGGATGAGTGGCAGAGATCAATAAATTTTCTATTATCTTACACTGTTCTCTAAATCTTTTGTTACACCTTTGTTTACCTGATCTGGCAGAAAATTCAGTACTACCCAGAAAAGTAGAGAAAATGTGGGTGAAAGAAGACAAATAGCCACACAAAACAGAATTTTCAATAGTGCATATCAATACAGCAAACATGAGCCTTTGTACAGCAGGCATTCTATGTGTTTTCTTTTGTTGAAATGTGCACAGCCTAATGATTACCTAGAGTCAAAATAAATCCCATAAAGGAGTTGTGGTAACCAATTCTGCAGCTATATTTTTCATTACAGGCCTGGGTGGAGAAAATACAAACCTGATGTGGAAGCCAAAGGGCAAGTGGTGTGTACATGGATTTCTTTAACATTGTGGCACGTGTCTTGTAAAAACAGGTATTACTAGACAGTGTATTTTGAATAAATATTAGTGCTTCTGTAAGTTTCCTTAGAATTCCTAGGATTCGTGATGCTTTAATAAAATTTCCAAAGCAATATTTCCACCATTAAAATAGGAAGTTGCCTCAGTATATTTAGCAATAATATCTTTAGGGTTAACATTTCTTGGAACAGTCTACTTCTGTACAAATGTTGACATTTATGATACTGGTGATGAGATTCTCTATATCAATGAGAACTTTTTGGTCAATCTGGGTGTCTACAACAGCAGGGAGAGAGAATTACTAGGCAAACTTTCAGGGTCAACTTTTTCCAAGATTCTAAGAATACTAATAGGTAACGTATAGAACACACTACCACGAGATAACCTGAACTGTGAATATGTCAGCCATGGCCACAAAAGTTCAGCTGACTTTTAGTCATGTAGTAATGTTCAGTCAGTAATGCTTAGTCAGTAGTTATATTCCAAGGATTCTTGCTTGAAGGCCATATCAACAAATGTCTTCAAATATATTACTACTACTTCCCACAAAATGGGTTCTCTGCCTTTAATTCTATTAATTGCTTCTTCCTACTACATCCATGAATGATAGAATCTTACCCCTCACTTGTCTATGTCTCTATCCAGGCTCTTGAATTCTCATCCAATGATAAGATACATAATGAGCCATACATAATGTACTGGGCTAAAACATCACATCAGTGCAAAGTGGTGTTGTAGTCATTTTTACAAATTGAAAATAATCAGTGAGAAGGTATAGAGCTAAAAATTTTAAGTTTCCTTTTAATTTGAAAGTCTGTAATTCTTTGGAATAAGCCCTTCAGGGATTGCAATCTTTATAGAGCTGAAGTCTAGCTTTACAGTATATTTGAAATCTTCCCATTCATTGTTCTTAAGTGAAAGAGATACTTGCAATGAATGTCTAGTATTCAGTTGGAACTTCCATAATCTAACTAGCAGACAAAATTCAGTGATTATTCTCCTGGGTTAATCCAGATAAGAACAGTTTGTTGATCACAGGAATTTGCATCTAATAAGGATAATTTGTAAGCTCTCAGACTGATAAACGACAGCCCACAGTCAGGGCAAAAGGAACTTCTCCATAGCCAGGACAAATAGGAGCCTCTAGGCAATTCCTCACAGGATTAACAGCTAGTGCCAAAATACACTTCTCACTTCTGAGACTTCTAGAGTCACTATGAGACATTCAGATTTAAGAAGTCTATTGTTATTGAAATTGAGGGAACACTTTCACTTCTGGGAATTTATGCTAGGAAAAAATTTCAGTCAGTGTAAAAAATATGTATGTACATGAATGATCATCCCAACATTGTTTATAATAACAAAAAAAAAACCACAATAAAATAGCCAACATTAAAGGATTGGTTAAATAATTTGTGGTAAATGAATTAATAAAAACTCACTTGGAAAGATGGTGTAAATCTATGAGTATTGATGAAAATCATTTGTTTTTTTAAGAAAAAAGCATATAAAGTTGTTTTATAAAAATAGGACTGAAGCCCTATACTTTGTTAAAAATATGCTTTTAGGGGACCCTGAGTGGCTCAGTCCATTAAATGTCTGCCTTAGGTTCAGGTCATGATCCCAGGGTCCTGGGATCAAACTTCACATTGGACTTCTTGCTCAGAGGGAGCCTGTTTCTCTCTCTTCCTCTGCCACTCCCCCTGTTTGTCCTCTCTCCCTCTCTCTCTTAAGTAAATAAGTAAGTAAATAAATAAATAAATAATAAATAAATAAAATTTAAATTAAATACATATACACTTTTAGTATAGAAAAGAAGGTATAAAATGTGATGTGGCACGTGCACCCAAATGTTTATAGCAGCAATGTCCACAATAGCCAAACTATGGAAAGACCCTAGATGCCCATCAACAGATGAATAGATAAAGAAGATGTGGTATATATATACAATGGAATTCTATGCAGCCATCAAGAGAAACGAAATCTGGCCATTTGCAAAGACGTGGATGGAACTGGAGGGTATTATGCTAAGCGAAATAAGTCAGAGAAAGACAATTATCACATGATCTCTCTGATATGAAGAATTTGAGAAGCAAGGTGGGAGTTTGGGGGTGTGGGGGAGAGAAATGAAACAGGAAGGGATGGGGAGGGAGACAAACCATAAGAGACTCCTAGACTCAAGAAACAAACTAAGGGTGGCTGGGAGGCGGGGCGGGGTAGGAATAGGGTGGCTGGGGTGTGGACATTGGGGAGGGTATGTGCTGTTAAGTGCTGTGAAATGTGTAAGCCTGACGATTCACAGACATGTACCCTAGGGCAAATAATACATTATATGTTAATAAAAATTTAAAAAAAAGAAAGAAAGAAAGAAAAGAAGGTATATACAACACACACTTTCATAGAAAAAGTCATGAAAAAATATACATCAAAATGTAAATAGTTTTTATCTCTAGACAGGTTTCCACATGAGTATATTTTCAAAATTTTCCACAATTATATGCATTATTTATAAAATAAAATAATAAAGGGGAAAAAGAAATTATATGAACAAATTATAGACATCTATCAATCTAGCATTAGAAGACTTAGACTCAGCCCTGATGGCTATAAGCTTGTGAAAATAGAGCTACCCTATGACCCTGCAATTGCACTACGGGGTATTTAGCCCAAAGAAGCAGATGCGGTACAAAGAAGGGCCACATGTACCCCAATGTTCATAGCAGCAATGGCCACAATAGCCAAACTGTGGAAAGAACCAAAATGCCCTTCAATAGATGAATGGATAAAGAAGATATGGTCCATATATACAATGGAATATTATGCCTCCATCAGAAAGGATGAATACCCAACTTTTATATCAACATGGAGGGGACTGGAAGAGATTATGCAGAGTGGAATAAGTGAAGCAGAGAGAGTCAGTTATCTTATGGTCTCACTTATGTGTGGAGCATAAGGAAAAACATGGAGGACATTGTGAGAAGGAAAGGAAGGGTGAATCGGGGGAAATTGGAGGGGGAGATGAACCATGAGAGACTGTGGACTCTGAGCAACAGACTGGGGATTTTGGAGGGGAAGGGGTGGGGGATTGGGTGAGCCTGGTGCTAGGTATTGAGGAGGGCACGTATTGCATGGAGCACTGGTTGTGGTGCATGAACAATTAATCTTGTAACACTGAAAAAATAAAATAAACGTATCTGGGGTAAAAATAAAAAATAAAATTAATTCACAATCACTGCGGACATTCGATTCTTTTTTTAAACATACTATCAAATAATAAAAGTGAAGTTTCAAAAGACCCTAAGAAGTAATTTATCTATTTTCCAAAGTAAGAATAAATGATAGAACCCACATTAGTCAGTGTCTGGCATAAAATAACTGCCTACAAATGTTAGGTATTATTACTGAAATAAGAACTTTCATATATATTTACTTGCTTAATCCCCACTAGCTCTACTAGGGAGATAGGGTAGGTATTACTGTTATCCCAGTTAAACAGACACAGAAACCTAAGCTCTCTGATGTTACTTGGTTTAACTAAGATCATACAGCTGGTAAATAGAGAAGAAAACTCAAATCATCCATGCTCTAGTAACAGAACTACATTTTCATGACTATAAAAACAGAATGACTTCTTTTCTATTGGTACTAATACCTAAGGTTGACAAACATGGCCTTTTATTATTTCTCTCTTATGTATTGCCACAAATTATTTTTTTTCTATTCATCTTTTTTTCTAATTATTGCTATCTCTTCTTTCTCATCTTTTCTTCACTCTCCTTTCCTTTGTGTTAGTTCTCCTTTCTTCTTGTGCTTTTCCAGCATGGTAACTGTCCCCTGATAGCTATTTCTCATTGCTTTTTCTTCTACTCCACCCTGTATCTTCCTGCTCTCAAGTCATCTGTTTCCCTGCAGTATGCCGGAGACAGATGGCATACTCACTTTGTTGAGTAGGAGTGCCACTCTGCCAGTCTGTGGAAAAACAGAGGGTGGAAGGAGTGGTGGTATGGATCACAGTAAGTTAAGGTGTACTAATCCAACAATTTGCAAAATTTTAAATATGGCACCTAAAGGCTGAGAAGGTATTGAGGCAGATAGCACAAAGAAATCCAGATATATCATCATTTATATCAAGCTTTTGGGTTCCTGGGTGGCTCAGTGGGTTAAAGCCTCTGTCTTCGGCTCAGGTCATGATCTCAGGGTCCTGGGATTGAGCCCTGCATCCCACTCTCTGCTCAGCAGGGAGCCTGCTTTCCCCTCCCTCTCTACCTGCCTCTCTGCCTCTTGTGATCTCTCTCCTTCTGTCAAATAAATAAATAAAAATATTTTTTAAAAAATCAAGCTCTTATTTAAACTATCTTCAGTAGGATTATGTGTGTGTGTGTGTATACATATATATGATAGTATATACATAGGATATTATATATGTGTAGATTATTTTATATATGCAGGATATTATATATAAAGTACAGGTAGATTTTAATAAGCAAAGAGAAGTTAAATAAGAGGCAGACTAAGAAAGTCATCTAGATTTTGATTAAGCCAAAGTCTATGGGACTACATCAGGTAAAAATTAAATAGCAAACTAAATTTGCAGATAATTTAAGAACGCAATGGAGTTACCTCATTAACCTTTGTGTTCAAGCAAATACATTCTAAGCTTAAATTGTTTAAATAGTCTATAGATCCTCACTACAATTAGCTAGAAAATCTGATCTTAGATATGAGAGAAATCAGTTTCAAAATATTCACGTTTCTTTCCTATCCTTATACTTTTTATCCAATCCTATTTTTAATTCAAATCTCATTTATAATGATTGTTTTCTATCTAATTTTATACTGTGAGCATTAAAATTAATAGCAATGATGGGGCGTCTGGGTGGCTCAGTCATTAAGCGTCTGCCTTCGGCTCAGGTCATGATCCCAGAGTCCTGGAATCGAGCCCCGCATTGGGCTCCTTGCTCAGCAAGAAGCCTGCTTCTCCCGCTACCATTCCCTCTACTTGTGTTCCCTCTCTTGCTGTGTTTCTGTCAAACAAATAAAATCTTTAAAAAATTAAATTAAATTAATAGTAATGAAACAGGATATTTTTAATAATCTCATCCCCTCACAGTGTATATGGAGATATCATTAAATAACAAAAAATATACATGTACACACATATACAAATGCACAAATTTTAAAACTATAAAGGAGCTAAATGTAGTAAAAACTCTATATCTAACATAAACATCTGAAAAATTGGGATGAATTATCTTCATAATCTTTTTCACTGCTTCTAAAATAACAACAAAAGCTAATAGCAGAGATTTGCTTAGTAAAAATGTGATTAAATTATCAGACACAAAAGCATCATAAGGCAAACCAAAATGGAAGTATCTCTAAGTAAACATACATTTGATGACCCGCGGATAGAAGAAAACATTTCCATTCTTAGTATAAATAACTGGTTTTGCCCGTCCATCTGGTTGAAGTCCAACAAACAATCCTGGGCTTTTCATGGATTCCAGACTTATAGATGCATTTTCCAAATTCTTCTTAATTTTAAAATGACAGTCAGTGTCTCCTGTACCCTGTGATCAATATAATATGATTGCATAAACATAAGTAAACACCAAAGGGCAGAATTTAAAACCAGTCACTTCACAAGAATATAATTTTGCTTCATTTTCAAATCCTCATGACAAATACAGAACCGTTTTTACATATATTGCACTATGTGCTCCACTCTGTTCCATAAGATCCAGAAACAGAGACCATGTGTTCAGCTGAGGCAAGGGTGTATGCCCTGGACATAAAGCTCTAAGTAACAGAGGAGCTTCAACTAAGGAGAGAGCACGGTATACTCTGTGTTTCATTTCACAGTTACTAACATCTATAGGTGAAAACAGAATACTAAAATGCGAAATTTTCCTTTTGAAAAATACTCTAAGATAATGAAAAAGAGGGCAATTCTTACCATGAATTCATTTACATTTAAACATAAACCAATCTTCTGTGCTATTCCATTTTCTGAGTTAAAATTTTTTAAAGATTTTATTTATTTGAGAGAGAGTGTGTGTGTGCATAAGTAGGGGGGTGGCAAGGGAAGAAGGAGAAGCTGGCTTCCTGCTGAGCAGGGAGCTAGACAAGCAGGTCTCATTCCAGGACTGGGAGATCATGACCTGAGCCAAAGGTAGATGCTTAACCAATTAAGCCACCAAGGCAACCCTGTGAATTGAATTTTTACCAGTAAATAGACTTCACATAAATTGCTCAAAGACTGTGTAACAAAACATTCAAGAATTAAGTGCCTAGGCATAATCTACATACCCTTCAGATGATCAAAATCATCTCTCCCCCTTTTAAAGGCATGTATCATCTAATACTAGAAAATAATTCACGTTTTTCACATTTTAGTGCTTTAAAAAGTTTTCTTATAAGATTTAGGGGTTCTAAAAAAATAAGTTTTGTGAAAATGAATTAAAATTTCCAATGTAACTATTTTTTTATTTGTAAAAGATAATTATATTCTGATCCCTATCCTCAAATGTGAGCTTCTTTTAGGTGAGAACCAAGTGTTTATTGTCTGTTTCTTTTTCACAATATAAATACTATTCTTCTGTTCTTGTTATGGGTACAATAAAACTCTGGCTTTGATTTGTTCATGGCCAAGTAGAGCACATATCCACACATACTCATACTACTACTGATAATAATATGTAAGGCCAATAGGGTAGAAATGGATTCCTTGGGTTTAGAGAGAATAAAAGGAACTAAACTCAGAAGAATCAGGAAGGGCTTTTTGGAAAAGGTGAAGCTGAGTTAAATGCTAAATAGGAACTAGGTTTAGTAGAAGAAAGTGAATGGTGGAAGTAGAGAATTTCAGGCATGGGGTAGCATGAACAAAGGCCAAGAAGCAATAAACAGTATGGTGTGTATATGACAAAGCTTCTTGATGTTCTTGAGCAACAGAGAGAGGAAGGGGAATCCAGAAAGGTAGGATCAGCTTGTATGCAACTTAGAAAGTCTAGCCTTATCTAAGACCATGGGAGCCACTGAAGGATTTTAATTACAGGAGTGATAGAGACAGATCTTAAATTATCTTCAGATAATTTCTTTAATGCCCCTTTAGTGCCCCTCTAATACTCATTATCTACCCAGTTATATAACCCTTTGAGATTTTCTAGCAATGATTAGCAGAATCTTAATTCTCACCTGTCCTTCAAGTATGCACTCCTAGAGCTCCCTTTAATTGTTATTTCTTAGAATATAATTTATATTTTACAACAGTTTTTGATTTATGGAAAAATTGAGAAGACAGTACAGATTTCCCCAAATATCTGCACCTACTTTTCCCTATTAACATATTACATTATTATGATACATTTGTTACAATTAATGAACCAATGTTGACACATTATTAACTAATACTTTATTGAAATTTCCTTAATTTTTAACTAATATCATTTTTCTGTCCAGAATCCCATCTAGAATATATTTAGTCGCCATGTCTCCAAGCTCCTGTTGGCTGTGGGAGTTTCTTATATTTTCCTTGTTGTGATGACCTTGACAGTTCTGAGGAGCACTGGTCAGGTATTTCATAGGATGCCTCATGATTGGAATATGTCTGATGTCTTCCTCATGATTAGATTAGGGGTATGAGCTATTGGGAGGAAGACCATAGGAAAAGATGCCAATTTCATCACATCGTATCAAGGGTGCATGCTTCCAATATGACTTATTGCTGTTGATGTTGACCTTGATCACATAGCTAAGGTAGTATCCATCAGATTTTTCTACAGCAAAGTCACTAATTTTACCTGTCCCCTTTTCCATATTGTACTCTTTGGGAGGAAGTCACTATGTGTAGCCCATAATTAGAGGCAGGAGTTATGCTTCACCTCCTTGAAGGCAGAGTATTTTACATAATTTATCTGGAATTCTACATAGGAGAGTCATCTCCTTTCCCCCATTTATTTATTTATTCAATCATTTATGTATATTATTATGGGGCTCATGAATATTTTATACTTTGGATTATAATCCCATACTGCTTTATTCTGTGGCTCAAATTGTTCTGGTTTGGCCATTGAGATCTTTCTTCTAGGTGAAGTTTCTCATAAGTGAACACTTTACTTTCTGTCACTAGAAGATGCTCCAGGTTCATTTTGTATGTTTCCTGCCCCACTCCTAGAATTATCCATTTTTCTTCTATTAGAGAATGTTATTAGAGATCAAGATCTGAGCATAAGATCTTCTTACTATTGGGGTGTTGTTTCTAGGCTTTCTCATCTAGCACAGCAAAAAATTTATGTTTATACTAATTCATGTCTATGCATATATTTGTAAATATTTCCATATGCAGTCATTTGCATTTATATTAAGCTAAACATGAGCTCATACTGATATCTCCAATTCTAATAGATTGTAAATGGATCATTCTAGCTTCCTCCCCCTATTTATCTGTAAACTTCCACTCCAACAGTGAGAAATTTGATTCCCATTATCTGCCACCCATTTATGTAACTGCTCCATTCCAATATACATTTATAGTAGTATTAGACTCTTAACCAAACTCTCATGGGGAGCAACTTTATCAGCTAGAGTTCAGTGCTTATGTGTAGTTCCCATTTGCTTTTAGTCTTATCTACTCCACTCATTTCCAAAAATTCTTAAGTCGGTACCTTTTCCCTCTATCACCCTCATAAAGGTTGTTTCATACATTTTTAATACAGTTAGACTCTTTTGTCATAGTCTTCATTCTTTTCTGGGATTCCCAAACCTCCTAAATGATTTTTTTAAATTTCACACATTAAGATTCACTCATTGTAGGGCACCTGGGTGGCTCAGCGGGTTAAAGCCTCTGCCTTTGGCTCAGGTCATGATCTCAGGGTCCTGGGATTGAGCCCCGGCATCGGGCTCTCTACTCAGCAGGGAGCCTGCTCCCCTCTCCCCCGCCTGCCTCTCTGCCTACTTGTGATCTCTCTCTCTCTCTGTCAAATAAATAAATAAAATCTTTAAAAAAAAAATTCACTCATTGTGTTGTACAGCTCTATGGATTTTTACAAATGTATAATGTATCTATCATTATAGTAGCATACACAATAATTTTATTGACCTAAAGATTGCCTATGCTTTACGTATTCAACCCTTCCACCCTCCCCTCAAACCTCTCATAATCACTGATCATTTTATTGTCTTTATAGTTTTACACTTTCCAAAATGTCATATAATTAGAATCATATAATATATACCCTTTTCATACTGGCATCTTAAATTTAGCAATAAGTATATAACTTTTCTCAATGTCTTTTCATGGCTTGATAGTTCATTTACTTTTATTACTGAATAATAGTCATTGTACAGATGTACCACAGTTTATCTGTTTAAATACTGAAGGACATCTTGGTTGCTTCCGGGTGGTAATTATGAATAAAGCTGCTATAAACATTCATGTGCAGATTCAATTTTGTGAAAGGTATAAGATCTGTGTCAGATTATTTTTTTTTTCACAAATGGACATCCAATTGTTCCAGAACTATTTATTGAAAAGCCTGTCCTTTCTCCACTGAAATGCCTTTGTTCCTTTATCAAAGATAAATTGGCTATATTTATGTAGGTCCATTGCTGAGTTCTCTATTGTGTTTCATTGATCTGTCTATTATTCAACGAATACCACACTGACTTGAGTATTTCATCTTTACAGTAAGTCTTGAAGTTGGGTAGTGTCAGTCTTCGAACTTTGTTCTTCTTTAGTATTTTTTTTTTTTTTTTTTTTTGCTATTCTGGGTCTTTCACCTTGCCATATAAACTTTGGAATCTGTTGTTGATACCCACAAAATAGCTTGCTGATATTTTGATTGAGCTTGTGTTGAACCTATAGACCAAGCTGGAAAGAACAAACAATATCAGTCTTCAAATCCATGAATATGGAATATTTGTCCATTAATTTAAAGCCTCCTTGATATCTTTCATCAGAGTTTTATAATTTCCACACATAGAACTTATATATATATTGTTTGATTTATCCCTAAGCATTTCTTCTTCTTCTGGTGTTAATGTAACTCATGTTGTGTTTTTAATCTCAAATTTTAATTGTTTATTGATAGTATTTAAGAAATCAATTGACTTTGTATATTAATCTGTATACTGCAGGCTTGCTATAATCACTTATTTCTAGAGATTTCTGTTGATTCTTTGGGGTTTTTTACATAAACAATCATGTAATCTACAAACAAAGACAATTTTATTTCTTCCTTCCAAATCTGTATACACGTTATTTCCTTCTCTTGTTTTATTGAATTAGCCAAGACTTCCAACACAATATTAAATAGGAGTGGTGAGAGTGGATATCCATGCCTTATTCCAGCCTTAGGGGGAAAGCATCCAGTTTCTCATCATTGTGTATGATATTAGCTATAAGTTTTTTGTAGATATTCTTTATCAAGTTAAGAAAAATTCTCCTCTATCCCTTGTTGGTGTGGGTTTTTTAATTTTATTTTCACCATCAATATTCAAGTATCCATTAAGACCCACTCATCAGTACACAAAAATACCTATCAATTCCACTCAAATTTTAGTTTCATATATACTTCTTAAATTTCAGACCCATACCACCTCGTGCCTAGATCACTACAACCACTAACTGAAGTGAAGATCTTTGTTGATTATTAAACCAATATATTTTCAGTGATGTTGTTACAAGACTCTCCTATCTATTGGATCAATATGCTCACTGTGTCATGGGTAAGTAGAATTCAGCTCAGAACAAATAAATCTTCACTCAACTTTGAGTTTCCAAATAGAAGGGTTTTAAGAAATTTACACCAAATAAGAACTCAGAAATTTGCAAAACGAGGCTTTATTGAAAGATACAGATGTAGTAAAAAGAAGGGCCATATGTACCCCCAATGTTCATAGCAGCAATGGCCACAATTGCCAAACTGTGGAAAAGGCCAAGATGGCCTTCAACAGATGAATGGATAAAGAAGATATGATCCATATATACAATAGAATTTTATGCAGCCATCAGAAAGAATGAATACCCAACTTTTGTATCAACATAGACAGGACTGGAGGAGATTATGCTGAGTGAAATAAGTCAAGCAGAGAAAGTCAATTATCATATGGTTTCACTTACTTGTGGAGCATAAGGAATAACATGGAGGACATTAGGAGAAGGAAAGGAAAAGTGAATTGGGTAAATTGCAGAGGAAGATGAAGCATGAGAGACTGTGGACTCTGAGCAACAAACGGGATTTTGGAGGGGAGGGAGATGGGGAGGTGGGTGAGCCTGGTGGTGGGTATTAAGGAGGGCATGTATTTATTGCATGGAGCACTGGGTTTGGTGCATAAACAATGAATCTTAGAACACTGAAAAAATAAAATTAAATTTAAAAAAGATAGAGATAAAATGATTGCTAAAAGAAATTCCAAAATTGGATTTTATATACCTAGAGCCAAGACTGGAGGAATAAACACCATAGAGTCTAAATGATGAAGCTATTGAAAAGGAAGATATCATGTATGACATAGTAGAAATTTTTATCCCACAAAAAAAGGAAATCCCATGTGATACTATAAAGAAGAGCCTGGGGTAAATGGGCTAAAGAGAGACTGGAAGTCCTTGGGCACAAAGACAAGATGGCGGAGGTGTAGGAGGCACGGAGAGCACTGGGATCCAGAAAGAGGCTGAAAACCACTCTAAAAGCCGGCAAACACAACAGCAGAGAGAAGAGAATAAGAACAGCAATTCTAGGAGCAGAAAATCAACCACTTTCAGAAAGGTAGGAGTGGAAAAAGTGAATTTAAAGAGACGAAAAGAGAGACCCTG
>CM053606.1:98087866-98124534 GCA_028646535.1 Procyon lotor | reverse complement strand
ATGTGTATTCTGTTGCTTTGGGATGGAATGTTCTGAATATATCTGTGATGTCCATCTGGTCCAGTGTGTCATTTAGAAGCTTTATTTCCTTGTTGATCTTTTGCTTAGATGATCTGTCCATTTCGGTGAGGGGGGTATTAAAGTCCCCTACTATTATTGTATTATTGTTGATGTGTTTCTTTGACTTTGTTATTAATTGGTTTATATAACTGGCTGCTCCCATGTTAGGGGCATAGATATTTACAATTGTTAGATCTTCTTGTTGGACAATCGCTTTAAGTATGATAGAGTATCCTTCCTCAACTCTTATTATATTCTTTGGCTTACAATTTAATTTATCTGATAGAAGGATTGCCACCCTAGCTTTCTTTTGACGTCCATTAGCATGGTAAATTGTGTTCCACCCCCTCACTTTAAATCTGGAAGTGTCTTTGGGTCTAAGATGAGTTTCTTATAGACAGCATATCAATGGGTCTTGTTTTTTATCCATTCTGATACTCTGTATTTTGATTGGGGCAATTAGCCCATTTACATTCAGTGTAACTACTGACAGATATGAATTTAGTACCATTGTATTGCCCATTAGGTGAATGTTAACTGTCTCTGTTCCTTTCTGTTCCATGATCCTTTTAGGTACTCTTTCAATATTTCCTGTAGGGCTGGTTTGGTGTTTGCAAATTCTTTCAGTTTGTGTTTGTCCTGGAAGCTTTTTATCTCTCCCTCTATTTTCAGTGACAGTCTAGCTGGATATAGTATTCTTGGCTGCATATTTTTCTCATTTAGTGCTCTGAATATATCCTGCCAGTCCTTTCTGGCCTGCCAGGTCTCTGTGGATAGGTCTGCTGTTAATCTAATATTTTTGCCTTTGTATATTATAGAGTTCTTGTCCTGAGCTGCTTTCAGGATTTTCTCTTTGTCACTAAGACTTGTAAGTTTTACTATTAGATGACAGAGTGTAGACCTATTTTTATTGACTTTAAGGAGGGTTCTCTGTGCCTCCTGGATTTTGATACTTGTTCCCTTCACCAGATTAGGGAAATTCTCTACAATAATTTGCTCCAATATGCCTTCCACCCCTCTTTCTTTTTCTTCTTCTTCTGGGATCCCTATTATTCTTATATTGTTGCATCTTAGGGTATCACTTATCTCTCAAATTCTCCCCTTATGGTCCAGTAGTTGTTTGTCTCTCTTTTTCTCAGCTTCTTTATTCTCCATCATTTGGTCTTCTATATCACTAATTCTCTCCTCTGCCTCATTGATCCTAGCAGTAAGAGCCTCCATTTTTTATTGTACCTCATTAATAGCTTTTTTAATTTCAACTTGGTTAGATTTTAGTTCTTTTATTTCTCTAGAAGGATTTTATTTCTCCAGAAAGGGATTCTCTAATATCTTCAATGCTTTCAACAATAAACTTTCAAAGAAATAGACTACCAGCCTTAATCCATATAGTGTTATACTATACCATGCCTTCTGAAAGGGTAAAACAGGAAGAATAAGTTCTATGAAACACAGTACATATTCCAGCCATTTATCAATATTAGTCTTAACAGGAGAGATACCACCAAGATGGTGGAGTAGGAGAAACTCGGTCTCCATCTCCCCATGAAGATCAACAGTTAGAAAGCTATCCAAGAACAAAAACAGCTCTGGGAGAGTTCAGGAATCCACTTACGAAACTTTAGCAACAGAGAGAGAAAAAAAAACCTGAAAATAACCACACAAAAAGGAAAATACAGCTTCATTTGGCCTATATCGTCTCATCACCAAGCACAGCTCAGTACCAAAAAGAAACACTACAGCTAAAAAGAATTTCCCTCACTAGAAATGGGAGAATGGGACAAACAAACAACATCCCCCAGCCTTTGGGGCACCATATGAAAGACCCACTTCAATTTAACCCCTCCTGGAGACTGGCAAGGCTGAGATGTACAGAGATGGCAAAGAACAAAGAATAAGAGAAAGAGTTCCTAGTATGATCTGCTCTGCAGAGGACCTTGGTAGCTTTCACCACTTTAGAGATCAATGGCCAGGATAGCCACCACAGGCCCACTACAGATTTCACCAGTTTTGTCCCTCAGGTATTTGTGTTTAAAGACATCAGCCACCTAATTCCCTTCCCTCTCCCTCCCACTACTCTTCTGAAGACCAAGATCCACACCACCAGTTAATGCACAGGTCACTTAGGCTCTGCAAGTGCAAGATGCTAGCCTAGATATCTGTAACTGATTTCCACCACTGTGCATGATCAAGGCCAGCACCTCTAGCTGTGTACTTGTACTCCAACAGCCCAAATCTCATCACCAGCCTCTACTGCCATGTGTATGCCCATGGCAATATTTTGGGGCCATGGCAGTACACATTGACTGCCAAGGCCTCCACAGCTACCTATAGGCCCAGACTCAGCCCTACTTCTAGTTACTGGCCTGCACCATTGGGCTCACCTCTGGCTATCCCAGCCAGCTGTGCCCTTGAATGCTGGGGCTCATCACTAGCCTCCATGCCATGTGCATGCCTATAGGGAGACCCTATAGCCACAAAGGTACACATCAACAGTCAGACCCCACAGATGATTGTGGGCCTGATTCCAACCCAATTTTCTATCACTGGTCCACACCACTGGGCTCACTTACAGCAAGCCACTCCAGCTTTGTATCTGCATGCTTTCAGCCTGACTCTTGACATGGGCCTGGCCTCCACTGCTGTACATCTATGGTGAGACTCAACAGTCACAGTAGTGCATGCCAACAGGCAGAGTCCACTCACTGCTAATAAAAACATCAAATTTTTAAAAGCATATTTTTAAAATTCATTAACACTAATGGTTATTTTTTTTAATTTATTTAAAAATAAATATTTTTAATTTATTTGCCTGCAGAACAGCAGGCAAAGGGAGAGGAAGAAGCAGGCTACCTGCTGAGCAAAGAGTCTGACATTGGGCTTTATCCCAGGACCCTGGGATCATGACCTGAGCCAAAGGTAGATATCCAACTGACTGAGCCACCCAGGTACCCCAAAACTAATGGCTTTTTTTTTAAATAGCTAAAATAAGATAGTTGGGGAAAATAAAAAAAATTAGGAGGACCATAAGCTCACTTTGTTGCATGGATAAACTAACAGCTCTGTTTATACAACTAACTCCGAAAATGACCTGAGGACTGGCAGAACAGACCCTCTACTATTAATTGTGTAGAAAAGCCCATATCAAAAAAGGTATGAGGGGCAAAGACACAGTTGGGAACTAAACCCATGGCCGGACTATCCACCAACAGGAGAGAAACACCAAGAACAGAGAAGCAAAAGGATCAGACCCCATACTACGTATCCCACACACTGGGGACCTACACTGGGAAGATGAGTCCCCATAACATCTGGCTATGAAAACCAGTGGGACTTAACCTCAGGAGCTTTAAAAACCAGCAGGGCTTAACTCTGCTAATACTAAAAGTCAGTGAGCTTAATAATACCAAAAGAGCTGGAGGGCAATAGAAAACTGAGTCCCCACTCTCATAAATAACTCAGCCTAAGACATAGCAAAGAAGTAACAATCTAAAAATCAACTGAAGATTTATTGACTAATCTTATAATGTGTGCTGGAGGGGTAGGGATCTTCAGGAGACTTCTTCATGAACAAAAGATATGCCATTTCTCTTTCCCTCCTGGGGAAATAGCCAGATGTTTGTGGGAGCCAGTGCTAACCCTCTCCATCTACTTTGCTAACACTGCATGCCTTATCCCAGTGTTCCCCTGTGGACCTGCTCCATTCAACCTACCTGCCTCAGCAGGCATCTGTTCAAAGCAGCTCCTGCCCAGCCACCCTGTGCAAGAATCCCTAGCAGGAACCACCAAAATGACTCCTGCATTGGGGAGGTGATAGAAAAACCCAGATACCAGTGAGCCTGCAGTTCTCATAGTCCAGCCTCTTAGCTGACTGCCACGGGAGCAAGCCCTGTCCTTTGGTGCCCCTGGTGGAAAGGCAGATTATAGGAAATCCAAATGGAGAAGAGATAAAGGGAAAGAAAACTTATTTGAAAAAATAATAGCTGAAAACTTCTCTAATTGAGGGAAGGAAACAGTCATTCAGGTCCAGGAAGCACAGAAAGCCCTGAAGGTGAATCCAAGGAGAGCCACACCAAGGTACATAATAATTAAAATGGCAAAAAGTAATGACAGATAATTCTTAAAGCAGCATGAAAAAAGAAAACCATTACATACAAGGGAAACCCCATAAGGCTATCAGTTGATTTTTCAGGCTTCAGAAATTTTGTAGGCCAGAAGTTAGTGGCATGATATATTTAAAGTGCTAAGAGGAAAAAACCTATAACCAAAAATACTCTACTCAGCAAGGTTGCCATTCAGAATCAGAGGTGAGATCCTGGACAAAGAAAGTTAAAGTAGTCCTCACCATTAAACCAGCCTTACAGGAAATGTTCAAGAGAATTCTTTCAATGGAAAGAAAAAGCCATAACTAGAAGTAATTAAATTATGAAAGGAAAAAATTTTACAGGGAAAAGCAAACCTATAGTAAGGGTAGTATATTTGTCACTTATAAAACCACAGTGAAGGTTAGAATACATAAGTAGTATAATTAGTTGTGTCTATAAAAATCAGTGAAAGGTCAGGGCGCCTGGGTGGTTCAGTGGATTGGGACCTCTGCCTTCAGCTCAGGTCATGATCTCAGGGACCTGGGATCGAGCCCCACATCAGGCTTTCTGCTCCATAGGGGGCCTGCTTCCCCCTCTCTCTGCCTGCCTCTCTGCCTACTTGTGATCTCTCTCTCTCTCTCTGTCAAATAAACAAATAAAATCTTTTTTTAAAAAAGTTTTAAAAAAATAATCAGTCAAGGGATACATAAACTAAAAAGACATAAAATATGACATCAACTTAATACAGACTGTTATATGCATAAAATGTTATATATGAACCCAATGGTAACCACAAATCAAAACCTATAAGAGATACACAAAAAATGAAGAGAAAGAAAGCCAAACACAACACTTAAAAAAGCCATCAAACCACAGTGAAGACCAAGGAAAATAACAAAGGAAGGAAATAACCAAGGAAATAACAAAGGAAGAGAGATGAACTAAGAAAATAACCAGAAAATAATCAACAACGGCAATGAGTACATACCCATCAATAATTACTTTGAATATAAATGGACTAAATGTCAAATCAAAAGACATAGTGTGACTAAATGGATTAAAAAACCAAGACTCATTTAATATGCTGCCTACAAGAGACTCAGTTCAGACCTAAAGACACATACAGACTGAAAGTGATGAGATGGAAAAACATGCTATGCAAATGGGAGCAAAAAAATAAAAAATCTGGGTGAGCAATGCTTTTTAGACAAAATAAACCTTAAAACAAAGGCTATAGCAAGAGACAAAGAGGGCACTACATAAGATAAAGAAATCAGGGGCGCCTGGGTGGCTCAGTCGTTAAGCGTCTGCCTTCGGCCCGGGTCAGATCCCAGGGTCCTGGGATCAAGCCCCGCATCGGGCTCTCTGAGCGGCAGGGAGCCTGCTTCTCCCGCTGCCATTCCCTCTGCTTGTGTTCCCTCTCTCGCTGTGTTTCTCGCTGTCAAATAAATAAAATCTTTAAAAAAAAAAAAAAAAAAAGAAATCAATCAAACAAGAGGATTTAATAATTGTGAATATCTATGCACCCAACACAGGAATACCTAAATACATAAAGCAAATATTAATAGACATCAAAAGAGAAATTGACAGCATTGCAATCATAGTGGGGCACTTTAACACCCCATTTATATCAACGAATAGATCACCCAGACACAACTTCAACAAATTTAATGTGGCTTTGAATGACACATTAAACTGGATGGACCTAACACATACAGAATATTCCATCTAAAAACAACAGAATACACATTCTTTTCAAGTGTACACAGACCATTCTCCAGGATAGATAACATAATAGGCCACAAAACAAGTCTCAATAAATTTAAGAAGACTAAAATTATATCAAGCATCTATTCTGACCACAACAGTATGAAAGTGGAAACCAATTACAAAAAAAAAAAAATCTGGAAAAAACACAAATATATGGAAGCTAAACAACATGCAATTAAACAATGAATGGGCCAACCACTAAATTAAAGTGGAAATAAAAAAATACATGGAGACAAGTGAAAATGAAAACATAATGGTCCAAAATCTTTTGGATGAAGTAAAAGCAGTTCTGGGAGAAAAGTTTATAGTGGTTCAAGCTTACTTCAAGAAACAAGAAAAATCTCAAATAAATAACCTAATCTTACACCTCAAGGAATTAGAAAAAGAAGAATAAACAAAGCCGAATCTAGTAGAAGGAAGGAAATAATAAAGATTAAAGCAGAAGTAAATGAAATAGAAACTAACAAAATAATAGAAAAAAAAACAATGAAACCAAAATCTAGTTCTTTAAAAAGAAAAGGAAAATTGATAAACCTTTAGCCAGATTCATGATAAAAACAGAGAAAGAGAGACGGGACTCAAATAAATTAAAAATGAAGAACAAGCAACAACACAGAAATATAAAGGATTATAAGAGAATATTATGAAAACATATGCCAACAAATTTGGTAATGTAGAAGAAAAGGATAAATTCCTAGAAGTATATAATCTCTTAAAACCAAATCAGGGAGAAATTAAAAATTTGAAGAGACCAATTGAATCAATATTCAAAAATCTCCCTACAAACGAAAGTCCAAGACCAGATGATTTCCCAGGCAAATTCCACCAAACAGCTAAAGAAGAGTTAATATCTATTCCTCTCTAACTATTCCAAAAATAGAAGGAAAACTTCACAATTTGTCCTATAAGGCCACCATTATCCTGATGCCAAAACCAGACAAAAGCACTACAAAAAACAACAAAAACAAAAACAAAATTACAGGCCAGTATCTCTGATAAACATAGATGCAAAAATCCTCAGCAAAATATTAGCATACCAAATTCAACAATAAATTTGAAAAAATTATTTGTCATAATCAAGTAGGATTTATTCCAGGGATAAAAAGGCAGTTCAATATTCACAAATCAATGTGATACATCACATTAACAAGAGGATTAAAACCATTTGATCTCAATAGATGCAGAAAAAGCACTTGACAAAATATAATATCCATTCATAATTAAAGAAAAAGAAAACTCTCAATAAAGGGGGTTTAGAGGGAACATACTTCAACATAATAATGACCATAGATGACAAACCCACAGCTAACATCATAATTAATGGTGAAAAATGAAAGCTTTTCCTCTAAGATCCAGAATAACACAAGGACCCTCCTTCTTATTTCTATTCAACATAGTGCTGAAAGTCCTAGCTGCAGCAATTAGACAAGAAAAAAAGAAAATAAATAAAAGGTATCCAAATTGATAAATAAGAAGTAAAACTGTCACTTTTTGCAGATGACATGATACTATATTTAGAAAACCCTAGTCTCTAATAAAAAACTGCCAGAACTAATGAATAAATTCAGTAAAGTTGCAAGATTCAAGATAATGTACAAAAATCAGTTGCACGACATGGATGGAACTGGGGGGTATTATGCTAAGTGAAATAAGTCAGTCAGAGAAAGACAATTATCACATGATCTCTCTGATATGAAGAATTTGAGAGGCAAGGTGGGGGTTTGTGGGGGTGTGGGGGAGAGAAATGAAACAGGAAGGGATGGGGAGAGAGACAAACCACAAGAGACTCCTAGACTCATGAAACGAACTAAGGGTGGCTGGGAGGCCAGGGGGTAGGGATAGGGTGGCTGGGTTGTGGACATTGGGGAGGGTATGTGCTATGGTAAGTTCTGTGAAATGTGTAAGCCTAACGATTCACAGACATGTACCCTGGGGTAAATAATACATTATATGTTAATAAAAAAAATTTTTTTAAATCAGTTGCATTTGTATACACTATAACAAAGTAGCAGAAAGGTAAATTAAGAAAACAACCCCATTTATAATTACTAAAAAGAGAAAAATACCTAAAAGCTGAAAGACCTATTCTCCGAAAACTATAAAACACTGATCAAAGAAATGAAAGAAAACACAAATGGAAATATACTCCATGCTCATGGATTGGAAATAGTAATATCATTAAAAGATCATTTTAATGATCATAATCATAATCATAAATATTTAAATATCAAAACTTAATCAAAATTAAAAATCAATAAATATCAAAAATCATAAATATCATTAAAAGATTAAAATGTCCATGCTACTAAAAGCAATCTGCAGATTTAATACAATCCCTATCAAAATACCAACATTTTTCACATAACTAGAACAAATAATACTAACATTTGTGTGGAACCACAAAAGATCTCAAACAGCCAAAGCAATCTTGAGAAAGAAGAACAAAGTTGGAGGTATCTCAATTCTGGATTTCAAGATATACTACAAAGCTAAAGTAATCAAAATAGTACAGTACTGACACAAAACAGACACATAAATCAATGGAACAGAATAGAGCCTAGAAATAAACCTACATCCATTTAACCAATTGATTCACTAGAAAGGAGATAAGAATATGCCATGGGGAAAAGACAATCTTTTCAATAAATGGTATTAGAAAACTGGAGAGCTACATGCAAAAGAATGAAACCTGACCACTTTCTTACGCCACACAAAAATAAACTAAAAAATAGACTAAAGACCTAAATGGGAGACCCGAAAACCAAAAAATTCCTAAAAAAAAAAAAAAAAAAGGCAGCCAACTCTTTGACATTGCTATTAGCAACATTTTTTGTAGCTATGTCTTCCAGGCAAAGGAAACAAACACAAAATAAACTAATGGGACCTCACCAAAATAAAAAGCTTTTGCACAGCAAAGGAAACCATCAAAACACACATACACACACACACACACACACCAAAAAAAGCAACATAATAAATGGGAAAAGACTTGCAAATGATAACTCTAATGAGGGGCTAATATACAAAATATATAACGAACTTATAATGCAATTCAACACCAAAAAACAAATAATCTGATTAAAAATGGGCAGAGGACCTTAACAGATATTTTTCCAAAAAAGACATATAGATGGCCAACAAGTACTTGAAAAGATTCTCAACATCAGTGATCATCAGAGAAATGCAAATTAAAACCACAATGAGGGGCACCATGGGACTCTTGATCTTGGGGATGCAGGTTCAAGCCCCATGTTGGGTGTAGAGATTACTTAAAAATAAGATCTTTAAAAACATACATGCACAATGAAATATTACCTCATGCCTGTCAGAATGGCTAGTATCAAGAAGACAAGAAATAACAAGTGTTGGCAAAGATGTAGAATAAAGGGAACCCTCGTGCACTATTGGTGGGGATATATACTTGTACAACCACTGTGGAAAAGATTATGGAAATTCCTCAGAAAATTAGAAATACTGTATGAGTTAGTAACTCCACCAAAGAAAACAAAAAAAACCTAATTCAAAAAGATACATGCACTCCTATGTTTAACACAGCATTATTTACAATAGTCAAGATATGGAAGCAAAGCGGGGCACCTGGGTGGTTCAGTGGGTTAAAGCCTCTGCCTTCAGCTCAGGTCATGATCTCAGAGTGAGGATGGAGCCCCACATTGGCCACTCTGCTCAGCAGGGAGCCTGCTTCCCCCTCTCTCTCTGCCTGCCTCTCTGCCTACTTGTAATCTCTTTCTCTCTCTGTCAAATAAATAAATAAAAGTCTTTAAAAAAAAAAAGATATGGAAGCAAACCAAATGTCCATCAATGGATGAATAAAGCAATGGTATATCATAAATATATAAACAGAATGTTAATCAGCCATAAAAAAGAATGAGATCTTGCCATGTACAGCAACATAGATGCACCTATAGGGCATTACACTAAGTAAAATAAGTCAAATAAAGACAAATACCATATGAATTCACTTATATGTGGAATCTAAAAAACAAAATAGCAGAAACAGACCCATATACACAGAGAAAAACTGGTGGTTTCCAGATGACAAGGTGTGGAGGGATGGGCAAAATGGGTAAAGGGGTGTGGTAGGTACAGGCTTCCAGTTATGGAATGAATAAGTCACAGAGATGAAAGGCACAGCAATAGGAAATATTTGGTGGTACCATAATAGCATTGTATGTTGACAAGATGGTAGCTACACTTGTAGTGAGCATAGCATAATGTGTAGAGTTGTCAAATCACTAGGTTGTGCACCTGAAACTAATGTAACATTGCATGTTAACTATACCTCAATTTTTTAAGGGCAAAAAAAATTTAAATTGTAAATAGAAGACAAAATAGCTAAAATGTATTAAGCACTATGTACCAAGTTCTGTGCTAATAATAGCTTTTATCAACATTTTCTGAATTGATCCTCTCACAACAATCTTATAAGGTAGCTTAAAAGATAAGATGTTTAAAGCAGTAGCCACAGGAGTACCTGGGTAGCTCAGCTGGTTAAGCATCTGCTCTCGGTTCAGGTCATGATCTCAGGGTCCTGGAATCAAGCTTTACGTCAGGCTCCCTTCTCAGTGAAGAGTCCACTTCTCCCTCTCCCTCTAAAACTCCCCCTGCTCGTGCTCTCTCTAATAAATAAAGTCTTTTTTTTTAATGAAAAAAAAAATAAAGTGGTAGCCCCATTTTACAGATGAGGAAACTAACAAAACGTGTGCTACAAACATGAAACATGGCTCTGATACCTCAGTTTAAACCCTGAAAATGGGACATGTGTTTTACGTCACATTTAACGTTTTATGTTAAGACATAAAATACCTGTGAACCATGGAAAAATCACTCCTACCCACTGAACCAATGCTTCATTAACTTGGTTTCAACTGGAGTTAGGATTTGGGGTTGTCCCCACTCTCTCCAAATTCAGTTTTCCTTGGGATCAACTCTAATAATTATTGAATAGCTTGCATTTTTTAGTATCCCCTCTACTAACAGACTATTTCCTCTAATTCTGAGTACTGATATCCCCTCTGGGTTTAAGACTTGGGGTGGGGAAGTGGAGTCCTGTACAACTGGGTCCTATTCTCATTTCCTTTGAAGCAGAAGCAAACTTCCCAAAGACTGTCTCAATCCTCGCACTCCCTTTAGCCATGCAAGCCTCTTCCTGAATGCTGCAATTGAGCTTCTGACAAAGCATAGTGCAGCTGACATCTTGTGGGCATAAAAATAATTACACCATTCCACCCGGATGCCAAGATTCTGAAGTTGGCTATATTGTCCAGAACACAATAATAGGCTAGAATCGGCTTCCTCAACCCTCCAGCAGTTCATCTTTAGAGCAAAAGCCAGGTCTATGCAAAATTCTTAAATTTCCTCTTAAGTTTCATTTAGTCTTCTTTCACAGTGTTAACAGGATATTTTTTAATGCAAAAACCTGGTGAAAATCTGTTAAAAATCATTTGAATGTTTAAAAGAAAAAAATCACTTTCACAGACCTTTTTAATGATTGAAATATTGCTTCAGAAAATACAAAAAAACTTGGTTCTATCCATCAGCATCTTTGCATATCTCCCTGTACATATTTGAAGATAATAAAGGGTAACCATTCAACACATATTTACTGAGTGCTTACCATGTCCTAAGCAATATGCTAGAATTGGAATAGAAATAGAAGATGTGAATCCAAATCTCAGAATTCAATGCATATGAACCCATTCATCTTAAATAAGTACATTACACAGTCTTGAATTAATAATTCATGTATGTCACTCTCAATTTCTTTTTCCCAAGATCATCTGGGCCTCCTAGCAGTGTTATTGTATTAATGTAACATATGTATTATAATTGCTAAAAAAACCATATGCTACATACCACATTTTCCTATAAGCTCCCAGCTGTTGTGATTTCCCCAACCTCCTTGATACATCTAAATATCATTCTCTTTTCATTTTTTTAAAGATTTTATTTACTTATTTATTTGACAGAGAGAGAGAGACCACAAGTAGGCAGAGAGGCAGACAGAGAGAGGGAGAAGCAGGCTCCCTGCTGAACAGAGAGCCCAATGCGGGGCTCGATCCCAGGACCCTGAGATCATGACCTGAGCCGAAGGCAGAGGCTTAACCCACTCAGCCACCCAGGCGCCCCTCATTCTCTTTTCAAATTAATTTCCTTCTCTCTCTTCTCTGGGAAGAGCACTAATTTTTATTTTTTTTAAATATATAGAATATAAATATATACAAATATAAATATTTTAGAGGAAGTGGTAGAAACAGATGAAGGGCAGAGAGAGGAGAGAATTTCATTTTATTTAATTTATTTAACTATTTAATTAATTTAATCTCACAATCTTGAGATCATGACCTGAGCTGAAATCAAGAATCAGACACTTAACTGACCTTGTCGTGTAGGTGCCCATTTTTTTTAAGTATCTTACCACTTTTTCCTCACACGAAAAGAATAAAGTTATAATAAAATAACACTGATTTTCAAGCACAAAGGTCTGGGTTCAAATTCTGACCATGGTACTACACACCACTGATAAAAGTACTTTACCTCCCTGCCTTTAGGTTCTGTCACCTATAAAAAGCAAAGCCAAACTCACAGTGCCTTTATGAGGAAGGATTACATTTACTAGATCAGCAAGACTACCATAGACCTACTATAAAGTAGGCACAAAGTTACTCCCCTTTTCCTCTTATTTCTTCATAATTTTAGCCCTTTATTCCAACAAAATTCTCACTGGTCATTATAGATGCTTATATAACATGGCAAACCACTTTTCAATGAAAAAAGCATATCACTTAATGTACAAAAAGCATACTCTACATAGAGGTAAATCTTCATCTGGTGAAATAAATAGCAACTCATAATTTATGGATTTATGACTCATGATAAACTGAAGCCAAAGGTATTTTTTATGTGATTAGTTACCTTTAGTTACTCAATACCAAATATAAGTTGTTTTAGCATCTTCATATGTGATTCCAAAAAAACATTAACTATTTTATTTTAAGTCCATTCCAGACAAGAGACATAGATTTCAATCTGTGATATAGTCATGAAGTGGAAGGAATCTTAAAAGATTCCCTGGATAAGTCCCAGGCAAAATACCACAAGTATTGAAAAAAAGCAATTTACAGTCTAATCAAATTTTTTATCCTTCTAGGAAATATGTGTTTCTTTATATCTAATTAAATTTTTATCAATGCAGTTGAACATAAAAAAATAGCTCAAGTTCCTCTTTACAGCAGTTCTTCTTCAATTTTGAGAATTTTAAATTTTAAATTTTCTTTCCCAAGTTAAATCATTCCAGATCCTTTTTCTTCACAGAGCATGCCTTCAGTTTTTCCTTTTTTTTTTCCCGACCTATTTAGATATCTTGACATTTTACTACTATTTAAAAGATTACAATTTCTAGGCAAAGTACTAGAGAGGGAGGATAGTAGTAAAGCATGTTTTTTTAATCATGAGGAAAAATGGTAAATCTTGTCCCTTGCAAATGCTTGTTGAGTTCATCAGATAGATGTTCTGAGGAAAAAGGATTCAACACATTTGGAACAAGAAACTTAGGAGATTGTTGTGGAGATCTTACCCTCATATCTTTATTAAATCAGAGTTAAAATTAATAAATGATGTACACTTTGAGACTATGTCTATTCCATTTATTCATCAATACGCATTTTGCACTAAAGTGAACAACATAAAAAGAGAGAAAAGAGATAGAATTCCTGTACTTAGGGCTTTTATGATATCCTAAAAAAAATCACAATTCTAGGAAATTACATATGTTCAGGGAAAAACACACAGAAATTTCAAAAATAACAATAAAAACTGAGTCTGTAATTTTTGGGAAAATGAAGAACAGCAGAATAATGAAAATCAACTCAAATTATCCAAGAGCAAACTTTCTAAAAGAAGCTCATTTTAAAGTGTGAAATTTTTAGAAGTTAGTCTATATCCATCCTATGTGTTTCATCTCATGAGGAAAAAACACACTTAAAAAGATTGTGCTGATATTAATATTATAAATCTTGTTCATCAGTTTTTAAGATCAAATTCACTTTCCTCTTCCCAAATAAAAAGATTTTCATCATCAAATATATAAAATACTTCTAATACATTTCTGTTGCTAATATTTAAAGTTGTCTCAACTTGGTAAAATAGGCAGGTTTGATCATGCATTTCAAAGAAGAAATGATAGTTGCTATTTTCTCTTACTACTTGGTTGAGATTTGTTAATGAATTCTGAAATCTGCTATTTAGTAAGTTGTTATTCTCATCAACTACTTCAAAGGTTTCATTTGTCTTATTGGTGGGGTCCTGTGTATTTGCATTCACATCATCCACAACCAACAATGATGTGGGCAAGAAATTCATACAAAACTTTTTCTTTAAATATAACTGAAATTTCTTTAAATTATTTTCTTCCTCTAAGATCAAGGAGTTAATTCCTTTTAATTTTCTTAATTTTCTTTTATCCATCAAGTCAAATGCGATATTAAAATAAAGCTGATCAAATGCATCATCACTGGCATTATCAATAAATATTTTTCTACCTCTTACTTTATTGTTCTCATCTCTGAACATGGTCTTATTTGACTGCAGTAAATATGGGTGTATTTTCATCCATAAATGGAGATCCAAGAAATTTTCAATATCAGAATCTTTGCAATAGACAAATCCTCGGTCTTCCTCATTTATAGGTTGGATGGTAACAGTTAGTATAGGGCAATGCTGGCCACAAAGAGCATAGAGCTTATCCAGAGAGTCACCTTCCTGAAGTGCACCATGAATTACATTATTAATAGGCAAAGGTTGGTTTTTAATAGTTTCATCAGAGACAGGATGGACTTTGTTACCAGCAGAAGTAAAGACCTGAGTGACTGATGTGCATACTCTTTCTGACTTATGACTAGCCTTCTCTTCTGCATTATGATCTGGTATTCTCTCCTTGGCAAAAGTTTTACTTTGAACATCTAGTAAATCCTCACCAAAAGGCTCAGGGTCACTACAATGAGGCATGTTAAAATAACTGCATTTCAGTTCAAGGGGCTGAGTCAGTTCTTCCAGTTCCAAAGAGGATAGCTCAGCCATGTTTGGGCCTGGAGCCAAATTTCCAAAATGTGAATATGGTACCTCATTGCTGTCATTAAGTAGAGTATCCACTGATGTGGTATCTGCATTGCCATATAAGCCAGAATTTTCAGAAGATGATACCCTTAACAAATGATTTTCTTTCAGGAGCCATTTTCCTTTATCAATCAGTACTCCTTCCTCTATATCTCTAATGATTCTGTTACGATCATTTTGTTTTGTACCATGTCCTATGTCTCCCCCGTGATAACTGGCCCTTTCATCATTAAAGTCACATTTATCTTGATCTTCTTCTGGAAATTTCTGCAACATAGATGAACTACTAGAGACCTGTTTAGAAGACCCAAATGATTGACCTTCAGAATCATAAAGACCCACTTTCCTAGCACACTGAAATTCCATAGAGTTATAAGGACAAACCTGAGATCTGTGCACAGACCCAGAAAAAAAAGATGGTTTAATAATTTCTTCTTTACCATAAAGCTTTTCTATTGTCCTTTTAACAAATCCTTTATTGTATTCTTTTTCTTTGGCAATCTCCTCATGACTGTCATTGGGGCCATCGCTGTATGTTTTATATGGCTGCTCATTCTCACTGTCTAGTCTAAATTCTGACCAATCAGAAGCCACTGGTCTTGTGAAACAGTTTTTAAAATCAAGAGAAGACTCTGAATAACTTCCAATTTCCACGTGTTTCACCATCATTTTTACTCTCACTTTAGTTTCTCCTTCATTGAGTTCCTTTTCAGTATTTTGCTTAGAATCATAGCAAAACACTAAACATGGTGGTGTTGCCAGCCTCCTACTGATTCCCTCACAAATTACATCATTTCTTTTTTCTTCTTCTGTAATGTCCCTGCTGGAGACGTCTATCAATTCCAAATTTTTACTAGCCTGTAACTCTTTTTGGATCAATTCTTCAGTGGCCAGCTCTCCTGCATTTACCTTTGTATGAAAGAGCTCAGTGTCCTGGTTTTCTAATTCTTCAAATGATTCCAATTCTGAAATATTTCTTTCACTTGATGTCATGCTACTGGTTATTGAGCCTGGTTCTTCAGAAGTCTTTGAGTCTTCCTTATCAGAGGATGTAGATGCACTTTTACCCTGAAATTTCTTTAATGAACAATTTTTAAATTCAGCCTCAGAACTATATTCCTTATCAAATTCTGGTTCAGTTTCATTTATGGGAAGGCCACAGTGGCTTAAATCGCTGGTATTTTTGTGCGACACCAATATATTAAAGCCATGTTTATACCCAGGGTCTGCCAAAATATTTAGGTCTCTCTGAACTTCATCAATCCTTTCTAATTCTTCAGTCAATTCCAAATTATCAGCACATGTGTTTTCTTTGGAATTTAAAAAGTTACTGGTATTGCAGACTTTGTTGGGAATGTAGGTCTCATCAACTGGGCAAGTTACCTCATAACTATGGTTTTTGTCATGATTACAAGCCTTATGAGAAGACAGAGCATCAGTAAGTGAACAGACCTCTCCTAGGAAACAAGCCTTATTCATGAAGGTCTGATCAGTGGTAGAGCCATCACAAGGGGAAAAAATGTCACTGAGGTTACAAGTCCCTTTTGGAAGATAGGTCTTATTCACAGTGCACATCTGACATGAAGAACAAGTCAACTCTGAAACACGGACTTCAGGGCCACAGTCCTTACTGGCAGAGTAGCCTCCATCTAAATAGGAGATTCTCTGTGTTTTTTCATTTTCAATGCAGTTAGAAACTCTCTGAATGTTGGGTGTGGAACAATTTTCAGAAAGTCGTCTTGGAACCATATCTTGTTCTCTCTCAGTGAGTCCAAAGTGATTTGTGGTTGATTCCACTAAATTGGCAACAGCAGCCTTCAAATCATCAGCTTCCTCTGTGATGGCAGTATGCTTTAGAATCTCCAATAATCCAAATATTTCTGAAGCTTTGTTGGTAGTCTTGTGAGCATCACCTTGGCAGAAGCTATTTATACTTCCCTTTAAGGTTAACACCAGAAGCCAAGCTAGAAGGACATTAGTATATGACTTATATATTGGGGAAGGGAACGGAACATCTGCAAGTGAACCTGGCATTTGAATAATTCCACTCTGAGTCTTATGAATACTAGGAACTAAAGCTTGCAGTTGGCGAAGCAACAAGACTGGTAAAAGGTCTTTTGGAGTGTCTTCTTCCATAAGATCTACTTGAATAGCAGCCTCTACACTATGCCTTTTTGTAGCTAGGTTTATTTCTTCATAAATAAGGCTTACCTCTGGTCCTAGTTTTTCAGCACATACCTGGATTTTAGCATTATGATCACCGATAGCTGACTGTGACAAATCACAATTATCACGTAAGGGAAACAAGCAAGCATCATTCAGAGATTCAACCTGATTCTCACAGAGATCTTTGGAAAGTTCTTCACTGTTATCTTTGTCAAAAGATTTACCTACCTTTTTGCCTAGATTTTTTGTCAAACTGATACTTTTACTTATGTGTTTATTACTTTCCCTAACGAAATTATTTCCTTTTCCAGAACTTGTGTGTGAATTAGTTCCTGTAAAACCACTGTTGTTACAACTTCCCACACTCCTTTCCTTTTTGTATATTGGAGCTGATTTTCTAGGTTGCAAAGCTGAATGTGGATTTATGCTCTGCAACCACCTCTGTATATAATTTTGAACTGAATGATGGCTAGTATCTTCAGGAAAAACAGCTTTTCTTAAAGAAGCTAAGGAATTTGCCCTGGTTGTAACATGTTGTTTACTTACAATAGAACCTGATTTCAACTTATCCCCTTTTTGTTTTTTCTGAGTTCTTAAAATTATGTGTGAATTATTAACTTTTGAAACTAAACTTTTTTTGGTCATTCCTCTCAAATACCAAGATGCTAACGCTGCTTGAGCCTGTGGTCCACAAAAAGCACTGGGTTTTTGCTCAAGGAAGTTAAACACATGAAAGAAATTTGGATCTTCAAAATTATTTTTGTGACACCAAAAGTTATTATGGGGAAATACTTTATCATCTTGATCAATTTCTCTTTTTGTAGGTCCTCTTAAACTTACTGGTCTGGACTTCCTTTTGGCTAAAAGTCCTTGAAACTTCTTAGGATTCTGAAGAGTATTTAATTTATTTACATGGAAATTCTTGGAATTCACAGGATTGAGATTATTTTTGGAACAATAATTTGATTCAATTACCGTATCACTTACACGGAAGTCTTCCTCACAAAGTATTCCTTCTTTAAGGGAACTGTCTGAATCCTCCAATATGATTCCCTGTGCGATTCTATCTCTTGTGTTAATTCTCTTACTCTTACTAAGAATTCCTTTAGTTGCAATCTTCCCATCCTGATACCTGGAATTTATCATTTGTTGCTGAGATTTCATCTTCTTTTTGCTAGCAACAGATGATGAATTCTGCTTTTCATTTGCTGAAAATTTTGTTAAACCACACTGAGCAAATTCATTAATTAGTCTGTCAATTCTTGTGGTGACAGTGGAAGATCCTACTGAAGCTGGTGTCTCAGAAATAGTTCTGTCAGCTCCATGGTTGTTACTTAAAGAATGAGTTGTATCTGCTAAAAAAGGACTGCATCTATCACTGGCGTTACCACAACATCTTAAGTTTTTGATCCTAGTTTTGTTGTCTGATGTTACACTATCAACTATATCTTCCTCCACAATTGAGTTTTCTGATATAGTCTGTGGTAAGCCATTATCATGAGACAGCTCTAACCTATTCTGACTTGTAATTTCTACAACACCAGCATGTATTGCACCTGACTTAAGCAGCCTGCTTTCCTTTTTTCTTTCTAAAGATGACTCCATCTGCTCATTGTTATCGATCTGAACAAGCACTGGTTTGTTAGATACTGATGACATTTTACTGCAAGAATGTGTGAACATATGATACTCAGATTTGTTTTCCCCATCTTCCTTCTCTTCACTATAGATCATTTCCTCTTGAACTTCAGTTTCAGATACCAAGGTCACACTCCCTCTCACAGATTTCTTTTGTCTCACTCTCCTTGGTCCAGGTGTAGGGGGCCTATAAAAATGATGTTTTTCTTGATCCTTAGTCTCTTGGATGGTGTTTGTGTCCACAGCAGCATTCTGCCAACTAGAAGAAGTGCAAGTTTCAGTCTCTTGATCTGTAATTTGAGTGTTTATGTCCTCTCCCAAACTGCCCTCTTGATTACTGTCTTTCTCCAGAGATGAGACATCCGCAGACAATGAGCATGCTGCAATTTGTAAACCAGAAGACCGATCATCTGTTCTTCCTAGAAAACTGCCTTCCTCACTCTTTTCATTGTTATGAGAAAAACTAGCTCTACTGACAGTGGTCCATTTTATGGTTTCCTCCTCTTTTATCTTAAATCGAACTTTCATCTCAACTGTCATGGTACCGTCTTGATTAAAAATAACTGATTTCTCAATATCATCTTCAGAAGGATATATCAATAAATTCTGAGAACCATTTTTTTCTAAAGCCAAGTAATTTTCAGAAGCAAAAGACTGGTCTGAGTAGCAATCATTATGCATTTTATCAGAAGAAACAGAATAAATCTGGGACTTTGGGCTTGAAGGCACATGTGTCCTCACTTTCAAGATTTTAAGAGTAAAAGATGCCCCACATCAAAATGTAGAAAACAGAGAAGTTATAAATATCCAATGGAAGAGGCAGCAAAGAAAGAAAAGAAAAAAAATTAGTACAAAAAATTTCATATTTTCTAAATTTCACAGTAAGATATTATTAACATGTTTCTCACCTCTATGTTTTCATTGGTTACTTGAATTCACTATAATATCTGATACACTTCTACAAGCTATTCTCAAAAAGAAAACCTATAATCTTACTTCAATAATGAGATTCACAGAATTTTAATTTTAGTGAGTTTAATTTCCTTTAATAAGGAAAGAATGAAGTAGAAATTGCTAAGGATTCTAGCAAAAATAAAAAGATTTTTGTGGGATTTTGTTTTGTTTTTTTGTTTACCAGTACTGAAACTGGAGTCTAAGTGCTGCTTATCTATCCAAACAAAGTAGTAATTTACAGTGATATTCATTTTCCTGTCTGTGCATATCTAAGAGAGATATCTACAACATTATGAAAGTTAAGACATTTTTAGAACATATTTAGAAGTCAACATTGAGTAATTATTAATTTTGCATTCACTTTGTATAATTAGTACATTTGATTTAATATAGGGCACAAAAGAGAACAGAGCTAGACAACAGACCAACATATCTAATTATATTTTTACTATGTCTCTAAAGATAACTTCAGTACTTAAGCTTCTTAAACTCAATCAAATTCTTATTAGTTTGTACAGATTTACATATGCTTGGCATCATTTCAACATTTCAGAGTATAAACCTGGAAATATTTTCTCTTATTTTTGGTATGCATTTACCAAAATTACAAGTGAAAAGTTCTCACTTAAAATTTTTTTAAATAAAATTTAATGAAGCCCTCAGGTTCCCTAATACCATCAAAAATCATACTCACAATCCATAACACACAAAATAATAAAATCATTTCAGTAATTATGAGCACAAACAGTACTACCATATGCTTAACAGATATCTGGCAGCTAATGCCTACAAAACAGAAACAGTAATAGATGCATATCTATTGAGTATATTCATAATAGATGAGTTTCACCCACTTTAGAAATAAGTAGAGGGATTACTACTACTTACAGGGCTTATTATTCCATGTCTACATAAAAACCAAAATTTAAGTATAAGTGGCAATCAGTTCCTCAGTTCCTCAGCATAGAGCTAAAAAACTGTGCACAGTAAACAATGAGGTTAAAATATTGAGAACAATGAATAATATGATTAACCATGCCTGCATAGAGAATTTACAGCCCATCCTACACTCTTGGGCATCAACAAGCCCTCCTTCTCCCCTACCCAAAGGATTATGCTATACTGTGCAGCATTTCCTAAGGAATTATCAACCTACATTATTATTAACCAGCATGAACTGACTACATGAATTTTTTTACATGAATTTTTTTAATAAATAAAAAAATGGATCCAAGAGCTGTGATTTTTACTGAAACAACTTCAGAAAGTGGAGTCATATGTACTTAGAGATTTTTAAAAGCACACTCAACTAACCTGCTGAGCTCCCCTATGATGCTGCATGGTACTATTTGGAGAAAACCATATAACTACTAGATGTCAATTATACAAATTCCACAGAATTCTTCTCCAAATCAAGAAGTGCTGGTATTTTTATTTTTTTTTATCTAGGTATTCTATGCTCCACAGACACACAAAAATAAAGGCTTACCCACTCAATTTAATCACTGATTGATTTTGGAAAAAATAAAAAAAAATAAAAACCCATACAATCTCTATGACTCTTTCCAACTATACATATAGCCAATTCCAGTTTAGAATGTTTTGATCCCCTCATTTTCTCTCAAGTAGTGAAGGAAATTGGCCATTTTAGTAAGTATGGATTGGGTTTTCTTTCTTTGATATTGTGGTTAAAAAAAAAAAATCCACAACTCAGGTCTAAACATAAAAGCTACATATTTAAGGGACTTACTTTTTCTGCTTTCTGACCTAGCACTTCCCTTGGCGTATACACGATGAGAGATCCCCGGTAATCTTGCAGAATGCAAGTACTTCTGGATGTCATAATTTCCTGGTCTAAAGGGCTCCCTTCCTGCTGCCACCACAGCTCCAGAGCTGAGGATCACAGCCTGGAGACTGGGAACCTAGAAGAAACCAAAGAGTTAAGGTCCTTACATGAGCAACATGACGTTTTTGTCCTTTCCATATGGTAATTTTTTTAAGATTTTATTATTATGTTATTAAATAATCTCTACACCCAACATGGGCCTGAAAACTCACAACCCCGATATCAAGCCAGGTGGACCAAGCCAGCCAAGTGCCCTCTTTCCATATATTATTTATAGTGAGTGGAATCAACTCAACAATCATCAGAGCTTGAAAGGGATAAATAATCACCAACTGTTCATTAGGCACCAATAATGTATACAAAGTTACCAAGTATCAAGGTGGAGGTGGCTAGACCAACATCTTTATTCAAACTGTATACTATCTGAAGAGAAATGTCTTCTGCCTTAACTAAAGAAATCTTTAAAAGGTACACAGTTCTGCCTCTGCTTTCTCCATCAAAATATCCAGCTGTAGCCTAACATCTACCCTGAGCCAGCTGAGAAAGGGCCTGGTGGACATACTGACAGCTGCAGGGGAAGCTCTCCCCGTTCCCTCACCAACCCTCCAGCACGGATGGCAGAAAAAAATGCTTTCTCTACCTAACAGTATCATTCTTGGCCATGGCTTTTCAAGAAATATTGTCGCGACTGCATTCTGTGCCAACATATTATACAAGTCGGTGCCAAGGATGGCCGAAAGGGGGAGGGGGGAGTTCGAGATTAAAAAGTCCTTCATGAAAGTGACTTCTTCTGATCCTGACCTGGGGCCACCTACCCAGGTGAGCCAGCGCCCTCCCACGAGCGTGGGAACACACACACGAAGCCTTTATTTCTCTGGGGCCTCCATCCATGTCCCACACAAGGCGAGCTCAGACATGAGAAACCCCCAGAACACTCACCCTCCTTCCGTCTGTCGCGTACAGCTTAGTAACTGGGAACCGCATGACCTCCGTCAGGTGCTGCAGAAACGCCTGGAAGTTCTGCGTGACCCTTCTGTTCATAACTACCACACGCCTCATCTTCGGGTCGCCATTTCTAAAGACCAAGAGCCTTCGCGGGGCGCGCAGCATGCCGGGAGCAGCTGTGGCCACTACAGCGGTTGGAGGGGCTTGGGGCGCTTGTGCACTGATGGCTCGGCTGCTGTGCCAGGGTAGTGGGCGCCGGCGGGCCTTGTCAAGGTCCACTGGCTGCACCTTCCTGCGGTGGGAGCACAGGTAGGATTCGCCATCCTCTAGCTCCTCCAGGCGTGTGATGCTGTGTCTTCCCCGAGGAGTGCTGATGTTCCTCACCCCAAAAGGTAAGGGGACCTTCCTTGACAAGTTATCCAGCAAAGCATCAAATGTTTTGAAGGAACGAGGGTTGACCACCACCCTGACCCCGCCAAATTGCGGGTCTCCGCTCTTGTAGAAGCTTATCTTTTTGGCCACAACAGGATGCATGACTCTCAGGTGGCGAGGGGAAGGAACTTGACCTTCAGAAGAAGTCCGATGAATCATGGAAAAACTCGTGGAAGAAGTTTCGCTCATTTTGACTGAGAACTAGAGGGAGTGGGGGGAATTATTCATCTCCATAATGATAGCATTATAAAGAATACATGACAATGCAACTGCAACCTAATTACAGTTGTAGATATCGGCTATTCCTAGCATTTCGTTCATTCATTTATTCATTCGTTAATCTCCCATATTTTGAATGATAATTTTAAGGGCTTTACAATAAAAAGACATAAATGAAACAAATAAGGATGTTTATAATTCAAAGATAAAAAAAAAATCTAAAGACAAGAATAAAGGTATTATTAAATAAATTGTATTGTATACACCCATGCAACTGCGAAGCTATGCAACTATTAAACGTGGCATTATAAGTCTGTATTTACTGGCACAGGAAAATGATCCTAATCTATTACTAAGTGAAAAAGCAGTTTATAACATACGTGTGCTATGCCATTGCCAGTATATACGTATTTATTATACTAATGGAAAAAAATCCAAAAGTATATATAGCCCTAATGTTGATGGTAATTATAACTGAGTGGCAAAGCTATGGATAAATATTCATTTCTTAGACATTGCTGAATTTTGTGAATCTTGAAAACTAATGGGTATTTTTGAACAATTAAAAAATAACAAAAGAGACATATCAAAAACCATCCAATGAGAAAAATAAGAGCTTTGCAGTTGATCCGTTTAGTTCTGCATGTCCTGGCAGTCAAGGAAAAAGGGGGAGACAGAAAGGGTTTATCGAGTTCAAATTGTTGGGTAGAAACAAATGAGTTCATTGGGAGGAAAATGTTTCCTGACATTAAATTCTAGAAGGAATGTATCATATAAATCCTTAAATAGGGGCCACATTAAGATAATGTAAATGTTTCCATTACAGATTATAAAAAATGTGGGTAAATTATCTAATGCACTACTAATCCTACTTTGGGAAACACTGCATTAAACAAATATTTTGAATGAATGAGAGCATTGCTATGAACTACTAAAAATAAAGGTACTGCTCCCATTAGTGGTTCTAAAATTAACAACTGGGAGGGAATTTAAGAGCCATTTTCAGCCAATCACTGAGGTTTTCCTCTTCTACTTTCTAAATGAAGCCAGGGTCTGACTGATAAGTGAGCTGCTCATGGAAGAGTTTATCTGGTTCTGAGTTCACTTCTCATTTGTAGCATACTGTCACTATATTCCACTATTTTTTTTTTTAAGATTTTATTTATTTGACAGCGAGAAACACAGCGAGAGAAGGAACACAAGCAGAGGGAATAGTAGCGGGATAAGCAGGCTTCCCACCGAGCAGGGAGCCCGATGCGGGGCTCGATCCCAGGACCCCGGGATCATGACCTGAGCCGAAGGCAGACGCCCAACGACTGAGCCACCCAGGTGCCCCTATATTCCACTATTTTAAGTCAATGTAATTATTAGTGTCTTTTGACAGAGTAAGAATGCCATAGAGCCTTGAAGACAAATTGAACAAACTGAATAAAAATGATCAATATTATAGAAATGAAAAAGGCATGTTTCTCATTATAAATCAGCTGTAAATTTGGCCTAAATCACCTACTGGAATATTTAAAAACTGTTGTCTAAGATTCTTCCTATATCTCCAATATGATTTGCAAATTTTTTATGTTAATTTAGGAAAATACATTCAGCGATCAGCCTAGAAGTAGGAGGTCTCCCCTACTCCTTTCCCCAAGCAGTTTAAAGTAATTATAGTACTTAAGACAATAAAGGCAGCTGTAGCAGGTTTGTGCTTCAGGAGCTGGTGAATCCACCTTAGCAATGAAGTCAGCAAAACTGCACCTCTTCTTATCCTGATAAACAACGGTCTGACCTTGAGCATGCTGCTTAATCTCCATGCCCTCACTAACTATAAGAAGGATTAATTCTTTCAATATTTAATAAAAACTTTAGAACTCTTTGCCTCCAAGTACTTTTTAGGTTGGTTTACTTATATACATATTTTAAAATACTTTCCATAAGTAGTGTTGGAAACACATTTTTCACCTAATTTTGTTAAATTATATTTATCTATATGAAAATACATAGTAAGGCTTTTATTTTTTTAAGATTTTATTTATTTAGGGGCACCTGGGTGGCTCAGTGGGTTAAAACCTCTGCCTTCGACTCAGTGGGTTAAAACCTCTGCCTTCGACTCAGTTCATGATCTCAGGGTCCTGGGATCAAGCCCCGTATGGAGGGGGGGTCTCTGCTCAGCAGGGAGCCTGCTTCCCCCTCTCTCTCTGCCTGCCTCTCTGCCTACTTGTGATCTCTCCCTCTATGTCAAATAAATAAATAAATGGATAAATAATTATTATTATATTATAATAATTTATTATAATATTTATTAATTTTAAATTTTATATATAATAAATTTATATATTTATATAATTTTATTAAAAATATAATATTAATATTTATTATTATATTATTTATTATTATAAAATATAATATTATAAATAAAATATTTATTTATTTATTTGAAAGAGAGAGAGCACATGAGAGAGAGAGCATGAGTGGGGGGAGGGCAGAGGCAGAAGGAGAAGCAGACTCACCACTCAGCGGGGAACCCCGATGGGGGACTCGATCCCAGGACCCTGGGATCATGACCTGAGCCGAAGGCAGACACTTAACCCACTGAGTCACCCAGGTACCTGAAAGTGAGGCTTTTAATTGCAATAGTCTTCTGCCTGAATTTCACTATTTGGAGAGCCATTGACCTGGTGATCAAGTTAAGACACAGTTATGTAAACTGATAGCCTAAGGGATTTGTTTTGGGGTGGCCTTTTTTTTTTTTTCCTTCAATAAAAGAATGAACATTTTGTGCTGGGACCAGAAAGGAAAACATAGAGGATAAGGACAAATGGAGGGAAGAGGTGGCCCCCACTGTGCTATCCTACTCCGCCCAACCCTGAACTGAAGGTACCATGTCTTAGGAAGAAACCATATGCCCAGCAGTGGAGGAGCATTTATAGAGAAAGAACTACAGGATGGTTGCCAGGCTCCTTGAGGAGGAGGCTGTAGCAAGAATAAAACAATGTAAGTTCATATGGTCCTCACTGCAGGTTAAGAACAAATCTAGGAATGCCTACACATAACTGAGGAAAGTTTTGGAGTATCAAGATTTTGTATACAAGCAAGTGAGGTTTAAGAGTCTACGGTAAGGTGGACATTTTGTATCTAACAAAACATGAAAAAGATTCAGTATTATCATTGAATAAAAGGATCTATGTGCATATGGTATACAATATCATTATTGGGGAAGAAAATGAAAGCCAGATTCTTTCCAGGACAAATGTTTCAACTTTTGCCTTGATATAATCTATATGTATCTCCTACAATTCCCATGGGAAATTCACCAAGAAATTCAGTAGCACAGTTAAAGAAGAGTAGGGGTGTCATGAGAATATCAAAGAGGGATCTATAGCCCAACCTGAGGGATTGGCACTGGTGGGGTGGTGGCAGTTTCCATAGGACAGCCTGTGTGAAGCTGAAATGCCAGAGGCAGAATGGTAAAAATGCCTTCCAGGAAGAAGGGATTTGTGCAGCTTTTGCCAAAGACATGAGCGAGACCAGTGACAAGGTCAGTGAGTCTGGACAGTAGAGTGTCCCTTTTTGTGAAACAGAGCTACCAGCCCTCCTTACCTTTTAGTTACCTTGTCTTACTTGTGCACTCTTCTTAATCAGCTTTAAAAACTGATCAGAATGTGGATGGAAATTTTAAAATATCTCTTTCCATACTTTTTAAATAGTAAGGTTTATTCTATGCCCTCTGAAGTTGGATAAGGCAGTAATATTCTTAGGGGAGGGATATCTAGGGAACAAAATAGCCTGAAGTGGCCTAATTCTTCTCCCAGCAGGTTAGGCTGAAGGAAAAGTAGAGGTGCAAAGAAGTAACAAGAGAAAACTAGATTGCTAAGGCCCTCCACTTTTCTCATTGCTGACTTTCCTAGAAGTAGCAAAGGACCTGCTTAACAAAATCTCTTCCCCACGGCCCACATTACAGTAAAATATACTTCCAGTGACTTGTGACTTGACAGCATGCTGCCAATATCTTCCCCTCTTCTTTGCATTCTCTTCATTGCCAAAAGTCAGACCATGGAACTATCATGAATACTTGTATTGTTTTTTAAGATTAAGCAGATGTTTTTAACAGCTTTTGATTCACTAGGTTTACCCATCATTATGCTTATCTGTGCCATCATTGTTCTCAATACCTGTACTGCTCAGAGCTAAACAACTGTTCTACCAAGATGGCTATACCTTCTTATCACCATTCACTTGACAAAACACACTGGAGAATAATAAGATGCATGTGCGTCATTTCACTAATTACATTTTAAATTTAATTTTCTACTACACACTAGGAATTTAGGCAATTCAGAAAGTATGAAGTAGACTTCTACCTCATCGGTATATTCATAAGGTTAGTTCTGTGGCAATTCAGAGATTTGACATTACAAGAAAAATTCGTTCATTTGACAATTTAGCATAACTGTGAGGTGGGGTTGAGGGTGAGAGTTCAAAAAGGAAATTCACCAATTCTCCCCTATGGTGGTCACAGCATTGTTGAATTAAAAGCAGCTTCCTTCTTTAATGGATTCCTCAAATTCCTCTAATGTTTAGGTAAATAGTGCTCTTATAATCAGAAGAAAAAAGCTTTACCCCTATTTGATTACACTAGAATTTCTTGATATCCTGATAGTGAAGTTCCCTTCTACTTGTTCCGTTCTACTTCCCTTCTACTTCTACTTCTACAAATTGTGCAGGTTTCTAGCTTATGTGGATAAAGGATAATAATTATTAGAATATTTATTCCTTTTTCTAATAATTAAGGATAGAATTATGTAATCTAGGTATAAAAATGGAAAATAAAATACAACTAGCTAAACAGATTGTTTTCGAAATAAAGATTTCAAATAGTTTTATACTTACCAGAACTTGAAACTTCCCTTTTAAAGAAAAAGATGTTTTAAGTGATTTCTATAATTCACATAATGTTGCTGGACAGGTAACCTGCTCATTTCATGCAAAGAAACTAATGTCTTTGGATTTATTCTTAGCATATCTACCCAGGGATTGCGTGTAGCCAATTAATTTAATCCAAGGTGATGCTAATCACCAGACAATTCACCTTAAGGGGACCACAACCAGAAACAAGCCAGTTCCTAGCACGCTCCACAGTTGTGAAATCATCCTAATTGGAGTTTTTCTTGCCTTGTCTCACTTACCCTGTATCTTTCTCAGGAGACGATTTCCAATTCATGAGCTTTTCTCTCTCAGACAGCATTAAATTCTTATTTATTTATGTTAACAAGAAAAGATTGTTATGCTGCTAAAAATGAAATACTTTGACATTTTATTCTTTGATAAGTAATTCTGAGTCAGTATTTGCTCATGGTAGTCATTTCAGCACTCCTGTTTATTACTGCATCAATGTAGTTCTAATGAAAATGGCTGTAAATGTGAACAGTTTGGCTGCTCAGCATAACACAAGATAAACAAGAGAGGCAGAACACGAAGTGATTTTATGCTTCTGCATACACAGCATTCTTCTGCTTTGCTTAATCATGATGAGATTTGATCATGTTTCAGGACTTTGTCACACATGAGGTCCCCAGATGACACCTGCTGCCTCTGATGGCTACCTGTAGTCTAACCTGATTTGAAGGTACCTCACCTAATCAGATTTCTTACCAGGCTTCCTGCCTCAGCTCTGAACCACAAAAACAACGTAAGAAGTCCACCAGGAAAAAAGGATCAGATTCAAACATGTGCTCTCAAATGTTGTCTTCAAACAGATCACAAAAAGAAAAAGACTATGAAATGGCACACTATGCCTGGTAAATACTGACTTCGTAACATGTCACCTATTAAAATGTAAAAAAGTGTAAGGGAGGGAAAGGAGGGCGAGAGTCACTGAGTGAAGGAAGGAAATACGGGAGTAGATAAAAGAAACAGTAGCGTTTAACTTTGATACAAACCTCCATTTATAATCATCACTGTTCACACAAAGACATGGCTACTGACTCAATAACGAAGCTTATGTTTACAGGGTACCAATGGGCATGAATGACATCACTACTAGTTCCAAATCTAAGTGCACATTTAAAAAGTTTGGAATTAGATAAAACCTGCCCTTAAATAGTTACAGACTAATGAGGCGTTTCTATTGACTTTAATTTAAATCCTATAATCTGTGTCTAATAAACAAGTCACATCATTGGTTCTATTTCAACAGTGAAGGAATGTCAACTACAGGAAGTCTTTTGGGCATTTTTAGGAAATTCATGCATTCATGCTAAAATTTCATGCATCAGCACAAAGGAGCTCTTCTTTCCTAAGCATCTCCTGTAACACATGCTGTACTCCCACAACTCCAGTTGGGAAGAGGGACCAAGTGCACCTGTTGCCCCAATCATGCCACCGCACTATCTCCCTGGCATCATTTGTCACTGGCACATACCATCGTGGGAAGTCCACACCACCAATTCTCAAGCTTGAATTTTCACACAAATCCCTTATGGATCTTGCTGAACTGCAGTGGCTAACTAAGTAGGTCTGGGGTGGGGCCTGAGACCCTGCAGAGCATCCCCCGATGCTGCTGCTGCTGACATTAGACCACACTTTGATTATATGGAGCCTAAGAAATACCAGAAGCCTCTATGACACAGCTCATTTTAAGGTTCTTCCCCATTAATGGCTTCAATAGCCATGACCTCTAAGGTGACCTGTCTGACATGTCTAAACTCTGTTAAATTCTATGTGGTACTCTACTGACAGAGTAGCCAGATCATGGGGAGTCCAGTGCACGTGGTTAAGGATACATGCTTTGAAGTCAGTCAGACTTCAGTTCACATCCTATCTGTTCCTTCCACTTAGCTGGGTAGCTTCAGGCCATTTACTTAGTTTCTCTGTGCCTGTTTCCCTGGCTATAAAATATGAGAAAATACTTACCTTATAGGCTCATTGTGAGGATTAAATAGAATAATACGTATTACATGTTTGGCAGAGTGCCTAAATGTCCTAATAATGAATGGAAATTATTATTTTTTCCTTGTTGATCTTTTAAAACACTCCTGTGATCCTTGCAGCCTTTAGTAAAACATCTCCACACCCTACCCTGCCACACAATTTATGACCTGATACCAGCTTACTTTCTAATTTCATCTCAACCATGTGTCTTACTCTAGTTTTAATTACTTGATACTTCTTAAATATGGCTCCAAACTTTTGCACATATTGTTTCTTTTACTTGGAATGCCTTCTCCTAGCCCAAACTCCCTGCTCTCCATCACTATCCACCTTTGTATCTCTTCCTCCAATATTCAGTTCATCTCAGAAATCTTTCTTGAACCCTTGCCTTCCCACTACATAAACATTCCCTGGTGAAATAGATACTCTCCACTGTAATCTCTTATCTGTAAAAATATATGCTCTTGCACATTTCATACTGCATTACAACTGGTAGCTTCTTAGTCAGTAGGCTCACTAAGCACCAGAAGTGCAACTTATTTATCACCTCAGAATTTCTAGAAACAGCTCAGTGCTTTCTATACAGTAGACAGTTGATAAATACTGACTAAATGAATGATTCTCTGCTTGTGTTTAATATAGTATGTTATGCAGGTATATATACCTGAAGAACTCTGCCTTATCTTAAATTGCAGAATTTACCTCTCCAGGGAGACCCAAGGAACCCAGGGCAGATATCAGACTTTATCAGGATGCATAATCATTTTGTGCAGTTAGCATGGAACATACCCTTTGTCATTTCCATCCAACCCACATGGAACATCTATTTGATGAAATTAAATTACTGGATGTTGAACCTGAGTGGCCTCTGTCTTGGAAACCATTCCTCACATTATACATATCCTGGACTTTAAAATTGGGATCTGTCTTAGTCCATTCAAGCTGCTGTAATAGGATACAATAAACTGGGTGCTTAAACAACAGATACTGATTTCTCACCATTCTGGAAAATGGGAAGTTCAAGGTCACTGTACCAGCCAGTTTGGTTCCTAGTGAGGGCATTCTTCCTGATTTGGGGAGAGCCAGCTTCTTACTATGTCCTCCCACGGTGAAGTGGGGGGAGAGCCAGTGCAAGAGTGCTCATGCTTAGCTGAGTGAAAGAGCTCTCTAAGGGCACTAATCCCATTATAAGGGCTCCACCCTCATGACTGGATTACTTCCCAAGGGCCCCATCTCCAATAGCATCACACTGTGGGGTTAGGGATTCAACTTACAAATTTGGGGGGTACATTATTCAGTCAATAGCAGCACTGCCCTATAGACCTGGGGTTTTTCACCTAATCTTCCTTATTCATTCATTTGTTCATTCATTCATTCTATACATAATTGAATGCACACATTGTGCACCAGGCACATACACAAGTGAATGCAATAAAAAATACCTTTACCTTCATGGAGCTTTCATTATCCAACAAAGACAAACTATGAACAAACAAGTCTTCAACATGTTACACAATGCTGGTTGCTATGAAGAAAAATGAAGCAAAGTAGGAAGAGTAGTGCTGGAGGTCAGGGAAAGCCTCCTTGAGAAGGTTATCTGTGAGCAGATACCTCAAAGTGATGGGGGAAAGACATTTAGGTATGTGAAAGAAGAGTGTTCCTATAGAGAGAGAGCAAGTGCAAAGGTCTTGAATCAAGAGTAGAATGTGTGGGAGGTATGTGAAGTACTTGAGAAGTGATAGGAAGGCCAGGGTAGCTAAAGCAGCAGGACATCAAGTTACAAAGGGCCGTGTACCCTTTGGTAAAGACTTTGAATTTAACATGTCTCCCTTGACATGAGAACCCAAAGGAGGCTTTTGAGAAAAGGAGTAATTTCAAAGATTACTGTGAAGTATTACTTTGATTATTACTTTGGATATTGTGTTAAAGACTAAAGTTAAGGGGCACCTGGATGGCTGTCAGTTAAGCATCTGCCTTTGACTCAGGTCATGATCCCAGAGCCCTGCTTTAGTCTCCCTGCTCAGCAACGACTCTGCTTCTCCTTCACCCTTTGCCTCCTCCCCTGCTCATGCTCTCTCTCTCTCACTCAAGCTGTCTCTCAGCTTATAAATTTATAAATAAGTTATAAATTTATTATTTACAAATAAATAAAATCTTTAAAAAAATAAAAACTGAAGCTAAACATAGGGATAGGTGAGAGGGGAGATGGTGGGGTAGAAAGTACTAGGCCTCTGAACACCTGGACAGCACTTACACTGGCAGAAACAACTATTTTGGAAATCTGGAGTCTATTTGAAAGCTTGCAGCTTCCAGGCGAAGGTTTAGCTGGTAAAATTGTAGTTAATTTTAGTCTATTTCAGCCATTAGCATGGTAGTGACTACCCATCTCTTGTCCCCCAGCCCTGTGCAGCAGACAACTATGGGGACATAAGCCTGCATTCCTAGAGCAGCTTATGAGAGCCAAGGTGGGCAATCGTGACCTTGTCCTCCAAATACTGCAGTTCTGTGTTCTACTTGCTGATCTCTGCTTCTGGTCATGGAGGTGCATACAGAGATGGGTGCCCATTGTTGCAAACACTGGCTGACGTGGCTAATAGGATTTAAAGGGACAGCACCTGCAATTTTTTTTCCTCTCTTTCTTCCTTTTTCCCCTTTTTGGGAGCAGGCGTTCAAGACTAGCATATTCAGAAGTAACAGTGTTTGGGAAGATTTAGAAAGTCACCCTGCATACCCTGGGAAAAATACAGGCTCAGAAAAGACCTGAAAAGACCTTAAGCTTTCACTCCAGGCTGATCCTTGGCAAAGAGACACTGTACAACAACTAAAAAGAAAACCAACAAACCCTGGAAGAAGGAAAGAATTTGATTTCCAGAGTTATCACAATATAGGACTCATATGTCCAGGTTTCAACAATAAAAAAAAAATACAAAGCATATAAATGAACAGGAAAGTATAACCCATTTAAAGGAAGAAAATAAATCAACAGAAACTATCCCTGAGGAAGTCCAGATACTAAACAGACTTTAAAACAGGTTTCTTAAAGATGTTCTAGGAGCTAAAGAAAAACATTAACAAAGAGAGGAAATTGATACATGAGCAAAATGAAAATATCAATGAAAAAGAAATAGAAAAAGGAACTAAAAAATTCTGGAGCTGAAAAACACAATAACTGACATGAAAAATTCACTGGAGTGGTTCAAAAGCAGATTTAGGCAGGAAAAAAAAAAGAACCAGTAGATCTTAAAGACAAGATGAACAGAAAGAAAATAAATTAAGGAAAAATGAACAGAACCTAAGGGACCTGTGGCACATCAAGCAGACAAATATATGCATTGGGGAGTCCCAGAAGGAGAAAAGAGAGAGAAAGAAAGAGACAGAGAAATTATTTGAAGAAATAATGGCTGAAAATTTTCCCAAATTTTTTTTTAAGATATTATTTATTTGAGAAAGAGAGACCACAAGCATGCCAGCAGGGCAGGCAGGGGCGGGGTGCACATGAGCCAGGCGTGTGAGTACCAGGGGGAGGGACAGGAGGAGAAGGACAAGCAGACTCTATACTGAGCACAGAATCCTGTGCAGGACTCAATCACAGGACCTTAAAATCAAGAATTGGCTGCTCAACCAACTGAGCCACCCAGGTTCCCCCCAAAACTTTGCAAATTGGATGAAAGAAATAAAGTCACAAGTTCAAAAAACTAAGCCCTATGTAAGATAAGAGACACATACCAAGACACATTATAATCAAAAGTGTCAAAAGCCAAAACAGAGAGAATCTTAAAAGCAACAAAAGAGAAGCAATTTTTCACATATAAGGGATCCTTAATAAAATTATCAACTGATTGTTCAACCCTAGAGGCCAGAAGGCAGTAGGTCATCTATTCAAAGTGCTAAAAGGAAAAAAAAAAAAACTCAACCAAGACTTCTATATCCAGAAAAACCACCCTTCAAAGATTAGATATTAGAACATTCCCACATAAACAAAATTCAGGGAGTTAATTATCACTATAGCTGCCCTACAAGAAATGCTAAAAGGAGTCCTTCCAGTTGAAATGAAAGGATACTAGACAGTAACTAAAATATGTGTGAAGAAATAAAGATTTCCAGGAAAGATAAATGGGTAATTTATAAAGGCTAGTATATTGTAATATTGCTTTGTAACTCCACTCTTTATTTTCTTATTATTTTATCAAAATAAAAATGCATAAACAACATTGTTAAGCAACATCTCTGCGCTGAAAATGTATAAAGAACTAACTTGTGACATCACTAACAGAAAGAGGGGAAAATAAAACTATCTGGAAGCAGAGATTTTGTGTGCTATTGAAATTAAGTTGGTATAAATTAGATTGTTAAGTTAAATAAATTATTTAGAAGGAAATAAAGGCAGGGCCATTAAGAGAATGATTAATAATCCAAGCAAGAGGTTAGTGTGGCTCAGGCCAAGAGAATTGCTGTGTGGGTGGTAGACATGGTGAGATACTGGACATCTCCCCTGTAGCACTGATAGCACTTGCTGCTGGATTAGATGTGGATTTTTACAAGTCGGCTGTGAGCAAAAGCATTATCAAGGATGACTAAGATTTTTGTCCACTGTAACAGGAAGAATGAAATTATTGATTAGCTAGCAACACCTCAGAAGCAGCAGTCTGGAGGGTGGGAGATGGTGGTGAACATCATCTCCAAAAGCATATTAGACATCCAAGTAGAATTGTCAAGTAGACAGTCAGATATATGTATACTAGAAGTTTAAGCTGAAGGAAAAATTTGGGAACCACTGATATTCTGATGGTATTTGGTATTTGGATGAGTGTAGATGAGAACTTCTAAGAAGTAAACAGAGAAGAGAATGGTCTAAGGTAAGAAGTTAGGGCACTCCAAAGTATAACAGACACAGAGAGGGGAGGAACCTACAAAGGAGTTGGTAGGGAAAAGGTGAATCAACAGAGTGGTATCCTAGAAGCCAAAGGAAACTAGTATTTCAAAAAAGAAGGTAGCAAAGAGCTGTGCCAAATGGTCAACTTAGAAGAGTACTGAGAATTAGGCATGGGCTTTAGCAGAGTGGAGTTTATCATTAACCTTGACAAAAGCTGTTTTGGTAGAACAGAGTGGGCAAATGCCTCACTAGAATAGGAGAAAGAGAAAACTGGAAGGAGAGGGATTTAAGCCAGAGTATGGAGTTAATTTTTTTTGCTAATTTTGCTAATTTTTGCTAATGTTCTTGTTCAATATCACATCTAGTACAGGATGTGTATGTACATGCTGGTAAAAATGATCCAGTCAAAAGGGAAGCTTGATGCAGAAGATAAGAGGGAAGAATTGCTGGAACAGTGTCCTTGAGGAGATATCAGGGACATGAGATCTAATGCACAGTGGAGGTCAGATCTTAACAGGGTTTGCAGGGAAGATCTTCCTTAGTAACAGGAAGGGATGCAGAGAGGCAGGTGGAGGAAAAACTTCCTTCTGAGTACTTTTCTGATTTCCGCAACCTCCAATAAGAGGCTACCCATTAAGGGTGCAAATAAGGAGAAAGTGCTGTAATCTGAGAGAAGAGAATGTGTGGAATAGTCACCCAGTGGAGTGGAAGAGTGACTGAACAAGTTATAGAAGGTTTGCAGGCTGAATTGAGATTTGGGGGTAACAAATATAAAATGATGCCAAGTAGCATGATAGAGGCTGGCTCACACTGCACAGCACTCACCTGCTATGATCTGATAGGATGGGACCGTTTCTTGGTCTGTACCTTTGATTTTTCCTGACATATATCCATCACAGTTTACTGCCTACCCAGGCCGAACTTGGGCATTCCTGGCCCCAACTACAGAACTTTTCCCATACCTTAACATTCCTGTCTGTAACCTAGAGTCCTGCAAAACCAAGCCAAAGAGCCTGATCTCTGACCTATGCTGGATCCTACAATGTGATGATAGATAAGACAGGCCCAGCTTCTGTCCTCATGGTGTTTAATGCCTAACAGAGAGACAAATTCAGCCCAAATACACTTTACTAACCAAAACGCTGTGGTATGGAATGCTTCTTGGAAGGGAGAAATAACTAGTAAAGATTTCAATATACATGGATGTGGTATAGGAAGAGAGCTAAGATGGCACCATAGTAGGAAGACCTTAGGCTCATGTCATCCCTTGAACACAGCTAGGTAACTATCAAATCATTCTAAATACCCCAGAAATCAACCTGAAGACTGACAAACTCCACAACTAAATCAAAAGAAGCCACATCAAAGAAGATAGGAAGTGTGGAGATGTGGTTTGGGGGAGAAGCATCCTCAGTGCTGTAGATGGGAGGGAGCCCTGGTCACTGAGAAAGGAGAAAGAGAGTAGAATGCCAGAGGATCCCACAAGGAGAACATTTCCCCAAAGCCATGGGCTGGGAAAACCAGAGGAGCTGATTATTTGCAAGCAGTGGGGCTTGAAGACTGGAGTTTTAGCAGTAAGCTGGCTTGGCTGGAGTGCTTAAAGGCGCTGCTCTGTTCCTGGAGATAA
>CM053606.1:98031392-98087766 GCA_028646535.1 Procyon lotor | reverse complement strand
ACTGCTCCTGAAGAGAGAGGGGGCAAACAACCCAGAGACAGAGAGTGGAAAAATAGCAATCTGAAAAATGTCTGGGACACATAGCAGGGAGATTATTTGCTCTTCTCTGAGTGCTTCCCTAAGATGCAGCATGCATGGAGGTGCCTCTCCAGGAACAAAAGACTTGGCTGTTGCCATTTCCCTCCCCTGTCCCTCAGCATAAACACAGAGCCACTTGTGGTAGGTAAGCAGCACCAACACTGGCTGCCTACTCTGCTTCTACCAGGTCCCACAATCCTATACTCTGGTGGTGCTGCCCTGCTCAGTAAAGCTTGCTTCAGTCCCAGGGAAGGAGGCTCCTTCCCCAGAAGACCAGCAGAAACCCCTTCCCACACCATATCTTCCCGCTGGAGAGTTCTGCAGGGCCTCAGTTCTAGTGGAAGTAGTATCAGATCTCATTTAACAAGCAGACCAGAGTGCACCTAGTTAAACTCACCACATACTGACCGAGGACCAAACACTGCCCACTGCAGGCAAGGAAAGCCTGCGTCCCCAAAGGATAGAACAGCCAAAACGCAGCAGCAGAGTGCATGCAACACACTCTGGAGACACTCCCTGAAGGACCAAATCCTGGCCACTATATGAACTCTTCTTTATAAAACCATTACTCTCAGAAGCAGGAAACATAACTGGCTTTTCTAATACAGAGAAGAAGGCAGAGACTTAGACAAAATGCAAGGACAGAGGAATTCATCCCAAATGAAAGAACAGGATAAGGTCACTGCCAGAGATCTAAGTGAAACCGATATAAGTAACATGCCTGAAGGAGAATTTAAAGCAACAATCCAAAGGACACTTGCTGGGCTTGAGAAAAGAATGGAAGACTTTAGGGAGGCCCTTACAGTAGAGATAAAAGAGTTAAAAAACAATCAGAGATTTCAGTATACACAGATTATTATCATGATATTTGCAATTACATAGTAATTATATTTAAGACTTTCTAATTTTCACTAAACTTCCCCCTATTATTTTTTACCATTTTGTAATAGAATTTGTCTGTTCTGGACATTTCATATAAATGGAATCATACAATATGTGGTCTTTTGTGATACGTAACTCCTTTAGCATAGTTTAGCATAGTTTCTAAGGTTCATTCATGTTGTAGCATGTAACAGTACTTAATTCTCTGTTATTGCCAAATAGTAATTCATATTATGGATTTTTAAAATTTCTTTTATTTTACTTATTAATTCACCAGTTGAAGGGCATTTGGGTTGTTTCCAGTCTTGGGTTCTTGGGGATAATAGTTCTAATGAAAGTTTATGTTTAACGTTGGTGATATCATTTCTTTTTAAGAGAAAAAAAATTATACATATCCACAATTTTTTTAAAGATTTTATTTATTTATTTGACACAGAGAGAGAGAGATCACAACTAGGCAGAGAGCTGGCAGAGAGAGGGGGAAGCAGGGTCTCTGCTCAGCAGAGAGCTCGATGCGGGGCTCGATCCCAAGGCCCTGAGATCATGACCTGAGCTGAAGGCAGAGGCTTTAACCCACTGAGCCACCGAGGCGCCCCTACATATCTACAATCTAAATATATTTTTGGTTTTCTTTCTATTTACCTTGCTTTCTTATGATGGGTTTCAAAGCTTAATTTTATAATAATGAAGAGGGTATATCTTTGATAAACCTCATTACTTGCCTGTTTTATCATTATACAAGTTTCTTGTAGGTCCTGCAAATCAATACTCCTACATTATAAAGCAGAGTGGCCAAAAAAAAAAAAAATTCAGATTAATTGATAAAAATTTATTATCCAGACCAAGAAAGCCTTGGCAAATAAAGATATAAAGAAGAACCAAATGGAATCTTAGAACTGAAAATATATAACTAAAATTTAATAGGCCAATAGATGGTCTCAACAGCGTAATGGAGAAGACAGAAAAATGAGTTAACTTGCAGATAGAACAATAGAAATTACCCAACCTGAACAATAAAGAGAAAATAGATTTTTCTAAAGAAATGAACAGAATCAGGGCGCCTGAGTGGCTCAATCAGTTAAACGTCTGCCTTCAGCTCAGGTCATGATTCTAGAGTCCCAGGATCAAGCCCCCCCTCCTTCTTGCACAGCAGGGACTCTGCTTCTCCTCCTCCTGCTGCTCCCCCTGCTTGTACTTGCTCTCTCTCTCTCTCTCTCTCTCTCTCTCTCAAATAAATAAATAAATAAAGTCTTTTTTAAAAAGTGAACAGAATCTCAGGGACCTACAGGATTTTAACAAAAGACCACTTCTTATTCCTGTTGCTAAGTCCAACTCAACACCATGAACATTATATATAAAACAAATACCCTGAAAAAGATACAGAGAAGGAGGCAGAAGGACTAAGTATCCTAAGAATGATATGACGATCTGTTCCCTGAGTTGTCTTTTTGCATCCAGACTGGGTACTAGAGAAGCCAACAACCCAGAAACACCAATGGAAGTGGATAAAAAATACCCCAACAGAAGCCGGCTCTCTCTAGCCAAAGGTCCAGGAAAGGGGCAACCCTAGCAATGCAGAAACAATAGCTGCCAACCAAAACCAAACACCAATGTACCCCAACAGAAGCCAGCTCTCTCTAGCCAAAGGTCCAGGAAAGGGGCAACCCTAGCAATGCAGAAACAATAGCTGCCAACCAAAACCAAACACCATGGGGGAAAAATCTCCACCTGCTTTGGAAAGTCTTGATTTATATACTTTCCCACCTCTGGTGTGACATCTCTCCCTTTCCCATGCAGAGACGACATCAGGAAAGACCCAAGAAAGGACCTAGACTTCTATCCCACCTGGAAATAATGGATCCACACTGCTCCCCTCCTTGCAGTGTCAGAGATGTCAGAAGGAACCAAATTTGTCTGTTCTGGACATTTCTGGACTCAGAAAGCCAGAGTTTTCACCACCATTCAGCAGTAATGAGGCCACCCCCAACCCACAGGGTAAGTGAGACTACACAGGAAACCTAAAATCCACCTCCACCCACAAGTAATGAGGTCCTCCTTCCCCAGGTTGTCAAATGAAGCAATATGGGGAACCTGGACTTCCACCCATACCTGGCAACAGAGAGAGGTACTCCCTTTCCCCTGGCAGCATTGTGTCAAAGGAGATCTGCTAAAACACAAATTTTTTATACAAGATCCACAGTCTTATAACATAATACCCAAAATATCTAGGATGAAAAATATATATATCATACCAAGAACCAGGAAAATCTTCACTTGACTGAAAAAGATGGTCAACAAATGCCAACACCAACATAACAAAAAGGTTAGAATTACCTGACAATAATTTTAAAGCAGCCATTACAAAAGCATAATATAAAGTAATTACAAACATACTTGAAACAAAGAATAAAAGGCCTTGGCAAAGAAATAGAAGATATAAAGAAAAACCAAGTGGAGATCCTAGAACTGAAAATATAGAATAACTGAAATTTAAAAGTCCAAAGGATGGTCTCAATAGCACAATAAAGAAGTTAGAAGCAAGTTTCAGTAGACTTGAAGATAAAACAATGGAAATTACCCAATCTGAACAACAAAGAGAAAATACATTTTTTTAAATAAACAGAACCTCAGGAAATTTTAGGACTTTAACAAAAAAAGCTAATATTTGGATCATCTAAGTTGCAAAAGGAAAAGAGAAAGAAGGTGGAACTGAAAAAATATTCCCATAAATAATGTTTGCAATCTTCCCAAATTTTGCAAAAGACAAACTGCAGATTCAAGAAGTTGATTGAACCCCAAAGACAATAAACTCAAGAAAATTCACACCAAGATAATTCATTATCAAACTTCAGAAAGCTGAAGACAAAGAAGAAATTTTGAAACAGAAAAGAGAAATGACACATTACCTATAAGGGAAAGACAATTTGAATGACAGCAGATTTCTCATCAAAAACCAGAGAGGCCAGGGCATCTGGGTGGCTCAGTGGGTTAAAGCCTCTGCCTTCGGCTCAGGTCATGATCCCAGGGTCCTGAGATCAAGCCCTGCATCAGGCTCTCTGCTCGTCAGGGAGCCTGCTTCCCTCTCTCTCTGCCTGTTCTCTCCCTACTTGTGATCTCTCTCTCTCTGTCAAATAAATAAATAAAAATCTTTAAAAAAAAATAAAATAAAACATCCTTGAGGAATGAAGAGTAACCAAAACATACTCACATGAAGGAAAGTTAAGAGAATTTATCATCAGCAGACTTACTCTAAAAGAATTAATAAAGGAAGTTATCTAATAGAAAGGAAATGATAAAAGAAAGAATCTTGGAATATCAGGAAGGAATAAACAGCAATAGAAAGACCAAAAATATGAATAAATAGAGTAGACTTTCCTTCTCTTGAATCTTTAAATGATTTTTGCCAGTTGAAGAAAAAAGTATAATATTGCCTTATGTAATTTTTGATGTATGTAGAGGAAATATTAAAATAATTATAAATGGGAGATGTTAAATGTAGCATCCTACATTTAAACTGGTAAAATGTCTACATCAGTAAACTAATCATTATATATGTATAATACCTAGAACAACCACTAACATACAAAAAGAGATATACTAAAAAATAATATAGATAAATAAAAATGGAATTCTAAAAACTGTTCAAGTATCCCACAAGAAGGCATGAAAGAGAACATGGAAAAATTTTAAAAGAGCTGGAAAATTAATAATATGCCATACTTAACCCCTGAGAGAACAAAAATTACATTAAATGGAAATAGCCTCATATACTTTATGTTTTAATTTATAAAAATTCTTGAAATGACAAAATTATAAAGATGGAGAGATGGTTCTCTGGGGTAGGGATGGAGGGGTACGTGATAGCCCAAGGGAGATCTTTGTGGGGATTGAACACTCCTGTGTCTTGATTGTGGTGATGGTAACACACGTGATTAAATGACATAACTATACATATACATTTCCATCAACAGAAAGACACTTTGTCCCCATTTACAGTTATTTCTCACTTCTACTCATAGCCCAGAGCAGCCAGTAATCTTTCTGTCTTTAAAGATTTGCCTATTCTTGACATTTCATATAAATGGAATCATACAATATGGAGTCTTTTGTGTCTGAGTTCATTTATTTAGCACAATGTTTTTGAGGTGTCGTGATGTTTTAGCATATATCAGTGCATCATTCCTTTTTATTGCTGAATACTATTCTGGTGTATGAATATACCATATTTTGCACATCCATACACCAATTGGTAGACTTTTGGCAATAGTCAATGGCAATATCCATTCACCAACTGGTGGACTTATGGGTTTTATAACTAATCCTATTAGGCAAAGGAGCTCCATACCACAAAACAGGCATAGTATTCCTTTATCTGGAAACAATTTCTAATGAGAAATACATGGTAACTAAATGGTGGGGAACCATAATTCCCAATGCTGTTGAAGACTCATGTCCCCATTTGTAAAACTTATAGAGTAGAACTGAACAGATACCAAGTTCCATGAATAACATCTATTTATCAAATCATCTAGCAGTGCTGTAATAACAATAAAACCTATTGATTACTTATTTTGTGCCAGGCACCGTGGTTAATGCTTTAAATGAATTATTTATTTAATCCTCATAATAGCTCTATGAGGTATATACTATTATTATTCCTGTTTTCCAGGTAGGAATACTGGGGTTGAGAAAGGAATAGTAATTTGCCAAAGGACACACAATTAGTGAGTAGTATATGTCCTAACCACCTTGCAGTAATTTTCTTCACTTAATGTTGAAGCCTATCTGTGTGGAGGAACAAAAATGCCAGGCTAAGGAGTTTTGATTCTATTCTATAGAACGTGGAAATGCACTGAAGATTTTTGAGCAGGGAAATGACATCATCAGAACTGCACACTTCCCTGACATTGCTAAGTCAGATAATTTGGAGGGAGGAGACTGTGATGACAGACCAGTGAGATGGCTCTAAAAATAGTTAAAGCAAGAGTTCCTGAGAGCATGACTTAACAGTAATGAAAACAGGAATAGAAAGAAAGGAAATTATTCCCAAAAAATTTCAGAGGTAGCCCCAAAATAACATAACAATAGGTTGATTGGTGAGGACAAGGAGATAGATAATTTATTTAATCCTTTAATGAATAATCTTTTATAACTATAGAATCCAGCACAGAGCACAGTTTAGCAAAACTTGCAAGAAGCGGGAGGAACAAAAATGACAAGAATTGGCTCTTACTAAGTGTTTGCTGTGGTCTTGTTTAAATGAGTAACTCGAATTTTTCAAGCCTAGCAAAATTATAGTGTCCTTAACAATTCTCATAAGAACAGAGAATGTTAAGTCAAGAATTGTATAAATCCATTCCATTTTAACATACATAGTTGAGGTCATAGAAAGACATCCATGTGGTGATGTTCAAAAAGCAGTTATTTAAAAAAAAGCAGTTATTAATATGACACTAGAGATTAGGAGAGAGGTCAGAATAAGCTAGAGATATTATAAGCATTCGAGTAGAGGATGTAATCTGTCTTGGAATCGCTGAGAGACAGCATTGTGAAAAATGTGAGAATTTTATTCATGTAATGAAATGAGCAAACTTTAGAAATTATATATTTACAGTTATGTTATGGATAGGGCCTATAATGGACAAGATAGTCTAGGTCATGTTGAGATGACAGAAAGATCCCCAAATCACAGTGGAATTTCACATTCCCATTAATGACTGATCAGACAAAACTGATCTAAATGTACTTTAAATTAAAATTCAAATGATTCTGAAAAAAAAAATTCAAATGATTCTGATTTAAATGTCTTTAAGTCTATTATAGTCTTAAGGAAAAACAGTATTATTGAAGTAGAATTTTACATATCCCAAGAATTTAAGCTATAGTAAATTAAAATTTATCATTTCTGTAGTTTGACAAAACTTATTGTTTAATTCAGGACAGATTATTGAGTTATAATCACTTGGTCAGAATTTGATAAGTATTTACTGAATAAAAAAAAAATGAGTTTCTCTAAAAACTTTTGCCTGTCAGGGATCAATCACCTCTTCCATAAAGTCTTCAAGAGTGTTCAAAATAGTATTAAGGAATAGATTTTATTTCACTATAAAAAGGAATAACTTCAATAAAAGTGAAAGAAAATGCAGTTATCTTCAAAAATATGTATAAACAATATGTTTAAAAGACAAATCAGTACACAAAAGTATTCCTAAATAATTTGGCAGAACAATAAAACAAAGTTTCTACTTAAAATAATCAGGTAAGTAGACCCTAGGTTTATAATTTTCTGTCTCAATTGATAAGCAGTTGTTGGGATTTCAAATCAATTATTGGAAGCTGCCAATAAAAAGAATGATTTGGGGTAAACTCCCCTGTTGTATTCTTAGCACCCTGCCATAGGAAAATATTTAGATGCTTGAAGATACCAATTTGCTATGAAACAATGACACTGAAAAGTTTCAATCTATCCATGTGATTAGACTGTTAGTTTAAAATGTTTAGAGGATCCTTATTGCTTAGAAGACACAGACATTCTTGAATAAAAATGCACTATACAGAAGGATCTATTTATTTTAAGAGAGACACAGGTTATTTATTTTAAGTGAGAAAATACCTTGAAATTCTTTTAGGTTGAGCTGACGTTTTTACCTTACAAAAGAAGACATTTAGATATTCTCTCCAAATAGCAGTTTTATTCTAATCCTTAGCACCAAATGCTATCATAAAGAATTTTCCTTTCCTGTTAGAGAATTTTTTTTTCAATCTCAAGCATGGTCTTTTTAACTCATTCTAAAAATGGAAATTTCTGAATTCAGTTTAAATTCTCAGTACATGTATCTTTAAAGAACAACTTCCATAATGATTACAGTGTTTCTAGTGGCCCTTGATTTGTTTTAGAATCTCTATTTCTGTTCTTTGCATTCTAGCACCCTAATGAAATGAATGAATTATAATGATAGGTTAGAGTTTTATTTTTTTTTTTATTTTTTTTTTTTAAAGATTTTTTTTTTTTTAATTTATTTGACAGAGAGAAACACAGCGAGAGAGGGAACACAAGCAGAGGGAATGGTAGCGGGAGAAGCAGGCTTCCTGCAGAGCAGAGAGCCCGATGTGGGGCTCGATCCCAGGCCCCTGGAATCTGACCTGGGCCGAAGGCAGACGCTTAACGACTGAGCCACCCAGGCGCCCCTAGGTTAGAGTTTTAATCCAAGTTTGAAATTTAACTCTTAATTTTGCCTGGAAAACATCATGTCAAATTTATCTGTGCCTATACTGTTTGTTATATTGTAAAAATGGTTAAAGTTATTTTTCATCAAATAAGTTGAGTTATATCATAATTGCCCCCTCCGATAGTTTTTCAAAATTTCCCTCTAAGCACACCAGAAAAGAGTGTTTCTAACATGTTTCTAACAAAAAGTGGAACATTTGTAAAGGCAGAGAAAGGAAGGCAAGTGGATGATGCTGCCAGTCCCTGCATGATCCAACATGGTCTAGCTGCCAATGGTGAGGTCCTACAAATTATAAATTCAGTCTCCCCATTCTCAGACTAACAATATCCAAGGCTGACTGTCCATGGTCCTATCCACTCTAGGGTTTTAAGAATGGCTTGGTTCCTGCTCAGCTGGACAGAGAGCCCTTGGACAGGTGCATTCCCCTGTACTCTCTGCCCTGTGGACCAGTCTGTGTTTCAATCTGCTGTTCTTGATCCAGGTTCATGCTCTACTAGCACCCCACTGATTGGATTGAGCTATCCCAGTCCTGCTTTAACCCAGTCAGATACCCTGCCTGATAGGAGTTCTACTAATGAGACTGTAGACTAAGTACAAGTTCAAAGTGAATGATAACTACCCCTACTGCTTTCAACAAAACGACATGGCAGCCTATCCTATATTGAGGGTCTTCCCTGTATCTCACCTGTTCCTTTCATAGGGAAGCCTTCTGCCTTTGCCCCCCGCCCCCCACCGTGAGTCTGGCAGTCTGTCACTCTGCATATACCAGATATAACAGCATATACCAGATGGCCACAAGATTAGCTGGATTTGTGAGTGATTACCAGTTAAGTTGCTGATGTGAAAGAGGTAAGAGACAGTTAATGCAAGCAGTTGAATTCCAGGCTAAAAGATTGAGATCTACTACAACAGAATGAATACAGATCTTTGAGAAGAAAAAAAGAACAAGACAAAATAGTATTTAAGAAGATATGCTAGATGTGCCCAATCTTGTCTGATCTCGGAAGCTAAGCAGGGTCAGGCCTGGTTAGTACCTGGATGGGAAGAAGATATGCTAGTAGCAGAATGTAATATAGACAGAGCATGGAAAGGACTGGGGACAGAAATATAGCATAAAAACAGATTTGTAGGAGCGCCTGGGTGGCTCAGTCGTTAAGCGCCTGCCTTCAGCTCAGGTCATGATCCCAGGGTCCTGGGATCAGCCCCGCATCGGGCTCCCTACTCAGCGGGACGCCTGCTTCTCCCGCTACCATTCCCTCTGCTTGTGTTCCCTCTCTCACTGTGTTTCTCTCTGTCAAATAAATAAAATCTTTAAAAAAAAAAAAAAAGATTTGTAATAAACAAATCTTTAATAATTAGCCTAGAATAAAATTGTAGTTCTGTAACAAAAGCAAAAGATAAATTTTAAAGAAAGAATCTCCTGTTATAGCCACTCAGTCAATGAACTTGCCAAGCACTGTTCTAAGCACTGGAGAGACAGCAATGAATGAAGCACAGCCTCTGGTCTCCAGGAACCATCATTATAAAGAGGATGACTAAGAATGTAAGGGTCACGGTCATCACTTTATTTAACACACATTCTTTAGCTTCCTCTCTTTGTGCCTTCCTCAGAGAGGTTAGGGAGTCAGGTACTCACCTCCAAATTTCTCAAGTTGGTAATTTAGTACAGATATTTAGGCCAAGACAGTGTAAGGGAAGATCTAAAGGGGCACTTCTAGAAACTTACTTTTTTTATAAAAGAAACAGACATAAGTGATGCCACCATTTCCTGTCTGGAACATGAAAGTAATACATGGAGCTAGCAGGAGGCAACAGTGTAAAGATAAAACACACAATAAGGCTGGCCAAGAATGAAGATAGAAGGAGAATCTTGATAGCTGTGTATGAGCAACTGGGTTAACCTGGCAACCATCTAACTCTTCCTGTTACATAAGAAAAATTAACTCCATTCCTGATACCAACTGCTGGAAGAGAACTCTTTGTGGCAAAGCAACCAAATCTGACCCTGGAGGATTATAAAGAAAAGGAGTCTTTTTTTTTTCCTTTTTTTTTCTTTTCTTTTTTTCTCTTTTTTTTTCTTTTTTTTCCCCAAATATGCTTATTTTATTTTTTCAGTGTTACAAGGTTAATTGTTCATGCACCACACCCAGTGCTCCATGCAGTACATGCCCTCCTCAATACCCACCACCAGGCTCGCCCAACCCCCCACCGAGTCTTTTAAAGAATATTGAGTGGTTCGTAAGATCTGTGAGAGGTCTAAAGAATGAAGCTCATAAGATTCCAGAAACAACATACAAAACATTTCATAGTACTGGCCTGTTGAGGGGGCACCTGAGTGGCTCAGTCAGTTAAACATATGCCTTCAGCTTAGGTCATGATCTCAGGTCCTGAATTCCAACCCTGCATCAGGCTCCCTGCTCAGTAGGGAAAATGCTTGTCCCTCTCCCTCTGCCCCTCCCCTCGCCCTCCTCCTCCCCTCTGCTCATGCATACTTTCTTTCGAATAAATAAAAAATTAATTAATTAAAATAAAATAAAGAATTGGCCTGATGAGGAAACCACCTGCCTGCCACAGAGCCTGAGGTGCTACGCTTGCATTTTTGTTGCTTTTTTACCAGGAAAACAACTATACTACAAATAAGACCAACCTAAGACAGTCACCTTTGCTGTCACCCTAACCAAAAAATCAATTCCACAAGGAACCAACTGGCCTACCTTGTTCACTTCCAACCTGCACAAGTGCCTGTGTCTTAAGGGGATAGAAAAAGAAAAGAAAAAAAGAAAAAAAGAAAAAACCTATGTAGCTTGTTTCGTTCCTACAGGAGGAAATAATCTTTGCCCTCCAAAGATCCATAAAGTGGGTAATCTCCCAAACTCAAAAAGTGATTCAGATGCTAAGAGCCTAAAATGAATTGCAAATATACATTGCTATGGTGGGTTGTTTGCAAAAAATGATTACCATTATGTATTCCTTCCCTATAGACATACCCCATTACGATGTAATCTGGTGTCTATTCCCCACCCCTTGAATTTGGACAGCTTTGACCAACAGCATGAGGCAGAAGTGACATTATGCCAACTCCAAAACCTCAAGAGAACTGGTATACTTTGTTCTGAGAACCTACTATGCATTATATGAATAAACTCTGGGCTGACATGCTAGATGATGAGAGAAACCTATTCCAGCTGCCCCAGTCACCCAGCCAACAGGCAACCAGTCCTCAGAAGCAGAGCTACCTGCCTGACCACAGATGAATGAATAAGCCCAGTCTAACCCAGAATATCACTTACTTAAGCCCAGTCCAGTTGACTCACCCAAAGAAGTGTGAGCTCAGTAAGTGGTTGTTTTAGCCACTAACTTTGGGGTGATTTTCTATATCATTAAAAGCTAAAATAAGAAGAAAGGAAAAAATTAGTAAATAAGATAATTTCAGGTACAGAAGTGATTTGAAAAAGATAAGTTAGATTAATTTAGTAGAAAGTGATAAGGGCCACTCAGTTTCTCAGGGAAGTCCTCTCTAAGAAGGGGACATTTAAGATGAAACTTAAATCTGAAAGACAAAGAAAATGCTATTCAAAGATATAGAAGAAATGTATTCCAAACAGAAGGGACAGCATATGCAAAGGCCCCAAGACAAAAATGAGGCCAGTATTGCTAGAAAATATGAACAAAGTAGAAGGTAAAGAAAGGTGACATCAGAGAAATAGAAAGAGACCAGAGTGTTTAGGGCTGTCTAGGCCATGGTAAGGAGTTTGGTGTTTACTTACCAAGTAATCTGATTTACATTTTAGAGAGTTCACTCTGGTTGCTATGATGATGATGGATATTAGAACTGCTGTAGAGGCTGAAGCCTTGTTGGGTAGTTACTACAATAGTGATGGGAAGTCTTTGTACCTTCTGCTCAATTTTGCCATGAATCTTAAACTGCTTTAAACTGAAGTCTATTTTTTTTTAATTGGGGAGAAAATGAAAGAATAGATGTTTAAGAGATTAGTAGAATGAGAAGGAGATCCAGGCAGGAAGGAAGTCAACAGCACTTGATACCTAATGCCAAGCCCAGCCTCCAGGGTCACTGGGCTTCTGTAGGAAGCAGCATGATGAAGTGGAAACAGTGGGGACTTTAGAATCACACAGATCTGGAACTGGATCCAAAGGCCACCACTTATTAATTGTGTGCACTAAGGTGAATTACTTATCCATCTGTGACTCCCTATCTTCTATAAAATAGAAATAAAAATAATTATGTCATTGGCTGCTCTCACAGTTCACGAAGTAACATAGGAAAGTACCCAGCTAAATCCTTTTTAAATGGTAGGCATTCTAGAAGTGTTTGTTTAATTCCCTTACATTTTACTTCCCAGACGGAAGATCCAGTACCTGAGTAAAAACTAAAAACCAAGAGACATTGAAATCAAAGTAGACCTATGTCTGGAGCTGTTGTAAAGTCAGCAACCTTCTTTCTTCCAGTAAATCTCACTCAATATCCTGTCCCCACAATTCTCTCACCTACCTACACCAACAGGCTGCCAACACTGGCTTGTGACCTAACATGACAATTATAAAACTTTGGGCTAAACTGAAATGTCAGCTTGTGTCCTTTTCTGTTGCCAAAGCCCATTATCCAGTTCTTTCTTGGGTCCTGCCTCCTGCCGTGGTGAGATCCTAACTCTGTAGCTACTTTCCTAAATTCCAGCCCAATTGCTGTTCTAATCTTTAAAACTTGCTTCCTGTACCAATCTGGATTCTGAGCTCACCCAGGTCTGAACCTCAGTGCCATGATTAAAGTTCTCTAGGTCCCTCCCATTGCTTCTCCATTCTTGTATTTGCTTTTTCACACCCAACTCCCTTCCATATGCTCACAACCAATTGCACTCCTCTGTGAGAGTCCATCCTGAAAGCCTTGTCCACTTCAGAAGCATTGTTTCTGCAAGATTGCTGCTTTAATCTTTACAACACAAAGTATTCTACATTTGGATTGGCTTTCCATCCCAAAGAACTTAAAATGAAAGATGCTCCATAACCTGCAGCTATATTCACAGCATAAAGTCACAAGCTGACCTGCCAATGGATATTAAATTTCTTATCAAAGGTGGATTAACTCTACTCTAAATGTAATTCAAAAATAGCAGTGGCCATAAGGCAACATGATGGGACAGCTTTGTTTTGTAGGAGGAGAAATTTGCAAGACAGGATTTAAAATGGACTAAACTTAACAGTATGAAATGGCATTTTTGCTGTAATTTTAAGCTTTATAAGTAGAATTTATAAACATATCTGAGGAGAAAAAAAAAAACACTGAGAAGGCTAAAGAAAAAAAATACATTCGAAAATACAGAAAAGAAAGAGATCTTTCCATAGACTCACAGAAATTAGAAATGGAAAAAGTCTATAGGCCACCTTGTTCATTTCCCTGAGAGGTAGCTCACTCTCAAGGGCATGTCCAGTCTAATTTTAGATGACCTAAAACTTTTGGCTTCAGGCAATTCATTTGTAAAGCTATTCTGCTGTTTAACTAATCTCCATTAGTTGTCAAACCTTCCAGTTGTTCAGCCTAAATTTCCAACTTTCCAGGAGGTTTCAAAGGTTTCCTTGGCCTTCCCTGGCTGCATCATCCCGATACACTACTAGAGGGAGAAATTCCTCTTCCTTGTCAGATCTGCCTTTAAAATACCTGAGAAAGGTAAGAAGGTGACCTCACCAAAACCAGGCTAGGCATTCTCTAAAGATCCCTGGGCTGGTACAGGAGAACTCCGGTCCCGGTTTCCTTGTTTTCAACATTACAAACCATGCCAGAGGCTTAAATATGTCTAAGTTACATTTTGCTTCCCACTGTCTATATAGTTCATTGAAATACATAATAAACACTTACATATGAGGAAACTGTCTTGGGTTCCCTGGCCATTTATCTTTCTTTTTTTTCCCAGATACATTTATTTTATTTTTTCAGTGTTACAAGATTAATTGTTCATGCACCACACCCAGTGCTCCATCCAATATGTGCCCTCCTCAATACCCACCACCAGGCTTGCCCAACCCCCCACCCCCACCCCTCCAGAACCCTCAGTTTGTTGCTCAGAGTCCACAGTCTCTCATGGTTCATCTCCCTCTCTGATTTCCCCCCATTTCCCCTTCCCTTCTCACAATGCCCTCCATGTTTTTCCTTATGCTCCACACCTAAGTGAGACCATAAGATAATTGACTCTCTCCGCTTAAGTTATTTCACTACGCATAATCTCTTCCAGTCCTGTCCATGTTGATACAAAAGTTGGGTATTCATCCTTTCTGATGGAGGCATGATATTCCATTGTATACATGTATCATATCTTCTTTACCCATTCATCTGTTGAAGGGCATTTTGGTTCTTTCCACAGTTTGGCAATTGTGGCCATTGCTGCTATGAACATTGGGGTGGCCATTGCTGCTATGAACATTGGGGTACAAGTGGCCTTTCTTTATACTGCATCTGCTTCTTTGGGGTAAATACCCAGTAGTGCAATTGCAGGGTCACAGGGTAGCTCTATTTTTAATTTCTTGAGAAATCTCCACATTGTTTTCCAAAGTGGCTGCACAAACTTGCATTCCCACCAACAGTGTAAGAGTGTTCACCTTTCTCCACAAACTCTCCAACATTTGTTGTTTACTGTCTTGCTGATTTTGGCCATTCTAACTGGTAAAGTGTCTATACTGTCCAGAGAAATCTATACTTTTAATGCCATCCCGATCAAAATTCCACAGGTTTTTTCAAAGGGCTGGAACAAACAATCCTAAAATTTGTATGGAACCAGAAAAGACCCCAAATAGCTAAGGAAATGTTGAAACAGAAAAACAAAGCTGGGGGCACCACATTGTCCGATTTCAAGCTTTACTACAAAGCTGTGATCACCAAGACAGCATGGTACTGGCACAAAAACAGACCCGTAGACCAGTGGAATATAATAGAGAGCCCAGATATGGACCCTCAACTCTATGGTCAAATAATCTTTGACAAAACAGGAAAAAATATCCAGTGGAAAAAAGACAGTCTCTTCAATAAATGATGCTGGGAAAATTGGACAGCTCTATGTAGAAGAATGAAACCTGACCATTCCCTGGCCATTTAAATGCATGTTGGAGCCAATATTTCAGTTAAGTCCATCTGGTTCAAACCCTTGCTTTTTTTGCTGCCCTTTGTGAGAAAGGCATCTTTGTTACTGCTGCATCATTGTCAGAAAGTATTAACAGCTGGTCTCCAGGCTCTCCAAGTCCATATAGAATCCAGGCAGAATGTGAAGACAAGGATGAAGATGACAAGTATATCTCCCGGGAGATAAACTGTCTTTAAGAATTCTGGAGACAGGCTCAGGGAGAAATAGGTGAATGCTGTAGGTCTGTGTATGCAGATCCATTTTGATGAAGGAGTTGGTGAATAGGGTTAACTTGTGGGAACAAGGAACCTAGACTCAGAGGCTAGGGGAATGCCAGGGTATGGGGTCTGAAGTTCCCAGCTTCCCTAACTGGGGAGTGACAAGGGCCAGGGAGCAGCAGTTTCTGATACTCAGCAACCACACGCACATTGCTGATCATTCTGTGTGGCTTCAAGGTCCTGGATCTATCCAAGGCTTTGAATCAAGGTCTGTGCAGACTTATGGGACCAGGAAGCTGACCCAGACCCTAAGAGGAATAGTAGGACTCATTCCTGCAGCTGACTTAATAATCCCAAACACCCCAGATTAACAAAGGACAGAGCTGTTCCATGAGTCACCAAAGCCTTCCTTAACCAAAGTGACAAGGGAGGAGTACACCTCCCCAAGAAGGTGAGTCATTAACACCTCCCTGATCTTGGGCCTTCAGAATTGATCCTACATTTCAGCTTCTTGAATCTTTATGGGTAAAACATACTGACTAGACTCAACATCAGTTTTCTTAGTTTTCTCCCTCATTTGGAGGGAAATGTTGAGAATAATCAAAGAAAACTGACTATAGCTACTGATTTGCAGCTGTGTATCTACTGAGATAAAACAAGTGGAAATCTAGACACGTTGAGCCCCTGACTTCACTTTCCTAGACAAAAGCTATGTTGATTAGATTGGCAGTTCTTGAAACAACACATCAACACAGCTCTTCAAACTCGCTGCAGATTTTGAATTGGAACTCCCATTGACTGTATTTCCAACCTTTGGAATAAAGCATTAGAATAAAAAAAATTGGAATGTTAATTAAGAATCTGCTTATTTGGACAAATGATTTAATTTCCCTCATTTTTCAAAGGACAATAAATCTATTTCTAAGAAGGACATAAGCAGATACAAGTTGGAATCCCACCCCTATGGCTTATGCATGTACAACTTGTATTGAGGCACCTAACTTTCCTGAGACTGTTTTGTCAACTGAAAAATGTCCAGCTCACAGTGTGTTATGAGAATTAAATGAAGTAACTTGCTTAGCACAGTGTCTTGTGCTTACTTAACAAATGCTAGAGTCCTTCCTTTGATTCACTGAACCAAAGAACAGAGAAGCTCATTTTGTGAAGCCATGATATATTTTTATTTGGAAGGAACCACAGCATCCTGAACGCTTGTTAGAAATTTAAAACTATTTCACTTCCAGAGCAAAAATCCAAGGTAAAAGAAATGAAATACAGAATTACTTTTGTACACTTTCAACTAATTTTTGTCAACTAATATTCTTTAAGAAATTACTTGATTTCTCTGAGCCATTTCTCACTCTATATTTAGAAAATATTTCAATGCTTCCAACTTCTCCTTTCTGAAAATGTCTACCAAGTTTCTCATCAATGGACTTTATCCAAGTCTGATGTTATCAACATACCATGTGGAAAGCCAATGGAGTACCCTGATGAAGTGCATAGTTTGACAATGGACACACCTGTATTTGAACCCCACCTGTACACTTTCCAGCTATGTTCCTGAGTAATTTTATAGTCTAAGCTTCTACCTCCTCAACTACAATATGGTTATCATCATATCTTTCATATAGTTTTATTTTGGGGATTCAATGAGATAAAGTAGCACAGTACCAAGTAAGAAATCATGTTAGCCATAATTATTACCAATAAGCAATTCATAACACATGTGACTGCTCCATAACATACTTACTATGAAAGAAAAAAATGTGAGTTTAATAATATATTACTCATTATTTTGCAAAAGCAAAAAAGTACTTATTCATATAAGGAAAACCACAGACCCTAAACTTAGAATGCGTATTCATTATTTCTAGCATTTATCTTTTAGTTACTACAATGACAGTGACACTTTCTCCCTAATGTGGAAGTCATATATAAAGGACAGACATTTTTTACACCAAAAATGGGCAGTTTTTTCCCATTACTCAGATAGCTTTCTTTTATTTAAAGTCTTCATTTCAGATTTAATGATATTTAAACTTGCAGAATGGTAGATAGAACTACACATAACAGCATTATAAAGAAATCTAAAACATATTCTGATTAATGAATTTAATCAAGCCTGGTTTTTAGAAATAGCTATCAAATTTAGCCTTAGGCTATTGATAACACTGTCACACCTAGGATTGCCTCACCACTTTATTCCTGTTAGTCAGACCCATAGGGAGTCTTATCTAGGAAACAAAGCCCATGAATTTCCGGACCCAAAGTGGCAAGAGATTAACTCTTCTCCTGAAATAAATCACTTCCCTGTGTTTTTACTTTCAGACTTCTAACATTTTCCCTGCAGTTTTGGAAATGACCAGAACTGTTACATGTCTATAACAAAGGTGATTTATTACATTCAGATCCCAAATCAAAATGGGAAACTGCAGGTTGGAATCTCTTCTTTGTGACCCACGTGACATCATTTTTTTAAAAACATAGTTGACACTGACTCTTCTGAAATCTAACATAGCTGTAAAGAATGTCTTCAAAGCATGAGAAGAGGCCCAGTGTAAATTAGGTCATCATTAAGTAATGCAAGAGAAGTACAAACATACACTTCATGGCTCCTAATAAAGTGAGCAGATGTTGTAAGACTGATTACCAGCATTAATCAGTGGTAAGAGTCTGACAAATTCATTCATTTTTTTTCTCCTTAGAATATGTAAATAGCACATCATAGTCTGGGACCTTTCCAAGGCAGCAAAGAGTGACTGAGAAACTGGTGTCTCACTTCTCCTTGCTCCTACCCTCAGGGTGAAAAAGAACTCTCCTACCAGTTAATCATGATGCTGTGGAAATGGACATTTTCTATGCCTCCAATGATCAAATGCCCTGCTCTTTCCAGACATCTCTGTGGCTTTTCTGCATCTCAGAATAGCTTTGTTATATTAAGGAATAACTAATTCAGGACCCTTAAATTCCTAGTCATCATAAGACCATCACCTTGGAGTGAAGGACTTGCTTTTGCAGAATCCCTGAGTCACAGTTATTATGCATTCACTTCAATACATCTAAAAGTGGAAAACTCATTGGCTGAGGACAGAGTTCATAGTTAGTCCAGAAATAAGAAAATTTTGATTCATATTGAGCCAAACTGATCCTCAAGATGGCCTCTCTTTTGTCTAAGTTCTGTACTGACAGGAAGGGGAGATTCAATGTAAACTGTGGAAATGTCCCCTAAAGTGGAACCTTTGGATAGGAGTAGCTGTTCCTTCAAACTCTCGGCAGTAGGGCAAGCACTAAACATGAAGAAGGCATGAAAATAGGTGATAGGGCCCTAAATGCCTGGTTAGGGTTTTAGGGCAAATTTCTAATTCTTGGCTGAGCCAGTCTAGATTCCAAAATCATGAGAAATAATAAATTTTTGTTTCAAGTAACTTTGATTTAAACTCACTTTGGAGCGGGCATGTTACATAGCAATAGATAACTGAAATATGGACATATACTCAAAGTTTCAGAAAAAAACATCATGGACTAACTGAAGCCCATTACTAGGCTCCTTAGAGAACAAGAGACTGAGTTTGAAACCCCTGGACTGGAATATTCCCAGTCTTAGAAACCTTGGGCTGCTTTTCAGATATTTAGTTGTCCTATGTGATGCTATTTTACAGTAGCATCTTTTTCTGCTTATACAGTAGTACCACTTTTATGGCTCTCACATACCATTCCCTCTACTTGGAACACCATCTCCCACCTGAGTTTCCTTTTAACAAAACCCTAATTATCCTTCAGGTCCATCCACATGTTCTTCCTCAAATAGGTTTTCCTTATCTTCTTCCCAGTGATACAGCCTACCACCATCAGTGGTCATGGTGGAGTAGGGTTTGAAATGACTTTTGCATACCAAGATCTCTCCCTCCTTAGGCTCTTAGTAATATTATTTCATAGTTTCAGACGACACTCATACTGTCTCTCTTATCACAATGATATGTGTATTTTTTCCCTCTTAAATGTACTCTGAGGAACTGTTTCTCTCATCTCTGCATGCCCATTAGTGCCTGCTTCCGGTTCTCTTCCAACTCACCAGTACTGGCCTGGCTTAGATTAATGATGCCAAAGGAATCCATGTTAGAACAAGGCCTTTGTAATCATCTGACTCCCACTACTGCAAAGCTGTGTGACAGCAGCATGTGTGCAAATCAGGACCCTGTTAATAGGACTTCAGACTATTTGAAAAGAGCTCAAGGCTTAAGTCAAATGGTCTTGCTCCATGCATGAATCCTGAGTATACTATTTCCTAACTGGATGAACCTGAGCAGACTACTGAACTCCCTCTGTGTTATGGTTTTTCCATGCATAAAATGGAGTTGTTCCGAACTCAAAAAGTTGTTTCACTCTAAATATCATGTATGCTCCACACCTACCTAGTGACTGATACCTAACACAGAATAAAAATGTTAGGATAAAATACTTTGATGATTGACTCTATTGTTATGTTGCTGAAAGTCAACTCTTTGCCTCATGGTAATGTTGTTGGGGGGGACCTTTTTTTTTTTTTTTGCAAAAAATAAAGTTCTGAAATCAGATACTATTTAAATGTAAACCGAAGCATTCTCAAATTTGAGGGAACTGTATTGATATCTTGTCTTCGTGGCATCATATCAAAATCTATATTCCCTTCGAACATTAGAACTAAATTCATTAATCAATTCTCTTTCTCCTGAGGTTGTTCCTTTTAGTCTCAATATTAAATGAGACAAAACACCTACAGTTTGATCTCCCTCTCTGTTCACAATAACGATGGTTGCATCCTTAAAATTGAATGCCCACACAAGTGACACAGCACAGTTAACAGACATTTACACCTTTTTTCTGTTTGCTTTGGAAAGACTGAATGGAAAGTAGGGTCTACGCCCCTCACTCAAGGCGTTATGTCTCATTTTTCTCAGAAAAAAGAAGGGTGATGACTGATTTATCCAAACATGGTTAAGACATCTGGTCTATTTTGTATCCTCCCTACAATCAGGGGGTCACAGTTTTATGACAAAATAAAGAAAAGGGATTAAGATATGTTGAACATTGTAAGAGGCAGGACAATAGAAGAACAGAGCATCTAAAGATCTCTATTTATAGTATGCTATTATTAGCAAGAGTTTTTATGCAGAGATTATAAAGAGTGGGTGTGTACACCCCAGAGGCTCAGTTGTACTAGTAACAAGTAACTAAAACTGTGATTGGGTTCTTAAATATGCTAGCAGACACTCATATAGATAAATCCTTAGAAAATTACTTATTTGGGGGATGAAAATGACATAGTCAACCCATGCAAATTTTGGCACTACAAACTCACCACCGTGTGATCACTGGGGTGGGCCAGAGGAATTAGTGCCCTGTTAGCAGAGGACATGTGTCCTGTATGCTGGTCTGTCACTTGCATGGAGTAGACAATGAGCACATAAAAGTAGATGATGACAGGGACCAAGCCTCTTCTTTTATGCTGACCCTAGAACCACCTCACATTTGCTGATGATAATGAATAGGAAAAGTGTTTCGACAATTAATTCCTTTTTATTCTTTGCACGGCCCAATTCCTTAGAGGTCTGTTCGGCTTTCAACACTAAAAGAACTACGTAATCCACAAAAGATTCCAGCCAGAAGGGTACTTGGAGGTTACCTAATCCAGTACCAGTGCTGAGGTCCAGACAATTTAGTGACTTGCCTAGGGCCATATAGCTAATATGTGGACAAACTTGAATTACTTCTCATTTCAAAAGTTGGATGACTTTAATTAAATTGTTGACAAAGTTACTTGCTCTAAATAATTGTTTATTGATCCATGAGAATAAATGAACTCTTGTGACTGTGCTTCTTGGTAGATATGCATCCAAGTGGGTCTAATGTCAATCAGTTGAAAAAAAATGTGAAGACCATTTTCCAAAGCTAGCAAACAAGCTCCATTACCTGAGTGAACTAACCTTTGATTTTATAACTCAAGTTTTCCTTGTACTGTTCTTGCTCACAAAAGACTACAAATAAGACTAGACCTTGGAAATAACCTAACTCCCATGTTCCAAAAGTGATGAGTCAGTAGCATTATCTTTCAACAGAGGGGACAATATGTTATGAACTGAGTCATTACTGTGTGCTAATTGTGTCCCCTAACCATCGGTACTTGTGAATGTGACCTTACTTGGAAGCTGGATCTTTGCAGATGACCAAATTAAAATGAGGCCATTAGGGTGGGCCTTCAGCCCATATGACTGGTGTCCTCACAAAAAGGGAAAATTTAAAGACTAACATGTCCTGAGGGAGAATACCATGTGAAGATGAAGGCAGAGATCGAGGTGATGCTTCCACAAACCAAGGAATACCAAGGATTGCCAGCAAACACCAGAAATGAGGAGAAAGGCAGAGAACAAATCTTTCTCTTTCTGCCCTCAGAAGGAACCACCTACAGACATCTTGATCTAGGGCTTCTAGTCTCCAGAACTGTTGAAACAATAACTTTCTATCATCTAAACCATCCAGCTTGTGGTAAATTATTCATCAGACTTAGTAAACTAAAACCATTGCTTCATCTGAAAAAAGGAGGGAGCAAACTAATTGATCTTACCAGCCCTTAGGACCAACACATCCATTCTGTATAGGCATGGATAGGGGCTCCAGGTACATGCCTTGCCCTGGGAACCTGTCTGCCATAATGAGAGGGGAGGGGCTACATCTGTCAGATAATGAACAAATATTCACTAAGCACTTATTACATGTCAGACACCAGGCTGGGCATGGAACACAGCCATGAACCAGAAGACACAGTCCCTGCAACCCTGAATCCAAGTCTCCCAGGGAAGATCAGCTCTAAACAAGTATTGACAAGTGTGTTGTGTGCTGTGCAGACATAGAGGCTGCCCTGGGAAAATTAGATTAGTCTGTGGGCCAGGGGAGATTTCCATGAGCAAACAAGGAGAAAGGAATGAGGGTGAGGGAGTAGCACCCCAACAAAAAAGGTGGGATGGGAGGAAGTGGTGTGCATGTTCCATGCAGGACCAGCACAGGGCTCACACCATCCACCATTCCCAAGGAAAAGGACAATCCAGACAGCCAAAAAGGGGAGAATGGAGGACTGGCAAGTGAAGGAATGAACATGTCTTCCATGATATAGCAATGGCCATTAGTCACAGCCCATCAAGACCACACAGGGCTAAAGAGATGATGCTTACTGCAGAGGCAGTAGTGCAAGTTTCAAAGGAATCCTACCATCAAGACTCACATAATGAGTCACCTACTGTGTGCCTGACTTCAGTTATATTTTTATATCTGTTGGGCCCAATGGCATTCTTTCTGTTTTCTATTTAAAAATTGAGTTTAACAGACTGGAAATGGAAATTATGAATAACCATGTATGACTTTAATCTAGACTACAAAGCCAGTTTTCCTTTCAATGAGTTTTGGTCATTAGTTTCCTATAAAAGAGTGTGTTCTTAGTTATGTACTTGTTTATTTAAAAATAGCTAAGAACACTTTGACAACTATTTTAAACAATACAAAAGGTTAGAATCACAGAACACTAAATACTCACTGAATTTGTTTCTAAAGAGTGATGAGAACATTCTGCAAATTCATGAGGGAGCGAAAGTCTTCCCTAGATTTTGTCCCATATGCTGATTATATGGAGGAAACTGGAGAGGTTAGATCAATCCCATTCATCCTCAGAGCATTTGATTTTCATTTGATGGAACTTGAAAGCATTTGTCTCACACTATTCATGTTCACACCCAACTTCTCGGAGAATAAAAGAACACGAGAGTTCTAACATCCTTGCCCACAGTAAGTCAAGGTCAACCCAAGGTGTGTTCAGGACCAGCATTCTCTCTCCCAAATGCCATGCTTATCCTAATGCAAGGTATGCTAAGAATCTTCCTACCCAGTTTTTCATGAGAGAAGATCAGTCAACAAAATATCTTATGTACACCAGTTCTGGCTAATCGATCCAATTCAATTAAGCAAATATTTTTTTTTTATCTGCAGAGCAAGGATTGCTAGTCGTATCTCTAAATCTATTTTTTTTTTATTTTTGGTAAAAGGATTCAAGCATATTTTCCAGTGTCTGTTGCAGCCACCTGTGACCAAGTCAATGTTCTAACCACAGAGGTGAAAACAGAAGTGCTCATGGGTCTTTAAGGAAGACTCATTAATAAGGAGGGGTTCCCTTTTCTTCCTTCTTCCTCACAGCAAAATAAAAAGATAGAAGAATCCTGAGTTTCAGCATTATAGATCTACAGTATCAACCCTGGACTATATATTCCCATTTTTTAATAACAAAGAAATGCATTTAAGTCTATTTTTCATGTTTTAGTTATGTGCAGCAAAAATAATCTAAGAAAAGCACCTACTATTTGCCATGCATTATGCTAGAAACAAATCTTCCTCCACCTCCCCCACCCCCAATATACACATACAGAATGAAAATAAATAGTTTGGGTATTTTAGGAAAGCCTGGTCTAATGAAGCAATCACAAATAGATCACACTGACCATAAACATTTTTTCTAAAAATTGTACAGAAATGCTCAGAGGACCCTGAAATTTTGTGAAACATTCTCAAATCCATGACTTTTTAATAGATTCTTCCCCTACACAAATTGGGTTTGTGTTTTTTTCCCTGAATCTACAAAGTGAGGTCTAGCTTCCCATTGCTTACTGCACTCAAAGACCATTCCACTAAAAATAATTACCCCAAAACCAGTGGGAACATTTTTCCTTCTCCATCTTACCTGTTAAAAGTAAAGTTCTGGTGGCCTGCATGCCTATATTTTTACTTTTCCTCAGGAAGCCTCTTGATAATAAATGAAATGTCTGTGACCTTGATAAGCTTTGAATTATGCTGTTAAAATAAAGCCTTTTGTAGATTCCTGAAGGGTATTTCGATCTGAGGCTGTAAAAAAAAAAATTGCTTAGATACTGATGCTCTTATTAAATTGGCCCTTTTAGTTCTGTACTCACTTTGCAAAGTGTAGGCATCCCTCTGTAAATCTAAAGCCCTTAACTGATGAATAACAATAGTACATTCTGTGACTAAAGTGAAGTTTGACAAAATATGTCAAACAGGCATTTAGATGTAAGGAGACAAAATAATTGCCTATATTAAAGAGTTTTTCCTTTAAGATTTATCTTTGGAAAAGTAAAAGTCAGATGACCTTTTGAGCTATAGGGATTTAAGTATTCAAATCAACTCTAAGAAAAGCAGGGAAAACCCAAAGCTGAGGGTGACCCCAGAGAGGGAGCCAGGACTTGCAAGAGGATTGTGGGTCACTCTGTTTCTCCTCCTTCCCAGTACTCCCAGCAGAATCAGATCAGGGGGTGTGCAGGACCAGATGAGCCTGAATGTTTCACCTCTGCCATTTTCGCCAGACAGCTCTCCCCACAGTGTACTTCAGGCCCTGTGAACACCCCTACTCTGTTCAATCAAATTCAGCATACTTTCCCTAGTTCTGTAAGGTGCTTTTGTCTCTATGGTTTATGGTAGTTGTTGGTTTGAGCCTTTTGTAAATAATTAGTCAGCATTAAATCTCTTATCTTTTCCCTTTATTTCACTTCCAGACAAGTGGGATGGAGACCAGGGTCTGAGGAGGTAGAAGAGCTCTGAGCTCAGCTCTTGGCTGTTTACTGCCCATTGACCACAGCTCTCTGGAGCCAGCCTCAGGTTACAAATTACGGCTCAAAGAGGAGAAGCAAACCCAATTGGGTTAAGATGGCTCTTAATAAGGAAGGCAGAACAAGGCTCCACCAGATGGAGATTCTCAAGCTGAATGGCTTCCATCTGACCAGCACCTGTTCTGGTCAATCCTTTCCGCAGTGGAGAAGGAAATAGGAGGGGTGAGGCATTGCCTGGTGACGTCCTTCACTCTCCTAGAGTGCACAGCCTAAAACATGTGAGCTTTCTTTTGATTTGGAAAGAGGAGTGCAGAGGACCTATATTAAGTTTTAGCATCCTGACCTACCTTTAGGATACCCTTGGATAAGCTCACTACCTCCTGAAGTAGAGATTCAAGTCTTCCGGTCTCCCTCCCTTAATCAGGAGAACATTGACTAAGTTTGTGTTAAAAAGAGTCAAAGATTATTGTTAAGAAAAGGGAAGGCATAGTGGATTGAATTGTGTCCTGTCCCCACCCTCAAATTCATATATTGTTGAAGGCCTAACCCACAGTATTTGGAATATGACCTTGTTCGAAAATAGGGTCATTGCAGATGTAATTAGTCAAGATGAAGTGATACTGGATAGGGTGGGCCCTTCATCCAATATAACTATAAAAAGGGGAAATTTGGATACACACACACACACACACACACACACACACACACACATACACATGCACATGAGGAATGCCAGAAATGATGGCAGAGATTGGACTGATATTCTATAAGCCAAGGTACATCAGATATTGCCAGCACACACCAGACATGGAAGAGATTTCCCCCCCACAATGATCAGAAGGAACTAACCCTGCTGACACCTTCATCTTCAACTTCTAGTCTCCAGACTATAAGATAATGGATTTCTGTTGCTTTAACCACCCAATCCACTGTGCTTCATTACAGCTGCTCTACGACACTAATACAGAAGGTGTCTAACTAGCAAGACACAGGCCCTGAACAACCCAGAGTTGTCAGGCCTGTTTAGAGCCCAGGGCCTTCCAAACCTGGCTTTGCACATGCAGAGAGTAACAGTGAAGGGCTGTGTTCCTCTCAAATCCTTAACCACAAGTCTTCTGTTGAAGGACTTTGTGAATTGTCTCTCATCATGCCCATACAGGGAAGAATGAGGCAATCCTGATGACTACTTTCTGAGGCCACTCCTGCTGTTCTTACCATGTTACAAAAAGAACACTGTGGTTTAAAGAGCTTGGGTACTCTCCATGTTTGCACCATGAAGCACAGGTCTGTGTTTACAACCAAGGCTAGGCCAACCCAGCTCCAGACTCTACCCCCACCTCTGTCATAAACTGTGGCAGGTACCTAGCATTTGGTGGCATTCATTTTAGTATCACCATCAGACCCTGTGGTGACCAAATTGGAGAAATCCTTCTGGTAAAGAAGCTTACAATAAGAAAAACAGGCCACCACAAGTTGAAGACCACTGCTGTCAATCTCGAACAATATCTGTTCCCTAAGCTGACCACCCCTATCAAGAATACCAGGACAGGAGGGGCGCCTGGGTAGCTCAGTGGGTTAATGCCTTTGCACTTGGCTCAGGTCATGATCTTGGGATCCCGGGATTGAGCCCCACGTCAGGCTGTCTGCTCAGCAGGGAGCCTGCTTCCCCCTCTCTCTCTGCCTGCCTCTCTGCCCACTTGTGATCTCTCTCTGTGTGTCAAATAAATAAATAAAATCTTAAAAAAAAAAAAATACCAGGACAGAAAAAAAAAAAAAGACTACCAGGACAGGGATGAGAGCTGCCAAGCCCCACTCACAGCAGACCTGGACTGAAATGTTCTGGGGAGAGTCATCATTTCTGTGAGGAAAAGCCACCATGGCCATCAAATCTGTCACATCAGCATATCATGAGGTAGCTCCACCTGGGATGTGTTTACCCACATTTGTGGGTAAATGGCCAACATTACTGCTTTTAGATTAGTCCTTTTCTGCTATTTCAATGTGTTTGACAAATGGATGGGCCTTGGGGCCAGGAAATGAAGATTTGGGTATCAAAAAATAAGAGCCAACACTTTTAAGGCATTTAAAATATACTGGGTTCTTAAATATCAAATCATCCTACAAGAGAGCTATTTTATCTGCATCACATATATGGAAATGGAGACCTAAGGAGGTAAATGACACCCTCCTGTACTGCACTTCTCTTTGAGAGGCCCATTCCAACAAGTGAGGATGTTTCAGAAATCCAGATTTCCAGTATGACTGAGGTGACAAGTGGCCCCGGACCTCTTCCCTCTTGGCCTATTTCCAATCTCTGATCTCCTTAGGAAGCCACAAAGCAGCCAGAGCCAACCCCAAACACTGGCTCTTCTCTTTTGGGCCATAGGGGGAAACTAATTATGCTTTCCTCATTCTTTCCTTAGATTTTATTTTCTTCTGTATCAGAGTGGTAAGACTTAAGGGGCAGATAACAGGATGTAGACTTAAGGGGAGAAGACCATAAGTACTACTGGGATGTCTTGAATGTTGTGGGACTCGGACCTTTCAAAGCCTTGGGGAAGGATGCCTCAGTGTGGCTTGCCTGATTGACCAGTGCCTGCAATGCTCTTTCAGGGCAAAGCCTATAGAAATAGAAGGCATTTGCCTGGCCCCTTGTTCTTTGCACAGAACCTTCTGAGATCTTTGGAAAACTGCTTTTCTCTTCTATGTCGAAGAAGGTCCCATTGTCTAGCATCTTCTATGGAAATGTTTTTTTAATCAATTAATATCAAAATCTGAATAATTGTAAATTCACCAACCTTAATATTACTAAAAATGTTTCTTTTGACTTACTTCAGAAAGCGGTTTATTTATCATAAGCAAATGTTATCATTTCAATATGCTCTTTAGGAAAGCCTTTCTGAAACATCAAGTAACTTCAGATGTGAAGAATGCAACTATTTAAAGCAAAGCACTTAGGGTGCCTGCCTGGGTGCTCAGTCAGGTAAGGGTCTGCTTTCAGCTCAGGTCATGATCCCGGGTCCTGGGATCCAGCCCCACATTGGGCTCCCTGCTCAGTGAAGAGCCTGCTTCTCCCTTTCCCTCTACTTTCTCTCTCTCTCTCTCTCTCTCTCTCTCACACACACACACACACACACACACACACACACACACGTAAACAAATAAAATCTTAACAAAAATACTTTAGAATAAAGCACTCATCAGTCTTCATTTTCTTAAGGGGCATAAAGATATTACACCCATATTCACTAGTTTTACATGTGAACATAAGACAAGAAATTTGAAATTCTTAGCTTTGAATCCTTTGAGTAATAGAAAAGTTACTGAGTGTTTTAGGAAGCGTCATTTTAAATTACTTAATATTAACTATTAGGATCTCATCTTTATTTAGACAAGTTAGGAACTATCCTTTGACAGCCAATCTCATATACCTTCTTAGCTAAGGTACTTTGTTGTGATAAGTGATATTTATATTAATGTCCCTGAAATGCTATTAAACTTTTAAATACCTTCTCAAAGGAAAACAAAAATTATTTTCATTTGTATGTGACTCTATTTCCTTTGAGCACCATTATTGCATGTATGATATTCTGATATTAATTCATATATCATCAGGATGTATAATTAATTGGAATTCGGCATTCACCAACCATGCATGGGAAGCAGAAGTGTACTCATAGAATGTTCTAGCAATGATACCTATTGTTGATCTTTTTCTGTTTTCTAGTTACCAAAATTCATTTGTTGACTATGTAAGCCAACCTGGAATAAAATAATCCATTGGCCAGGCCTTATACCTCTAACACTAACACCTGAAATACCACAACTTCTTTCATTATAAGCTGATGGTCTGTGCCCTGCACTTTCTGTCTGACTTGACCAGGTAAGTCATGCTTGCCAAACTTATCTAGTGTTTGCTTGTACCAAAGGAATCCTTCCACTATGGTAATGCCCTAGTCTTCACTGTGTTTATGTTTCTAAGGGTGCTGTTTGGCTTTTATGTTATGTTGCTGTTAAATGATTCTTAGATACTGAATAAAGTAAATATAAACAGAAATTAAACACCCATTTCTATGGCACCAATGACAAGTAATTTAGCCATCACTTTGAGTCTCCTCATAATCTACATTACAAATTTTAAATACATACATTGTGGTTGTCCAAAAGGAAGAAAGTGATGCTATACTGTGTTCTTATGAAAATATTATGCCATTAATTTCAAATATACCAAATGAGATAAGGAGATTGAGGATTTATTAAGAAGCTTTAGCAGTAAAAAGGTTTAGCTGAACTGGGTTTTCAGTCTACAGGCCCAGACTGACAGAACCATCTAAGGATCCACCTTCTGGGGTAATGGGGCCCATCTAGTTCGGCCACTCTAATCTCAAAGCAGTTTCACTATGTGGTCCTACCAAAATCAGTTCCAATCTCTCTAGTGTCCGAATTTTTGTCATAGGTCCTGAGACTGTAGAGTAGCCCAATCTTCAGTGCTGAGGGGAATTCAAGAGTCAGCTGTGTGCCCACATTCCCCACATGGAGGCTCCAGCTCTAGCCCCACATAAAGCCACTGAAGGCCACCCACATAGGGATGACACCAAATATGCTAGACAGTGTGGGTCTCCCTGCTCAAATGATGTCAGCATGTCAGACCCAGAACAAGTAAGATCGATCCGTTTATATATTGTATGCTCACAATGTGCTAAGCACTATATGTGGTGGCCTTCTACCACCAAGCCCTTACTATTCCCACTTTACAGGTGGAAACAGGAAGGAGGAGATGGAATAATTTGCACAGGTTTGGAGGACTTGGAGCAGGCGTTGTGAGCCGCCACCTCAGTGCAGAGACTTTGGGGCCAGCTGCATTCTTCTTACTAGGGAAAATGTACAGGGAACACAGCACTAAGCGAGGTAGGAGGGGCTTCTGGCCTGCGTGTCCAGCAAATGCATTGAGCCTGTTGGACCCTGTGCAACCCTCCTTGCTCCAGCCAGCTCCATGGCTGTCAGAACAGCTAGTCCCTTAATCAAAATGAAAACAAACTTCCGCTTGAACTGATAAGAAAAAAAAATCTAAGATAATAGCTAACATTTAGCAGCACTTTAGTTTATAGAGTGTGAGGAGCCCTGAGGGACTTGATTGCAGGCACATCCCGGGCTTCCAGCTCTGCTCCACATGCTCTGACTCCACTTCCTGTGAACTGGCCATGACGCATCCATGCTTCTCCTCTCAGTCTATCTGTTTTGCAACTAGAAAGATGTTTGCAGCTTGACTATTAACTTAATGAACATGAAAAATTGCAATTGCAAGAATATGAGAAACTAATGTCATCTACATTAGAAACCACGTTAGAAACTTCCACATTAGAAGCCATATTAGGGGTGAGTGGGTTAAAGCCTCTGCCTTCGGCTCAGGTCATGATCTCAGGGTCCTGGAATCAAGCCCCACATCGGGCTTTCTGCTCAGCGGGGAGCCTGCTTCCCCCTCTCTCTCTGCCTGCCTCTCTGCCTACTTGTGATATCTCTCTCTCTCTCACTCTCTCTCTCTCTGTCAAATAAATAAATAAAATCTTTAAAAAAAAGAAGAAGAAGAAAAAGAAGCCATATTAAACTCTTTCTTCCATTCGGGGACTGAGTCCTTAAATATTTCCCCACTCCATCTTGTTCTCTGAATATTCTTTTCCTATTCTTTAATTTTATCCCTGTCATCCCATATTAGACTATCTGGATATATCTGGATAGCCTCCTGAGTGGTCTTCAGGCATATGTCTAGTCCTGCCCCATCATGAGCCACTCTATTTGCCTCCATAGTTAATAAATGTCAGTTGTTATTTCCAAAAACAAAGATTACTCATAGTATTTCTCTGACTTACACCCTCCAAGTTATCCCCAGGGCTTTAAGGATTAACTCCCAAGTCCTATGCTATAGCCCACAGGCTCTTGAACTTAAAGACAAGTGTCCAGACAACATCTCAAAACTAGAATATCTCAGAAACATCTGCAAAATGCTTCACAAGAAAAACTAGTTCACTCACCTCCCCCACAGCAGCCAAGACTAAAAATTATTTGGCTCAGACCTTTCCTGCATTCTCTACCCATCTTTGCATTTTTTCCAAACCAGTAAACAATTTTCCTCATTTAAATAAAAGTTAAAGACATCTTCCCATTTAAAAAGTTAATAAAGTTTTATAAAACTTAAATTTTAATTACCATTCTCCACCAAAAAAAAAAAAAAAGACCAGGAAAGAAAAAAAACATGTATTTTACCTGTTTACCTGTAACATCCAAAGCATATGTAGAAAGTCTTCAGTTGTTTCTAGAATGTCTTAATCAAGGCGGCTACATTTGAAAGAATCAGAGCAAAGGACCTGCCATCACTGGGACCAGGTTGCTTAAGAGTAAACCTGGTTTTCATTTGGGCTGGTCAAGGGAAAAAGCAATGTTTGCATTGTCATGTGCATTACCTGTAGCAACAGCAAACACTTCACATAACTCCCAAGCCATGCAGTGACAGAGGACAGAGCTCAGGTGAGATTCAGGACTGTTATCATGGATCAGTGAGTAGATTCCCTCATCCTGATAGAATAAATAAATAGATAAATAAATAAAAACTATAGCACACATAAATGTTTTCCCTTGTCTTTCCAGTTGCCTATAATACCAAGTAAATAACCTATTCTAGATAAAATTTAATTTTATTAAATGGCCACAAAAGAACCTATTTTCTTCTTTTTCTAATCAGCAGATCTTTTGTGGCATATAAATATAATTTGGCATATGACCCTATGATCTTTTTACCTTATTTTGAAGTTGATATTTTGAATATTTATCTTGAAAAGTATGTTTTCATCTAGACACTATGAAGTGGAGGTAAGTCCCCATAACAAGTGAATTGCTGCTCCATTTAAGACATGTGCCTGCCAAAAAAAAAAAGTCTGACTTCAAAGAGTTCATAAGTCAGTTACTTTTTTGTTCTAGAGAACTACCAAATGCACATATTATCTCTGCTTTTCACTTATTCTCTTGACAAACCATATAAGTACTTATTCTGGGCAGGCAGAGATAGACTCTGAGCAATGCCACAGCTGAAGGAAGAGGGGACCCCAGAAGGTGACAAATGTATCAAACCATTCATCATCATCATTACCTTCATTCTGGTCGCCAGAACCCCTGGTCAGAGGTCTTATATTGTTTTGTGGGATGTTTTGAATGGCTTTATTGAAGTATAATTGTTATACAAGGAACCGCACATGTTTAATGGGTACAATTGGATGAGTTTGGACATATACAAACACCCATGAAACAGTCATCACAATCAAGAGAACAGACATATCCAATACCTCCCAAAGTTTCCTTGTTTCCCTTTGTTTTTGTCTGCTAGTTTGTTTTTTAAGAGGGTGGATTTCATGTTTAGTATTTAACCCTCTTAAATGTTGAAGTGTCCTATACCATCTGTTCATTGTAGGCACTATGTTGTACAAAGATCTCTAGAATTTATTTATCTAGCATAATTGAAACTCTAACCACTGATCAACAACTCTCCGTTCCCTCCTCCACCCCCAGGCCCTGGCAGTCACTATCAGGTTCTCTGCTTTTATCAACTTGACTATTTTAGTTATCTCATACAAGTGGAATCCTGCATTATTTGTCCTTCTTTGACCAGTTCATTTCACTTAGCATAATGTCCTCCAGGTTCATCCATATTGTTGCAAATTTAAAACTGAATAATACTCCATTTTATGTATGTATGTATCACATTTTCTTTTTTCATTTATCTGTCAAATAGAGGTATAAGGCCTGGCCAATGGATTATTTTATTCCAGGTTGGCTTACATAGTCATATGGGCATGTCAAATGGGCATTTGAGGGTTGCCCTATCTTGACTATTGTGAAAAATGCTGCAGTGAACATGGGAGTACAGACATCTCTTTATGATCGTAATTTCAATTCTTTTGGATAAATACCCAAAAGTGGGATTGCTGGCCCAAATGGTAGTTCTATTTTTATTTTTTTGATAAATTGCTCTACTGTTTTTCATAGTGGCTGCACCAATTTACATTCCCACCAATAGAATATAAGGGTTCCAGTTTCTCCACATCCTCACCAACATTTGTTCTTTTTTTTTTTAATAATACCCATCCCAACAGATGTGAGGTAATGTCTCATTGTAGTTTTGATTCACGTTTTCTTGATTAACGGTGTTGAGCATCTCTTCATATCCCTATTGGCCATTTGTATATCTTCTTTGAAGAAATGTCTGTTCAAGTTCTTTACCCACTGCTTTGTTGGGTTATTTGGGTAGTTTTGCTATTTAATGGTAGTTTCATACTGTTTTAGCTTAGAGCAAAGGCACAATCTGTTTGGTTTTCTCCTCAGTGCAAAAATTATCTTTTCCTGAGGTGGAACACACAAGAAGCAAAGTTCCTTCAAAGGTGACCACAAAATGTCAATTCCAGAAAGCAAGAAATTTTGTCTTGAAAGAAAGAAATTCTTGAAAGCAAGAAATTCTTTTAAGAACTGGTACATTTGAAAAACTTGGCGTTTCTTGATAAGTTAAGCAGCAGGGGGCAGGATAGTGCAGCAGAAAGACTCAAAGCTGACCAGCCAGAAACCTAGGACTGGTTTCCCCTCTGCTGCGCCTGATAAATCAGTCTGCAAAGTAAGGAGCTGGGTTGGATAGACATTCCTGCACCCAGCATATTTTTTCTTTCATTCAGTAATATTATTGCGTACTTACTATGTGCCAGACATTGTGTTAGGTGCTGGAACAGACCTGGCCATTTAGAGTTTATGTTCTTATTGGGATTGTAGGGAATTTACAGGTAATTTCATGACTCACGTTGTTTCGGTGCTGAACACAAGTAAACCACCACTGGCCACTGGCTTTCTGCCTGACCTCTCCTTTACTAGTCCTGACCCTTTCAAGGGCTTTGCACGTGCTGGGTTGCTTTCTTCCTCTTCCCCAGGTAAGTCCCAGCTCTGATGTCACTCCTTTGAGGCCACCCTGGCCAATATTGGCTCACCTTCCCCCAGTCACTAAACAGCACGTCACTCTGTTTTCTTTCATTTGGGGCATTAGGTAGTTTAAACAATATTACTAATTTACTTAGAAGAATGTAATTTTTAAATAGCCAGGTTGGTTTTTTTTTTAATTGATATACAGGTGGACAAATGATTTCATTTTTACCTTGTCCAAAATGTCCCACAAACTATAGAACAAAGAAAATATTTCTGGGGCACCTGGGTGGCTCAGTCAGTTGATTGTCTACCTTCGGCTAAAGTCATAATTCAGGGTCCTTGGGATCCAGCCCCTTGTTGGGCTCCCCACTCAGTGGGAAACCTTCTTCTCCCTCTCCCTCTGCCCACTGCTATCCCTGCTTGTATTCTCTTTCTTTACGTCAAATAAATAAATAAAATCTTCAAAAAAAATTCTGATCTATCTTCAGAAGATGTTCTGAAGAATATTTTTAATGAGTGGTAGATATTGAACATTTTTTTAATTTATATATTTGTCTATTTTACATCTTGTAAAGAAATCACATATGTGCACCAGGAATTTGTCTCTTTTAATAAAGGAATCTTAACAATGCCCTTAATTTCTCTAAACTTCTGTTTTAAAATGAGGCTAATAGTCCCTCCTGGTAGGAATTTTGTCTGATTCTTAAACAGAATAACTGAAAGCTCCCAGCGAAGTATCCGTCATAAAGAGGATATGCCTACTAATCTTCATGAATTAGAATTAGAGTTAAGTGAATATTCGGAAAAGCTTCCAAGAATATGCTTCAGTGTGCTCTGATACAAAGTATAACTTCTGATTTTAGAAAAAGTCAGATCCTTAGTGGTGTGTCACAGCAAGGAATGATGCAGTGGGCAATGTACACAGAAAACATTCCAACCTATACTTACAGCCCCATCAAGTAAAGAAAGTTCACAGGTACCAAAAATATACCACTTCCTCCACCCTCCTCAGGATCCAGTTACAGCTTTGCACTGAGGGTACTGAGGGACACCCCTCCCCCGCAACAGCTCCAGACAGCTGGTAATGTCACTGAGGAGCTGGCAAACTAAAGAATAATGCAAGACAAAGGGTCAAAGTGAAGGACACTTGGTCTCATGGATACAAACATTGGGCCCAGAGAGAGAGAGCATTTTTCTGAAATCAGACACCCCTTTAGTAGCTGAGTCTGATCTCAAACTCAGCATCTTTACTGTTTAATCCACCAAAAAGCAGCTACTATGCTCACATGGTCATGGTTCACGATCTAAGTGAACAATGGGACAAAGGAAATTATTTTCATTCCTTCACTCAACAAACATCTATTGAAGACCCGTTTGACTGGATCCACACATTCTGAGGATTACAAATTCAGTGGGCTCCCAAACAGATTTATAGATGCTTGAAAAAACTCCCAACAGCCTCCTCCTGCTCTCTGCATGGTTACTAAAGGCCAGTCTGACCCCAGTCTTCACAGCAGCAGAAGGGTCCTGATGTAATCATAGGATGCACAATTATAATATTTAAAGACAGATAGTCAGTAGAGATAAAGCAATGCTCAGACTATATTGTGTACTGAAGCTGAAATTAAAAACTATGAACAGTCTTATCACATTAGGTACTCATAATTTCTGTAGCAATTTGCTTGGGCTATATTTATATCAGGGAAGGGAGAAGAGAGAACAGCATCTGCAAAAATATGGGAGCCAGAGAAGCTTGGTGCATCGAAACAAGTACAGTATATCAATGTGGCTAATAGTGGTATTAGGTTGAACTGTATAAATTCCAATTTTTGTAAGTCAAAAATTGTCAGTTTCCAGTAATTTCATATCATTTAGCATAATATACATATAGTGAGGCAATGAGAAAGGTTGCTAGAAAGGTAGGCAGGGGCCACTCCCTGAAAGGAGTTTGTATTTATACTACAGCCTATGAGAAGCCACTAAAGAATTTCAACAGAGAAGGTACATGGTATTGTTTTTTATAGTTATCATTCTGATGATATGGTTGAGCTTGAAGACAGTGAAACTGAATATAAATAACTGAATATAAACCAGTTAAGTGGCTATACTAATAGTTCCCTAATTCAACAGAATTTATTGATTGCTATGGTAGATGAATAGCCCCCAAAAGATATCTAGATAGACATAGCAAATGTGATTGAGCCAAGAATCTTGAGATGGGAGAATTATCTAGATCATCCTGGTGAACCCAGTGTAATCACAAGGATTTTTTTTTTTTTAATTAAATATTTACTTATTCTAGAGAAAGATTGAGAGAGTATATGGCAGGGTGGTGCAGAGGGAGAGAGAGAGGGGAAGCCGACTCTCTGTTGAGCACAGAGCCCTGTACCTGCACAGGGCTCATCTCCAGACGTGGAGATCATGACCTGAGCCAAAACCAAGAGCCAGAACCTTAACTGACTGAGCCACCCAGGCTGCCCACAAGGATTCTTATAAGAGGGAGACAGGAGGGCCAAAGTCAGAGAGAGATTGGAAGATGCTATGTTTTAAAGATGGAGGAAGGGCCCACAATCCAAGGAAGGCAGGCAGTTCCTAGAAGCTAAAAAAGGCAAGGAATTGATCCTCCCCTAGGGCCTCCAGAAGGAATGCAGTCCTTAGATACCTGGATTTTAGCCCACGAATAAGACCCATTTTGGACTAGTGACCTCCAGAACTGTAAAATGAAAAGCCTATGTTGTTTTGAGCCACTGAATTTGTGGTAATTTATTACAGCAGCAGTAACAAACAGTTGCCTACAGTGGTAGTGAATTTTATGTGTCAACTTGACTGGGCCATCGGGTGCCCAGATATTTGCTTAAACATTATTCTGGGTGTGTCTGTGAAGGTATGTCTGGGTAAGAGTAACATTTTAATGGGTAGACTGTGTAAAGCAGATTGCACTCCCCCATGTAAGTGTACTTCATCCAATACATTAAAGATTAAAGGCCTGAATGGAGCAAAAAGTCTGAGAAAGGTAGAATTCACTCTTTCTGCCTTCCTGTCTTCTACTTGGGACATGAGTCTTCTCTCCTCCCGTTAGGCTGGACTAAGACTGGAACTATACCATTGGCTCTCCTGGATACCCAGCTTGCCAACTACAGATCTTGGGACTTCTTAGCGTCCATGATAATGTAAGCCAACTCCTTCCAGAAAATTCCATTACATTTATATATATATTTAAGATAGATAGAGAGAGAGAGAGAGAGAGAGAGATGATAGATAGATAGATAGATAGATAGATGATAGATAGATAGATAGATAGATAGATAGATAGATAGATAGATAGATAGATAGATATAGATAGATGATAGATAGATGATAGATAGATAGATAGATAGATAGATAGATAGATAGATAGATAGATAGATAGATATAATCTCCTATTGGTTCCATTTCTCTGGAGAACCCAGACTAATACACGTACCACATATAAAGCTCTGGTTAAGAAGTAATGAAGCCTTGAATTTCTATGGAGTCAGGGTACATCACCCTCCCTGCACATCCATGTTCACCAACCAAGAAGCTCCACTGAGCTTTGTGTCCAGTGTTATTTATTGCAGTTTCATTATGCAGACATGATTCAGTAAATTATTGGCAATGTAACTGAACTAAGTCCTCAGGCTTTCTCTCCCAGCCAGAGGTCGGGTGGCTGAGAATCCCAACCCTCTAATCACAAGGTTGGTCTTTCTGGTGACCAGCCCCCAACATCAGGCTTTCTAGGAGCTCCTGTGAGTCATCTAGTTAGCATAACAAAGACAATCCCCAGCAATCAGAAACCCAGGACAAAGACCAGACAAATTCTTTAGTATAAAATAGTTCTTTTCACAGGAAATGTTGCCTTTGCACTACCAAAACGCCTGGAAGCCTTGGTTGATTTTGAATGGCTCTTTATAAAGGTATTACTGAGGCTTTTTAGAGGTCATGTTTCATTTGTAAGGAGCTGCAAGGAGCCCTCAGACAGGAAAGGGTTTCTGCCACCCAGCACCACCTTCTGAGATGCTCTGCTGTCTTCACAGAGAAACCTGGTTTTCAGGAGTGGCCGCTCTGGCTCAGAAGGTAAATAGAATTTTACAACTAGAGATTCCATGCAAACTTATTACACACCTGTCCAGTAAGAAAATATGGTTAAACTTAGCTGATGTGTTGGAGTAGTGGGATCCTGGTTGATGGACTTTTTTTTCCCTACAAATTAAGATTGGAATTTATAAATAAAACTTGATTTATCTCTCAAAGATATTTCTCTGTAGAATTTAAATATGCTATTGCCTTCTCTCTCCCTACTCTGGCTTAAAAGTGTTGTGTCTCCTCATCTCTATTTGCTATTTTATTACAGGGACTTTTTCATTTTTATGTAATAACTGCTTGTTGGGTCACTGTCCAGATGTTTCCTATTAGCATTTCCTCATGTAAAAAGCTTCAGGGAAAAACCTTACATTTATCCCCTGAAATACTTACATTGCAGGAGCACCTGGCTGTCTCAGTGGGAAGAGCTTGAGACTCTTGATTTCAGGGTCATGAGTTTGAGCCCCCGCATTGGAGGTAGAGGGTACTTAAAAAAAAGAACCGACATTTCACATTCCATTCATATGTTCAGATTGGTGGCCATTTGTCGAGCACCTGTTATGTGCCATTGACTATGGCGTACTAGGCCCTGGGCACATACACATGGTACAGAAACAGGCTGTAAAGAGTTCCTGCTCCTCCAAAAACATTTGACAACTAAAGCAAGTTTATTTTCCTGATAAAAAATATTCTCTCATTTATTCTTTGGAACAGGTCTTAGTAACTTAGAATAATAAAATAAAATTGAATAAAGATTTATTTCTAGAGTAGTCTTCATCTTTTCAGCACACATCCGGACCTCACTTACTTGTGGGTACAATTAAGTTGCATTTTCTTGAGTTTTGCTAGCTTGTGAGGCCTTACTTGAGTGGCTACAGAAATCTTAGCTCTTGACAAGCTTCCAACTGTCCTCCTCGATGGTCCTCTTGGGCTCATGAGGTGAGTCCAGGGGAAGACTACGCAGGCCCGAATCAATAAATCTCACTCCCTCATGGAAATCCACTGCATAGGAGAATTTAAAAGAGGCTCCTCCCAAGGCTGCACTGCTGGGTCTCTCTATGCACATGAGGTTTCTCAAAGAGCTATGGCTTTCCCTTCTGGAAGCCCACAACCTGCCTAGGATCTTTGGATGAGAGGAGAATATCCCTCTCCTCAATGTTGGATCACACATTTTCAGCTGGGCACTCAAAGCAGCACTGTTTCCTAGAAAACACTTTTTTGGGGTGCCTGGGTGGCTCAGTCAATTAAACGTCTGTCTTTGGCTCAGGTCATGATCCACAGGTCTTGGGATCAAGCACCACATCAGGCTCCCTGCTCAGCGGGGAGCATGCTTCTCCCTCTTCTGCTTCCCTGCTTGTGCATTCTATCTCTGTCAAGTAGGTAAATATATAAATAAATCTTTTTTAAAAAATGTTTCTTCCTCTCTTCTGACCACTGCTTAAATTTCTAGTTGCTTTGTGTCAGTTTATCAAGCCAGGCAAGAACAATAGCTTCCTACTTAGTGTACATGGTGTGGCTCAGTGGTCAGGCCATCCCAGCTCTGCAACCTTGGGCAAATTCACTAGCTTCTCTGTGCTTTAGTTTCCTTAATTATAAAAGAAGGATATTAATAGTAAATTATTTAATTGGGTTGTTGAAGATCAAATTAGATAATTATATAGTGCTTAGAATACCACTGAGCATATAGGGAATGCCTGATAAATGTTAACTGTTGCTTTTATCATCATCATATCAATCAGTTCATATCTCCCCATTTTGTCTTCAAGGCACACATGCACAAGACTTCCTCTGCTTTGGCAGCCGTCCCTGCATGTCACCTGACATGACTCGATCTAGGATAACCAATGTCATTTGGCTCAATCCACCTGAGACTGAGATTTATCAGAAATAAAAGGTGGACAGTCATTTTCAGAAAGCACCTCATTAGCCTATTATTGTTTTTTTTTTTTAAGATTTTATTTATTTGAGAGAGAGAGAGAGAGGGAGAGAGTAGGAGCAGAGCTGGGGAAGGGAGGCAGAAGCAGACTCCACGCTGAGCAGGGAGCCCAACGTGGGGCTCCATACCAGGACTCCAGGATCATGACCTGAGCCAAAAGTAGACACTTAACCAACTGAGCCACCTAGGTGCCCCTAGCCTGTTTATTTTAATTCTATGTAAAGAACCACCAAAAATGAATGTATCAATTACATTATGAAAGTTAATCTTAGATGCTAACAGATAATGAATGAATGAATGAACGAATGTTATCCAAGCAGTTCCAACATCATTAAGACTCACCTCACTCTCAAATATGATCACATTTGGCTCCAAGTGTCTGAATTTAACACTGGATAGTAGACAGTTCAGCAGCAAGATCGATATATTTTAACCCCTTCAGCTTCATTTCAAACTTTCACAAACACAGAGCCCTAACTCTAAATCAGACACATAGTACCATCAAAAGTATCCATCCTTTCCCCTCACAATTTATGCCCCACTTCTGTTTTTCCACTTTGTTTTGGTGACCTTACTTTGCTCTCCGATTTCCCAACCACATAATCTTTGAGTCAATCTTGACTCCCCTCTCCCCTTTCCTTCCTGAATTTTCCTTCCTGAATAAACTACCAACAAATCTGATGCTACTTGTTCCAATGTAATGCCCTACTCCAGCAGCAGCAGTGTAAACCTCTATTGTTGTAACCACCTTCCAGGGGGATTTCCAGCTCCAGACATTCCTGAGGCCCCATACAAACCTGCTGAGGGATTGTTCCAGCCTTTCACTGCCTCCTTTCCTGACTCACATGGAGAATCAGCTCTCTGCAGAGCTGACAAGGGAGGGAAACAACCAGGCAAGTGCTTCCTACCAGCCCGAAGTACCAGGAACTGGGGGCTTTCCCACAAGGCCAGGCCAGGCTCTAGGCAAAGGAATGTCCCTGTTCCAAGGTGCAGCCTGGGCTAGCGTCTGCCACCACCCTTGCAAACCCCTTTGAAGCTGAGCAAAAGTCCTGCCAACGCCAAGCAAGAGAACTCCTCCTCTCACCCTGGGAGGAGCAGTTTCCTGCCTTTGGTGGCCTCTCACAGGAGGGAAGTGGAGTAACAATCATTCTTCAGGATTCTCACTTTAGACACCCAAATCCAAAAATGCAATGGAAGTAAGCTTTCTGTGAGATAATGATCAGACTAGCCAAAACCTATTGAATCCTGCAAGATAATTCTACTAACAGGGATCTATTATCATTTTATATCCAAATAGGTAGGTAGGTAGGTAGGTAGGTAGATAGAAAAATATAGATGTAGATGTAGATGTAGATATAAATAACTCTTTTTTTATATCTTTTTTTCCTTCAAAATTGTATTAAACATTTCTGGCTCCTTAAATAGTTTCAGACCCTTCCCCACCTTGACTGTTTCGGGCTGTTGATTTCTGTCAAAGTATAGCATCCAAAAGGGAACATGGGACTCCTGAGGGAGACTTGAAGTGAGCTTTCTGCCCCCACACTGCTGTGTTTCCATATATTGACCTAGGCTAAAATCCTTACTCTTTGTTCACATGAACCTCTCCCAAGCCCAGGTCTTCTGTTCTAAACTAAGGGAATTGGGTTGGAAGCCTTTTGTGTATTTTGTCTGTTTTCTAGGAGAATCAGAGAACTTTAGAACTAGTCTGTTGATATTGCTAGTACACGTTTTGGGTTATAGTCCATTTGTGGACCATGAAATCAATTTAATAGGTCACCGCCAGCTTTTTCTTTTAAAAATGAAATAAAATATTAAAAAATAAATTGAAATTAAAAATAAAACAAAAATAATAATAAAATAGAGTAAGACACGTCAATGCATTGCACTTACAGAGGGCAAGTATTATTTCAGGAAAATTTTGTTTCAGATCTACATATGCATGTTTCTGTGTGTGTGCCCACGTGTTCATACTAAATCATGACCATAATTAAGTTTTGGTCAAAAAATGTTAAAACCGGGATGCCTGGGTGGCTCAGTTGGTTAAGCAGCTGCCTTCAGCTCAGGTCATGATCCCAGGGTCCTGGGATCAAGTCCCACATCAGGCTCCTTGCTCAGCGGGGAGCCTGCTTCTCCCTCTACCTCTGCCTGCCTCTGCCTGCTTGTTCTCTCTCTCTCTCTCTCTGACAAATAAATAAATAAAATCTTAAAAAAAATAATGTTAAAGCCAATGGTCTAGTTCAACCAGGAACAAGCAGTGTGCTATAACAGATAAGCACTTATTTGAAACTCAGAATCAGAAAATCTCTGGTTTCAAGTCTTGGCTCTGGCATCAAGGAATTGCATGACCACAGGACACTATTAAGCTTTGCTGACACTCACTTCAGTTCCTCATCTACAAAGTAAGGCTAACAACATTATTTTCCCTAAGGAAGTATTAAGGAGAAACACAGTCATACTTACTTCCATGTAGTGAGCACATACCACGTGTGGGGAAACATAATGTGCATGATATTTCTAACTTTCACCATGACAACCCTTTATGTTAGATATGATTGTTATCCATCAGATGAAGAGACCAAGGCAGTTTGGTCTAGGCACATGCCATTCAACAAGCATACCCTCCATGAGATGAAGAGTTCATGCTAGAATATAAGCCAGGGCCTGCTTCTTGCACCAGGGAAGTTTTGTTTGTCTTTGCTGAACGATGTGCTTTGTAATAAAATTCACTGACACCCTGGCAGGAGCTCCTTATCTTGTCAAGGATAGGGAACAAGAAGTTTGGTGAATGGTGGTTCGTGGACCACACTCTGAGTGACACTGTGTTAGAATGACTTATTCCTGTTCACTTTCATCTTGTAGATTTCAGCCCATTGAAAATTTTTCAGAATCCTTGCAATATCATCCAAATGCACCAATTATCCTCCCTGGTTTTGTGTTATCACACACTTGCTAAGCATGCATGTCTCTTGCCTCTTCCTGGAAGATGCTGATAACAGTGTTCATCAGGATGGGGCCAAGGACCAATCAGTTTTCAATATGAGAATGACTAGAACAATACTCTAGATCCCTTCCAAGTCTGTGCACCTCCTCATGGCTGAAATGGCTTTGCTTTCTCAAACACTCACAGACCCAGACCTTCACTGTCCAAAGGGGAAAATGGGAAGGAAGCACTGGGAAATAAGCTGCTTTGAAGGCTCCATCTTGTGGTGTATAAGCATCAGTGCACCTCAACGACTGAAAACAGGAGGCATTTATGGAGAGGTAGGTCACAGTGTCACATAGGGGCATCGCTCTCTTGATCTGCCCAGCGGATCTTTTCTTCCCATAATGTCTCAAAGTAAAATCAGGCTGACTTTATTCCTTTTGTTCACCACTGTTAATTAATAAATGTAACACCGTACCCATATTTTATTAGTGGCCCAGAAAAAATATTTTTTTAACGAGCCATATAGGTAAAAAGAACATTTTTTTAGTCCTTTCTTCCATCCATAGTTACCAGTTTGAAAGAAAAATTTCCTTTTCTTCCATGCCTTGGAAATTATCTTTAAGGAATCTTAGATTTAATATGAGCATTTATAAATAAGGAAGCAATGCTACACTGGCCAAGCAGCCTCCTCATAGTCTTGACTGATGCTGGCACTGATGCCCTGGTCCCTCTGGTCTACTTCTTCCACATCTGGATTCAATCTCCTTCAGATGTAAGTAGTGCTGTCTTTCCCAAGTGACTCAGATTTCTATTTCCTTCTAAGATGCAGAACAGCTTAGAACCAAGGAAACAATTCAAACAAATGATCAGGTACAAATTTTCAACATGGTTTTAATGATGATGACTAATAATCTGGGTTAGAAAGTAGAGATCATCCAAGAATCCCCATGTAGGGCCTGTTAGGGTTGAGGATGGTAAAAGAGAGTTGAAAATCACAATGAGGAGCTGTAAGCACCTGTGGTTACCAATATCAGGATATGACTGTGTTTCTCAAACCAAACTAAGCACTCAGGATCTGGCAGTACAAACGTGAGAAAAACAGTACCGTCATTTATTCAGTCAATAAGCATGTACTAGTGGTAAGTTTTGAGACTCAAGAAAACAATGACACCTGAATCCTACAGAAGGTCACTGAGAGGGCAGCCAATATGTAAATGAGTAATTAAAACTGTTCCCAAAACTCTTAAAGCAGACTTTCTATAACAAGAGCAGAGGGGTCCCTGTGTGGTTCAGTCAGTTAAGCATCTGCTTTCAGCTCAGGTCATGATCTCAGGGTCCTTAGATCAAGCCCTGCATCAGGCTCCCTTCTCAGTGAGAAGTCTGCTTCTTCCTCTCCCTCTGCCCTTCCACCCACTCCTACTTGTGTTCTCTCTCTCAAATAAATAAATAAAATCTTAAAAAAAAAAAAAAAAGAGCAGGCAAAAGTGTGAGTATTCCCCGGTGTCCCTTTCAGGAACCAAACAGAGGCTTTTCACCAGGTAATCTTTATCACTTTAGTATTATCAACTCCAGAATTATAACACCTCAACCCCATAATGCCTCTGAATTTTGATTTATGACTATAATTCTTTCTTAACCTTGAAACAACCTAAGAGCTAATTTAATGGAGCACTTTATTTTACAGATAAAAAAAAAACTGGCCAACTATGCAGCATGTCTTCATGCAAAGCGTTTCCACTTTTTACACTATGACACTCATCTCCAAGCTAATTGCTGGATGAGATTGCTTTGAAGGGCCAGAGGAATACAATATGAAGTCCTAATAAACCACATCTCACAGACTAAAGACACGCTCCTTTAGCCAGACAAGTTTCCTTTGGAAGTCTGACCTTTACTGGAAAAAAGTCAATAAAGTAAAAATATATAGTCAAATATGTTAGTAATTAGTAAAATACCAAAAATTCAATCTCTTACCAAGGAGACTGTTTCCACCTAACATTTATATTTTTATTTCACTGAGATAACAAGGATTTAATAATCTAAGAACATTTCGTCTTTCCTCCATTTCATCTTGTCACATCCCTCCTGAGGACATCATCAAAGAGTAGAAGCATGCCTGAACTCCTGCAAAGCAACTTCTTCATGAAAACCAAAGAGCATAAATTTGAGACACTTAATTCAGAATGTTCCTCTACTGTTGATTTCTTGGGAATTTGAAAAAGCCTCACCAATAGGAATTGCTGGAGATCTTGGGAAGGTGACTTTTTTCTTAACGTGAGTAGCAAGCTGGTTTGCCTGTGCAAAGGATCTAATCTTAACTCCTCAAGTATAAAGCAAAATGCCTTGATTTCATTGTCATGTGGACAATAAAAATCAAGTATAACCATTGTATTTACAAATCATTCAAGTGAGAAATAAGAAAAATATAATACCACTAAATTCTATGCCTTTATTCCAAGTAACTAAGGAGGAAGAGGGTTAAAATTGGCTTTGACATGAAGCTCTCTTTCTTAAAGAAACTGGAGGGAAACCCTGCATTTTAACTGACATCAGAATTCTAGTCACCCTGGAAATTGTGCTCAGTCCACTTTCAGAAACATGGCTGAATAACTGGCAGAGTGAGTACATTGGGTCAATGGTGAGGAGGGGTGCTCCAGAAACAAACTAGTAGGATATAATACCACTTTTTGTTAACAATGTGCTTGGATAATGGAAATCCCTAAACTCCAGAAATGAAGAGAAGCCTCGAAACAGTGTGCAGAAGTTGTTGCCATGGGGATCCATGAGGACTTGAGACTCGGCCTGAAAATTTGAATCTTAATACCAAGGGAAGGACAGGAAAAGAAAAAAGGAGGGAGCTGGGATGGTGCCACCTGTGTAATGTCCAGATGTATTGAAGGGCTGCACAGACTGAAGAGCAGTCAAGAAAATTCAGTGCACTTGTCCTAAGAACAGCAAAGAGGGTGCCTAGGTGGCTCAGTTGGTTAAGCATCTGCCTTCAGCTCAAATCATGATCCGGGGGGGTCTTAGGATTAAACCCCACATCAGGCTCCCTGCCCAGGGAAGGTCTGCTTCCTCCTCTCCCTCTGCTATTCTCCTTGTTTGTACTCTGTCTCTTTCTGTCAAATAAAATAAATTAAATCTTAAAAAAAAAAGAAGAAGAAGAAGAAGAAGCAAGGAAACTTTCAATCTAAGGTGTCTTGTATAAAGCAAATTGCTTCCAAGAAATCAAAACATCAAGCTATCTCATGTGTGGATGTGAATTTACACCACCTGCAGGAGGCAGGGACCACAACTTGAGACTTAAACATGAAGACTGGTCCAGGAGAGTTGAATTCTGAAATCCTAGGAAAAGCAAATGTAAAACTGCTCCCTAGGAAAACTTGTGTAGCCCAGGGCATATAGATCCCCCATAGAGTGAAGAGACTTTACTGACCATAAATCAAAATTCAAAGTGACATAATCTAAACCCCACATGCAAACACTATCAAAACTACATGAGGAACCACCTTGAAAGGAATTAGAGATCAGAAATGAGAGGAAATAAGAAAATCTGAAAAATACCATAAAAAAATACATTTAGGGGCGCCTGTGTGGCTCAATGGGTTAAAGCCTCTGCTTTCGGCTCAGGTCATGATCTCAGGGTCCTGGGATTGAGCCCTACATCAGGCTCTCTGCTCAGCAGGGAGCTTGCTTCCCCCTCTCTCTGCCTACTTGTGATCTCTCTTTCTCTGTCAAATAAATAAAATAAAATCTTTTTTTAAAAAAGATACATTTAAACTTATCTAAACTAAAAAAAAGAACATAAACAATAACAAAAAGCAGGACAGCATTTTTAAAAATCAAGAATATTGAGAAAAAAGCAGATACAAAATATAGACATTTTTAAAAGATTCTTTAAATTTCTAGATTCAGCATGGAGATGCAGAGAGCTGGGAAAGAGGCACACCCACCCTTACAACAAGAAAAATGCTGAACAAACTGCAAATTAATGACTTTTTTTCAATCTCCCTTGGAGAGAGTCAGGGTCACGAGAGCAAACAACCAACTGGAAATCCTCAAATAGACAAGTGCTTGCAGGAGAAAACAGAACCCAAGCTTTCCCTACGTGGGGCAGATGTCATCAGATGCTATATAAACCAATAAGATTTGGCTAGAAATTTTTAATGAATTCCTGAAAGCCAAGTATAGAGGCAGAATGAGTTTGAAACTCTGGGGGCTGCTGATGACATGGGGGCAGGGAGTGAACAGGAGTCCAACCTCATTGCCAGCAGTCTAAATCCCCAAGAAATGTTAAAAGTTCTTAAGTCAGAAGGAATAGAATATAGGTCAGAAACTTGGGTCTACACAAAGAAATAAAGATTGCTAGAAATGGAAAAATCATTGTCTACTGAGAAAATCCTGAAGAATCTACAAAAGATCTCTTTAAACTACAAAAGTAAGTTCAACAAGGTTACAGGATACGTGGTCAATATATAAAAATCAATTGTCTTGGGGCGCCTGGGTGGCTCAGTCGTTGAGCGTCTGCGTTCGGCTCAGGTCATGATCCCAGGGTCCTGGGATCGAGCCCCACATCGGGCTCCTTGCTCGGCAGGAAGCCTGCTTCTCCCGCTACCATTCCCTCTGCTTGTGTTCCCTCTCTCGCTGTGTTTCTCGCTGTCAAATAAATAAAATCTTTAAAAAAAAAAAATCAATTGTCTTCACATAGCAATGAGTTACATATAGCAATGAACAATCAAAATTTGAAATTCAAAAAATACCATTTACAATAGCACTAAAAATGAAATAGGTATAAATATAAAATATATGCAGGGTCTGGATGTTAAAAAGTATATGATCTAAATAAATATATCATGTTCATGAATTAGAAGAATCAATATTTTAAGGTATCCATCTCTTCAATTGATATATAGCTTTAGTGCAATCCAAATCAAAATTCTAGCAAGGTTTTTGGAGATATACATGACTTAATTCTAAAATTCATATAGAAAGGCAAAGGAACAAGAAAAGCCAAAATAATAATGAGAAAAAAGGAAAAAGTTAGAAGACTCACTGTACCTGATTTCGTTTTTTACTATAAAGCTACAGTTATCTAGACAGTATAATATTGGTGAAAGAATGTAGACATAATAATAATGAAACAGAATAAAGTCCCCAGAAATGTACCTACACAAATATAGTCAGTTGATTTTTGGCAAAAGTACAAAGGCAGTTAAACAGAGAAAATTTTATCTTTTCAACAAATGTTGCTGGAACAATTGAATATCCATGTACAAAAAAGGGGAAAAAAGAAGGTAGACACATACTTATTACTTTATACAAAAATTAACTCAAAATAAATCATTGACATAATTCTAAATCTAAAACTAAAACTTCTAGAAAGAAAAAACAGAAGGGATAACAAATCAGTGTGACCTTGGGTATGGTGATAAATTTTTAGGTATGACACTACACACATAAGCCATAAAAGAAAAATTGATAAATTGGACTTTTAAAAAATTAAGAACTTTTGTTCTGTAGAAGACATTGTTATGAGAATGAAGAAAAGCCACAGACTTAAATGGAAAAAAAGTATATATACAATATCTGATAAAGGACTTGTACCCTTATAGAATATGTAAAGAACTCTTAAAGCTCAACAATAAGAAATAAACAACCCCCTTATAAAAATGAGCAAAACAGTGGTGCCTGGGTGGCTTAGCAGGTTGAGCATCTGCCTTCAGCTTAGGTCATGATCCCAGGGTCCTGGGATGGAGCCCCTCATGGGGCTTCCTGCTCAGTGGGGAGCCTGGTTCTGCTCCTTCTGCTGTTCCCGAAGCTTGTACTCTCTGGATCTCTCTCTCTCTCTCTCTCAGTCAAATAAAGAAATAAAATCTTCTTTAAAAATGTGAGCAAAACATATGGAAAGAAATTTTTCCAAGGAAAATGAACAGCTGACAAGCATATGAAAATATGTTCAACATTAATGGTCATTAAGAAAGGCAAATTAAAATCAGAAAGAGGTATCATCACATACCTAGAATAGCTAAAATTTTAAAATTGCAAGGATACAGAGCAACAGGAATCCTCATTCATTATCAGTGGGAATGCAAATGACATAGCATTTTGGAAAACAGTTCAAAAATTCCTTATAAAGTTAAGCATACACTTATCATATGGCCAAGGAAATCTCCCTTTTTAGTATTTATTTAAATGAATTGAAGACCTATGTTCACCTAAAAACCTCCATGTAAATATTTGTAACAGCTTTATTCATACCCCTACACTGGCAACAGCCCAGATGTGCTTCCATAGATGGCTGGATAAACAAATTACGGTGCATCCCACAGTAGACTACTACAACTCAGCAATAAAAAGGTACAACTACTGATTCATGCAACACTATGAAATTTAGATGAATTTTCCTAAATGAAAGAAGCCAGACCCTAAAGACTTCATAATGTAGGATTCCATTTTCATAACATTCTGAAAAATGAAACTACAGAAAGAAGATCAGGAGTTAAGTCTGGAAGGAGTGGTTGACTAAAAAGAAACTGTACAAGAGAATATGCAGCTGGGATAATGGAGCACAACTCTCCCAGAAAATGATAGATCAAAATGACAAAACACTGGTGAAGCATAAAGTGTTTCTTCCCACTAATAGGCTTGATCTAATGGGAGTACATACAAAACACTGCCCCCAATGAATAGAAAATATTCCTCTGTTTCAAGCATACATGAGATATTAAGAAAAACACACATTATGTCAAAAGGAAATCCAATAAATATTTTAAAAATTATATATTGATCACATTATCTGATCAAAATTTAGTAATATTAAAAATCAGTAACATAAAGATTGCCAATACCCCTGACACACACACACACACACACACACACACACACACACACACACACACATTTTAGAAACTACAAAGCAAGCACATTTCTTTTTAGGTTTAACTTATTTGGGGTGGGGTGCCTCATGGGTGGGGATGTTCATTTTTTTCCCAAGGTTTAGAATGTTTTAGTCATTATCGCTTTAAATATACTTTCTGTCCCTTTCTCTTTTTATTCTCCTTCTGGAATTCCCATAATGTTTATATTGTTTCTTTTCATTGTGTTCCAAAATGTTCATAAACTTTCTTTACTCTCTTTCATTCTCTTCTCTTTGTTCCTCTGACTGGGTAATTTCCAGTCTCCTTTCCTATCAGTCACTGATTCTTTCTTCTGCACAGCTGACTTGACTTTTGAAACTTTTGACTGAATTCTTTAGTTTATTGTATTTTTTTCATCTCTAGGGTGTCTGTTTGAGGTTGTTTGTTTGATGGTTGTTCTTTCCTTATCAAACTACTCAATGCATTCATGCATTGTTTTCTCAATTTTGTTATGTTGTCTGTGTTTTCTTGTAGTTCACTAAACTTCCTTAAGAGGATTTATGTTTCTTTTGGTGGTGTCATACATACCCGATTTTTTATGATTCCTGGTTTCTTATGTTGGTTTCTGCTCATTTGAGTAGTGGGGCTCCTCTTCTGCACTTTACAGGTTAGCTTTGGCAGAGAGTTTTTCACCACTCAGCTCAGTTTGGCTGTCTAAGTATGTCTGCTGGTACTGTCTTTGGTGAGGTGAAGCCTGCTATTACAGTCTATTTTGGGTGAAGCAACCATTCAGGCCCTGAGGTTGGGGATACGGGATGTGCCATTGGCTGAGAACACTTGGATAGCACTACTGGCTTGGCTTCTTACCCAAGTGATGCTGTATGATGGGTTCTGTGCTTGCCTGGATTCTCTGATCAGGTTTACTAGATGGTTGGGATTGGGTGATATATTAAGTAGTGGACAGGGCTATGAATTATCTTCCCTGCTCTGACAGGGCAGCAGGCCAGGGCCCTGGCTTATACAGCTTAATGTTTGGGAGCCTGAGTCAGTGTGTACTGAATTCCCTGGTCCAGTGAGGCCATCAGTTTTGCTCTGCCCATTAGAGAAGCCATAGGCTCTGCTTTCTGTTCAAGCACCACTGTATGTAGGGGTGTTAAATGGGCTACACAGCTCTGGTATGCTCTGGTTAGTTTCTCTAGTTAGGCAGGCTGAAAGCTATACTCAGCAATAAGCAGGGCTATGAATTAGATTCCCTGTGTGTTAGATTCCCAGTGAGAGAAGCAGCTCTAAAACCAGTAAAGCTTTATTTGTTATCTTAACTCAAGCTGACCCACACCCCAGTTTTCCTGGCTGAACAGGGCCACTGACTTTGCTCTGCAAACTATTGGCTCTGTCTGCCCCTCTCTTGGCTTGACTGCTATTGACCACATAGTTTTCAGAGGTTTTTACCAACCCTTCTGGTCAGCTGGGGATGGGAGACACTCCCCACTGTGGGTGGGGCTGTGATTCAGCACCTTGCCAGAACTTGGGCAAACCAGACTTTAGGGTGGCAAATTTCCTCACCTGTGGACCCAAATCAGACAGATCTGCAATTCACTGAGTTCTTTGATCAGAGTGCACTCTCAACTTTGTTCTGTAGATGAACCAAGCCACTGGTTGGGACTACTACTTGGTCACTGCAGATATGAACTGGGTCTGCCAAGATCCATGTACTGGTTGTTGCAAACCCACCCGACTTCTCTATCACAGTCATATTCCCAGTGGTTGAGCCCACAGATTCTCCTGCAATCCCCATGGTTTGAGATCACAGGAAGGTTCCCACAAAGTGACCTACAATGGTGGTGGAGATGCTTCTTGCCTTCTCTGGGTTCTCTTTCCCCACTGGACAAACTTGAGGCTCAGAAGAGAACTCTCCATGTGGTGCTGCGCTGTCCTGGGAGAGAGGTAGTGTGGTCAGTGTGTAGTCACTTCTCTTACCTTCCAGTGTGGTCTGTCCTGGTCTCTGTGGTGCAGTGGATGCCTCAGCCTCACCCCTATGTGCTAGGATTCTCTCACTGGTGTCTTGTTCATGAATAGATGTTAGTTAGGATGATGACAAAAGGAATAATAAGAAGAAATATAGAAATATAGGGAAAAAAAGAGAATGAGTTCAAAAACTCTAACATCTAATTAAGAGTTTTACCATAAAGACATAAAGAAGAAAGTAAAACTGATGGTTTTATCACAGAAGTAATTCTAGAAATTTCCCTACTGCTGAACAACATGAATTTCCACATTGAAAGGGTTTACTAAGTTCTCAGAACAATAAAAGAAAAAGACCAGCACCAAGGCACATTATGCTGAATATCCAGAATAATAGAAACAGATAAACATTACGATATTCTTAAGAAGCTACTGAAAAATATGCTTCACCAAAATAATAGCATAAACAAAGTGGAAAACAGGATGCAGGAAACTCGTAGCATGAACACTGGAGAAAGTTACTTTTGCCTTTCACCCATGGTCAAGCCACTGGTACCTAGCATGATAGTGAAGAGAAATCCCTGGACAAGAGCCCTATAACAGGCGCAGAGCACAAGAAGTCTAGATTGGAACAGACATAGAATTCTAGGAGGGTTATCTCTGAGCAAAAGTTAAATTCAAATACCAAATATGTATGACCACAGTGAGAAAATATTTAAACTTAGGGAAGAGACCTTGAGAATGAAGGAATGGTAAGAAAATAGAAAACTAAGGAAAACAAAAACCTGTTATTAACTTTAAGAAGGAAAAAGATCAGGGGGTCCTGGTGGCTCAGCTGGTTAAGCCAATGCCTTCTGCTCAAGTCACGACCTCAGGGTCCTGAGATCAAGCCTCATGTCAGGCTCCATGCTCGGCGGGGAGTCTGCTTCTCCCTCTCCCTCGCCCTCTGTCCTTCCCCCTTGCTGTCATGCTCTCTCTCTTTCTGTCTCAAATAAATAAATAAAATCTTTAAAAAAAAAAAAAAAGAAAGGAAAAGATCACTGAAACAGGAAATGTGTCACAACATACTACACAGCTTTTCTGTGAATAATACTTACATATCCATATAATAATGTAAACATTGAATATAGACAATGAAAGATGATGACATTAGTTCTATTAAGAGGAGAGGAGGAGAGGGAAGATGTGGGACAAATTTTACCTTCCATAGTAGAAAGTCAGTAGGTAATAGTTAAACTAAAATATCAAGAAATGAAAATATAACATGTGAATTAGGAATAAAAAGACAAACTGAGGGTTTTAGAAGGGAGGGCCGTGGGGGATGGGTGAGCCTGGTAATGAGTATCAAGGAGGGCATGGATTGCATGGAGCATTCAGTGTTATACACAAACAGTGAATCATGGAACACTACATCAAAAACTAATGGTGTACTGTGTGAAGACTAACATAACACACACAAAAAAAGATAAATACAAAAAGAAATGGTTAAAAAAGTTGTCTGTGTGGAGTGTGAATTAGGGATGGAAATGGTGAGAAAGGAATGTTTCTTTTGTTATCATCTGTGGTGACTCTTTAAGCTAAGAACATGTAGAATTCCGTGGGCAACCTAAAATCAATATTTAGAAATAAAGTATATGCATAAGTATATATTTTAGGGAAAATGGAAATTAATGAGCTAAGCACTCAACTCTAGAATTTAGTAAAAGAACACAGCAAACCCAAAAATCATAGAAGGAAAAGTAGTGAAAAATTATAAAATAAGAGAAAATTAAAGAAATAAAAGAGGGATAAAAGTAAAGGCTGATTCTTTGAACTAAACTGATAAGATTTTACTCTTTCCATAAAAAAATAGGTCATTAATGGATGCCTGGGTGGCTCAGTTGTTAAATGTCTGCCTTCAGCTCAGGTCATGATTCCAGTGTCCTGGGATCGAGCCCTGCATTGGGCTCCTTGCTCAGCGGAGAGCCTGCTTCTGCCTCTCCCACTCCTCCTGCTTCTGTTCCCTCTCTCGCTGTCTCGCTCTGCCAAATAAATAAGTTTAAGTATATATATATATAAAAATAGGTCATTAAAAGTACAATAAACTTTAAGACATCATAAAAGAATACCTTAAACAACTTTATGCTAATAAATTTAACAACTTAGGTGGGATGGAAAATATGAGCTACCAAATATAACTCAAAAAGAAATTAAAAATATGAATAGACATAAACATTACAGAAATTGAATCAATTATCAATATCAGAAATTTTCCAGGACTAAAAAGTTTTAAATGTGAGTTTTACCAGAACTTTAAGGAACAGATAATTCTTATTTTTACATTAACCCACTCAAGAAATTAGAAAGAGAATGAAAGCTGTACAACTCACTTTTGGAAGTTTATAAGTCTCGATACCAAAAACAGATGGAATAGTATGAGAAAGGAAGCTCTCAATCTCATTTTTACGTAGTAGTAATAGTAGTAGTACTGATTGATAAATTCTACTAGTTCTTTATACATTTCAGGCAGCATTATAAGATGTTTTATTGTTATTGTTGTTTTCTAACAGCTTTATTGAAATACAATTGATATATGGAGAACTGCACATATTCAATGTATAAAATTTGGTGAGTTTAGACATATGTGAACTTTCATGATACCATTGCCATAATTAAGGTAACAGACATATCTGTTTTCTTGTGTCCTTTTGTGTTTTTATTCTGTGTGTCTGTGTGTGTGTGTGTGTGTGTTAAGAACATTTAATATAAGATCTGTATTCAACAAACTTTGAAGTGTACAATACCATTTTGTTACCATAGGCACTATGTTGTACAGCAAATCTCTAGAACTTATTTATCTAGCATAACTGAAACTATACCCATAGAATAAAAACTCCCCATTTCTCTTGCTATAAGAGTATTATAAGTGTTAACTTACTTAGTCTTCAAAACAGCCTCATCAAGAGGATGCTATTATTATGCCTGTTTTGTCAGTCGGTATAGTAAAGTGGTTAAGCTATTTGCCCACAACATAAAACCAGGCAGTGTTCCAGACTTTGGTAATTGTGAAGCCTCATGCAGACTATGAATGGAGAATAAACATGGTTCCAATTGGCCATTTAAGAACACAGAGCTGCTACAGCACAGGTACACAGCTGCACCAAAATAAAAATACTAGCCAACACAATAAAATAAGAAAAACAAATTGACTGCTGAAGAAAAAATAAAATTATTTTTAATAGGTGATATAATTATCTACATAAAAATCCAAGAAAATATATAGACAAGTGATTAGAACTATTCAGTTCTTCAGCAAGGAGAAAGATTACTAATTTACTATACACCTGCAAAAATCTATCAATGTCACCTTTTAAAAATTTTATTCAAAGTACAACCAAAGTTATAAGGTACCTAGAAATAATTCTGACAAAGGTTGTGTAAGATTTATTTTGGGAAAAATTATAATTACTTTTTTGAAGGCTATTACAGAAGACTTAGGAAGGAAAATACTATGTTCATGGAGAGAAAATTTCACTATCTCTAGAAAAGTAATTTCCCCAAAGTAGATAATCCAATGTTATTCTAATCATGATACTAACCATATTTTTCAAGGAAGTTGACAAATATTATAATTCATTTGAAGAAATAAGATGCAATTTTGAGAAGAGTAAAGTGAGATAAAGAATCAGAAACATTCCCTACTAAATATTAAAACTTATTATAAAGCCATAATAATTTTTGAAAGCTTATTAGGACTGATGAAAGAATATCCAAGTTTATTTGTATAGTAGTGTGTAATAGTAATTGTAGTATGTACTATTTGTAGTATTTATACTATATATGTACAAAAATGTAGTGACCAAAGGCTCACGGGAACCTAACCTTGTATTTCCCCTAAGAGCAATGGTTCAATATTCACTAATTCAGTGTTCACAGTGACTTTGTAGAACACAACTACTGAAAATATTGAAAATCAGCTGTACTTTCATGAGTCTATAAAGATCTACAAATCAAAAGGAAAAGATAAACAGAAAAATAGCAAAGTATGCAAAAAGGCAAGAGGCAGAAATATCTGAAATGCAATAAATATGAAAAGATGCATAGCTTCCCTATTCATAAGGAAAAAGCAAAATAAAACTACAGAATGTCTTTTCACATCTACTGAATTAGCAAAAATACAGTATTAACATTGACAAGTTGGAGAAAATAGAACTCTCATACATGCATTGTTGTTGGAATTGTAACCTTGTTTGACTAAATTGGAGAACAATATGGCAATATCTGTTATGTTTGATAATGTATTATTCCTATAACAGGAAATCTACTTCTAGCTAAACACCTTAGAGAGTCCACTGAAAAATGTATGAGATTATTACTGGCTCACTGAGTTAAAAAAAAATAAAAGTGTTTAGGTATGTCTGGGTGGTGCAGTTGGTTAAGCAATTGATTCTTAGGGCACTTAGGTAGCTCATTTCTTTTTTTTTTTTTT